>OV816024.1:71667709-72306973 GCA_929113105.1 Agrypnus murinus
CTGGTGCAGCTAATCTAATATCATCTTCTTTTATCCACTCTGCGAGAATTCCAATCCAGCCTAATACAGGCAAGAAAAAATAGTACTTTAAGTCTTAAATCTCTTGCATTATTCATACCAGTACGATAAATAAAATTCAACAATTCAGGATGCATAGAAATGTTAGATAGTAGATTACACAAAATTATATTAACTTCGGGATCATGTTTAAATCGATTGTGGATTTCCATAAGAAGTGGTAATCCATTTAATGTAACAATTTGTTTCGCATAATCTTTAATTGAAGAATGATGTAATAGTGATTCCAGACACAAAGGTAAAATATCATTTGCAGATTGTATTAATTTTCTTAGTTCTGTTGTAACAGTCTCATTATCAATCAATTGTTCAGGATCCTAAAATAATCAATAATAATAGAAATAGATAATTCAAATGTCAAAACCTAATAGTTTACTTGCTCAGAAAATGCCTTCTCAATAAAATAAGTCATACAAGAATGCCCACCGTTAGAAGCATTGTTCAATTGGATTAAAAATTCTTTCATACAGCAAATAATTTTTTCATGACTATAAGAAATATACTTATAAGGAGGTTGTGTAAATAACCGAGGATCAACATTGCCAGTTCTTGCTAAACCAACAGCTGTTCTAGCATCAAGAATATGAGCTAATAAAGAGTAATGCCAATTATCTAAATTTTTAATTCCTGCTAATTGTTTTACAGCTCTACGTCTTACAGCAGGAATCTCACTACTTGCCATATTTAAAAGGCGACGAGCATATGCAAATTTTAGAGAATTCCATCCTCTCTTGGTAGTAGTGGTCTGGTTACTCTTATCACAAGTTTCAATCCAATTAATTAAAACAAAGTTGTCATTATCTTCTTGTTCATGATCCGCATGTTTCATGGGTTCCATAAAATGTACAATAGAAGTATCAAGTACATTATTTAAGGTGCGGTAGGTTTTATTAATTTGAGCTATTATCCATCCCACACTAAAAAAAGATTTATCATTACTAACGTATGTCACATAAGTTTTGGGAAAAAATAAATAATGTATTGAAGATAATTGTAACATAATTTATTTAAATGGTCACTTTACGAACATTTTACCTTACATCTAAGTTAATTAAAACTACAGTTAAAATAATGACAAAGGGCCATGGTCTTCAATGGTACGCAGTTTTTGTCTAACTTGCCCCATCATGCTTTGGACAATGTTTATATCGATTTCTCTTATCTTTTGGTATATTCTACGTCTTAATTGTGCTTCATTTTGAGCTTCCCACCCATTATCATATACTTTTCTGCTCAATAGTCCCCAAAAATTTTCGATGGGTCGAGCCTGTGGGACATTTGGCGGATTGTCAGCTTTTGGCACAAAAGGTATGTTTTGAGCTTCTAACCATATTCTAGTCGTTCTTGCATAATGGCAACTTGCCAAGTCTGGCCAAAACATTATTTCATCACGTGGATGAGTCGTAGTAATAAATTCGAGCAACTTCGGTAGACATCTCTCAGTATAAACGTTGGCATTGACTGCTTCACCCCTAACATGCCCAATATAAGGTCGTGAAACTCCGCTCTCAGATATAGCACACCAAACTAGTATTTTGTCTTCAAATTTTTTTTGGCTTTGTATTTTACATTATCTGGACAATTTTCTACATTATCGGTATAAAAACCATCATTGCCTTTTATTTCTGAGTGAGAAAATGTAAAATATTTTTCATCGTCCATTATGATCACTTTATTGTTTGCAAAATGAATTCGGCGTAATCTACTACAACAAATTGGAATTCTTCGTAACTGATCCTCTGTATAACATGGACATTTACGTCTTTTACGGTACTTTAAGCTTTTTTTCTGCAATACTCTTCTTATAGTTTCATAAGAAACATTAATAAATCTTCTGGATAACTTTCGGTATGACGTTCCAACTCGATCTTTTGCACTTCCACAGATTCGGTTAACGCGATTTTCGGACAGCAAATTCGGACGTCCACTTTTTGGTAAATTGAGGCATGGTATACCCTGTTCACATTCTGCAATTGTTCTATAAATGGTTGTTTTCGAAATATTTTGATTGCGAAAAATGTTTACAATTTCTCGCTTGGACACATGTCCAACCAGGTTGTAAATGCTTTTTCGGATTTCAAGCTTGTACGACATAACGGCACAAATTATTTGACATCTACGGAGTGTCATAACAAATTTGAGTATTAATGAATATTTGTTTACAATGGTTACTAGATTGCAAGTTATTTACATTTATTTTTAAGCCCATGAAAATTTTCCCAAAACTTATGTGACATACGTTACTTTGTATAGTAATAAATTCTTACTTGTTTTTTGGCTTTGTTATAAGTTAAACTAAAAAAAGTATTAAATATTTAATTCTGATTATTATTATTATTTTATCTAGTTACCTATTTTTGTATCTACCTTAGCAACGTGATTGTTTATAATTATATTACCTTTGATAATGACAGCATAGCTGTCGAAACAATATTGTCAGGTTGTATTTTAATAAAACTGTGAAACTTTTACTAATCTTTATTTATTTCATGATTATGGAGTTCCACAAAGTAAGGCTGGAAACAATAAATAAAAAACATTTGATTGTTAATACTGTTCAAAACTATAATACATAACATATTTGACCTTTTTACAGAGTAATATTTTAGGGATGCAATGCATTCCAAACGTATCATGTGAAGCTACCTTTCCATATATTTCTTAAAAATTGTGGATGATGTATTAGTATGTGTTGTGATGGTTAAATGTTATATTTTGTTTACTATTGCTGTGAAACTCTTGAAAGTATTTTTTTAACTCTAATGATCGAAATGTGAAATTTTTTGATAATAAATATTATGTTTTATTGGGTTCCGGGATGTTCTATCTGAAAATATTTTATTTCTTGCTTATTTATGTTTGATATTATTATTGATCCATCAACTGGTTATACTCAAATCCTGTCCGTTTTATGATTATGTCATCAGTTAATCATACATTGATGTCAGATTGGACTGTTTGAATATTTTTAATTTGGAGTCAAGATTTTATGGTCAAAACTAAAGATTATCTGCAAATATGAAATCCACAAGCAAGCGTACTGGACCCCACACTTTATCTCCTATCTCCAACACAACCTAGATCAAATACAATCATTGCTAAACACTCGAAGAATCAGGGCCAACGAAGCCAAATCAGTCCATGTCACGTACTCACTGCGCAAGGAAACTTGCCCTCCAGTTACTTTGAATAATAACCAACTTCGGCAAGTAGACAGTGCTAAATACTTGGCCATGCATCTCGACTGAAGATTAACCTGGCAAACACACATCTATAAGAGGCGATTGCAACTAGGACTAAAATGCAGGCAAATGTATTGGCTCTTAGGAAGAACCTCCATACTCTCACTAGACAACAAGTTACTGCTGTACAAATCCGCTCTGAAGCCCATATGGACGTATGGAATTCAGTTGTGGGGATCGGCCAGCAACTTTAATTTGGAGATACTACAAAGATTCCAGAACAAGGTTATCCGGAACATCGCCAACGTACCCAGATACATACCAAACTGGGTATTACAAGACATCCCTGTGCCCTCAGTGAAAGAGGTTATAGTGTCTCATAGTGATAAATATTGTGGTAAACTCAGTGCACATACTAACGCACTTGCAGTAGATCTAGACCGACCATACATCAAAAGATTTAAACGGTATGATCCACTTGACCTGCCAAATCGATTTAATTAAATCTTCCAAGATCAGGCTAGTTTTGAGTTATAGTGTAACACTAAATTTAAACTAATTAATGGAGTGCTTTTGCTGGAGAACGCTCTTACATGTTCTCATCTTAATCACTTTACTTTACTTAATGTTATTTTATATGACAGATTGTAAATATTCATAGTAATTAAAAAAAAATTATCAAATTACATGTGCTTTACAATAAATGAGTAAAATTTAATTTATCATATACCATCAACTGACCTGCCTTACACAAGGATTACAATAAAAAGGACATGATTTTTATTTTGTCATTTAACAACTTACTTTTTCTTCTTTGTAGACTACTTTAGCTGCATCAGAAACCACTAAACAATATTTGAGATCTTCGTCTGGTATATGAGCAAAACAGTCAAAGACAAGCGACTTCTCTCCAAATTTACAAGATTCCTTCAATCTTTGTCGATTGACAATAACACTTCCCTTTCTGCAACATATGCTTTTTTTATGTGAATATTATGCATGCAGTGAGGGCCGGTGAGAATTTAGGATGGGGGTGCTGTACTATACCACATGGAATGAAAGGACAAAAAAGAGTAACTTATGAAGTTGAACTTCCGGTCCCCTATGTACTCACTAAAAGCTCTACATTTAATAATAATAATAATAAATGAATTTATTTCTCTATCACAATTTAACCAATACATATTAAGAAAACAAAGTATACCTAATTATATACAGAAATCATAAGGCTGCCAATTCAAATTAGTAGTTTCCTACCCTTGCTCTTCCATTGGCACCTTAACCTACTAATATAATTACAAATAAATAATATAGTTGCCTATTTCTAAAATATAAACTAAAAGTAAATAGAAAAAAAAACAAAATATTCTATGACTGCATTATTTCACATACTAAATCGTTCCACGTACAGTATAAAAGATATGTAAGAAATTAAAAACTGCGATTATCCTGTTTGTAGTTCATATAGATGCTTATACATATACATCTTAAAAGCATTTGGAGAAAGTTCGTTTAATTTCTGTGGTAGATTGTTATAGATTTTATAAATTTGAAATTGAAAAGAACGTTCAAACAAAGCCGATTTATGTTGAGGTGGAGAAATTGTTCCTTTATATCCTAAATTTAAAGCATGTACATCAGTTCTGAACTTAATTTTGTTGTGTAGGTAAGCTGGCTGTTTAGTTTGAATAATCCTGTGACAAAGTGAAGCAAATCGCAAACAACGTCAATTTTTCATATTTCATAATTAATTGGACAAAACAAATGCAGAAGTTGAGAATCGTCAGCGAACATTTTCAATTTACATGTTTTAACGTATGTGTGAAAAGTGGAAGTATATATTATGAAGAGAAGGGGCCCCAATATGGAACCTTGAGGTACTCCTCTTACTACTGGTAAAAAGCTAGAAATTTCATTGTTTATTGCTACACACTGTACGCGATTGGCTAAGTAACTTTCAAGGAGTGAAACTGCAGAACCCGACAAACCAATGTAATTAAGAACAGATAATAATATTTTATGATTTATTGTATCGAAAGCCTTCTGTAGTCGAGCAATGTGAGAACAATTTATTTTATTTTGGTCACTAGCAGCTAGTATTTCATCTACGACGTACAACAAGGCTGTTGTACAACTTCTGTTCGGCCTAAAACCAGATTGTGTCTCTGGAAGTATACTATTGTTATGTAGGTACTCTCGTAATTGCACGTTTATAACTTTTTCATAAATTTTGGATAAGACAGGGAGTAAACTAATGGGCCTTAGGTCTTTAAATTCTTCAGGTCTCAATTTTTTGGGTAGAGGAATAACTACTGCTTTCTTCCAACAAGTTGGAAAGGTACTTGTTTGTAGTAAATAATTAATGATATGGGTTAAATATGGAAGCAATGTTGGCATAGAGTATTTTATAATCTCAATATTAAATCCATCATATCCAGAAGCGTTAGTTTTAATTTCATTAATATATTGAAGAACGTCTAATGTATTTACTTCTTTAAATTGAAATTGTATTGCATTTAGGTTTAATTGATTATTTTCATAGAAACGTATAATTTCATCTTCATCTAAATTACTAACGTTAGGAATGGAGTTTAAGTAAAAATGGTTAATTAAGTTGGCTTGAGCTAAGTGTTCTGGAATTTCACCCCTTACCTTAACACCGATGTTTATATTTTTTAGTTTGTTCCATAATTGTTTAGAAGTACTATTCTTAGCTGTAAACTGAAAATAAGCTTCCTTCTCAACTTTTAACATGTAATTAACAAGATTACGCAACGATTTGTAATAATCCCATTTGGCAGAAGACTTTGTTTGGCGGTATTTGGCTAGAGCTTTATCTCAAAGTTTCATGGCAAGTTTAATGTTGTCGGTTAACCATGGAATTCGTGGTTTAGATATAAGAACGGTTTTAAGGGGTGCATGCAAATTGATTATTTGAGTTAAGTTATCGTTTAAAAACTTTAATTTTTCTTCACCATCATCTAATCGAAATATATGTTGCCATGGTATTCTTTGCATATCCTCTTCAAACGCGTTCAAATCGAAATTCTTAAAATCTCGTATTAGTTTACGTGTAGGTGTTTGAGAAGAATATCTAATGTTTAAATTGCAAAATGTTAATTCATGATCGGCAACTCTATGTGCAGTACCGGACTCCTCCACAATATCAGTATTATTTATTAAAATAACGTCAAGTAAGGTTCTACTGTTTTGGGTTATGCGTGTTGGTTCAGTAATTATTTGAGAAGCGTTTAAACCATCCACCATTGATTGAAAATATATGACGTCAGGTTGGTCGATTGCTAACATATTTATATTAACGTCACCAACACAACAAACGTAATCAGTAAGATTAAGCAAGAGTTAGCGACTGCTCCAATTCATCACAAAAATACTTGTACGAAACAGTCTGAAACCTATAAACACACCCTACTCCAAGTGACACTTTTTTTGAATTTTACGCATAACCAAACTTGTTCAATTGAATTGTTTGTATTTATAATTAAACACTTATAAAAGTTTTTAACATAGATGCAAACGCCACCACCTCTACCTTCTCGATCAAAACGAAATAAATTATAACCATCTATATGGACGGCATCATCAGAAATTTCCTTTGAAATCCAGGTTTCACTGATAGCTAAAATATCGTAATCGCAATTGATCAGTAATAATTTAATATCATTAATCTTTGGAACTAATGATCGTACATTGACATGTGCAATTTTTATTCCACATGTTCCCATATTAAATGTATTATTGATTAAAAAGAAACAATATGAACATTAATTAAATTTCGTTAATTATTAAAGATATATTAATATCTAATGTTAAAACATTAGATGGAATCATTTTAATTTTTATGGGAACACATGATAATAAGATTAAATAAATATTATTAATATACTATTTGTAAATATTTACTGATATCAATATCAACGAGCAACAGACTGGTTGTTTATCTTTGCAAGTTGCAAGAAATATACAAACGCATTGTAACTGTATTTCTAATTTATGATATATTGCTTACTTTAAGTTATTTAGATCATTTAACGATCGTATATGTTTAATTGTTTTGTTATCGACCTTTACATTCACTTGTCCATACCATTCTGGATCCGAACTTTTTTACCGCAGCCTGGAGTAGTTGCTATCTAAGTTTGGTTAAATCTTCACGAATAACAATGTGTGTGCCTTTTAAATGTCGTTTATTTTTATAAAAGTAGTGTTGCGACTTAATAACTTAACAATAATGGGTCTATGCAGACCTTCTTTGCTAGGAAGCCTGTGACCACAATCGATGTCCTTAATAGATAATTCAAGATTTAATTTTTCTCGACACAAATCACTGATTACCTGGTTGATATTTTTGCCTTTCTTTTCAGGCACCCCGAAAATCTGTAAGCTGTTTTTTCTAGAATACTGTTCGCTTTCATCCTTGTACAATCGCAGCTCAGATTTTACTTCAGCCAATTCTATTCCCAACTGGGACACTTTTTCATCGTACGCTTTAATTTGAACCTTGAATTTGTTTGCAATGCATTCACTTATTTTTTTGGACAGGCTATCCCATACGCTCGAAGAACTGACCACTTTCTCAATCACCTTTTTGATAAGAGCTTCTTCTTCAGTTGAAGAACGTGTAGATCGTGAATCAGGCATGTTATTTATTTGCTTCTAATTGAGTTAGTATTGAAGTCGCTACAAGCATCAAACACGTCTACTCGCTAAGCGTGCATATCACAGAATCGTGCACATTTAAATCCGGTCTAACTATCTAACTAACGTATACTGCATTCGTAAATTTGGAGGAATAGAAACACAAGATAGAATTGCATTAGAACAGTTCTTGAGCTTACCGCTAACTGACAGCAACTTTCAATTTAAACCAAAAACATTTTTGTTATTTAGCTACGCAGTTATATTTCTGTTTTAACTAATTTTCTATATTGTCAATACACAAGAAATAACTTTTTAAACAATTTTTTTAAAACCTACATCTGTCAACTGTTACAAATGTAAACATTATTAAATACCGCTGGTTGCGCATACGGCATTTACGAAGGACGTACAGATACAGACCGGTTTAATATTAGATTCAGTTTACTGTCTCAAGCTTTACTTCGTGAAACTAATAATCAAGCAATAAATTAGAAATAAAATAATTATTAACAGTTTCATGAGATTCATTGTAATTTATATACCTGACAATTGTTTCGACGTTTGATTTATGTTGATAATTGCATTTTATGTCGAAACAATTGTCAGGTATAAAAATTACAATTAATCTTGTAAAAATGTTAATAATTATTTTATTCCTAATTTATTTCATTTTTCACAATTTTTTTAGAAGATGAACTGGTGCAATGTGGTTTCAAAATGACGGCTGTCCAGCTCATTATGCATGAGGAGTGAGAAATTATTTGGACCAAGCTTATCCACAGAGATGAATTGGCCGCCTTGGTCCCAGTTTGTGGCTTCCACGGTCTCCGGGTTTAAATCCACTAGATTTTTTCTACTGGGGTTGCATAAAGAAGGTCTATGCAAAACCAATAATGTAAATAAATTGAGACACTGTATTAATGAAGCCGCACAACAAACAAATGCTGCAGTAAGTGCAAGACGAATAAAAAAGATGCCGTGCTTGCATTCGAATTGTTGGCAGGCAATTTGAACACATTCTTTGATTTTTATTTGTGTTTGTGTTAGTTTTTAATAAATACCTGTCACTTTAATTTAACAAGTATTTTCATTCGAATTCTCGATTATTGAAATAATTTCACAATTAGCTCCTTTTTCAGTAAAATAGTAATATCTTTTTTCTCTAAAGAAAACATAAAAAATGTTATACCATTTTTAAAACTACACTAAATGAAAAATTTTTTAAAATAACTTGTCAGGTTAGAGTGATAATTTCTTTTACATTATGACGAGTCTAAAGTTAGCTAATAAAAAATAAATTAACTCGTGAATCGGGCAAAAATGTTTTTTTCCAAAGGTATGGCACTATTAATTTTATTTTGGACTGTGAGCAATTCAGGGTTGCGTACCAACAATTAGAATCTTAAAATATGGAATTTTGTAGATGTAGCACTCGAAAAATTGATATAAGGTGTCGATTTTCACGAAATTCATAAAAGTGCCAATAACTTAAAAACTAACAATTTTTTACTAAGGTCATGTTTAGATATTCTGGGCAGTCATGAGCTGCCCTATCGGTCCCCAAAGGGATGACGTTGACTATTGGGACACCCTGTATAAGGTATGTCAACTTTATATTGGCACAAGTCTAGATCAAAATCAACATCTAGTCGCATTGCTGTAACACCAGTTGAGGCAATTGCTTTTAGATATGTTGTTTTGACAGTTGGTGTCGCTTTGTATTAAATTATTATAAATTGTTTGATTGTCATAATGTATTGAAAAATGAAAGTGTCAGGTCAGGTTAATTTACATAAACGTGTGTATGCTATGCTTGGACCGCAGGACCCTGTCTAAATAACGTATGTATTTTTAATTAATATGTTCAAATGTTCATTTATTCATTGCTCAACGTTCATTTTATTCCTTTCCCTAATCTTTCTTCGATTCTTGTTTGGGGTACTACTCTCAATGTTTCAGTATTGTTCTTAGCATGCTATCTCTTCCTTCATTTCCAAGAACAGCTTTGGAAGTTCTGGTAACCTCTTTAACGGCTCCTTCGACCATCTGTGTATGACAGCACTACAAAAGAGGTAATAGAGGTAGCTATACAAGGTGTCCCAGACAAAAGTTACACATTCTAACACCGAAATCTGACAACAAAATAAATTATTTTCAACGATTTTCACGATTAAGTTTAATTTTGTGTACATTTTTTCAGCTTTGTTTTAATTTTTCCCCACTTCTACAGGGTGTTATAAAATAACAGCCTATTTTCAAAGTTAAACTTCTACTTTTCAAAAATCTATAAATTCTTAACTTGCTCTTTATGATTAGAGAAGTCATTAAAATTTATAAGAAATGATATATGTATATTAAAGTGCGTACATGGTTTATTTTTCCACCTAAAAAAAATTGTATAACAAAAAATAAAATTAATTTTTTAAAGAGATATGTATACCAATGGAAACTGAGTATATATATTAGCAGTCTTTAAAACACAGCCGATGGTCCTCCATTTCCTGCTAAACGCAATTATTTGTACTTGAACTTGTTAAACAGCTTTTTTCCAGATCTTAATGCAACTTCTTTGGATATAGATGTCCACCATCATTTAAAAATAAAAGCATTTGTTGTGATTTTATTTCCTCTAATCATTTTGTCCTTGCGGAGCATCCACAATCGCTCTATTAGACGACATTGAGGCACAGACATTGGATTGTCCGCTTTGGCAGATATTCGAGATGAACGTTTTTTCAAAAATCTGTGGTAGTTTTTGCATAATGCAATGTGGCCTTATCAGATCAAAAAATAATTGGTTGAAAATGTTTAAGGAACGTAACCAGGGTTTTAGTGCCCCCTCCAGGTACTTGCCTCTGTATATCAAGCTATACATTGTATCACTTGACACATAAGCTGGAGAAATTCTCCCATCATGGCCAATTACCTGCCAAACAATCTCACTGCTCTTTTTCCTTTATCGCTTGCAGCTGTATGTTTTTGACCAGCATTTTTGTTGTAGTGCAGGTCAACACCTTGATTTACATGCTGCAGAACTAAGTTAATTAAGATATATAAAAGTGGGAATATAAATCACACCAAGAGGCCAAAAGCTTCCCAAAATGAAACTTACACGAGAGAGAGACTGCATCTAGCTGTATAACATATTGTATTCTAAAAAAATTAAAGGTACACTTTCTTAGATCTTCAAGGTCAAATGTCACATCATGTGACCTTGGAATGAGAAATTTAAATCTTATTGCTATAAAACAATATTTTATAAAAACTATAATCTTTTAGCTTTAAAATAAGCCTAAGATGAAAGTTATGATTAGACGCAAAGTTATGAATTGTTTCTGTTCACCTTGTAAGCGTAAATTTTACATTTTTTATCATGTGTGCAACAATGCTGTATGAATACCTGTATTACCGAGGGCTATAACTTTACATACTTAAGTTACTTTACGTCCTCTACCATCCTACTAAATGTCACGAAAAGTTGAGATGGTTGGGTTGAAAAGTTCATTTTTTTTGTGATGATTTGGCATGGAATGACCCCAAAGCACAACAATTAAACAGCTGTAACTATCAAAATGGAATCAGTTGGCTGCCACATAATCAAATGCTAATTGAAGAAGAAAATCCCTATCAGTTCTATTTACATAAATGATAATAATCTTCTTTTAATGAATGATTATTACTATTATTTTAATATATTGTTATAAAAAAAACGAAATTGATTAAAAAGTTATAAAATAAAGTAATTATTACCATATGATCTAATTAGGCAGCCTCTTTTACACTTGGGCACTCTCGACACAGTAAAGTATTCGCTCGCCTATGATATGAAAACCGACTAATTGAAAAACTCTATTCAAATAGCACATTTTTGTAGTTAGCCAACAGAAATAGTTGGCTAAACAAGGCAGTTGCATATTTAAGAATCGGAAAGATCGGCGATTTTGTCGGAATTAAAATGGCGTTACATATAAATTTTGACTTGTTTCACATTCTAAATTCAAAATGTGTCGTAATAGTATAAAATCGAATCGTGAATATTTCGATCATAGATGTAACGTCGATAATTGTTTATGTGTTGAAATGTTCAATTTAAAAATCTACATATCTTTGGTATTTGCCACTTAAAAGCTAAAAAGTTTTTAATTAGCGTCTTCAACAAGGGTCGAGTTGTTTTATGGATAAAAAGCAATAAAATGTGTATTTGTCACTTTTTCACAAATAAAGGGAAAAAATGGTATCTTAAATCGATTTTCTAAAGTTTCACGATGATTATTTCAATTTATACAGTGTGTCGCATTTAAGATGAATACACTTCCGTAGTTTCGTTATTTTAAGGAGTAAAAATTTGAATGTTGGCACAATGATACATATTCACGAGTTGCATTTTTTTAGGTACTCAACTTAAATGTGAACTGTAAACCCAGCCTACTACGACCCTTTAAACAGGGCCAATTCTCAATATTTCGCTTCGCCTTGGAAATATGAAAAAAAAAATTAGAAAAAGTTGTTTAGAATTCAATTTTTATCATTAGTACCAAGTTCATGACAAAATTCGCATTTTTAATTTTTCAGTATATTAGCGTCAAGTCTGCACACAGTTAGAAGTTTACTTTTTAATTCAATCGAGTGTCATGGAAAATAAAATTTGATTGAACGAAATGTCAATCTGACAAAAAAAATACATTTACTTTTGGTAGGTATAAGGTGAAAACTTGTAACTATGTGCAGACAAAGCTAAACATACTGAAAAACTAAAAATGTGAATTTTGTCATGAAACTTGCTACTAAGGATCAAAATTGAATTCTAAACAACTTTTTCTAGTAACTTTTTTTGATATCTCCAACGCGAAGCGAAATATCGAGAATTGGCCCTGTTTGAAAAGTCGTGGTAGGCTGGGATTACAATTCACATTTAAGTTGAGTACCTCAAAAAATGCAACTCATAAATATGTATCACTGTGCCAACATTCAAATTCTTACTCCTTAAAATAACGAAACTACGGGAGTGTACTCATCTTAAGTGCGACACACTGTATAAGAATGGCAAAGTGATAATCTAATCGTATTCCGAATGATTCTGAGGCTAAAATCCTGATCATGTTTAGAATCCCTGGCCAGGACTATTACAAAATTTTCAAGGGGGGGGCTTCAGCCCGATAGCCCCCTTAAATACACCACTGGTAAGAGGTACAGTATAATGCGAAATATTACAGAAATTTTTGTTTTCTGTGGAAAAAACTACAAAGAATAGATGTTTTATACATAAACTAACCATTTTTCTAAAATTTATTGAGTTTTTCCCATAGGTTTCACTGTGTAAGTAAAAATAGACATCATATCTAATTTATAATTACTCGTAATCGTATTTCAATTAAAACGAATTATAGCGCTTCGTTAACTTATATTAAATCTTCCTAACAATTTATCTTATGGAATACAGAAATAAAAACAAAAGGAATGAAGACGTTAGTTAACCTATAAGTAATTCAGTTGAAAAGTCATTGCAAGCACAAGGTATATGCTAATAAGTACATTGTAAGCATATGTGGTTCCAAACTACCTAAACTATAGGATTACCGCAATTTTATATAAATAATACTCTAAAATTTGGGAAATTAGTATTATCCAAAACCATTTTGTAAGGCATATTCCTATATATACTAGGTTTGTCAAATTATCTATTCATTACGTCAATATTTCTTTATTCAAGTTGAAAATTTGATGTGGAAAACTTTGAATACTCATTGACAATTTTTCTTGCGGACCTTCATTACAATGTTAACTAGGTAGACTGTATCGATCATTTCTTATTATTATTATTACGTCCGTGTTACTGCAATAACAAACATCTATAAAAACTATTACCAGATTTTACCTTGTAGCACCCATTATCATTCCAGATATCTTAATAAATTTTTGATGTTTTCTATAAAATTCCATTTACTATTCTTTATTTTAATAAAAATATTGAAAACTTTGTTTTGAATTTGATGATTAACCTCAAAAACTTTTACTCTAGTTTATGACCAACAAAATAAAGTGAAAGAACACCAGGCAGTAGCGCCAACGTTTAAATGATTATCAAATTTTGATAGTTAATTTTCAAAAATTTTTAAGAACAGCTTGAAAGTAAAGTGGTGCAATATTATTATTCTGTTTTTATATAAAAATCTGACAAAAGGTGCATTCTCCTCTAATTAAATATAAAAGTCCAACAAATATATTTCATATTCGTAGCCAAAAAATTCTGGTTATAACTGGAATGTGGTGGTTAGGTTAGTTACCTGCAGAACAAAAGTGAGTCAAATCAAGACGTTCGTACGCGCCATTTTGCAACACGTTATACACGTTTCTTCATTTCATTTAGAATTAAGAGTGTAATTTAAATAGTTAATAGTGATGTCTAACGAAGAAACTTCGGCAGACCGTAACGTAGAAATATGGAAAATCAAGAAACTAATAAAAAGTCTGGAGCTAGCAAGGGGGTTAGTACTTTTATTACATTCTACATGCTTTCCTACTTTCCATACGGTCATTCACGTCACCCTAATTTTATTAATAATTTAACTTATAAATTATAAGACCAACGTTAATTTTTATTTTAAATCCTTTGCAGTAATGGCACAAGCATGATATCTCTAATCATTCCTCCAAAAGATCAAATATCTAGAGTAAGCAAGATGTTGGCAGATGAATTTGGTACAGCTTCAAATATAAAATCACGAGTAAATCGACTATCAGTACTTGGTGCAATCACCTCGGTACAGCATCGACTGAAATTATACACTAAAGTGCCACCGAATGGTTTAGTAATCTATTGTGGCACAATTGTTACAGACGAGGGCAAGGAAAAGAAAGTTAACATAGATTTTGAACCATTTAAACCAATAAATACCTCTTTGTACTTATGTGACAATAAGTTCCATACGGAGGCTCTAACGGCACTTCTAGCAGATGATAATAAATTTGGTTTTATTGTAATGGATGGTAATGGAGCTTTATTTGGTACATTACAAGGAAACACTAGAGAAGTTCTACACAAATTTACTGTAGATTTACCGAAGAAGCACGGTCGTGGTGGTCAATCAGCGTTGCGTTTTGCACGTTTAAGAATGGAAAAAAGGCATAACTACGTTAGGAAAGTTGCCGAAGTAGCTACACAACTTTTTATTACAAATGATAAACCAAATATTGCGGGTCTTATTCTTGCTGGTAGTGCAGATTTCAAGACTGAACTTAGCCAATCTGATATGTTTGATCCTGTAAGTTCCTTTTTTGGTTTTTTTTTTCATAATTCTTTGGAAGTTTAATTTCACTTAGGTTCATTATGCATGTTGCTGTATGGAATTGTTTAATTATTGTAGTTTTATCATTAAGAAAAACAGCAATTCTTTAATTCTTAATATGGAAGGATTATTATTGGGTTTAATTTTTTTTATTGAAATTTGTTTACATTCAACTAAACAAAGGGTGGAAAATTCCATTCCACCCACCTTGCAGTATTATAACAATTAAGATTTTACAACCCAAATATGGTCTGTTCACTGTAATATAATATCTGAATGATCCATGAAAATATTACTTGTGATCTAAGAAGTCTATGTAAATTTGATGGATATCTTTATATTTGATAGAGGTTAAATAAAACTATAGTATGATCAAAAAGTCTTTGGATCAGGGTTGCCATGAAATTAACAAGCTATCTATGAAATTATTTGTTTCTATTATTTTTGACATTTACTTCACAACTGTCATGTCAATAGATAATAGTTCAAATAAATTCCATTCTGTGTTCTTTTTATAAATGTTATTAAGTAATACTTAAAATAACTGCAAGCACAAGAAATAATAATAGCGTACGCCAACCTAACATTTTCTGTGTACTATGGGACTCTGTTTAGCGGTGTCACCGCGTCGTATTTTCTTGCACAGATGGCTGTGTCTCCATTAGAGCTACTCAAGACACATTGGCGCTACTCTGTACAGTTCACAAAAACTACGGGCAGTAGAAGCAAATAATTCTATAGATGGTTTTTACATTCCATGGCTATTGCAATTCCAAGACTTTTTAATCATACGATATATAAACTATAGTATAAGCAAAAAGTAATTCCAACAAAGGTGCTTTTGGAATTTTAAACTCATGTGTATTATAACACCAGAAAATTGTACAACCCTTCAATTATAAATTAATATTTACACATGCGCATACTGTCATATGTTCACAATACTGCCATAAAAATTTGAATCTTTTGAGGGCAACTTCATGATAAAGTAGTGACTAATCTGCTGTGTTTTCTACGTTGCCATGGCATTACCGATTCAACTAGAAAATTACCAGAAAAATGAAAATAAATCCAATTCGTAATTTTTAGTGTCTGCCATAAAGTTGGATCCATATGGAATTTTTTTTTTAATATTGAAAAAAACTTTGTGGGCCAATCACCTCTGCGTCCAAAAATACTTGTAATACGTCAAAGTTGACAGGTGACATTAGGTATCTGTCAAAGTCGCCATTTTTCTAAAATGAGCAAAAATGACCTTATTTTTCAAATTATGGAAAAGTTTTATTAAGAAAAAATACAGTAGAAACTGCCTAAAGTGACCACCTCTGGGACTGACCCAAAATGGTCAACTCTAATGGTCTCTTCCTAGTTTTTGATTATCTGACAACCTTGCTTTGTCATATTTGGACATGTGGCTGAACACCATTCTTTGATTCTATTGTTGGACAAGGTTTTACTAGGGGTGATTACTTTCTCTTGTAAGCAACTATTTGCCTGCTCTGTTGGAATTTAACAGTGCAGTATGCTTATACGTGGAGTTCGGATATAGTGAACCCGCTTATAGTGAATGCTGCTTCAAGTACCGACAAAATCTTCCATAAGACTAACATATTTTTTTACCAGTTATAGTGGAACCCACTCTAATGAACTTCCTGATAAAGTGAACCCAATTTTATTAAAGTAAAGTAAAACTTTACGTTTATAGTGAACCTTTCGAGGGTTCCGCCATTTATTGGACTCTCGACTTTTCTATAAAAACTTTTTGATAAAATGCCTAATATGGTTTTTTGATTTTTTTCCATTCATTTTGGTATCGCAAGTGACTTTGACTATTTATTAGGCCATAAATGTGTTCTGTATTTGCATGAGCTATTCTACTGCCTGGGAGACAGGTTAAAAGTTTATTGTTCTGATGAGGCTACTCTGTTGAGAATCTTCTATCATTTGTCTCTTCCATTAGTGGCTGTAATACGATATTGGTGTGTGTTTCTGATGATGTTTCCTGCTTCTCTTTTGAATTGTCTCTTGGACTGTTGGGCTCTGGAGGTCTTGATGTAACATCTAATTTGTGACATACCATGGAGCGTCAACTATTGCTCTTAGAGAAAAGATCTTTGATTGTGATCGTTGTATTATAAGTAGGTACAGACTTGCTACCATCATTGTATTATATAAATGTTAATTAAAATTAACATTGCCAAACCACTAAACTAAGTACATACTTGTGCAATGTTATTTTTAACATTTAGATCCAAATTGGGACAATTACTGCTATGTATATTAGTAGCTTATTCTTTATTGACATTTGTCTGAGTCTCTGCTAATCAACCAATACAATTCTCTCATTTTAAGCTCTATCTGTTTTCGTTTTTTGCTTATGTGTTTTTTTCCAGTTAAGTAAACGTATTGTAACGACCCTACAATAATCATTTAATTATCGAACCAAATGATCATAGCAATCGGTGCCATGATACACGAAGGATGCTCCGTCACCCAGATTCCTCGCTCAAAACTAAATAAATAAATAAAAAAAATAACATATTAGCACAGCAGGTATATAAATTAAAATTGTTTTAATCTTTATCAATTTATAAATGATTCCATAAAATGTAAGGTAATGCTGAAGCAGCGCTTCACACAAAATATACTTTTTTAACCTTTACTGTACCTAGAC
The DNA here is from genome assembly GCA_929113105.1 of Agrypnus murinus. Lineage (NCBI taxonomy): Eukaryota > Metazoa > Arthropoda > Insecta > Coleoptera > Elateridae > Agrypnus > Agrypnus murinus. The sequence goes on from OV816024.1 coordinate 71,685,592, forward strand.
AGGAAGTATTAAGATTTATCAACTTAAGTTATAAAATGTAACGGTTGTGCTGAAAAGACACTTCACAAGAAATACAATAGTTTTCTTAACTTAAGAAAGGAAACGAATGTGCAAATTCACTCATAGCATCCTGATAAGCAAAGCAACTGATGTCTTCAGTTTGGCAATGTTACATAGCAGATGGAAAACTAAGGGACTTTTGAAGTATCAGACCTTTTGGCGAGATGCTCGGAAAGCTTTACTTTAAGTCAGTTTCCGGGAACAATTACACTCGAACGGTTTGGCACTAATTAGCTTTAACAACAAGCAAACATTCGGGATTCATATATTTAATTGTGGACTTAATCATTTGATCATAAATATTCCAAATTATAAATCATATAAAAATATTAATAATAATATCATATACATTATTACCGCACGCTTAAAAAGGAGAGCGAAATAATTAAAGTGTTGATTAACTATTTCCAATCAAGAGAAGTCCAGTCCGGGTAAGAGAATGCATAATCGTATCTTTTGAATGCTTTAAATCTTGGAGCTATACAGTTATAGTTATTTATATTCAAACAGGAATCTTCAATGTTGATAATTAATATCATCGGGGAACATAGTTAAATATCTCCCTTTCTTCTAGTAGGTTAAAGTAGTAAGTAGTAAGTTAAAGCGAAAAGTTGATAAAGGGTCTCCTTGTCTTAAACCTTGTTTTATTCAAAACTTTCTGATGTAATCCCAAGCAGCATTTTTAGTCACCGCTACGTACCAGCAACCACCGGTGGAACTATAAAGTTTTTGCCGTTAGTCACAAGAACGTAATTGCTACGGTATTGTTATGTGCCTGGAACCAAAATGGGGAACAATTCTCGGGTAGCAGATACGTTGCAGTAACCTCTCCGGAACTTGTCCAGCTATCTTTAGTCTATGTAGCAGGAACGTGGCGGCGTAGTAAATTGCTACTTTCGTGGAACTTTTTTTCTCTTTGACACATTGTGTCGCGTGTTGCTCTCTCTTACTCTTGCAACTTAACAAATATTCTTTCACTTTCTCTACTAATGCTGCGGTCGTGTCACAAAATGGATTACTATTTTTTTTGTAATATGTACATAATACATAAAGAGATGAAATGTTTTGTTATTTTGTCAATCTAGCATACCAAAATTATAAACCATTGCAACTATTCTGTTAAATGCGATGATGATAGATCGAAAAATAACAACGCCTTTAAATATATTTTTTAATAAAAAATGTCTTGAATAAAATATGACAAAAATACTTATAAATTGATAAACATGATAGAAACCATTTTATTTTATTGCTAAGGCACAATTTGGCATCGATTTGTTATCTTTATTGAGAGTTATAGTAAAACACTTTTTAACAATTGCAACAAATTGCAAATTAATTAATAGCCTTCGACATTTTACAACTAAATATGGAGTAGTTTTGAAAAAGTCACCTTAAAGTAGTATTAACTGTAAAATGTGTGTCTAAAGTTTGTGTCACTTTATAAACAGTAACGGGAACTAAACAAATTCTACTTCTAGGTTGTTGTCACCATGAAGTATAAAATAAGTTAAAAAATTCTGGAACTTTCAAGTTACTCTTGTTATAAAACGACGTCAACGTTTCCGTAGCCACTTTCTAGCTCCTAATGTCACTGCAAAATTCCCATTGGAACTTTTTTTTTTTTTTTTTTTTTTTTTTTTTTGATTAAATAACACCTGTGTGGTGCTTTGCATTAAAACTGACCAAAGCTGATCAACCATTAATTTTTATCTAATAAATCTTAAACTAAATACTTATAAGCTAGAGTTCATCCATTAATGTTCTGTAGTTTGTTCTGGTTGAAACTATACTAAACATTCTCACTCGCGCACAATGCTCTGCTTTTACCCAAAACACTACACAAGCTCAAATGGTTTTGTCCTCTTCAATCTTCGGACGAGATCTTGATTGTCCAGCAGCTGAAGAGCTTCTGCATTGATATGATTATGTAGCCTGGCTTCATGCCTGCTAGCAAACCTTTTAATGTCGTCTTGAACAGTTGGAATGCCAAGGTCCCGATGAAGGTCACTATTACGGACGTACCATGGAGCCTTGACCATATTACGCAGAACCTTGTTTTGGAAGGACTGAATGGGCTTAATGTTACTAGCTTTGGTACAACCCCAAAGCTGTATACCATATAACCATATCGGCTTCAAGATCTGGTTATAGATTAGGATTTTGTTATTTAGTGCCAACTTTGAATTTTTTCCAAGGAGCCAATAATATTGTTTATATTTTAGACCAAGTTCAGTTCTTTTCTTCTTTACATGCTCTTTCCATCGGAGCTTAGCGTCTAGTGTCATGCCAAGGTACTTGGCATTGTTCGAGTATGGTACTAAAGTACCATTTATATCTAGTGGCTGTATATCAACTAGTCTGTTGTTCGTAAAGATTACATGGATAGACTTGAGCTCGTTCAGCTTGATCTTCCATTGTTTTGTCCACTCTAGTACTGTATCACTAGCTGTTTGTAGTTTACTGGCGGACACATCCTGTTCCTGACCTATTGCGAGTAGTGCCGTATCATCAGCAAAAGTTGCAATTTTAACATCGCCCAAATGCGGAATATCACTGGTGTATAGCAGGTAGAGGATAGGCCCTAGGACACTACCTTGAGGTACACCTGCGTTAATTTTTTTTAGTTCCGAGTATTCATCTTCTTGTTTAATTCTGAAGTTTCTATCCGATATGTACGAGGAGAGAACTTCCACAAATTGTTTTGGAAGCATTCTGTTCAGTTTGTGAATGAGCCCTTCATGCCAGACTTTATCAAAAGCCTGGGCCACATCAAGGAAGACTGCTGAGCAGACTTGCTTTTCTTCGAGAGCTTTTTCGATGACATCTGAAATTCGATGCACTTGATCTATGGTGGAATGTTTCTGTCTGAAGCCAAACTGGTAATCTGGAATCAGCCTATTGTTCTCTATTAAAGGTCTCAGTCTTTTAAGAAGTAATTTTTCGAAGAGCTTTGAAATAATAGGAAGCAGAGAAATAGGCCTGTAAGACTTCACATCGTTGGGTGGCTTACCCGGTTTAGGCAGCATAATCACTTCTGCGACTTTCCAAATTGTAGGCACGTGCTTTAGTCGGAATGATGCGTTGAAGAGGTACGTAAGCATCACAATACCTCTTCTAGGCAGTTGTTTCATAACTTGGCCAGTGATGAGATCAAATCCTGGTGCTTTTCTAGCGTTTAGATTAGTCTTAATCTCATTAGCTACTTCCTTCGGAGTAACAGGAGGGATTTCTTCGTACAGTAGATTATTAACCTCTTCCAAGGCAGTGTTAGCTTTAAATTCATTGGGTTTGAAGATTTCAGTTAAATGATCAGCAAATAATTCTGCTTTTTGCTTATTATCTCTTGCCCAAGGCCCAGCATCCTTCCTTATAGGGGGAATTGATGTTACAGACCTCTTGATCTTATTGGTTGCTTTCCATAGAGAGTACTCTGTTTCTTCGTCCGCAGTTAAATTTTGTAGATAGGAGCTGATTGAATCTTCTTTGAGTTTTTGAATTTCTCTCTTGAGTTTTTGTGATTTGTTATTCAAGATGGTTTTGTCCGACGGATCTCTTGACTGCTGCCATCTTCTTCTAGCTTTTCTTTTTTCTGTTACCAGTATTCTGATTTCGATCGGATAATTAACCCCTTTAGATATATGGGTAATTTCCTTGGTATTGTTAAAAGCAGCTGTCTGAATTATTTTAACAAAATTTTCAGCTTCTTGTTCCAGTTCCTGAATTGTTTTCAAACTAATGTTAAGGTGAATATTTTCTTGAAGGTCGATTCTGAACCTCTCCCAGTCAGTAGTTTTATTTACGAGCGTGGGGCGGGCTTCTTTTTTAATTATCCTTTCACTCAGTGTTAATATAACTGCTGAATGGTCGGAATCTAAGTCCAGATTTTCTTCAACATCTATGAAATTGGGTGAAACCTTCTTGGTAATAAAGAAATCTAGCAAATCAGGGATTTTGTTGGGATCTGTAGGCCAGTACGTGGGCTTACCTGAGGAGTGGAGGTTGCATCCAAGTTTCCTCGTGGCTTTTCTCAGTTCACTGCCTTTTGTTGTGGTTAATCTCGATCCCCATTCCACATGTTTGGCGTTGTAATCACCACCCAAAATGAAACGTTCGCCAAGATGTTGTAGGATCGTTTTATAGTCAGCATTTTTTAAATTGTGCCTTGGAGGACAGTAAATTGCACCTATTTTTAAATTTTGTTTCGTGGACTTAATACATACCATAGTAAGCTGGAATTCTATCCTTTGTAGATGACATTCTTCGTAGTGGTTAATTGATTCTTTGACTAATACAGCACTACCGCCTTTAGCTTGATTGTCGGGGTGAATAGTGTGGTATAATCTATATCCTCTTATTTTTAGGTAGGATTGAGCAGTCAAATGCGTTTCTGAAATCAGACACACATCTATGTACTGGGTATGAAGGAAGACTTCAAGTTCCTGTTTTCTCTTTAGGATGCCATTGGCATTCCATGTAGCTATTCTTAAGTCTTGTTGGTCCATGGATTACTTCTTTTTGGGAATAGCACCAGTACTCCTGGCTTCTAACCTGTCGAGTCTCACATTGACTCTGTCCAGCATCTTCATCATATTCTGCATCATTTGCATCATAGATGGTTCGGTTTTAGGATTGGTAGAGTTAGGTTCTTCCTGTTTCGACTTACTTGCTTCTGCATATGAGACACCTTCCTTCAATTTAGCAGGCGCGAATGTCCTTGCTATAGGAGTTGGTTTTCTAGTTTTAGTAACGTTATCTCTCCGCTTTTGCAACTCTTTGGCGATTACACACCCTCTATAGTTGGCGGGATGTGCCTCAGAGCAGTTAGAACACTTGGCTGGACCATTCCCAGTCTTGGTACATTCTGCTGTTAGATGATTCCCTGCACATTTAACGCAGGTGGGGGTTCGTTGGCAGTATTTTTGCGTGTGCCCATATCTCTGGCATCTTTTGCACTGCGGTATTAATTTACTAGTTCTTAGTGCCTCAATTTTAACTTTCATGTGGCACAAATGCTGAATTTCGAAGATCTTCTTGATATCCTCTGTTTTATCGAAAGTTAGCACGAAGAGAGGGAGCTTGATATAGCCATCTTTCGTTTTCTTTAATTTATTTTCTGCATTTTTTATTTTGAAACCGTTCTGCTGCAGTTCATTAACGATTTCTTTTAAATCGCAAGTAGGGTGCAGGTGCCTAACCATAACTCTGATCGGTCTCTCCTGCTTGTTTTCGTAAGAATGCCATTCCTGATCAGAATTATTTAGATATTGAGTTAACCCTCTATAATCTGTTGCTGTGTCAACATTGATTTTTAGTTGATTATTATTCATTAGGGTTGCATTAAACTTCAGATTACTTGTCTGAAGTTTCTGTTTGAGCTCCATATAATTTTCTAAATTACTTACCACAACTGGAGGAGGTTTGGAACTTAACCTCAAATTTAAACATCAATCGTAAACAAACAACCAATATTTTTATACTGATTGCTACTTAATAACAATTATTATTTAATTATGGCTTATTTTAAAGTTGTAGCGACGAAAGAAAAAAGGGGAATATATTTCACCCTTGTTTACTACATTATGGTTTACCAGTGATCTCATCCCTATTTTTTGCTATTTTGTATTGTAAACAGTTGATTTTGTTTCCACTGATTTCACCTAACTGCTGTTTTAATTTCCTATAAAAGGTGGACGTATATCTAAATTTCTTCTTTTTGCTTTTTGCCTTTGACATTTTTATTAAAAACTTGCAAAACTACTACCACTGCAAAAACGCAATTAACCTCCAAATTCCATTAACCTACAGGAGATATGCCTCTTTAGAAGTTACTGTCACTTCAATGTAATTTTTAATAGTAACTGGAACTTTCTAGTAATTCTGACGCAAAATAAGTAGTGGAAATTATTTTCAAGTGATTCTCCTGGGTAGCATAAATGTAAGTTTCACTTTCAATACTACTGTACAGTTCAGTTACTTTAAAGGTTAAGCAATGGTTTCAGACCGGTGGCAGGAACTTTCGGTGCTACTTTAGAGTTTTAAAAACTTTAAAGTAGCTTCGGGCTAGTTACTGCTACAATCATAATATCACTTGAAGTTGCATCAACATCAAAGTAATTATACTAAGTAGCAATACTGTTCCACATACTTTAAAAAGCTACTTAGAAGTAATGGAACTACATAGTTCTAATAAATAGTAGAAGTAACTACATAATTACTAAAATATTCCAAATTGAAGTAATTAAACCTATAAAGTCATAAGTTTAGTTGTAGTTACGTAACAGCTACTGAATCAAAGTTTCGATCTCAGTTATCGCTACTTAGATGCTGCTTGGGATTCCTCCCATTTTCACCTTGTTGTTTGTCCTCATTCGTGTCATTTTTATCAACCTTAAGATCTTCCATATTTCTAATGTCTTCGGTTTATTGAATCATAACTTGTCTGAAGTCGATAAAGCATGCATGCAGAGATATTTTGTACTCGTAGCACTTTGTATTTGTTTCAAAATAAATATTTGATCTATTACTGATCTATTCGCTCTAAAACCTGCTTGATATGCTCTAAGTAAACCCTTTGTCTGCCTGTAAAGATGGTCTCATATTAGTGATTTTGATTGTGATCGTTAGGATTTTGTACACTGTATCGAGGAGTGCGATACCTCTGTAGTTTTTACACTGTTTCGTATCTCCTTTATTATGTATTGGGATTAACACCGCTCTTGTCCAACTTTCTAGTATCTTCTCCTTATTCTGTTATTAATTTGTGAATTTCTTTTGTTAGTCGCTGTCCGTAATACTTGACTTGTTATCCTACTATGTTATTTTCCCCAGGGGTCTTGTTGTTTTTTATTTTTTGAATTATAATCTCTACTTCTTCCAGTGTAGGTACTTCTTCCTCTGCTTCTCTTTCCTCTCTTGGGTCATTGGTTCCCTCTACTACCTCTTCTATGTCTTGATTCTGACCTTGGTTCAGGAGATCTTTGAAATATTCCTGCCATCTTTCTACTATTAGTTTTTCATCCCCTATTAAATTCCCAACCTTATCTTTTATAATCATACTATTAACTGTTGCTTTACCTCTTGTTTTCTTCACCTTCTGATAAAGATTTCTACTTTCTTTAGCCTTGTATTTCTCCTCTAACTTTTTTCTCTCTTTCTCCATAATTTTTTTTTGGTGTTTCTAAATACCTTTTTTGTTCTACTCGTTTGTTCTTAATATATTTTTATGTTCTCTTATGCTATCTCCCTTATCATATTCATCCTTCCTCTGTTTCTTTCCTTCAATATCCTTCGCAGTTCTGGCTACACCATTTTTTCTTTCTATTTCCTTTATGCAAAGGTAAGATTTGTTCTGTGGCTAATTTTATTCCTTTTACTATTTGGTCCCATTTTTCTTCTACGAGGGTGGTCCCAGAAGTACCCGACCCAACAAAGAATACGCAAAAATTTTGGAAAAAGATTTATTTATTTTTCAACATAATCTCCTTTCAGCTCTATACACTTTTTCCAGCGGTGTTCAAAAAGTTCGATACCCTTTTTATAATAAGAATTGTTTTGCTCCTCAAAATAGCCATTAACTGCTGACATCACTTCTTCATTGTTGGAAAATCTTTGACCACTGAGCCATTTTTTCAAGTTTGGGAACAGAAAATAATCCGAGGGGGTTAAATCTGGCGAATATGGTGCATGAGGTAGCAATTCAAACTTTAATTGATTAATTTTGGCCATTGCAATAACGGATTTGTGAGCTGGCGCGTTGTCGTGATGAAACAACACTTTCTTTTTAGCCAAATGCGGCCGTTTTTGCTTGATTTCTTCGCTCAAACGTTGCAATAAGTTTGCATAATACTGGCCGATGATAGTTTTTCCTTTTTCGAGATAGTCAATAAAAATTATTCCACGCTCATCCCAAAAAACCGACGCCATAACCTTGCCTGCAGATGAAACGGTCTTCGCCTTCTTTGGAGCCGGTTCTCCCTTTTGAGTCCATTGTTTCGATTGTTCTTTTGTCTCGGGTGTGAAATGATGGACCCATGTTTCATCCATTGTTACGAAACGGCGCGAAAATTCTGCTTTGTTGCTGTGAAACTTCGCTAAACACTCGATTGAAACATTTTCACGACACTGTTTTTGCTCGAGTGTGAGCAAACGCGGCACTCATCTTGCACACAGCTTTCTCATGTCCAAATTTTCAGATAATATGCGAAGTACCGCACTTTTTGAAATGCCCGTAATATCTGCTAGCTCGCGTACTTTCAGTCGACGATCATCAAGTACCGCTTTGTGGATTTTCTTCACCATTTCTGGAGTCGTCACCTCATTTCGTCGACCACTGCGATGCTCGTCTTGGCAGCTCGTACAGCCTCGTTTAAACTCAGCTACCCGAAATTTAACTGTTGTAAACGAAGGAGCAGACTCACCCAGAGTAGAATCCAGTTCAGCTTTTATATTGGTTGGGCTGAGGCCTTTCAAATAAAAGTATTGTATCACATAACGATGACCAATTTTCTCCATTTTCACAAATTCACTGACAACGTTCACTATTGATGGCTGCCAAACAAATACTGAACAACGTGGCGCTTTCAAACTTGAAACATATGATTTATAGACTGCGTACTTTCCAATACAGTGATATTTTCAAACAACTACTGCCACCTCTTGGTCAGGTCGAGTACTTCTGGGACCTCCCTCGTATGTTGATTTCCTTCTTTTGTTCTTTCAAGCTTTCTTCTATCTTCTCACTGTATCTTGTTTTAATCTCCAAGGTTTGCAGATCTGCCAGGTTGTATCTTTTTTCTGATCTTCTGTTTTTGACATTTCTTACTCCCATCCCATATAATCTTGTTTGCACTGGATTTTCACCATATAGTGGTCCAAGTCTGCACCGTTCCTCTGCAATGCAAAAATTCAAGTATAAAAAAGTCCAACTTATAGAAGTTCGACTGCATATTGTTTATTTAATATAATCTGTATTATCATTGTGTCTTTCGCACCCAACATTCCTCAATCTACACATTGGTTGCATGTTATAGTATTGAGATGAATTCCCATATACTTAACACAGGTGTCGATATTATTTCTATATTGTTAATATACACTGGAGGACATTTTTCTTTTTTTTTGTGTAAAGGTTTGTAATTTGTTCTATAAAATTTTATCTGTTAGGTATGCTCTCAGAAAATGGTAGGAAGGATCTGGTATATATTTTATCTCTGAGGAAAATTTGGTTCAAATTGGATTAAAAATAAAAAAGATATAAAGGTGGTGCCGCCTAATTTGCGAAACGCTGTATAAAAAAAAAGTACTTCCAATATCAGCAGTAGATTTTACCAATTTTATTTTCTGCTAAATTATTATTCAGCTTAACTATACTCAATTGCACCACTCCTCTTTAATAATAACCTTGAATGCAGTTATAAAAATATTCTTACTTCCAAAGATAGATTTTTTCCATCCATTCTATTTTTATATCATCTGTGCATGCATGGAATTCTTTAAAATGTAGGAATATGTTTTTTAAACTGATAAATTAACTCCTATATAAAATGTGTCATTTAATGATGACAGTTTTGTCATTTTGACAGCGATAAAAAAGGTGCATCCTTTTTTATCACCGATGAAAATGCCTCATAACCAGACTACATCTAGTACGCTTACGTCACTTTAATAAGTATCAATACTTGATACAGAGAAGAAAATTTTGAAATCAGTACCTCAAATCAAACAATTTATAACAATAGTGTATTTAATAACTGTTCATTCAAATAATTTAATTGTATCAATAAAAATAATTATTGTTGTTGTTCATTCATATATTCAGTCGTTAATTTATCTTGCCAAAAAACACTCGAGCTTTTCTTTTAAGGATAAATTTCATTTTAACTCAAAATTTTTCCATCAGTAATTTTGCTCGAAAAACTGACATTTGACAAAATCGCTCGTCCTTCGGTCTCGCGAATTTGCCATGTCAGTTTTTCTCGTAAAATTACTGATTTGCAAAATTATTTCGTTACAAAAAGAAATTTATCCGATTAAAAAAAAGCTCTTGTGTTTTTACTGTTGATAATAACGATTCAATACACTGTTCAACAATTGTAGTGAAACATCAAATTTTATTAAACCCATTCTGCGAAAGCTATGATAGTGTTTATCAGCAAGTGTATTTTTATTTAAAATTAGCAAAAACTGTTCTGTTTCTGACATAATAAACATTATTATCATCGTTAAATGCTACTTGTATTTTATTTACCAATAATTATGGAGTAGAGCAACAGTTTTCATAGAACTTTTTTTTTACAGAGATTGCAGTCAAAAGTTATTAAATTAGTTGATGTTTCATATGGTGGAGAGAATGGTTTTAATCAAGCTATAGAATTAGCAGCTGAGTCTTTACAAAATGTTAAATTTATTCAAGAGAAAAAATTAATTGGTAGATATTTTGATGAAATTAGTCAAGACACTGGTAAATATTGTTTTGGCGTAGAAGATACTTTAAAAGGTTTGGAACTTGGCTCTGTAGAAACTCTTATTTGTTGGGAGAACTTGGATATCCAACGATACGTTTTAAAGAACCATGCGACAGGAACTGAAACTGTTTTACATTTAACACCGGAACAGGAGAAGGATAAATCACATTTTACAGACAAAGAGGTAAACTTAATGTATATGTTATTTAAAATAGCCAAATTTACCCGCAACCTGAGATTTTCACCCACTCTGCGTTGTGGATGATTTTGGGTAAAGGCAAAAACTGAAATACTCACAATGCAATGTCGGTAATTATACGATTATCTAAGGTTTGTTTTAAGGTGTTGTAAGGTTTACCAACAACATTTAACTATTTTATGTAAAGCAATTAGCAAAAGATACATATTTATTACAATTGAGGAATCTCTCCCTCTTAAGGAGTCTCCCTGGACATCAGAACTGTAAGAAAATACGCTCTTTGCCTAGTGCGTAGAATTATAATACAATACTTATTATATAGTATGATCAAAAAGTTTTTGGATCAGGATTGCCATGAAATTGACAAGCTATTTATGAAATTATTTATTTCTATTATTTTTGACATTTACTTCACAACTGTCATGTCAATAGATAATAGTTCAAATAAATTCCATTCTGTGTTCTTTTTATAAATGTTATTAAAGTAATACTTAAAATAACTGCAAGTACAAGAAATAATAATAGCGTAAGCTAACCTAATATTTTCTGTGTACTATGGGGCTCTGTTTAGCAGTGTCGGCGCGTCGTATTTTCTTGACACAGGTAGCTGTGTCTCCATTAGCGCTACTCAAGATACATTGGCGCCACTCTGTACAGTTCACAAAAACTACGGGCAGTATAAGTAAATCATTCTATAGATGGTTTTTACATTCCATGGCTATTGCGATCCAAAGACTTTTTGATCATACAATACTATTGAGCAAATCAAAATATCCACAATGCGTTGTGGATGTTTCATTTTATCCACTACATTAAATAAAATGCTCACTGTGGGGACGGGTGAGCTAAGTGGGTAATGCAAAATTCAGTTATTATGAATAACATATACAGGGTTTCTATAAAAGATTGTCCGGTCTAGTGGTTTATGAATTGTGCCTCCTGCTCTCTATAGTGTATAGAAATAAATTAATGCTTATGCAACCAATTAAACAGTTTTAATAAAAGATTAAGGTACTTCATAAACTGGATAATGTAACGAGAAAAAAAATTAAATAGAAACAATAACTACAAAAACTGTTCAAAATGTTCACCATTATTCTCTAAACACAACACAACTAATGATAATGATAATGTCACAGTTGACAGACAAATAATTTGACTAATTTTTTTATGTAGAGAGCGGCAAAACGAATATTTTGACGACAGTCTTTTACAGAAACGCTGTATAATAAAATTGTGATATTATTATAACAATTCAGTCTTTTAATAAAATTTCTGTTTTTAGAGTGGTGTTGAATTAGAATTAGTTGAATGTCAACCACTTTTGGAATGGTTAGCAAATAATTATAAGAACTTTGGTGCCACATTGGAAATTATCACTGACAAATCACAAGAAGGTTCCCAATTTGTAAGAGGCTTTGGTGGAATTGGAGGTCAGTATCTTAAAATATTACTTTTATTGCTTGTATTTATTCATTTCATGCATTGTGGCTTTAAGTAACGGGGACAAACATTTTTGTAAAGTGGGTAATCTAACTAATAAATTAATATATTATTTAATTTAATTTTATAAATAGTTTAATTTGTTGTTTATTGCAAATATGACTGCATTTAACCATTTACCTTACTACTTCAATGTAAGATATTTGCACGTATATTTAAAATCTTTAATTAGATTTTTTTTGTTTTATTTTTACCTTGCAAGCATCGATTGTTGATTTAAAATGCTTTTTCTATTCAAATTTTATTTTGATATAACTAACTCTGCAAACTAATTTGAAATATTTGTTGTGCTGCCTGGATGCAGGCATTCTACGCTACAAAGTGGACTTTCAGTCACTACAAGCTGATGAGCCGCTGGACGATGTTGACCTTGATGATTATTAAAAAAAGGTCTGCATATGCCAGTGCTCCACCTACCATCAGGTATTACTAGTAGCTAGACCTTTGTGGATGTTGTTTGTCGTAATAGTTAATATTGTGGAATTTAAAGAAACAGCAAAAAATGTTGCCTTTTCCTCCCTGTGTTTCTTATTACAAGGTAGAATTGCTTCTTACTTTTACTTGTTTTAGATATCTTCACTTTATTTTAATATTATTGTAAAGATGTTTCAGGCATTTTTTAATAATGTACCACAGCATAAAAATAAACAGCAGATTCACTGTTGTCGGCATGTTGATGTTTTCAGTCAGTCTCACCTATTGTACGCACGCATGAACAGTTCGCTGACATACTGGGTGGGCAATAGTGTGGGGAAGTCCGATAGCTCCTAAACGGTAACAGCTAGAAAAATCGTTCTAATACGGCTGTAAACAGTGGATAGAGGCGCATCTAGAGAAATTATTTTCAAATATACAGAGTGCTGCAAAAAAGTGTGGCAGGCTTAAGGTAATTTTTTTTAATAGAAGCCCCAAATATTTTTGCATATTTAACACCTCTCTTGGCAGGTTTATTCATATCCAAAATTTTAGCGTCATCTAATGACCGGTTTAGAAGTTATAAATTTTTTTTCAAAAAAATTGAGTTCTACATTATCCCACTTAAAGTTTACCGCTTTCATGGCCTCAACTGTGAAGACAAATTTAAGTAGGGATTTTGTTGCAGGGGCTTGTAGGGTGCTCTTCTTTAAAAGAAAATGGACCCACCATGTACAGGGTGTTCAAAATTAATTTTTAAATTTTAGAGAACTTCAAAGCTAAAATTCACAACTTTTTCAAATGGAACACCCTATATATTTTGTACCTTTGTGATGTAGAATTAAATAACGAACATTTTTTGTATGTATGTCCCTATAGCTATCTGTAACCACTTTTGATTTATTGAGAAAAAACTGTAAGTACACAATTAAAAAAATTATTTATTTAAAAAATCAAGGTTTTTCAAATAAAACAAAAGACAAAACCTATAACAAATGCTCCATATGTTGCCCATTTGCATGGACACACATTTCGATGCCCCTTTGGAGGATCTTTGTACGTTTCTTAACATTGTCGGCGTGATACTTCTAAAAGCATGTATTATTCTATCCTTCATATTTTGGATTGTGGTTGGTGTCTCTGTATAAACAATTTCTTTCACATATCCCCATAAAAAGAAATCATTTTTGTACGATCAGGAGATGCCGCAGGCCATTTAGTGGGTTTATTCCTTTCAATCCATTGATGTGGGTAGCTATTATTTAAATGGTCTCTTATCACATGTAAATAATGCGGTGGAGCACCGTCTTGCTGAAGCCACATCTCATTTAGGATCCTTTGAGGAAGGTTCGCCAATAATTGTGGCAGATAGTTCTCCAAAAAATGAAGATAAATAGCTCCAGTTAATGTACCATCAAAAAAATGTAGCCCTATTACATGTTCTCCAGTAATGGGGATTCTGAATTGTTGCCAGCACAACAGATAACTCATTTTCTTCGTTCACAACATTGTTAATTCGTTCACTTTTTTCATACTGTACATTGCCGGTACTCACAAATCTATCGAGCAGGTTTTGAAAGCTGTGAACTTTGGGAGCCTCCGTTCAGGATACCGTTGGTGGTAAATTCTGCGGACAAGCAAACAATTTCTTTCCAACTCGCCCAAAACAAAAGTCATGTCTACAAGTTCTTCATTACTAAAATTCATTTTGAAAAACAAACACCTACTAGAACTAAACACTGATGGTCGATAACTGCGAGAAATGTACGTTTTGCATACGTGCACAACAATTGCAAGATGCTTTAATGTTTTGTTGAACAAAAACAACCAACACGCTTGAGAACTAAATAAATAATGCTCAATAAATCAAAAGTGGTTACAGATAGCTATAGGGACGTACATACAAAAAATGTTCGTTATTTAATTCTGCATCACAAAGGTACAAAATATCAGGGTGTTCCATTTGAAAAAGTTGTGAATTTTAGATAAGAAGTTCTCTAAATTTAAAAATTAATTTTGAACACCCTGTACATGGTGGGTCCATTTTCTTTTAAAGAAGAGCACCCTACAAGCCCCTGCAACAAAATCCCTACTTAAATTCGTCTTCACAGTTGCGGCCGTGAAAGCGGTAAACTGTTAAGTGGGATAATGTAAAACTCAATTTTTTTGAAAAAAATTTATAAATTCTAAACCGGTCATTAGATGGCGATAAATTTTAGATATGAATAAACCTGCCAAGAGAGGTGTTAAATATGCAAAAATATTTGGGGCATTCTATTTAAAAAAAAATTACTTTAAGCATGCCACACTTTTCTGCAACACCCTGTATATTTGAAAATAATTTCTCTAGATGCGCCTCTATCCACTGTTTACATCCGTATTAGAACGATTTTTCTAGCTGTTATCGTTTAGAAGCTATCGGACTTCCCCACACTATTGCCCCACCCGGTATTACAATGTGTTTGATCATTGTAATAAAGATCTGATACGTTCTCCATACAATTATATTCTTGTGAAAAGTCAAGTTTTGTTGTGTTTGCTAAAAACTGTAAACTTGTTATGACAAGCGGAAATAGAATTAATTATATGTAACATAAAATTAATTGACGCCTTTTAACAATTAGTTTTTTATTAACTAAAACAGATGAATAAATTCAGCATTTATTTACAAAAAAGTTACAAAACTAAAGCGTTATTGTTAAATATGTTTCCATATAATAATTTTTTATATCCAATGGTTGTTCTAAAATTTCTATTTATATATTTCAAATTTATGCATGTTTCTCATTGAATGTACCAATAAACATTTTTTTATGAAATAATTGCATACATATCTGATATAATTATTTTCTAGTACATCAGAAGTTTGGTAACCTGTTTAATTTTAGGAAATTGGTATGTACAAAAGTACAATATATACGAAAAGTAACACTTGCCGGTGATTATCTAAAGCAAATTTTTAGAAACTAAGGGAATTATTTCCCGAAGTATTTACACAGCCTTCGGCTGTACAGCACCTCACAAAACTCATTTATTACTAGGGCCACTACTCAACGCAGCTAGACGGCTCTTGTAATCGAAGTGTTCACTGCGAATGCTAACACAACTGCTGTTCCGTAGTCTGCCAAACAGGAATAATTCAAAGTAAAACTCGGCGGCTGAAATTATTAGCGAAAGTGCATCTTCTAGTTATTTTTATGCTATGAATGGACTTACGAGGATAGATTGAAAAATTCTAGAATAAGACGGAAAATAACAAACTTTTTGGGGAAAATTATATTTATTTTTCTACATAGTCTCCTTTCAGCTCTAGATATTTAAGTCCAACGCCCTTTCAAGGCCCTTCAACCCTTCACAAAAATAAGAACTATCCAAACCTTCAAAATATCCATTTACAGCTTCAATGATTTCAGTATTCAATAAAAATTTCTTTCCAGCCAACCATTTTTTGAGATTTGGGAACAAGAAGAAATTCGATGGAGCCAAGTCTGGCAAATAGGGTGCATGTTCAATTAACTGGAATCATAGTTCGTGCAGTTTCGCCATCGCAATTGCCGACTTGTGGGATGGGGCATTATCCTGGTGGTACAAGACCTTTTTCTTTGCCAAATGAGGCCTTTTAACTTTGATTTCTTTGTTTAGTCTGTCTAATAACGACGCATAATACTCGCCCGTTATTGTCTCCTCCAGTGTTGCAAGTAATCAATAAAAATTATTCCTCTGGAATCTAAAAATACAGTAGCCAAGACTTTCCCAGCAGACGGAATCGTCTTTGCCTTCTCTGGAGTTGGCTCACCACGTTTTGTTCATTGCTTTGACTGCTCCTTGGTCTCTGGGGTTTAGTGGTGAATCCACGTTTCGTCAACAGTTATAAAACGTTACAAAAAATCTTTTTCATTACGTTTGAACATGTCTAAACATTGCTGAGAAATGGTCATTCGAACTGGCTTTTGGGCGATTGTCAGCAGATGCGGTACCCATCTAGCACTAAGCTTTCTCATGTCCAAAAGTTGATGTAAGATGCAATGTACATGGTTGTATGAAATGCTTACTTTCTCTGCTATCTCTCTCAACTTTATTCGGCGATCCTTCATCACGATTTCATGGACTTTTCCAATTGTTTCTTCATCGGTAGCTGTTTTATGTCTGCCAGAACGTGGTGCATTCTCTATGCTTTTTTTACCGCGTTTAAATTCAGCGACCCAGTTTGCAACTGTTGCATACGAAGGCGAAGACTCACTATGAACTTCATCTAACTCCGTTTTTATTTGTTTAGCATTTAAGCTTTTAAAAAAGAAATGTTTTATCACTGCACGGAACTCATTTTATTCATGATTAAGAAAATGCACAAATTGTTTACTTGAATCGATAATAACGGCGTGCGTTTATATCCAATCCGTTTGAAAGTTTGACAACTGTTGTACGAATAATGGCGCTTTCAAAACAAGTGATCAGCACGCACGCATATCACCATCTTGTGGTTCATTCTAGAAACGTTCTGATCTATCCTGGTATTAATGATTCATTTTGTAATATCAATTGTAACATTGATGATAATTTTGAAATTTATCATGTCAATCTTTACTACATGTTTCTGATTTTCAAAGTGCACATTCTGTTCATTTGATTTATTAGAAAACTGTGCATATTAAATTAATAACATTACATTCTGACAACAATTGTGGCTTCTGCTAAGTTTTGTTATTGTGGTTGCCAATTATTGTTGCAGATTTATTTTTGAGATACCGTAATTGTCACTTACTGCAACCAGTAACCCATTTATTATCATAAATAAAAAATGGTAAAGATAGAGTCATATTTGAGTATTTATATAGTAGATACTTATATTGCCTGGACTAACATCAAAAAAGTATTTTTGCTACTCACTTTAGGAGGTAAGCTTTTTCCTCCTTTATCTCAGGGCAGAAAATCGTATATACAAATGTGTTTTATGTATGTATGAGGTGAGTCTAAAAAGTTCGGTGAATGGTATCAAAGAACAAAGAAAACAAGATAGAAGCAAATAATCTTGATTGGCCTTCAAAATAATCGCCTTGCAACACAACACACTTTTGACAACTTTATAAAGTTTCTGGAAGCTGGCAGCAAAGTCATCTTTAGGAATCGATCGCAGGATTGCTGTCACACGTTCTTGGATGGCCAACACGTCCTCAATACGTGCACTTTTCATGAACGTTTTGAGATGGGAAACAGAAAGTAGTCTACAGATGCCAGATCAGGGGAGTACGGTGGATGTTCGAGAACAGTTACACAATGCTGAGCTAAGAATTGCCACACTTGAATCTGCTGAGCTTCTGGTGGCTTATTTATTTATTTATTTATTAATACATATACGGGTAACCACCCTTTACAAAAATTAAATAACAATGGTAATAAAATATAACAACCAAAGATTGTACCATAGTTATATAGATGTGTATAAAAAAAAAAAGGTAAAAAAAAAAGATTTCTATATTAAATTCACAATAATAGAAACATAATGAAGTTCCCTATTTAATACACAATATTGATAATTAGTAACTTCTTCATTCAATTCACAATAATAAAAATAATAATACAATGCTGTAACTGAAAGATCGTTATCTAAAGTCTTAGAATAAGGAATCATTAATAGAATAAATGCAAACTAAGAAAACTGTATTCTTGATACTTGTATTTTAAATAAAGAATAAGGGACTCCAAATAAATCAATTACATCATAGTGGGAATTGATAGAACGGCAAATTCTAGAAATACTACTGTAATAACCATAATTAGTCCTGTGGAAAGGTACATACAAAATATTTGAAGATCTCAAAGCTCGCACTGGGACATATAATTTGGTAGCATCTAAAAGTTCTGGACTATCAATTACAGAATTAAAAATCTTATAGATAATGTGTAAGTCATTTAAAATCCTTCTATCATAAAGTGGTTTCAAATTTAAGCATGACATAACAAATTCCAAAGGAAAATTATCATGAACAGAGATTCCCATTTTAAAAGAAGCAAATCTTAAAAATCTGTGCTGGACTTGTTCAATTTTATTAATGTGAGTTTGATAGTTGGGTGACCACACACTTGAGCAATATTCTAAGTGAGACCGGACTAGTGAAGTGTATAAGATTTTAAAAGTGTTAGCATGATTGAAGTCTTTTGAAAAACGTTTTACAAAACCAAGCATTCGGTTTGCTTTAGACACTATACAATTAATATGAGGTACAAATGTAAGACATTTGTCAAATTTAACACCTAGGTCATCAACTTCAGTTACATTTTTTAGATTGTTATTATTTAACATATATGTATGCATAATGGGATTACTACTTCGGTAAAATTTCATACAAAAACATTTTTTAAGGTTCAATTCCAAGTCGTTTGAAGTACACCAAAGATAAAACATGTCTAATTCCTGTTGTAAGATTGTAATATCTGACAAAGACTTTATAGCTAAATAGATTTTTATGTCATCAGCAAATAACAAAAAATTACAGCTCTGAATTACGTTCTTTACATCATTGACAAAAATTGAAAATAATATGGGGCCTAGATGTGATCCTTGTGGGACACCTGAGGTTACTTGTATTTCTTTAGATATAAAGTTTTTGAATTTAACAAATTGACTCCTATCAACTAAGTAGGTTTGGAACCATGAAAGTAACTGACCAGATATCCCCAAAGTTTCCATTTTTGCTATTAACAATCCATGGTTGACTCTATCAAATGCTTTCGAGAGATCACCATATATTGAATCCACTTGATAACCTTGTTCTAACGTTCTTGATATATGGTTCTCATATAGAAGTAAATTGGTATTTGTAGATCTCCCACAATAGAAGCCATGTTGTTCACTGATTATAACACTTTTCAGTAAAGGACTTAACTTGGCAGTAATTATACTTTCAAATAACTTCGGTATGCAGCTAATTATTGAGATTGGTCTATAATTTTTGATGTCTGACTTATCCCCACTTTTAAATACAGGTGTAACATAACTCGACTTCCAACAGCTAGGAAAAATTCCAGTTTCTAGTGATTTTGAAAATACAATCCATAAGGCTCTAGAAAGGATAAAATTGCATTGTTTAATGAAGTAAGCTGGTATCCCATCAGGTCCAGGACCTTTATTAATGTTAAGTTTTTCAATGTGTTCATAAATTTCAATAAGTGATATATCAAGGGACGACAAATCAATGGATTGTGGAAAGTCAGAATTTGGTATTGGACAATCATTGTTAGTGTAAACTGAGGCAAAATACTCTGCAAACAAGTTTACAATGGCATTGCCTTCCTTAGCTTTCACATCTCCAAGAACCATTACATTAGGAATTCCATCATCTTTCCTCATAGTATTAACATATCTCCAAAAAGAAGTAACATTAACGGGAATTTTATTCTCAGTTTTACTTACATAATTATTATAACATGATTCACTCAGTGCAGAACATTTATTTCTCAAATCAACAAATAATAGATAATCCTCAAAAGATTTCGTACTCTTATATCGTAAATGTGCTCTTTTTTTCTCAAAAATTAAATTTTTGAGCTCTAGACTAAACCAACATGGAAAGTTGGAGTTACTCGATTTACGAATGGGCACATAAATTGCAATTGCTTCATATAAAATAAAGTAAAGTGTGTTAATCGCCTCATCCAAAGATAAGTTTCTCAATGCTAAATCCCAATTGACATTAGCTAAGAAGTTGTGTATCAAACTGTAGTCAGCTCTCTTAAAATCATAATAGTAGTCCTCATATTTTAATGAGGGTTGCTTTGTTACTAAAGATAATGAGCAAACCAATGCTGGGTGATGACTATCACAGGGTAATAAAATATCATCGGCAGTAGACACCAGTATACCTTCTAGGTTACTAAACAATAAGTCTAATATGACACCATTGGCATTTGATATTACATTGTACTGCATAAGACTGAAGGCACCAAATACATCAGCTATAACAGAAGAGGCAATCATTTCAGCTTCTGGGGCTCCAGTCGGGCATACAGAGTAAACACCTATATTATCATTACACCATAAAGTGTTCGGTAAGTTATAATCGCCAAATAGCAGTATTTTTTCATTATTAATTTGATTCATTATTTCCTCAAGTGAGTTACAATGGTCCATATAAATTTCAACTGGAGATTTTGGAGGAATATAAATAGCTCCGAGTGTAACCTGTCCTGAAGAGAGATAGACTTTTATAAATAACTGTTCAATATTACTGTTGGCTAAAGTTACTAAACTGCTGTGAAGATGATTAGCAACAGCAATCATAACTCCACCACCTCTATTAAAAACACTTGTTTCATTACTACGGTCCTTTCTGTAAATAGTATAATTAGAAAAACCCAATTCACTACTTAGAATGCCATTATGTAGCCATGTTTCCGTAAAAATAATAATATCATAATAACCTCTATTAGTAGACATGCTGCACTGTAGCTTTCGAAGTTTAGTACGAACTCCACGTATATTTTGATAATAAACACTTAGTTTTTTGAACTGCTATGGGAATTTGAGTCAACAATTGTAGGGACACCATTAACATACCTAATCGTTTTATTTGTCTTTCCATCTGCATGCATCTGATCTAGCTGAACTTTTATTTCCTTGAAGTATTTTCTCTGGGCAGGAGTTTGATCTGATCTAATCTGTACTAAACCTTTATACGTTGATCTACTCTTAAGCACAGTAATGACATCAGATGGATCTGACAGAACTACTTTCATGGGTCGAATTTTAGGATTGCTTCGTTTACCTACTCTTAGAACCTTTACAATATTTAAATCAGTCTTGCAGATATCCCTGATTATTTCAGAAACTTTACTCTTATCCTCTTCAATTCGTTGATTAAGAATGGGGCTTTCAGATTCGCTCAAGTTGTAAAACATGAGATTGCACGCACGCCTTTGTCTGTCAGCAATTTCTGAGATTAATTTTTCAGTGTCAACAACATTAGGTTCCATGGTATGGGGATGGGAGCTTTTGTTAGCTTTTAGTTTTTCGATTTCCTCCTTGAGTTGATTGACAGCTGAGATCAGAGACGGAACCAAACGAAGACCATTTTCACATTCATCACAGTATAATTTAACTCTTCTTTTACCTTTCAACTCCATGCATCTTACTTCAGTAGTGGTAATTTCAGCACAACTAATGCATACTTTTTGTTTGCAACCATCACAATCAAGAAAAGAAGTCCCTTTACATTTATCACATGGATTCAACATTTTCTGATTTTCTTTTTTATCTTGTCTTATTATTCTTAATTAACTTTTCTTCGTTTGTTTAATTATAATTGTATATTGAGTTAAAAAGCACCTTTAGGCTTAATATTAGTGTAAACAGTATTGTAAATAAATCACTTTAAATAAAATAACACTTGTTATCACTCTTATCACAGTATCTTCTAACCTTATATATTGTAAAAGTTTCCACCAAATTAATTACTAAAACCACGGTATTTAACTTTGATTCCACACTATAGTACTATTCATTAGCCAGCTAATACACTGATTAGTAACTGAAATTTTTTTAAGGTAATATTAATAAGAAAATATCAATTCTTTTCCAGCACTTCAAAATGAACACATCATATCTATATGAAAACAAAATTTTTTGTGCTTATCCTCAGTCGTTTCTTTCCTATCGTGAAAGCATTTGAACCACTCGTTTCTACTCACGGCTTCTGTTCCATACACTTGCACTAACATTTCACGCCAATATCTGGTAACCTTGGCTGCCAGATGCATTCCCAACTACATGGCGCTTCTAAATATAACTCAGAATATATGCATAACAATGTGAGCACACGTTCGACCCGTTTCCTTTGACATATCAGAGCATTCATCGAGTTTTTTAGACACACCTCGTATATTAGGGTGTCCGTTATTTTGGCAAAGTTTGAATTTCGTTGAGTACACCCCAAAATCTTTCATATAATGTAGAAAAACTCAATTTTCACCAAATACCAGCTATTTTGGTCAACATTAACCCATGCCACCGAAGGGTTGAATTTTAAATGGCATTTAACATGGGATTTACTCCTTTTCCTGCATTTTTAGATGCAACTTCTTTCAGTTACTATATTTTACTCTGAAATTGTGTTTCCCTACCTTTTGGGATTGCTGAAAACAAATATAATGTCAAAAAGAACCTACGACACATTGACAGCTGTTAAAAAGCTGTCAACTACAAAAAAAGTGTATCAAAATAAGCTTTTCTAGAAGAATATATATTTTTAAAATTTTTTAGGTTCCTAACCTCGAACTTACTTTCATAAATGCATTGTGACAATTGACAGCTGTCATTTAACTGTCAACATCAAAATATTGCATTTTTTGATGAGCAATATCTTAGATAAAGAATTCTATGGCCGTTAAACACAAATCTAAGGCGTTTTCTAGCGATCAAACGGTTTAAACTGTTTACTGTTGTATTTAAAATTTGCCTTTCTAGTGATGCAATGATGACATCATACACGCAACTGGTTCAAACAGTTTTAAACCAAAGTGAAAAATGTATTTAAAGCAGCAACTTGTGCACTTACAGCCTTTTGATTTTGACATTGAATTGTTTGGTTATAATAACATCAATTTGTAATTATGCAGGTCAAAATTATACTTCTAACATCCATCAGTTTGTAGCAAAATAAAATTATTTATTACATATTACAGTATTACACACTTGCAGAAAAGTTTTGCTGATCTACGCTTACAAAGTAGTGGTTTAAAATGCTTCGTTCTAGCGACTTTCTCAAACGATGATGTAGTCGTTCAACCAGGTTGAACGACTAATATCAAAAATGCATCACAATTTTTGACATATCAATGTGTCATAGGTTCTTTTTGACATTAGATTTGTTTTCAGCAATCCCAAAAGAATAGGGAAACACAACTCAGAGTAAAATATACGTAGTGTAGCCAAAAATTTTGTAAGTAGCACGCTATGAGCGAAAATTTTGTTAGCGAGCTGATGGCAACACTGCAGGGATAAAGTTCAAACCTTCTGTCATACAGTCAAGTAGCAAACGCATTATCCTCTTGTTCCTCATAGACCAGGGACAGTACAAGAATCGAGTTGCAATTATCACGTTGTTTAAAGTAGGAAAGAAAACCCACGAGACTTTTACGTTGTTGAAAGGGCTGAATATTAGTGAACATTTTCTCTATTGTACTATTAAAAAGTATAAAGAAACCAACTGTCTTGATAACAGACCTCACACTGATCGTCCTCGCTGTCCATGAAGGAAAGAAGTTGTGAAAGCAGTGCGTTCTCGCTTAAACTGTCGAAACTGTATCCTCTTCGAAAACAAGACATGATGGTGCAGGAAATAAACATTGCTTCGTGCACTATGACACGAATTATTTGTGAGGATTTAGGAATGGGTGCATATAAAAAGGTTAAAAGTCATATATTGACAGAAAGGCAGAAAATAAGGAAAGTTTGTTCGAAGAAATTGTGGCTGGAATTGTGAGAGCAATGTTCCGTCTATCAAAGCTAAAGATTGGCCATTTGGTAGCCCAGAGCTGAAACAGCTAGACTATTGGCTCGAGGATAATTTAGAGCGAGATAATTTAATTTAATTTTATTTGAAATCTCTGAAACGCGATATAGTGAAGACAGCAACTGAAATTTCACTCGCAAAGGTGCGTTCCATGATAGATTAGTCTTCTGAGGTTTTGAAGCTGTGTTTCCGCAATGAACATTTTGAATAAAATTGATATCGTTTTATAGATTTTTTTACCTACATTCTGAAAATATATATTTTGACTAGGCTTCATTGCATTGTTATTTTTTTTATTTACATTCAAAATACTGACAGAACTTTTGGCGAGACTGTGTAGTAACAAGAAGTTGCATCTAAAAATGCAGGAAAAGGAGTAAATCCCATGTTAAATGCCATTTAAAATTCAAACCTTCGGTGGCACGGGTTAATGTTGACCAAAATAGCTGGTATTTGGGGAAATTGGGTTCTTCCACATTCTATAAAAGATTTTGGAGTGTACTTAACGAAATTCAAAGTTTGCCAAAATAACGGGCACCCTAATGTATACATGTCGTAATTTTTCTAAAGATTCCATATGACATTCTTGAAATATACTACTTTTTCTTTGAATTTAGACCAGAGTTGGCCAAGCTCAAGCCCGCGAGCTCGAGACATTCCCCTACTCTGCTAATACTGCGACGATCACGCCCGTGCCCATGCAACATTCCACTTGTACCCCTACTCAGAGCAATCACTGCCGGTCTAAATTAGTCTAATCTTAAAAGAATGATGAATTTATAATTTTATTTTATATCTTGCAATTTTTATAAATTACTTTTTTATCTGCTTATATTAAATGTAGGATTTATTAGTTACTCCTTCAGTTATATTGTTATAATTTTTTAAAATATGTATTTTCATAATCCCAAACCAAACATTAATTTTCAATTTATATTCATCATTTATCTAAATATTTATTTAAACGTGCTACTACAAGGAATTTAACTAGTGGTGGGAGCCGCGTAGGGGAATAGTGAGGGTTAAGGACAACCCAAATGACTCAATATGATGCAGTAGTGGAAGTTAAACACGCGTAATGGGCCCCTCCGGTGGCCCAGCCTGACTTAGACATTTAGGAAAAAAATAATTAGATAAAAATAAAACTAAGAAATATATTTTCATGGAAAATAGTAAGAACAAAAAGAAAATCTAAATATTATCAGGTACAAAGTACAACAGCCAAAATAAATATTCTCTCTGGTAAAACATTAAAAATAAGACATTCTGAAATAAAAGAACATAAACAAAAGATATTCTCGGATAGTAACTAACAATAAATTCAAAAATAATACAAAGCATAGTCCGGGGAATAGGTATTTCTAAAGTTTAATCTAAATCTTTCATCTTTCGACTCGGAAGACATTACTATCTCACGTTCACTGCTCTCAGATTCTGATTATCCCGACTCTATAGTTCTTGTTGATTTTGAAAGGCGTGAGGGTACTGGTACTCCTGTTTATTGTGACGCCTGCTCAGAAAGGTGATCACTCTCAGTTACTTCAAGAATCAGACGGTTCTATTATTTGAATCTGGTTCAACTGTTTTTGTTTTTGAACATAAGTAATGATCAATGTAAGCCAATGGTATTACATGAGGACTAACAAATCACAAACCACTTTCCTAAAAAAGCAAGAGATCATGAAGCAGCACTGAACAGCCAGAGATTACAACTCCTAACAGTTCATGCAGATGTTTTGAGTGCAAAGAGAATAACAGTGTTGCCAGATTTAACATATTAAACCTAATTTAACCTGATATTGTCAGATTTATCTTTTTTACCAAAATTTCGTTCCCCCCCTCAGGAATTAAGAGTTTGGAGTAGAGTAGTATAGCTAGTAGTATATTGAAACTAAGTACCCTTAGTTTCAATATCTATTTCAGATTTAATACAGACATTATACCTAGTTATGCTATAAGTTTTGATACAAATAAAAACAGTTGCTATCAACAGACTTTTTATTTTTTCCAAATTACAAATACGTAAAAATCAAATTTATATCAAGGTAATACAAAAATTTTATTTTTTATTCAATATGGCCTCCCTTGATTTTCACATACAGCTTAAGTCTAGTATACCAATTGTCTATTGTGACGCGTATGATCTAATGGAAAATTTTCGACAGCTTTTTACAAGAGCATTTTCAGAGACTCTGAATTTGAGTGTATTCTTTTATAAACTTTCATCTCTAATTCCGTCCATAGATTATAATGTAAAGAATTAAGATCAGGACTGGATGATGGTCAATCGTCTTTGCTAATGCACTCTGGAACTTTTATCTTTTTTAACCACTCTTGCGTGATTTTGTTTTATGAATGGGGACAGAGGTTTGCTGAAACACCCAATATTTATAAATGAAATACAAAATGAACACAAACGTGTTTTAATAAAGTGAGTTTTTAATAAATTTAAATGTTACAAAAAGTTAATGGGCGACTATTATACTCACAATTTTATCGTGATATGTGTATAAATCACAGACGGCACCCTAAGACAGATGTTTCGAGCTTTTGGCTCTCCTCAGTTAGGGGCAGCCGTCTGTGAATTCTACACACATCACTCGAGCTTATATAAGCCCCTAACTGAGGAGAGCCAAAAGCTCGAAACAGCTGTCTTAGGGTGCCGTCTGTGATTTATACATATCACTATAAAATTGTGAGTATAATAGTCCTCCATTAACAATTTTTAACCCAATATTTATTTTTAAATAAAGAATTATTCAAATGTTTTACCACGACTTTTAAAACATCAGTTTGATTTTTTTAGCATTTTTGCAATTTTTTTGCGAAGTGCAAATTTCTGGCACCTTTGTAGCTGATGCCTCACCAAACCATCACACAATATGATTGTTTTGGCGGTTAAATTTTTCTTCATACAAAACATGTTTTTGTTGGTAAAAAGAATATTTTTTCCCCAATGATAAAGCATGCCACTTAATCAGGTTCTTGCATCTTTCAAGGTGCATCTTCTTAAAATGTTCATTTAGATAATGCATATGTGATATATATTATATGAGTATGTGATAATGTTGTCTTAGTGCCTTTACACTTGATGGTATAATAAACAAAATTTCTGGTAATCCCTGAATTCCTCAGTAACTTACAAAGGACCCCGCACAAACCCTATGGATTCTGCTCCTCGGTCAAATTGGATTTAATAAAGATTTTGAGCTAATATATCCCCCATCACTGAATCGCCCCATTATCATGTTTCTAGTTATATTAGTTACACCTTGTATAAGAGCAATGTGTAGAGTAATCTATTTGAATCTTTGATTTTGGTGAAAGCTGATGTAAAATTGAAATGTAGATTGACACAAATAAGAAACACCAACATTAGCACAGGAAACAGTGGTTTTTGCTACTCAGATTTTTACATGCTCCATTAGTGAGTGGCAAACATATCTGTGTAAGTGGCCATGAAACAACTGGTTGATATGTTTGTCACCGGCTAACAGAACATCCGAAAGGGTACTACGAACCGTCACTGACAGGAAGTATAATGTAAATATGGGCACAGAATGACACGTACAAGAGCAATGCAAGTATGTCTTATGTTACCATTAAAAGTAACATTTGCTAACATAATGGTATGGTTTTGTAAAGTATGTGGAACTACTAATTTACTTAACCTTTTTTGAATGTCTTGGTTAAGATAAATGCATAAGCTTATTCATTGCAAGCTAGCTTTTATATTTTTTAAATGTCATCGTGCACACACTATACAATGCTTTTGCTTTCTGACAAAAGAGAAACAATTCAGGACTTGTCTACTCTTCATAAAAAATTATTAGTAAAAGAAGGTTCTTTTAAACAAATTGGGTGGTATTCTCAATCCACACTGAAATTTCTTATACTTAAAACCATTTTAATTATGTTTTATTGACAAAATTTATTCTCATAATCTTGTAACATTAAAATTTTTTAGACTTAACTTCTACTAAAGCCAGATTTAAGTAAAAGTCATGCTGGCGATGGAATTGTGAATGTACTGTCTTTTGTTATGTAAAAACTTTGCTTCATTTTTTAATCTTGAGTTGTCTAAAGTTGTCCAGAATTTTTGGAGGATATTCCCTGAGCCTAAGCTTCGTGCATAACCTACACTAAAAGTTAACTATTTCTCTATAGTTAACAATACCAGAATAGATGACATTCATACCGAGTATGTATCCATTCGGATTCATTTAACGTACGTGTGTTATGTTAGGAATAACAGGTACAAATAACAGGCTACTTAACGAGAATTAAGCAATTCTTTAGAATGTATCCACATTTAACACGCCACGTTACAATCACAGTTAAAATCACATCTGTTATATAGAAATAAATTTTGAAGCTGATATGACAAAGACGCATTTATTGAATTTTTAGAAATCAAAAAAGAAGAGATGTTTTATATGTTATTTTTATCCATCCAACATGTTATAAAGAGTTTGTAACTTTTACCTTTTAATACGTAGCTTTGAATTAGTAGGTATAAACATATTAGTACCTGTTTTACTTGTGTGCCCTGAGTGTTTTGCCTGACGTATTTTTATTACAAAAAATGGCAAAAGATTGGTAAAAACCACAACAAATCAGTAGGAATATTTATTAAACTTGAAAAAATAAAGTATTGTTAACTGGCAAAACTAACATGTCAGATAAAACAAATTAATAATCTATGGCAATTTATGGTTTCGCTCCAGAAGCAAGAAAATACTAAAGGTTTAGCTAGAGCAAATAAAACAATTTAAATAAACTAATGCAGATTAGCACCTATAAGTTATTACTAACGGCATCAAAATCGACGATGTTTAGATTTATCGTTAAATTCAATATAACATGGATAAAATAACCTATGCGTTAAACTAATAACAGCTTCCGAAGGATACGTACTATAAATATAATAGCTTTGCCGTTATAACGTGCTATTATGCTATAACGTATACGTTAAATGCAGTTCTAATGGATACATACTCGGACTGAATGTCTAAGGTGCATACAACATTAACATATAGCAATTTAAAGCTAAGTACAGTGAAGTCTCAAATTACGGACACTCCTTATAAGAAGACACTTCCTGTAAGCTGACAGATTTTGTGGAACCAACGTTTTGCTATTACCAAGGCATGCTAAATAACCTCTTTTAAACGGACTCTCTAATACACAGACAGTACATAAAGCTCATTTTTAGGAAAACGGTTTCTTTTAATTGGACACTTAATTTACGTGAATTGTGATATTCTCTACATTTGTTTTAAAATGCATTGCATGTTGATTTTTGAGATTTATTTTATACATTACTTATATTTAAGCAGTTTGCAGTCTTCGCAAACCATTGAAGAATTATTTCGAACTAATAACCGTGAACTAATTAAATATTGTATTATGAAGCCAAAAAGAAATTTGTTAACAGTAAAACACAAAATCAAAATAATTAATGGTTCTCTCTAGAGCTTGATCGATAGCAAGATCTTGTCGATGTTTAAAATTAGTTGAAGTAAAACTTCTTCTTAGCCTGTTTCTCTTATACTGTTTCCGGTGTCGAGGTTTCACTACAGCTCACGTATACAGGGTGTCCTGTTTAACAGTCTACACTCAATCATTCGGACTGGCTTCTGGCTACAGCAATGAAATTAAAAGTACTTTGCATGATTTGACCTCTAGTTTACGAAATCAGTATTAGAACCCATCTTGGAACTTTTGCTGGTACCGGATATGACGTCATCGGAATTTTTTTAAACGGTACCAGTAGGTTTTAAATATGAAAATCTATAGCAAATGTGATTCTGAATACAAAAGTATAAAAGCTAATACAGGCCTTAAATGCATAATAACGGAGCTAGAACCACTTAACGGGTTCTGTCCTGTTTAACAGTCTACACTCAATCATTCGGACTGTCTTCTGGCTAAAGCAATGAAATTAAAAGAACTTTGCATAATTCGATCTCTAGTTTATGAAATCAGTGTTAGAACTCATCTTGGAACTTTTGCTGGTACCGGATAAGACGTCATCGGGATTTTTTTCAATGGAACTAGTAGGTTTTAAATATGAAAATCGATAGCAAATGTGATTCTGAATACACAAAAGTATTAAGGTAATAAAGGTCTAAAATGCATAATAACGGAGCTAAGCCACTTAACGGGTTCTGTCCTGTTTAACAGTCTACACTCAATCATTCGGACTGGCTTCTGGCTACAGCAATGAAATTAAAAGAACTTTGCATAACTTGACCTGTAGTTTACGAAATCAGTATTAGAACCCATCTTGGAACTTTTGCTGGTACCGGATATGACATCATCGGGATTTTTTTCAATGGAACTAGTAGGTTTTAAATATGAAAATCGATAGCAAATGTGATTCTGAATACACAAAAGTATTAAGGTAATAAAGGTCTAAAATGCATAATAACGGAGCTAAGCCACTTAACGGGTTCTGTCCTGTTTAACAGTCTACACTCAATCATTCGGACTGGCTTCTGGCTACAGCAATGAAATTAAAAGAACTTTGCATAACTTGACCTGTAGTTTACGAAATCAGTATTAGAACCCATCTTGGAACTTTTGCTGGTACCGGATATGACATCATCGGGATTTTTTTAAATGGAACTAGTAGGTTTTAAATATGAAAATCGATAGCAAATGTGATTCTGAATACAAAAGCATTAAGGTAATAAAGGTCTAAAATGCATAATAACGGAGCTAGAGCCCCTTAACGGGATGTCCGGGTTCTATTTATTAAAAGTCGTTATAGCGGTTTGGTAACAATGTTCCATTATTCGCTAATAGTCCAGTCAAATCCAGTCAACAAATAGCGGAAAGCTGAGATAAGTCCTTCCTTGCGGGTTGTCAAATAACCCCCTGAAAGTCAACAAAATGTACGGCTCAAAGAGATAATGAGGATAAACCACGCTCCCTAACGGTTTTTGTCATTTTTTTTCGAAACTATCAGATGAAGGAATTTAGGTAAAATAAAGTTTATTTAAATCCCTACCAAAAATTTTCAAATGCTTTTTCGTGCCTCGCCTTCTTTTTGTGTTATTGCAGAAAGAAAATATGTCATACATGGACCCCATAAGCACTAGAAAGTTTTCTAACAGTTTTCCTAAGCTCTAGATGTAACTACACTACTCCTGTCAGCTCCATTGCTATATCCAGAAGCCAGTTCGAGTGATTGAGTGTAGACTGTTAAACAGGACATCCCGTTAAGTGGCTCTAGCTCCGTTATTATGCATTTTAGACCTTTATTACCTTAATACTTTTGTGTATTCAGAATCACATTTGCTATCGATTTTCATATTTAAAACATACTGATTCCATTTTAAAAAAATCCTGATTCCTGACTTCATATCCGGTACCAGCAAAAGTTCCAAGATGGATTCTAATACTGATTTCTTAAACTAGAGGTCGAATTATGCAAAGCTCTTTTAATTTCATTGCTTTAGCCAGAAGCCAGTTCGAATTATTGAGTGTAGACTGTTAAACAGGACAGAACCCGTTAAGTGGCTCTAGCTCCGTTATTATGCATTTTAGACCTGTATTACCTTAATACTTTTGTATTCAGAATCACATTTGCTTTCGATTTTCATATTTAAAACCTACTAGTTCCATTTAAAAAAATACTGATGACGTCATATCCGGTACCAGCAAAAGTTCCAAGATGGGTTCTAATACTGATTTCGTAAACTAAAGGTCGAATTATGCAAAGTTCTTTTACTTTCATTGCTGTAGCCAGAAGCCAGTCCGAATGATTGAGTGTAGACTGTTAAACAGGACACCCTGTATACACGCTGTTTATCACTCTCACTGCTTAACCCAGTGTTATTACTTGTTTTATCCATTTTTTTCTATCCATCACAACTCGTTTTGCATCATTCCAATCAAGACATCTTTGTTTTAATATGGTTGCAACATTTTTATCCTAGGTTGTTGGAGGTCGTCCTCTTGGCTTTTTCCCTTCGCTCTTCGCTTCCCACACATTTTTCACTAATCTGTTACTCCTCATTCTATCTAAATGACCTAGCCATCTTAATTGGTTATTTTGTATGGTTTTATGTAGTGGTTGTATGTTCAAGTTATGTCTAATTCCTGTATTTCTTAATCTGTCAAGCTTGAATTCCAGCAATTCTATGAAAAACTTCATTTCTGCTGCTTGTAACTTGTTTTTCTGTCTCCATTTTGAGGTTAGAACTTTTCACACAAACGTCAACTTCGTGTAGCATGTGTTTCTGTTTGCGCTTTTGAACAAATTTGATTGGTTTAGAAAATTTGGTCTACTGCGCATTCTTGGAAACGCGATACTTCTATTTTTACACCAAGGGATTGTCCTATTAATTAAATCTTACAGGGTAGGCAAAACAATATGTAAATTGATAATATAATATCCAGAGTAGTGTATTTATTTTAAATATCAAGATTCGGTTAGCAAAAGCCATATTTGTGTGTATTTTAATAATTTACAAAACTTTTGGTGGATTTTATATTTAATTTTTTATACAATCTGTACTTTTTAATAAATTAAATGGTGTAGTTAATTGGATGGTTAAATAAGGAATTAAAAGACATTTCAAAAAGGTGTATCGCATGATCCATGTTTTGATTAGAAAAGAATATGGATGAAATCACAACTTTTACACACATGACGTTATAGATTTGCCAGATATGTCAAAATATGCAAATTTAAAAATAGAAATCAACGAGAATTTTGCTAAAAAATTGCATGTTGATGAAATAATTAATTTATTTATTCCATACTTGATCACCATA
This sequence comes from Agrypnus murinus, assembly GCA_929113105.1. Taxonomy (NCBI): domain Eukaryota; kingdom Metazoa; phylum Arthropoda; class Insecta; order Coleoptera; family Elateridae; genus Agrypnus; species Agrypnus murinus. Next base: position 71,718,528 of record OV816024.1, read on the forward strand.
TTGTATGTATTCTCCTAATTTAAAATAAAGTTTGGAAAATTCTGGCAAAATTCTTCCAAACAATCTTGTTTAGAATACCTTCAATTCCACCTGTTGTCAAATTAAGATAAGGGTTTGTTTTATTTATTAACTTAAATACATTTTATAACCGAACCACACTGTCTGGTATACAAAAATTATCACTTGAGACATTATTCATACATGCGAATTCAGCAAGGCAAGTCATATATTTCGGTAATCTGACTGTTCATTTAATTGAACATATTATTGTTTAAATTTTTGTTCATATAAACGATTTGTTCATTTAATAGAGTATTTACTGCAACGAGCGCCTACTGTAATCATAACAATTCTGTGTTCTAGTAACAAATCAATCAATTTTATTACTTGATAGTAAATTCAAACAAAAAAAAGCACTAATAGTGAAATCTCGAAGCACTTGGTGTCGAATAGTACATTTGCCATTTAGTTAATTTCGGTGTAACTAGGCTAAAGTTTATTTACTCTAATAACAGACTTGCATCAAAACAAAACCGCTTTTCACTGGCTTCCTTCTTGATTTTTGAGTGCACGTGTAGTTTAATGCTGATTTTCAAGAGTGCGAGATTAGATTCTGTTAGTGAATCTCTGTATTACGTGAAAGTGGAGTAAAGCACATGTTTGTTGGCACAGTCCATTGTTACAATGAATCAACTTTAAAAGTCCCATGCTTACAGTTTCATGGCCAACTGTGATACTATTTGTTTTAAATGCTTGTTATAACAAGAATAAAATTTTCTAACTAATTAGTAATGTTTCTGTGTGTGTTTATCGAAATGTAGTTACTTTTAATGAGAGTATCATGTATTATTAATTATTTTTGTATTTTAGACATTTTAATTAGATTATTAAAAATATTGTGTTATCATTTATTAATTATGTGATTTATTTGTAGGCCTTTTAAGATACAAGGTGGACTTCCAAAGTATGCAGTTAGACGACTATGGGAATGGAGAAGATTTTGATCTGGACGATTATTAAATTCCTTTAAAACAATATCATAAGAGTAAAATCTGTGGTAATACTTAAAACAATGACAGCATTTGTAGGAGTAGTGCCGGCACTCTATTATACAAGTGTCTGTTGCTCATCTTTTCAATAAATATATGTATAGTTTAAAGAAGTAATTGGAAAAAATTAACACGTGATAGCACAATTTATGGTATTAATTTTCTTAAAAAAATCCAAATCGTAATAATATTATGTTTGATTTCATTTTATAGATCGATTAATAGGAAATAGGTTACTTTATATATTATATTGCAATAAATAATTATTGAGTTTCTACATTTATTAATATATGTAGTAAAAGTTATTTATGTATATTTGATAACAATGGTCTACAAAAAAAATCTCGGTCTGCAACAGGCAGGGTGATTCAAATAGATTTTTTGATGTACTCTGTCATGCAAGATTTTTTGGAACCTGGAAATGTGATTTTTTTTAATTTTTGTAGTATATGTATTTTATTTCTAGTTTTTAATATATTTTTTAGATTTAAGTTTTTATGAAACAAAATTGAAACACTAAAAATAAAACTTTTTTTTGTATTCATTTTGTCAGATACCAAAAAAGTGGTATATAACTAAATGTATATAAACTTTTGCTTATGTACCTAATTTGACATCTGTTAAAGTTGTACTGTTATTTTCAGGTGTTGGCTTTTTTTAAAAAAACTGCTTTAAATGTAGGCCTCATTTCTGAAAACTTATGGAAACAACACACTTGTATTGAAATATACTATTTTAGTCATTCTAGGTGGAAGATTATCGTTGGCTTCGACATGTAAATAGTCAAATGCATGCACGCATTGTTTGACAAGACTTTTCACTGCTTCCTCGTATACTGACAAATTATTATCTTGTATATGTCAAATAGCTTCTTCACATATAGTACTGTTGTTTAAATCTTGTTTATGTGATAGTTCACACTAAACTTGAACATCAAAATCTCTAGTTATTCGAGCCGTAATTGCTATATGTTCAGACGATAAGTATTTTTCTATAAATATTCTTATTACTATTTTACACTCAAATTGATTCATATTAACTTTACATTTGTTCAATGTTTTTTCTGCGAAAGTGTAAAGTTGGTATGAATCAATTTGAGTGTAATAAGAGTAATAACAATATTTATAGAAAAATTAGGGCTCATAGATGATTGTTGATGATAACTTCCTTCTTCGTTTATTTGTTCAACTTTAATATTATGGAGCTTCTAAGTCGACATTTTTGGAAGCAGGTCCCTTTTTCTTCTCGAGTTTGCTTAATAGGTGGCCTTAACTGTGGAGGCATCTCAGTGATCTTATAATAGTGGACCCATGAGGGTGTAGGGGGTAAATAGTATAATTCATTTTTACAGGTCTGTGTTCAGCAATCAAAAAATTTACTGAAATCGTCCTGCCTGCTGCTTGTTACCGAAAATGTTGTAGACCAGTGTCATTGTTTATAGTCATTTTAATTGTGAAAGATTTTGTTATTTTTTCTAAGTTAAGATGAAATTGCTGGATGTGTATTGTATTTAAAAAATATAGTAATTTTATATATTGTTTATGTACTTTTGGTTTTTTGGACAAATTTTTTAACAGGTTGGGTATCTTAACAGTAATATTATTTATTGTATGCATGTTTCTTATAAGTAATAAATATAAACCATGTTCTCATACGAGATCTTCGTAACTTTCTTTTTTTTTCTACCTGTAATAAGAGCCGCATTGAAAAATACAGGGTGTCTTTAAGAAATTTATGTAGATTATAAGTAATTTTAAATTTCCAATATACATTTCTTTTATCCAAGTGTAAATATCTTTTAATTTATTAAAATTGTCAAAATAGTCTTAAATAAATAAATTGGAATACACATAAAAGCTGCTCAACCTGTTTGTGCTATTTAAATCTATCAATATTTGAACTTGAAAAACATTTTTGAAACAGCTTTTTAAAAGTGCAAACATCATTTATAATTTTTGTAGTTTTTGTACTTTTATAAGCATAATGTTAAAGCTATACCTATTAGCTAACAAGAAATGTGTTGTTTCTTTATCCTAAAAGGAAAAGACTGCAATCACATGTATTATTTTATAAAACGGAAATAGTTGTAGATTTCAAAGAAAACCATTTGAGATGTTTTAGATTGAGAAATTGGCAATTGTTTTAAAACTAAAATTGCTTTAAGCATGTGAAAATGCATAGTCTGTATTTATTATTTATTAAAACAATTTTCTAACATTCCCACTGTTTAAGCAAAACATATAGAAATGATTTAATATAAGGCAACTGCTTCTACGACTGCTCAGATATTTTCAACGGTGTATAATTTAATAATGCCTTAAACAATCCAAAACATATTCACTAGTAGATTTGTGAGGAAAGAAATTATGTATATCTTGATGTTCGAAATTTGTTTTTGTAAGAGTTACTATTTTCTGATAATAGCCATAGTTTCCAGATAATTGTTCTTACTTTTCTTGTGCTTGTTCACATTTATATAAATAGTGTGTACATTGACTCGTTAAATAGATAAAAGAAACCAGTGTTAAGTAATTTGTTGTAACAAACCAGGATATTAATAAATATCTCTACATTTGTATTGTTAATTCATAGTTACATATTATTATCTTTGGTAAAATATTTGCATTTTGTATGCAGATTGTATATAAACTGGGAAGTATTAAAAACAACGTAACTTGCAATAACACATTTTAATATTTAAACCCGACGTTCATAATATATCTACTTACAAATACTGTGTGATTTTGACTACGTGCCATCTTCTAAATATAGAAATTAAGGGGCAAAATACTATGTAATATATTTATTTATAACTCTGAACATATGCATTTATCCATATACATCAATTACATTTGAATAATAAAATCACATTAAACAACTTTTGTTCTATTTAGTAACCATTGGCATTTGCTGCATAGCCATCTTTAACAACCCCCTTCGCAAAATGCCTCATTCCCAAACCATAACACAGATCATAGAAACTACTCTCGGGATGTCCCTTTGTAAAAATATCACTTGACTGTTTTTTGCTTTCTATATACACAACTTTCAATTCCCCACTTAACACTTTATCTTGAATAAAATTGTACTTGATACTGATATGTTTAACTTTTCTATTACTTCCAGGATTCTTGATCAAGTGAATACACGCTTGATTGTCTTCAAAAATTACAAGTTCTTTAACGGGAATACCAAAATCATCCAACAACTTCTTTAACCATAAACCTTCACTAACAGCTACTGTCAATGCAGTCAACTCCGCTTCAGTAGAGGATAATGCTACATTATTTTGTTTTCTTGTGGCTCCATCGTATGTCTGGGGTTTGCTAGTTCTTAGTGTATAAGGTTTATATGTATAGACCCATTTAGTATCTAAAACTTCTACATCTTTTCTTGCTTCTACCATTTCCCAAGTCTTATCTTTATTTATTGATTCAAGTTCACCACTCATAGCTTCTAACCATAATTCTTTATCTTCTCTTTGTTTTACTTCTTCAAAACTGCATGGTGCATCTTCTATAAAACTCATAGTTCTATATGCCATATATAATTCATTATCAGCTAATTTCAATGGTTTCTTTATTATTCGTCCAGGTTTCTTAACATTTACATCTTTATTAAGACTCGATTCATCATTACTGTCTTCATCTGTATCTTTTCTTTCTTGTTTATCTTTATTTTCATCTTGATTTTCGTCAATATAAATCTGCACACTCTTTTTATTATACCAGAATGAGTTCTCATCAAATTTAACATCTCTTGAAATTATTACCTTCTGTTTTTGTACATTCCACAGCCTATATCCATTTGGTGCATATCCGACCATAATGGATTTTTCAACTTTATCATAAAATTTATTTCTAAATTCTTTTTGTGTATGATTATAAGCAATACATCCAAAGATTCTTAAATTATTAACTTTTGGTTTTCTTTTAAACCATATTTCTGCAGGGGTAACGCCTTCTATACAACTTGTTGGCCCTCTGTTCATTAAATATGCTACGGTTCGTATCGCTTCGTTCCATAGATTTTTAGGAATACCTGAATCATTAATAATAGCCCTAGCTCGTTCCACCAAGCTCCTATTCATTCTTTCAGCTTTTCCATTTTGTTGAGGAGTGTATGGCACTGTATAATCCAATATAATACCTTCTTCTATACAATCATTAAACATTTCCTTTGAAGAATATTCACCTCCATTGTCACACCTGAGTTTTGAGATTCTATAATTAAATTTTGATTGGGTCATCCTCACATAATCTTTGAAGCATTCAATAACTTCACTTTTATTTTTTATTTCATTTCGTATTTCAAACAATTCTTTATATACCACAATTAGTAATATAAAGTATATCTTGATCTCCGTTGTCATTGATACCGGAGTTCAAGACGTTCTTGATCTCCGTTGTTGTTGGCAACGTAAATAATTTGATGTTGCATTATAGCCACATGCATGCATGCATGCTGCTTTTTATGTCCTTAGTTATGCGTATGATGACACAGACAAGGCAACTTCTGCTTCTTTATACAATAAATTCGGATGGATTTTAAAAGGGAGAAATTAGGATTGAAATACGAAATAAAATAAAACAACTTATGCAATACGGAGATCAAGCTTCTTTAAATCCTCGAAGATGTTATAACGCCTCGGCTGGCGCCTCGGTGTTATACATCTTCTTGGATTTAAAGTATCGCTTGATCTCCTAATTACATAATATATATTATTATATACACAGTTACAAAATTGCTATAATCATCAATAAAAGTTACAAAATATTTCCCTCCATCATGGGAAGACGGTGTGATCGGACAACATACATCTGAATGTATGATTTCTAAAACTCGTGTGCTTCTACATCTACTTTGAAATGGTAATCTCGACATTTTTCCATTCACGCAAGATTCACAAAAATCAATAGTGCCTAACTTTACATTTTCCATCCCACATCCCATCAACCATCTCATTTCTAATTAATGTATTCAAACCACCATAACTTGCATGACCATATCTTCGATGCCATTTTATTCTTTCTTGATTTTCTGTTTCAACATTTAAACATTGAAGGTTTGATAATAATTTGAAAGAAATTTCATATAAATTTTTATCTATATCAATACCAATTAATCCTTTTTCATTGTGAATTAACTGTACCTTTCCATTTCTAAATAATATCATTACATTTGAATTCTGTAATCTTTTTACTGATAATAAGTTTTTCCTTAGTTGAGGTATAAAAAATACGTTTTTAATGGTACATTCTATCTCTTTATTGTTTACCAGACTCTTGACATTAATATTTCCAATTCCTACAGCTTCTAAGTAGTGATTATTTTTAGCGACAGCTACCCACGAAGGATTTTTAAATGACCCACGCGTTGATTTTTATAAACTTATTTTTTATATCATAAAAAAGAGAACAGACAAATCGAAAATATTAAAAAATTAAAGTATAAATATTTAATTTATACGAATTTAAAAAATATATTTCCAAGTGGACGTTGGCTAACTGATTTTCTATCATTTCTAATATTAAGAAACTATCTGAAACTAACTAACAACAGATTTCACATTAAATATACTTTTATCAACTTTATTATACATACACATCTGTAACTATATATGCGCTTTTCTTTATTCCATGTTCATTCAAATACCCAGTACAGAGGCGCCACTGGGCATGGTGTCACCTGGTGCGGTAATTCATGGTATCATCCCATTGATAGCAATTTTTTAACGTCGACCTATACTTTTTGCTCTTCATTTGCAAAACTAAAAGAGTATTTTAAAAGTGAGAACCAAAAAAAGGGTCAACTGTCAAGTTTTTCTGTTAACAAATGTTCGGTGTTTCCAAATTATTGGTACCCTTTTTACCCCCCCCCCCTTCAATTGACGCCACAGACTTAGTGACCCACGGACTGGTATTAAAACAAATAATGAACAAAATTTGACCCACTTCTCAAAAAGGTTCGCCATCACTGATCTATCAGGTTCATTTGGATTGCTTCTGCTTTCGCTGCTTCTAAACGATCTTCTATAATTTATGCCATAATTACTTCTATTCTGTTGCAATTTATTATACTGTTGATTATTTACAAAGTTCTTCATTCTTCGTTCTTCACATTGTTTCATAACATGTCCAGGCTTAAAACATCTGTAACATTTAGGAATCTTATTTGCTACAAAAGCAGTTGGAGGATTGTTAGGGGTATCTTGAGTTATTGCATTTAATCTTCTTTTTTCAGCTTCAGCTCGTAGTTTTGACTTTACTAAATCATAAGTTAAATTCAACATATTTTCCAAAACTTCTACTATCATATCCTATGAAGGAGGCAATGCTAAAAATAAACTGCATATAATATCTTCATCTTTCATTTCTACACCAGCAGATCGTAACTGTCTTAATATTTCTTCAAACTGCATAATAAATTCATCCATAGATTCATTCTCATTTAGCCTTATTTGAAACAACTTCTTCTTTAAAAATAATTGACCTGCAATTCCTTTCTTCTGGTACATATCTTCTAAACTCTTCCACATAGTATTTGCGGTTTGTTTATCTCTCAATAATTCCAATTGATTATCATTCACTGCTTGAATAATTAATTATTTTGCTTTGTTATCACGTTTTAAAATTTCAGTTTTAGTTTTCTCATCTGTAGATTTTTCATATTTGTTCAACACCATATCGTATACTTCATTATCCCGTAATATCATTTCCATCCTAAATTTCCAATTATAATAGTTATTTCCAATTAAAGGTTCTATTAGAAAATTAGATTGTTCTTGTGACATTTTTGAAATTTCTACTACAATCCCGTCTTTACTTCAAAATTACTTTTATTAGGTACCATTAACTTTAAATAAACACTGACCTTCCTGGGCCCGTAACCTATAGAAATTAAGGGGCAAAATACTATGTAATATATTTATTTATAACTCTGAACATATGCATTTATCCATATACATCAATTACATTTCAATAATAAAATCACATTAAACAACTTTTGTTCTATTTAGTAACCATTGGCATTTGGCGCATAGCCATCTTTAACATTAAATATCTAATAAATGAATAGAAATATGTTGCCATAAGTTGCCAATGCATGTAAACTTATTCTTTGAAGCAGATTTATTACATATATTTTATGAGGTATATTTTTATAGGTATATAGGTAGGTATATTAGATATATACAGACTCCAACCCCATTTAAAACTTTAAAGGGCATTCTCAACTTGTGATACATTTAAAAGAAAATTCAATCACAAATATGACAACATATAGTCTATTTTCTTTATAATTCAGAGTAGGTTTTGCATTTATATCTTTTTGGCAGTGTATAAAATCTTAGTTACAATATAGGTATCTGTTCAACAATTATTTTTGTCATGGTTATGGATAGTAATAGTAGATTACTTACCGAGGCGGGAAGTAGAACATTACGCGGAGAGCAATGCTGCTGCCCGAAGCGCCAAGGGCAGCAATTGCTCGACGCGTAATGTCTTCCCGCCGAGGTATGTATACTATTTTATTCACAATCGTACATAATTATGTTCTTACATTGATACCTTATACTTGATATATGAGGACACAACACCAGCATTTTTATTCAGGTGGCGATAAAATGACAATTGCTGCAACAATTGTCAAAGTAAATTCGTGTCACTACTAAACCAAATTTAATTACATTGCTCCTAATTGCAATTTACACGATTTAAAATGCCTGATAGTGAAACTGATGTAAGTTGCACACCACCGGAATAGCGAGAAGTTGCTAAAACAGTGACTGACTGTTACCTGCTAAAAGTAAAGATAGATACGAAAACTTCTGCCATCTGTTGAGAATATTTAGAACGAGCAAAAGGTAAGTAATGGATATTACTAACCAAGAGAACTTATTATTGACTCTGATGTATAATAAACTACTTTCTAACTTTTTAAACGTCAGTAATGAACACATTATGTATCGATTGTGAATAAAATGATTTATTTGCAAGAAAGGCAAGTAGTTGTCAAGGTAAGGAAATTATCACTTGCAAATGAAAAAAATTCGATTTCGCACTACCATTTCTGAACGAATTTAATATTTAAAAATTTATGATTCATTCTTTCAAGAATTAAACTTTAACGAAGGCAGTTTTATTCGTTAGGCTAACGTATTGCTATAAAGTTTTAATGGTTAATAAGCATCGCATTCGTACGACAATAAAATTTTATGGTGATAAGCGCTGTCCTAGTATACACTTTACAACACTTGATCTTAAATTTATTTAAATTTAAAGACCACTGTCACGTATGTTTAATAGTAGTAAGGCAAACTGAAAAGTTATACAAAAACAAACACCACTTACCTTTGTGATGAAAAGAAAATTTGCTCCGGCTATGATTTTAAAATCCAAAGACAAGCTCAGGAAAATTGCATGAGAAAATTTCAGGCCGGTCGCTCTTTGACAAAATTATAAAATATTGTTCAACTTATACCTGTGAAATTCTGTTAATGGACACAAAACAAGAAAAATACACAAATGAACCTCCTTTTTAACATTTAAAATATTTTATTTATTAATAAACACATAAAAAGAATGAAAAGAGAAACGAAAACAAAAAAATTCTTGTTACATAAAATGGATTCAATTAATTATTGGTGCCAATTGGATTTAACAAAATAAGAATCAAAGAGACAGTCTAATTCTATTTGTCCTAGTCAATTTTTATTTGATCAATCCCACGATCTTAAATTATAATTGAAGGAAGAAATGAAACAAAAAAAATAAAGTTGAAGTTTGAAAATAATTTTTTAAATTCAAAAATCTTGCGCCACTTGGAAATTTTTGCACACTATATTATTTGGCAGTTCTCTGTAATAGTCAGTAAATTTACCTGCTTGTTGCATTGTTGAACACGCATTTCCATATAATTGTTTTTGTGGATCTTCTTTTGTAATTTATTACAACTATTAAATATTGAACAATTTACTTCCAATACGTGAGTACATAAATCAATTGTCTATTTTCCAAAAATTCTTATTACATCCAGTTTTAATTTCCTTCCATGCAGAAATAAAGTTACAATACGTTTTCCAAAATATTTTCTTCTTATAAATAAATAGTCCAAAAACCAAATTAACTCTTCCACTTTCCTTTTTATTTAAATTGTTTTAATTGTTCATTTTTATTATCATTATTAAACACTTTTTTTTAAATTAAATTTGGATGACATTTGTCAAAACCTCACTTTTTTGACATTAAAATCTGTCACACATAACCTCAAAATTTTATTATTGCGTGATCTGACATGGCCTCTGCTTTACAAGAAAATCAACAAGCAAGTAACCAGATTTTCGATCTGCTTTTATATTTTGTTCAAAAACAAACTACAATCGTCATTTTTCCACTAACAAAATTTGGTAAGTAACTAAAAACAATTGAACATCTAACCTAACAAGATCTACATAACCAAAATATGGTTGAAAAATTAAATTAAATGTTTAAACAAATTACATAATCGGAAAGAGGATAATTTTTCCTATATTTTGGTATATTGCATGTCTAACAAAAAGCAAATTTAACTCCAGGATTCAATGGCAACCATCTTGAATTTCCTGGCCAACATGGTTTTTACAAAACAGATAATAACATTTTTACACTCTTCCACTACACTTAATGCGTGTCCTTTTACATCCTCAATTTGATTTTTGGTGAATACCATTTTTGTTGTTTAAACGTTTCCAAATTAATTTACAAGAATATTATATATTCAACGGGACTACGTTCAATCACGTCTAGCTTGTTTCACTGCACATGCTGAACTCTAATTATTAATGTAATTATTTTCCCTTGATAATAGACAATTAAAACAGCACCTTTAGTATTATGTTACAATATTAAATATAAATGGTATCCCAAAAAATGTGTATGTTATGTCCTATAACCATCCTTTAAGGATGAGGTCGGAATATTATTTAATCAACTTTAAGGATCTGTTTAGAGGAGTTATCACATAAATAACTATTCCCAGATTAATTTGCCATAGTTAAGTTGATGTTACCGAATCGTTGCTGGTTACTATGACACATAGGCGCCGACTACGTGGTGGCTCGAAGATTGTGGCCGTCATTAAAATAATTTAATGATGGCTGAGCCCTCATTAACATGGTTAATACGAGGGTGGTTTGAAGACTAACTAGTTAGACTAGACTAATGGTTTGGCATTAAAGACAAATTTTAGTGAATTAAAATGTACTTTATTTTTCTACGTCATCTCCTAAAGTCAATACATTTATCATATCGTTTCTTTAATTTTACAATTCCTTCCTGAAACCTGTTCACAGCATTTATTATTTTTTCAGTTGATCCTTACCAGCTAGAAAAGTTTTAGGGTTTGAGAGCAACTGAAAATCAGAGGGAGTTAGATCAGGAGAATAAAGAGGAGGAAAAACTAGTTCAAATTTTAATTCGGCCAATTTTTGTCGTGCAAAACAGTGCGTTATCATGGTGATGCGCACTTTTTGCCATTCAAGGATGCTTTTTAATATTGCTACCTTTACCCTTTCCAAAATTGCGGCGCAATATTCTCCGGTAACAGTTTTTCCCTTTTGAAGGTAGTCAAGCAAAAGAATTCCCATTGCATATACACAGTGTTTACAGCCTTGGTAGTGTAATGTCTGGCGTGCCGGACTTTCACCCAAGCGGCCCGGGTTCGACTCCCGGTGCTGGCAGATCTGGTTAAGGTTTTCTGCAGTTTCCCTTAGCTGTAACACAAATGTGGGATTTGCGCTGTTCCATCTATAAGTCGGCTGCAGCCGCACATTGGGCCTACATAATAATAATAATCGCCCCCTCCCTCCCGCACAAGCTTATAGCTTCTGGGGCCTTGGTTTAGGTTATGGGTTGTAGTAATTATTATTATTATTATTATATCAAAAAACTGCTGCCATCACTTTTCCAGTAGAAGACACGAGTTTCCTTTTTTAGTGCTGTTTCGCTTCGTTCAACTCATTGTTTTAATTGAATTAAATGCTTTATTTTGTTTCCCATGGCTTATTTTCTGAACGTGGCGAGAAAAGTTAGACGGACACAGTAAGAGATATGGTACCTACATTTAAGTAAAGCAATCAAAAAACACATATAAACTAATCATATCTTATCAAACTAATAAAACGCATATCAGCAACAACATACGATTCGTGTTTTTTGGCAAAATAAACAGGCAAAACAAAACATAAACATTATGAGGGATGCAGCACACCCAAAGATATTTGGCACGGGTCGCCACTGAATACTTATACATATACGTAGAGTGTGTTTGATACAGTTGGTACATAACTGCCAGCCCTCGTTAAAATTTTGAAAAGTCGGCGCCGAAAACGAGAAAATATCAGAACTAATTTAACGTGCTTTCGGGTCTCGTTTCTCCAACTTTTTCTCTATCTACTATAAAGCACTTACCGGTCTCGTATCATAATATACTACAGTGAAGCCTCCCTAATTCGGACTAATTAAAACAGGGGCAATCCGAATTATCGCGGTTTCCGGATTACTGCATCTGCAGAGTTACAATGTTAAATTTGTACATAAATGCAATTAAAACATTCTTCAAAAACATTTATTTAAAAATAAGTAAATAAAACTACGAAAATATTTACGCAAAAACTGCTTTAAAAACACAAAAAATAATATTCCGCATTATTATGTCGTTAATTAAAAAAGGCGAAGATTTTTGCTTGTTCCGTGTTTTTTGAACTTAATACGTTAGTTATGATTTTTTTCAAATCTTCCGGCATCGCAATTGTTTCAAATTTTCTACCGCCCATTGCAAAGCCACCGCTTTGAAACTGTTTCTTAAAAGGCTTCACTGCGTGCGAATCATTGAACAGCTTTTCTCCCGCGATTTTTAACACACGCAAATTGTGTCTTTTTAAAATTAAGTATCCAATCTTTACTTGCCCTGACATCATCGTTTTGAAAACATCTTTTATAAAGTCACAGCAGCGTGCAGAGTATACGAAACAGTGGAACCAGTCGCGATACGACGTATGTGCTATCAGGCTCGTACGATATGTGTACGCGCGTGATAGCAATACTTCGTATCGCGACTGCTTCCATAGTTTCGTATGCACCGCACACTGCTGGATAGATGCTTTGCCTTTTCGGCCAAAATTTCGGAGGTTATTTGCGACATATTTAAAACCATGCAAACAACTTTTCTTCCATCTCCGGATATTCCGCAGGTTTTAACGTTTTTTTAACTTTGTTATAATGATCCTTCAGATTTTGCAACAAATCGAGAAATGTTTAATATTTAAAATTACAATACGATCTTTTTACATTTAACAATTTTTAAATTTAGCACAAAATCTTGATATATGCAGTATACCAGAGACACCTAAAGTCGTAATTCGTAAAAGAAGTATCAGCTCTTTTTTAACTTAAACCTTTGTAACTAATATGAATTATAAAGTTGCAATGTAACCACTTTTAAAAAATACGTGACTATTTATAATAGTTTTGTATCAAATTACACATCTGAATACCCATTGCATTCCTTACTGTAAATAAAACTTGATGAATAAAAACAATTAATTCTAAAGTTCAGATTATCAAAACCTTAAATCCGGATTACAATGTAATCAATATAAATAAATTGCTGGCCTGGATTATAGTGGTATTCGGATTAACGTAGACTCGGATCAACGAGACTTCACTGTATTTCATAAGTGTGCTATAATTACTTGACACACTTTAGTAAACTATAGATAGGTAATCTTCAGAAAGCATTTCCATTAAACTCAAAATAATTACAAAAAGTATCTCCAGAAAATCATATTCAACATTCTCTTAGGAAAAATGATTTATTTCTTTAAAATGTAATTACAGTATTAAAACTTTCATAACAATTATTGCAAAAAACAAGCAATGGTATCTTTTGTAATATTTACAATTGTACAAATAGATTTTTTTCTAACTAATAATTATAATAGTATAAATAATAATTATGAGATACATTTTTTAAGAGTAGTTGATGTTACAAAGATATGATTATATTATCAATGCTGCATTATGTTTCTACTACCATTCTTAATAAATTGTATATATCAAGTTCAAAAGTTAATATAGCGCAATAATTAATTTCATAAAAATAATAATTTATATGTAGCACAAATAAGTAGATATCACATTTTATAATGCGACATTGCTTGCTATTGACGGATTCTTTGAAGGCACTTCTGGTAACTTTAAATTTTCTAAACGTTTCTCTAAATCATCTATTCCTGTATCTTCTGATGGCTTTATAGGAGAAGGAGGTTTTGGTGGTGTAAATTTGCTTTCATCAGAAGCCATTAACTCTGCTAATTCATCTTCTAAATCTGTATCATTTCCAGAGAGTGACTGGGATAATGATGCTTGTATGTCTTCATGAATGTCCAAAACATCTCCTAATTCTATCATAGTATCAGAGACTACTTCTTCAGATAAACCACTCTCCTGGAAGTTTTTCTTTAACGTGGACAAAGCAAGCTTATAAGAATCCAATACTTGAGAATCTGTGTCTGCATCTCGAACTTTTATTAAAAGTCCTTGAACATTTTGCAAAGCATTGGCTCGTTTGGTAACACGATTTTCTATTTCATGTTTTTTTCTTAAACAATTCTTTGCCTAGAATTTAAAACATTATAGTCTACAGATAACTCATACATACGATCAGTACATACCATTTGTCGATGTCCTTTAGCTAAATAAGATTTTGCTTCAATTATGACTGACAACACTTCATTTTCTAATTTTTCTAAATTTTTTGTTAACAGTTTTTCATTTTGTTCAAGAATATGTACACTGATATCTACATCACTAATTGGTTTAATTTGTTTCATATCCCCAAATTTAACCAACAAATTATGCAAAGGCAAATCTGGCTTCATTTTTGTTTCGATTTCTCTAACATCTGCCTTATCATTACATACGAGATAATGAAGAATTAGCTTTATGCCATCAGCTCTAGTAGAATCCACTTTTAAAATTTCAAATACATCTTTTAAACTCAAAACCTTGTTTTTCAACTCCTCTGGTAATGTTGCTAATAAATTCTCGGCTTCAGTTCTCACTGCCGTTAAATGGACATATGTATGATCAGTAGTTGGAGAAACTAAAGTATCTTTAATTTTACAATAAGACCACAACAAAGGCTTCTTAATAAATATATCTGTAGCCCATTTATGCCATGTTTGTGCAGGTCTTTGTAAAAACTGTTCTATAGGTTTAATATCACCACTCTTATACATCTCAGCGACCACAATATTTAAACATCCTGGAGATCGACCATTCTTATTAAATAATCGCTGTAAATCTCCTATTTTAAATGTATATACTTTGCTATGAATACAACATTGACTTATTAAATTTCTCCAAAAGGATAGCTTTGAGTCCCAGTCTTGTGGATTTACAGAACGATTACGAAAAGGTGCAAATAACACATTTATCCTTGAGTCATCATTCCAGCAAGCAGGCATATCATCCTGGGGTAAAGACAAAGAAAAATTATCGCCTGACATTGAGAATTTATTGAGAAATCGTTGAACACTGCACAATATTTTAGGTTACAAATGGTTCTTTTCTTGACATATCATATAACCTACATAATATTTTTAGTAAACAAGCGCATGACATCTATAAGGTCGAGCAGCTTTATTTTATACAGTATGCTTCCAAGAACAGGAAAGTTTTTTATGTGAAACTATATAGGGTGGGTCAAGAACCTGTACGTCAGTATTGGTTAACTTTCTGATGCTTTCGGTTTGAAATTTCATCTGTGAACAAAGAAGAAATAGCGAATAACAAAAATGGAGTAGTATATAGTAACCTTTTTTTGTAAAGTTAGAGCTAGGCTAAAAATGGTGTTAACTGGAAATTTAATTCATGTATGGCATGTTCACCATTATGTTACTTAACTTTACCAGTAAACAACATATTTTTGTAATTTAAAGAAGTTGTGGGGGGATAGTTTGAGCCAAAAGCTATGGATCTGCGCTATTTTGACAAATAGAAATAATTACGTACTTCTTTTACATGTCTTTTTACTTTTTTCACTTTGTCTCAAAATTAAGAGGAGTGATTGGAATTAATCCCGCAAAAAACGCTGCTATGATTGGTTTTTACTATAGCCAAGTTGAAACCACAGTATAATATAATACAGTAGTTTCACTCCCTGGTTTTTTTGTCTAAATTTCTACGCGCATAATCGACTCCCGGCGAGCAGCGCAGTCAATTATAACCTCTAAATCGTACTGTTAACACCACGTGTTTTAATGCGATCGGTTTCAAAAGTGTACTAGGTTTTTACCAAGATTAAAAAATAGAAAAATGTCACGATACTGTTCATTTCGTAATTGTAAAATTTTATCCTATCTATTTACACTGACAATCCAACTCGAAAATTTTTAACCAATCAAATTACAGAATTTTTCAAATTGGGACCAATGAAATTAGTTTTATAGTGACAATGCAACTCGAAAATTTTTAACCAATCAAATTACAGAATTTTTCAAATTGGAACCAATGAAATTAGTTTTATAGTGAAAAAATCACTAATGGCTTTTTCACTAAGAAAAAACCACTTGTCAAAATGAAATGTCAAATTTAATTAAATTAATATTAACTACACACGCTAAATAAAAATTTGCTCGGTGGATTGTCTAGCCGAATACAACTCGTGGTCTAATTTTTTCTTGCAAAATTTATCGTTTAAGACATTCGTAGCTTTTGCTTTTGGAAAATTACACTCGTCTCCTGCGTCGACTCGTGTAATTTTCGTTGCAAAGCTACTCATATCTGAAACGACAAATTTTGTCGGAAAAAATCAGACCACTTGTGATATTATATACGAAAAAATGAACAAAATAGCATCATATTAGCCTTGCTGTGCTAGATAATTATGAAATCAATAGTACATACAAACTTTCCTTTTAATAATAGATTTCGTTCTATCTACTGGGCCAACATACATACACTAGCGTTTCAATGAATCCCTTTAATAGGAAATTGTAAAATTGCCCTAAATATAATCAATCTATAGGGCAATCCAAAACAGGTTATTTTAAAGGGACGCTAAAGGACAAACAAACAGTTTGAAGATCTGTAGTTTTAAAGATATTAAATGTTTATATATCTGTTATTCAATGTTTGCTTTAGCGTATATTTTATGTAAATAGAGAGCAATTTATGGTACCATTTGAGGTTATATCTTATGTTTGACCTCCAGTAACTTGATACTTTGACTGCAATCTGGATTGCCCTATTGTGTTTATTATGATTATTCTTTCTACAAGAATTAAACAAGAAATTTAAATTTTGAAAACTTCCCCACGTCATTAAATTATTTCAGAGCATTTTTTGTTGGTTTATAACAGAACTTTTAAAACGGTCGTTTTCCGATAAGAAAATATTTAATTCACAAAGGTACAAAAACCATCACTAAAGAGGTTAGATATTCAAATATCCCGCTACAACAATTTGAAATTGCCGCTAGAAAATAGGCGGACTTATAAACTCCTGGGTAGCTGCGCCAAAACCGGACGGCGACACGAAGATCAAAGACGCCGACCAGAGCGAAACTACTGTATTATATTATACTGTACTGGGTACAGGGTTGGGCTGAAACTGATGTATGTTGTAGTCAAGAAGACTATATACAGGAGACCAAACTCAAGTGGAGGTGGTAAGAATTCTTTACACAAAATCAGCCGTAGGCGGTCCCAGAGAAAGCCAGTGGTATAACCCCTCTATTTCAAATAGTAGCGACATCGTGGAGCAAACCTGACACAAACTTTATTAAAGCAAAAATTACTACATGCATATTGCATGCTGTTACGGAAATTTAATAAAAAGTTATTTAAAAATTACAATTACGTAGGTATATATTCGACGAACAAAAAGTTCGTCTCTGAATTCGTGAAGTCTGTCTGTCGCCTTTTTTCTGTTGACTTTTTTGAATTTTTCTTTTTGGAATCTTATAGTACAAATTCTAAGAAACTTTTGGTTGAAATATTTTTTGTATCTCTTCGGGAAAGTTGAAATGACCACCGAAAATTTCGATAAATCTTTGAAAAATGAAAAAAATTTTATTTTTTAAAAATTTACGAAAAAATAAACATTTTTAGCAAACTTTTTTTTTCTTTTCTTTTTTTAACGAAAAATTTTAGGACTTATCATAAAACTAGTTTTTATGACAACTAATGTGTTACGTCAACATTAGTTTTCAAAAATAAATTAGTTTATTAAGTATACAGTTGTTTTTGTTCGTCGCAATGCTAGCTCTGCGCATTCTCAACTGGTTTATTAATATGATTGTTTTTACAGAACATGAATGTCCATTATCAAATTAATGTTGAGTTGTGAATATTTTTACTAATGGTTATTATTAAACCTAAGATTTATTGTTAGACGGAATGTCAAATCTGGTAACATTCAGTGTCTCCAATATCGTTCTGGTCGTTGCTGCAGCGGCGAGATCAATCGTTGTCGCTACTATTTGAAAATAAAGGGACTATAGCCAGTGGTATAGCCTCTCTATTTCATATAGTAGCGACATCGTGGAGCAAATCTGATACAAACTTTAATAAACAAAAAAATACTACATGAATGGCGCTGCCGAAATTTAATAAAAAGTTGTTTAAAAATTAGAATTACGGAGATATATGTCATATTAATATGGTCGTTTTTACAGAACATGAATGTCCATTATCAAATTAATGTTAAACTGTGAATATTTTCATGTATGATTATTATTAAACCTAAGATTTATTGTAAGACAAAATGTCAAATTTGGTAACATTCAATGTCGCCAACATCGTTCTGGTGCTTTTGTTCCAGCGGCGAGATCAATCGTGGTCGCTTCTATTGGAAAATAAAGGGGCTATAGCCAGTGGTAGTCACTGCATCTAGTTGCCTAGGCCAGCTGGTCGACCAGAGTACCGCAATTTCTGATGTCCTGAGGCGTCTAATTTCTTAGCAACGACCCAAATTGGAAAATTATATGGACTTTCAGAAGGTTCTATAATTTTGTCATCTAACATTTTACGAATTTGATTTTTTACTTCTTCTCAATGCACATGTGGGTATCTATATGTTTTTATAACTCAGGCTAAAATAGCTTAAAAAATTGATTTAATCGACTATATAAACAGGTAAAATAAACCAAACCTTACGGTTAAAATTTTTACCATTCGAAATAGTAGTTTTCACTTTGTAAAACAAGTTGTATTTAGCATAATGATGTCATACATACTGTAACGTTCTTTTTAAAACCATAACACAAGTGCTGTTTAAATCGTCTATTCACAAACAAATATTTATTTCTATACACTAATGAATACACTATAAATTAACGCTATGATTATAAACCATTAAAAACTATTATTTACAGACTATGAATTTCTAATACAACATTTATATTCACTATTTATTTTGTAATACACAGTTAATGACTTGCTGTTGACTACCTCTCTTTTATCCGCGAATCCGCTTTTATACCCTCATATAATCGCACCAGAAGTCGCTGGAACCTTCTATGTATTCTAGAAAGCGCTAGAATAAACCGCGTCTGGTTTACATGCTTGTGCGATGCGTCATTCTCTCGAATGCGGTAGAACACACCATTTGTTGCTCGAAAAGAGGTTCTTTCTTTTTCTCTCTTGTTACACTGCCCCCCTCTTCAAGTCTGTTCTGTCCCAGAACAGGTTTTATGCTCTGGTTCCTGTAGAACGGGTCATGACGATATCGACAGTCTTCACCTCGACTACACGTTCCATTACGGTAGAAATAACAGTCTACACTCTTCGTTGGTCTTAATGCGGGCTGTGGGTCAAAACTGCAGACGAAGATCTTGACGTCCGTACCTCTAAAGACAACTTCCAGCATGTTTCTAACGATTCTCCAATCCAGCTGGTCCCGCCCACAGCCGAGTTTGGGAACTGCCAATTTGTTAATTCCCCTGGTAAGCAAATCGATCCTTAAATTCCATAGTGCCCTCCACAAGTCGGCGTAACTCGGTTTCTGGTAGTAAAACTGCTTGGTTACCAAGTAGTAAATGGATCGGTCATGACCAGGCAAGCGTAAGGATTTACCAACAGAGGGATTTTGTTCTCGAAGTTCATTCAGCCGTCCAAATTTATTTCTAAACACTACTGCGATCCCCCTGGACATACGGAGATCCGCGGAGACACAGTGGGCAATGGAATAATTACCAGGGACCCGGAAGAGATCTTGTTGCATCTCAGTCGTGACTCCGAATCGCACTTTTCTAGTTCCAGAGAACGCAGCCATAAATTCTCTAAAGGTGGGCTGATCATCTTCAAGCCTTACGGTATTGATAGCCACCTCAGCCTCATCTTCCCGATCCGGGACTGCGTCATTATTTCCCTCATAGTGCGCCAGACGATTGGAGTGTATCACCTTTGGTTTCCCCCTTGGCAATTTCTGGATGCGATAAATCAAGTCATTTATTCGTTTCTTCACCTGGTATGGGCCCTCCCAATTCCGCTGTAACTTTGGAGAATAGCCACGACGTCTTTGCGGGTTGTATAACCAGACAAGCTCTCCAGGTTGAAACCTTCCTTCTTGGGCTCTCACATCGTACGTAGCCTTCATCCGGTCACTCGCGATTCGACTATTGTTTCGGGTTCGATCGTGAATATCCTCCAACTTCTTCTTTAAGTTGATGACATAATCATTGCCGGCTACCTCCTGCTCTATAGGTGGAGACCCAAATTCCAAATCACACGGTAACCGTAACTCGCGTCCAAACATCACAGACGCTGGTGACTGACCGGTTGTTTCGTGGACCGATGCACGATAAGCCATCAGGAACAGATGCAGGTATTGGTCCCAGTCTCGTTGATGATCGGAGACGACCTTGGCCAAATATTTGCCCATTGTCCGATTCATGCGTTCTACCATTCCATCGGACTGCGGATGTAACGGTGTGGTCCGAGTCTTACGAATGCCCAACAATCGACAAACTTCTCCAAAGAGTACAGACTCGAAATTGCGGCCTTGATCCGAATGCAGCTCCATGGGCACTCCGAAGCGACTGAAGAACTCTTTGACTAGTACGTCAGCAACAGTTGCAGCTTCCTGGTTTGGTAGGGCATATGCTTCTGGCCATTTGGTAAAATAGTCCATTGCCACTAATATGTATTTATTCCCATCGTCGGTTTCGGGAAATGGTCCGGCAATATCTATGGCTATTCTTTCCAGAGGACTACCCACATTGTACTGCCTCATAGGTGCTCTTCGTTTCCCCAAGGGTCCGTTACCAGTGGCACATAGTTCACATTTCCGGCACCACTCCTTCACGTCTTCTTTACAGTTGACCCAATAAAAACGCTCCCTAACTTTCTCCAAAGTCTTTTTCACACCGAAGTGTCCTCCTGAGGCACCGTCATGGAGATGTCGCAATACTGTAGCCACTCGGCTTCTTGGAACCACAAACTGAGACCTAATGGTGGTGCCATCTTCACTCTCCAGTACTCGCTTCAGGAGATCGTCTTCCACCTTCAAGGACTCCCATTGGGCCCAATATGCTTTGAGCGTTCTGTTGAAAGGGCTGACGGCCTCCCAGGCAGGTCTTTCTCCCACGCGCTTCCATTCCAGTACCATTTTTAGTTCGGGATCAGCCTCCTGCTGTCGTTGCAATTCTTCCGGCAACCAATTGTCGTTGACGATGGTAGTCCTTAATACTTGGCAAACCCTCTCTTCCAAACGAGAGCAATGACGGCAATCCGTTGGACAGGGTCTTCTTGAAAGAGCATCGGCATTTCGATGACTAGTGCCCGCTCGATGTTCGGTGTCAAAGTCGTATCCTTGTAATCGTTCGATCCACCTTGCGACCTGGCCTTCAGGATTACGGAATTGTAGAAGCCATTTCAACGCTGCATGGTCCGTCCTCAATAAAAACTTCCGTCCGTACAAGTATTTGTAGAAGTGCTCAACGGACTTCACGACGGCCAATAGTTCTTTTCTGGTCACACAATAATTCCTTTCGGCTTTCGACAAAACCTTACTAAAATAGCCGATGACCTTTTCTTGTCCATCCTGTATCTGAGAAAGTACCCCCCCAATGGCCAAATTACTTGCATCTGTGTCAAGTATGAATTTCCCTTCTGTCCGTGGATAGCTCAATATTGGTGCTGTTGTCAGGGCACGCTTCAGCTGTTGGAAAGCTGTTTCACACTCTCCGCTCCAAACATACTCGCGCCCATCTTCAGTTAACCTTGTCAGAGGTTTCGCTATATTGGCAAACCCAGGAACGAAACGCCTGTAGTAGGTACATAACCCAAGAAAACTACGAACTTGGTGTTTATCTTTCGGTGTTGGCCACTCTTGAACTGCACGAATCTTATCGGGGTCGGCTGCCACTCCATTTTGTGATACGACGTGCCCGAGATATTTCACTTCCTTTCTGAATATGTGGCACTTTTTCGGACTCAGTTTCAGATTGGCTCCACGTAGTCTTCGGAACACTTCCTCTAGATTTTTCAAATGTTCGTTGAATGATTTTCCGACTACAATCACATCATCTAGGTATACCAGGCAGGTCTTCCACGACAACCCTCTCAGGATGGTCTCCATTAGACGCTCAAAGGTGGCCGGAGCGTTACATAGACCGAAAGGCATAACTGTAAACTGCCATAGTCCGGAACCAATAGTGAACGCGGTCTTCTCCCGGTCTTCAGGTTCCATTTCAACTTGCCAATAACCGCTCTTCAAGTCCAAAGTCGAAAACCATCGTGAACCAGACAGGGTATCTAACGTGTCGTCGATGCGTGGTAAGGGATAGCTGTCTTTCTTGGTCACATCATTAAGCTGCCGATAGTCCACACAAAATCTCGTTGACCCGTCCTTCTTACTGACCAGGACCACCGGTGATGCCCATGGACTGCTGGATGGCTCGATGACCCCTTGTTCTTCCATATCAGTAATAATCTTTTCGGCTTCTGCTCGCCTTGCTAGAGGTAGACGCCTCGGCTGCTGACGGACAGGCATAGAGTTGCCTGTATTGATTTTATGTTTTACTATATTTGTTCGTCCCTTCTGGCTATCGTCAAGAGCGAAGATATCTTGGTATCGGTGAACCAAACCCTGTACCTCTTTCACTTCCGTTCTGTTAAGGTCTTCGCACGAACTAGTAACCATACCCACTAATTTTCCACCATGGTCTTTGGGCACTGGTTTTGGAACATCAGCCATACACCTGGCTACTCGGAATACTGGCACACACTGACCCACAAGGGTACTCTTCTTCAATGTCACCGGATCCACATTAACGTTCATAAGCCTCACCGGTACAGTCTTTCCAACCTTGATCAGCGCTTTTCCCACCAATATGCCACTATGGATCTTCTTATCACAAACAGGCTCCATCATTCTCACACATCCTACCCGAAGATCTCCATCCAAACCTGCCTCGACAACCATCTCGCTTTGACCAGGCAATATCACATCTTCTGTCAGCAAAACCCTTACGACAGGATCTTCTCGTGGGTGCAACGGAAGTTCTTCGTTACCAACCTTCAAAACACCCTCCTTCAAGTCCAATGTAAAACCAAATTTTCTCAGGAGGTCCATTCCCAAGATGAATTCGTCAATGATGTCGGCTACCAGCACCTCATGATCACGTTCTTCACTTCCAATGCCAATCTTCATCTTCACCACTCCACGTGTTGGTATTACTTCTCCCGTCGCTGTACGGAGTTGAGTAGTTGTCTGTAACAGCTTCATACTTGTTCGTAGAACGTTAGGGCGTATGATGGATTTTGTCGCCCCCGTATCAATGAGCAGTGGAACAATTCGATTCACAATTTTCCCATCTATGAACAAACTGTTGGTACTATTCCCTGATGTTACGGCATGGACGATGATTTCTGGGGCATCTTTACTAACAGTCAACGTTCGCCCTCTCTTGCCAACCCCTTTTAACTTTTCCGACGGTTGTACTTTTGTTATTTTGGGACAACGCCGTTCTACATGTCCTTGTTCGCCGCAGTTCCAGCAACGGGGCCCTCGAACTTCTTGATGATTCTTCTTACGGTTCTCTTCCTTCTGAAGAACTCTCATTAATAATTCTTCTAGACGACGTTTAGAACCTTCATCTTCTTCCACAACGGTCCGAACACGCCCGTGACCTCGGGACGCTTGTTTTGCAGCTTCAAATTCTAAGGCGTGAGCAAGCGCATCATCCGTTGTTCTTGGTCGTGCCAGCCTCAATGATTGTTGTGTTTCCCCGTCTCTTAACCCATCAATGAAGGTCGGCACAGCCAGTTGTCCCAGAAATGAATCGGGTGCTGTAGGGTACGCCAATCGGACAAGCCGCGCAACATCGGCTTCAAACTCCTGCAGGCTTTCTCCATTCTTCTGGATACGATTCTTCACTTGCGCGTGATACACTTGTTGAAGATGCGCGTCTCCATATCTCATTTCCAATCTAGACACTAACAATTGGTAATCATTTTCCTGTCCTGCTGGGATTGTTTGCAGGACGTTCAACGCGTCTCCACGCAAAGCCACAGTTAAAGAAACGGCCTTTTCCTTGCCTGTCCATCCGTTGGCCCCAGCAGCCGCCTCAAACTGTTTGTAGTAAGTGGACCAAGGTATCTTTCCATCGAACGTGGGTGGTTTTACTTTTATCCCTACGACAGGACCCTTTTCTTCTTTAAACTGTTTCTTTACTTCATTAAACGGCCTCTCAGAAGTTGAGGGAAACCGTAGTTGCCTCATTCTATCTTCCAGCATTTCGGTCATGTCGTCTTTCTTAGTTGTTGGTGGTAATTGCATTTGGGCTATTTTCTCTTCTACAATCTTTATTACCCTATCTTGTTCCGCCAATCTACCTTCCAATAGTCCTAACGCACTGGCATTCTCCAAAAATTCTTCGAAAACTTTATCTTCCAACGCTTTGACATTTTCCAACAATTCTCCTTTAAGCCTTCTAGAACTTTCTTCAGACTTTTCTAGTAATTCTTCTTTAAGCGTTCTAGAGTTTTCCAGTAAATCTTCTTTAAGCATTTTAACATTTTCTTCCAGTGCTTTAGTATTTTCAAGTAATTCTTGTTTAAGCATTCTAACATTTTCTTCGGACTTTCTAGAATTCTCTTCGGACTTTTGCAGTAATTCTTCTTTTAAAATTCTAGAATTCTCTTCGGACTTTCTAGAATTTTCTTCCATTTTACTTAACAACAAACTAGTATCAATTGCGGGTCCAGGTATTTCGAAGCGGTAATTTTCAGGATCTTCCTTCTGTTCTAAAAGCCATTCTCTTAGCCGATTTATCAAAACTTCTTTCTTTCCATTACTATCCAAGTCCCTCTCGTCCAATTCCCGTTTTAAATCTATTACTAAGAGATCTTTCAATAGTTTCATCACCATTTTAATTGTTTGTTGAAATTAATTTTAACACTAAAAATTTATTCTCACAGCACTTTATTTAATTATTACGCGATTTTATTTATTTTAAAACACCACACCTGACAACACTGTAACGTTCTTTTTAAAACCATAACACAAGTGCTGTTTAAATCGTCTATTCACAAACAAATATTTATTTCTATACACTAATGAATACACTATAAATTAACGCTATGATTATAAACCATTAAAAACTATTATTTACAGACTATGAATTTCTAATACAACATTTATATTCACTATTTATTTTGTAATACACAGTTAATGACTTGCTGTTGACTACCTCTCTTTTATCCGCGAATCCGCTTTTATACCCTCATATAATCGCACCAGAAGTCGCTGGAACCTTCTATGTATTCTAGAAAGCGCTAGAATAAACCGCGTCTGGTTTACATGCTTGTGCGATGCGTCATTCTCTCGAATGCGGTAGAACACACCATTTGTTGCTCGAAAAGAGGTTCTTTCTTTTTCTCTCTTGTTACAATACGTACATAAAAACAAAAGTAGCTTTGTTATTTGATATCCATAGCATATATCAGTCACGTACAATATGCATTTATGTTTTGATAAAACGTCTGTGGAATTAAATTTTATTTTCGAGTTTGAAATATAAAGCTTATGTTGGGTATTTGTGAAGTTGCTTTTATAACCATTCCTATTAAAAATGCTATATCAGCTTTAGCCTGCGAAAATTAAAAGACATTTTATATTGTGTCTTTCAAACGCGAGTTCATTTTATCGAGTGCTGTTACAAGTAAATATAAAGTTTATTGGCAGAGGGGCTTTAGGAGTACATAGACACCTTCAAAGGTAAGTCACTTTATTTGTTAATGATACCAATAATATTTAACTGTCTTACAATGACAAGAAAAAAATTAAAAATTCGATATCTGACAATGAGTCGGGTCTTTAAACATAATTTAATTATGTATTTATGTACTTTAATAAACTAGTTCCACATTCATTAACGCGTAAAATCTTGTTACTTTTCCGGCTTTCAAGTCTCAGCGAATTCATAAATTTTTAAAGAGCAAACCCATCGAATTTCTAATCGGTGTAAAGATTGATTTTTCGGAATTATCTAGTATTTGTTTTTAAGCATAATTTTAACGTATTTCATTCTTTATAAGTTGAACTTCTCACTTCAATTGTTATTGAAAATTAATTATGCCGTTTATTGTTACTAGAGAAATGCCTGACAGCAGTTATCTCCCGAGATTTGATACCGGTTGCAGGGGACCGCTCTGTATTTATGTTTAACCTATAGCAGTGGAAATCTACATTCCAAGGGACAGCAATCAGGAAGGTTAGTACGCTTTAAAGTAAAAAATTTAATTATCTACAACGTAAAAACGTGATTTTTAATAATTTTTGGGCAATAACCTTTTAAATAAACATTTCTGGACCTGGTCTCTGCAAGGGAGGGCTTGCAAAATGTTGCCATAAGAAATGTAGTATTATAGACTGAACTTCAAGAACTAATAATTACTATTTATTACAGTAGCATAATTATATTGTTCTTTTTCAGTTAGCTGCTACGACTGATCTTCAGAACGTAGATATTGAAGACTTGCCATCATCAGTTGATCAGTTCACCAGCACTACACAAAGTCAATCTGAGGCCACCTATAGTTCTAATCCATCCTTCAGCCAGGATAGTATTTCTTTGGATCCTGCCGCAGATACATACAGCATTCCTACACCATCTCCCAGGCCGAAGGGAATAATGAGAGTGTGAGTATTAATAGTTGTGATATTTCAGTAATTTAACACATTGCTTAGGGTAAAGTGTTTCACCGTTGCCTCCAGTTGGTTCAACTGTTTCATAATCACTGTATAACGATCTAAACCTCTTTAAACAGAAATACATATCTTAGAAAATTCCATACCAGTATTTTTTGACCACTAGGATAGTCTTATTTTGATTGACAGGAGGTAATTACACTGGAAGATTCTTGACAATTTATTTTCATATTTGATTTTTTTTAAATTTAAAGTTTGGTGTGAAATCTTCGTACCGAATCTCACACCCGCTTGAATTAGTAACCAGAAATTCTGTCTCAATCAGGAATATTGAAAGAAAATTATTCCTCATCTGTGACTCGGGGCACTTTTCAAAATATTCCAGACCTCGAGATTGTAAGAGACACCTGTAGTGGTGAGCTCGAAGAGATAAAGGTAAACCACGCCGGTTTTTGTCGTTTTTCTCGAAAACTATTAGGTTTATTGAGATGAAGAAGATTAGGTAAAATAAAGCTTATTTAAATCCCTTTATCAAAACATCAGGCGAGATTATCGATATTCTTGGTGCCAGCTGGCTGAAAAATTCGTTTTGGCAAGTTCATTCTCAGGAGAGTACACTGTACTAGTCAATTTTTTTATTCAACCCATTATGTAAAGGTGTTTCGTTTGTTTTGAAATCCTAATCTCCTTTATTTATAAGATTAGTAATTTTTTTTTTCTGGAATGATTTTTGCTGTAAAACTGAAATATACGATTTAAAACGAAACTGTTGCCTTACTGTGGCGCCCGTACAATACGAGCAAATAAGGAATTAAATCGTGTATTTCAATTTTACATCAAAAATCATTCAAGAGAAAAATTTACTCGATACCAAGGTCTTATAAATAAAGAAAATTAGGATTTCAAAATAGGCGAAACACCCTGTACGTATTGGGTTGGATACAAAAACTAACTGCTACCGTGTACTCTCCTAAGAATTAACTTGCTAATACGAATTTTCCAGCCGACTGACACCAAGAATATCGATCATCTCGCCTGATGGGTTTTGACGAAGAGATGCTAAGGTAAAAGATGACTGGACCACGATCGCGTCCGGATCTCAACAAATTTTTCTTAGCTACTTCATGACGAATATGAGACCAAAAAGTTACGCCCGAATGTTCCCTGAGCAAATTTACTGGTGCAAATTGCTGATCCATGTATGACATACCTTGTTTCTTCGAATACACAAAACAAAGGCGAGGTACGAAAAAGCATTTTTGGTAGGGATTTAAATAAGCATTATGTTACCTAATCTTCATCTCAATAAACCTAATAGTTTTCGAGAAAAACGACAAAAACCGTTACGGGACCTGGTTTACCCTCATTATCTCTTCGAGCTCACCACCTACAGGTGTTGACTTTGAGGGGGTGATTTAACAATCCACAAGGAAGCCCTATGCAAAAATCTACGGAATTACCTCGGCTTTCCGCTATTTTACTTCAATATTTTTGACATACCTATCATTTCTGAAATTTGAATAATGTTCTCTTATCATTGCAGGAAGTGTATGCTGTAACACTCCAACTAGCCCCACAGGGCAGAACCTTGTTAGATCTGTACTTCGAGAAAGGTATCCTAGATCAGACAGCCAGAAAGAGGTTATGCCACCTTACAGTTGACGAGAGCTAAGCGAGGAACCAAGGAAAAAAGTCGCGTCTTTAGATTTACATTTTTATTGGAATCTTTAATTTGTACTTATAATTGTCACATGTTATCATAATTATAATTATTTGGATAATTATTTCAGGATGTTGACTATAATGAATACAATATAATTAATTGTTCTAATGTAAGTTTTTTAAGTAAACACCGTTTTATTTTATTTGTATTGCCTTTATTTTTGCACAATAACAGTTTTTTTTATTGAATTTGTTTCTTTTCAACTTTTTTTGTGTAAGTATGATATTGGTGATTTGAACTCACTATTATTGCTAGTTGGCCATATTTGCTTTTCAGAATTACTAGATTTCCATCAGTTTCTGAAAATATTTTCAGCTATCTCTGTGAGAAAACCTTATATAGCAGATGAAGGTAATACACATTGAAATGAGGTATAAAAATTGAAAACATTCATATTTTCAATGTGCATTTTCCTCCCATATCATTACAGGGTTTCTCCTAGAATTAGCTTAAAATAAGACTTTGAGGGAGTGGGGGAAATTTGGAGATTATGAAGAGAAAATTAGGCAAACTACCAAAAATAGTGAGTTGAAATCACCAATGTCATCTGGTAGAAACAACCAGAAAATATAGTAATGTGAACTTGAATCGATGAGTAAAATCAAATAAACAGAATGGTATTTTAGTTATATGCAATGGTCATGACAGCTATCATATATAGCTGATTCCACCTTAGAAAGATGCTGAATTAACTTGACATATAGGTATTTTTTCTATCCAATATTATTGCATCAGCCAGAAAATCCAAGCTATTGCAACTACATCGTGAGTTACTCTTACTAGTCTACTAGGTTGATTTAACTATATGAGCTTCATTTCTAACTGTCTCATTTCGTATATCTAACTATACTATTAAGACTATTTTAACTGTTTGCAAGGCTGAAACAACCTAACACGGTATGGTAAATTTAACTATTTACCGGTTGCTTCTACCATATGGGAGTGTGATTGATTTAACCTTATTGGGTAAATTTAACCAAATACATTTTACTAAAATCGTATAGTTCGTGTTGCCCATAAGCATTGTTGTCACTTTTTGTACCATATTTTCGGGTTGCTGCAACTCATTTTTGGTTAATTTAACCTGAACATTTTTTTCAGTGTATGTTTAATCAGTTTGCTGTTAGACTAGACCGATATTAGAAGCCAGAGCCACTGGTGCTATTCCCAAAAAGAAATAATTCATGGATATAACTGACCTACGAATTGGACTCTGGAATGCCAATGGCATTCTAAATCGTAAACATGAATTAGAAGTATTCCTTATCAACCAGAACATTGATGTATGCTTAATTTCAGAAACACATTGTACTAATCAGTCATTCCTCAAATTTAGTGGATATCAATGCTATCAATGCATACATCCAAGAAACCAAGCTAAAGGAGGTAGTGCAATCTTAATTAAAAACAATATTAATCATTATGAAGAACGTCACCTTCAATCTGAAGAAATACAACTTACTGTAGTAGGCATCAAATCAACCAAACAAAAATTTAATTTGGGTGCCGTATACTGTCCACCCAAATATAACCTTAAACGACCGGAATATCTTGAACTTATACCTACATCATATGGGTGAGAGATTCATATTGGGAGGAGACTACAACGCTAAAAATGTAGATTGGGGATCTCGCCTGACCACAACCAAAGGTAAAGAACTTAGACTGGCAATAGGTGAAACAAGTTGCAATTTTCATTCTACAGGCAAACCCACCTATTGGCCTACAGACTTAAATAAAATACCTGACTTGCTAGATTTTTTTATTACAAGAAAAGTGTCAACAAACTTTGTTGATGTATAGGAAAACTTCGACCTAAACTCTGATCATTCTGCAGTTATTTTAACACTCAGTGAAAGAATAATCAAAAAAGAAACCCAGCCAAGATTAGTTAATAGAACTACTGATTGGGAAAGCTTCAAAATTGACCTTGATAATAATATCAACTTGAATGTCAATCTAAAGTCCAAGGACTAATTGGATAATGAAGCTGAGAAGTTTCTCCGAATCATTCAATCGGCGGCGACTAGCAACACCAAAGAAATTACATATGTCACCAAAGGGAATAATTACCCACTGGAGATTAGAGAATTGGTCAAAGATAAAAGACAGGCTAGAAGAAAATGGCAGCATTCAAGAAACCCGTTGGATAAAACTATTTTAAATAATAAAACTCAGAGGCTTAAACGAGAGATTCAGAAGTTGAAAGAGGACTCCATAAGAAAATATCTCATAGACTTGTCTGCAGATGAAACCACGAACTATTCCTTATGGAAAGCCACCAAAAGAATTAGAAGACCTGTTTCATCTATTCCACCAATTAGGAAGGAAGATGGATCATGGGCTCGTAGTAATAAACAAAAAGCTGATGTGTTTGCTGATCACTTAGCCAATATCTTTAAACCAAATCAAATCCAGTCAGATGTATTACTTGAGGACACATTTGATCCAGTTTCAGAAGAAATAATGTTGGTTACGCCGAAAGAACTGGCCAATGAAATTAAAACTAATCTGAATCCTAAAAAAGCCCCTGGTTTTGATCTCATTACTGGATAAATCTTTAAACAACTGCCGAAGAAAGGAATAGTGATGCTTACTTATCTCTTCAATGCAGCATTTCGTCTCAGATACGTTCCTGCTATCTGGAAGGTGGCAGAAGTAATTATGTTACCAAAACCTGGTAAACCAGTAAATGATGTCAAATCATATAGACCTATTTCTCTACTTCCAATTATCTCGAAACTGTTCGAAAAACTACTATTGAAAAGACTGCGGCCTATAATAGAAAGCAATAGTTTAATCCCAGATTTTCATTTTGGATTCCGCCAGAAACACTCCACCATCGATCAAGTGCATCGAATTACTGATGTTATTGAGAGAACTCTTGAAGAAAAATTAGTATGCTCGGCTGTCTTCCTCGATGTTGCCCAGGCTTTCGACAAGGTCTGGCACGATGGTCTAGTCCATAAATTAAAAAGAATGCTACCGAAACAATATGTTGAAGTTTTATCATCATACATATCAGACAGACTATTTCGCATCAAACAAGAAGACGAATATTCAGATCTTAAAGAAATAAGTGCAGGTGTACCACAGGGAAGCGTCCTGGGACCATTACTTTACCTCCTTTACACCAGTGACTTGCCAGAAACAAGAGACGTGACTACCGCAACATTTGCTGACGACACGGCTTTGCTTGCAGTTGGACACAATTCTGAAACCTCTACCGTTAAGCTGCAAAATGCTAGTAACAGAATTCTTGATTGGACAATAAAATGGAAAATAAAACTAAATGAACTTAAATCTATCCATGTCTACTTCACCAATAAAAGGTTGACGGACCCTCCTACGCTTAATATCAACGGTAACATTGTACCTCATGCAAACAACGCTAAGTACCTTGGTATGAACTTGGATGCTAAGCTACGCTGGAAGGAATATGTTAAGAAGAAACGGTCTGAACTTGGTATGAAATACAAAGAATACTATTGGCTCCTTGGTAGAAATTCCAAGCTGTCATTGCACAATAAAATTCTTATTTATAATCAGATTTTAAAACCTATTTGGCTTTATGGAATTCAACTCTGGGGTTGTGCCAAAGATTCCAACATAAAACTAATTCAGACCTTCCAAAACAAAGTGCTGCGTAACATGGTAAATGCTCCATGGTACGTACGCAACCAGGACCTTCATCGTGATCTTGGCATCCCAATGGTTCGAGAAAAGATAAAAAGGTTCGCTGGCAAACATCAGGCCAGACTATACCATCACGTCAACGCAGAAGCCCTTCAGCTACTGGATAACCAACATCTTGTCCGAAGACTGAAGAGGACCAAACCGTTTGACCTTGTGTAGTGTTTTGTATAAAAGCAGAGCATTGTGCGCGAGTGAGTAGTATAAGTGTATTTTGCGCAGCCAGTACAAACTAAAGGACATCATTGGATGAACTATAGCTTATAAATGTTTAGTTATTAAGATTTATCAGATTCAAATTATTGGTTAGTCATTTGTGACTAGTTTTAATATCTCGAACACCATGTAAGGTGTTTATTAAGAAAAAAAATTAAGACACGTTTTTAGCGCACGCGTCCGAGTTTGTGCGCTAAAACGTTTTATGAAACGAATACTTTATACTATTTTTTCTATTTGCGTTAGTTCGTTATTAAATAATTAATAGTATTTTGTGTCTCAAGGGCAGAAAATTAGCATTTGTAGCCAGCAGTTGTTTGATGCCCGAGTGAAGCGTAGCGTAGCGAGGGCAGCGGACAACTTAGGGCTACAAATGCTTTTCGGTCCGAGTGACATACAAAAGTTTTTCGCCTACCAGTTTGAAAGTTTAAAAAATAATTCCAAAAGTTAAACAGTAACGTAACTTATTAGTAGACGTTTTTAGTAATTTATTAACTAAATTAACATAATAATCATTACATTACATACAAGATGGTCTTATAGTAAATGTTTTTATTATTATTGGTAAATAAAAGGAACAGGATATAATTTTTAATTAGTACGAATTAGATCAATTTATAGTAGACGAATTTTGCTACATTTTTCACGCATACGGGCGCTTACGGCGAACAGCTCGCGTCTCGCACGGTCGCTCTGTTAGACTTTTAGTCTTTAGTACTGGGTAGGCCGCTAGATAGGATTGTTGTTGTCACGGGCCGCTCAGCTCAGCCGGCTTTACTTGTAAACACTAATAAATAATAATAAAAAATATATAAAAAGACAATAGCTTGTTCTCGAAGTTTAGGTGGTGTACAGCAACTCATCGCTTTCAATAATGTCGTTATTGTTGTCTATCATTGTATAATTTATTGAAATTCTTTTTATTAATTAATTGTCACAACCTCCATTTATACATACAATGACACTGTGAAAAGAAAAAAACAAACGACAAATTTATCGACGAAGACATGAAAATCAAAGCCTAGAAAAATTTGACGTATGTTTTTTATATTTTTAAAGGTTAAGTAAAAATATGTTTCAGATTACATTTTCCGTCATATTCCGTTGCTAAAAGTTTTACGAATGAGTTATATTTTTAATGTTAAAAACTAATGATTTTATTTTTTGATTAAAATCTTTTTAGAATAATGCACAGGAGTGGTCAAAGTATGACAATTTAAAAAACAATTTCAATTTTTACAGTATCTCCAACTTAACATAAATAAATCGTGCTTTCATCTAGTAGTAGTATAGAGGTTATGTATTTGACATAAGAGGGCAGTAAAAAGTTTGACATAAGAGGCCCGCAAAGAAGCCTTAACTGCCCTCAAAACAGAACATTTAGAAAGCACTTTCTGATCAGGTAGGCGAAAAAAAACTACTTAGTTTTAAATAAAATTTGTTAGGGATATTTTGGTAAGTAGCATAGCAGTTGACAACACTAGAAATTATGCAATTTTGTTTTTTACATAACTTTGCTTAACTTTAGGTAATCCGCGCGACGTAGAAATTCCCATTCTTATCTCATACATACAACCCCCGCTAAGCAGCAGGACCTCGTTCAAAACTTCCAGTGAAGTCTCGTCAACTATATGAAAAGGAGTACGAAGCATTTATTCGATGGAAAGAAATGAACAACATTGTAATTGTAGACGAAGATGCGATGTTGAACTATCTACATGAAAAGGTAAGTACCGCTATACTTTATACATTCAATATTAATAAGTTATTGTCATAAATATTTTCGTATTTTCCTGTTACAGTCGCAAGAAGTAAAACCATCTACACTCTGGTCAAAATATTCCATGATAAAAGCTGTTTTGTCTGTCAAAGAAAATATTGAAATAAACAAGTTCGCTAGAGTCATAGCTTTTTTGAAGCGAAATTCAGTAGGCTACGAGCCCACAAAGTCAAAAGTTTTGACGCGCCAAGAAATTAATACATTTTTGATAAATGCAGACGATGAGCAGTATTTATTAATCAAAGTAAGTTTAAAATCATACTTTAATGATAATATGAATCAGTTTCATATTGTAACTTCGTAGGTTGCTCTTCTCATTGGCGTGTGTGGTGCATGCAGGTGTGAAGAGCTACATTCACTAAAAATCCAAGATATTGTCCAAAACGACGCAGAATGTCTTCTTATAACGATCCCCGATACGAAGAGCAACATCAAGAGAGTGTTTCCGGTGGTAGCTGAAGGTGAAGCTGCTAATTCTCTTGCATTGTACCAGAAATATCTTCGACTACGGCCAGCGAAAATTGAACACGATTATTTTTTTATTTCCTATCGTAAGGGGAAATGTACGGTACAACGTGTAGGAATCCATTCTTTTGCGAAGATGCCCTCTATTGTTGCTGAATTTCTTCAATTACCGAACCCGACAGAGTATACAGGGCACTGCTTCCGGCGAAGTTCTGCGTCCTTTTGGACAATATCTTGGATTTTTAGTGAATGTAGCTCTTCACGCCTGCATGCACCACACACGCCAATGAGAAGAGCAACCTACGAAGTTACAATATGAAACTGATTCATATTATCATTAAAGTATGATTTTAAACTTACTTTGATTAATAAATACTGCTCATCGTCTGCATTTATCAAAAATGTATTAATTTCTTGGCGCGTCAAAACTTTTGACTTTGTGGGCTCGTAGCCTACTGAATTTCGCTTCAAAAAAGCTATGACTCTAGCGAACTTGTTTATTTCAATATTTTCTTTGACAGACAAAACAGCTTTTATCATGGAATATTTTGACCAGAGTGTAGATGGTTTTACTTCTTGCGACTGTAACAGGAAAATACGAAAATATTTATGACAATAACTTATTAATATTGAATGTATAAAGTATTGCGGTACTTACCTTTTCATGTAGATAGTTCAACATCGCATCTTCGTCTACAATTACAATGTTGTTCATTTCTTTCCATCGAATAAATGCTTCGTACTCCTTTTCATATAGTTGACGAGACTTCACTGGAAGTAAATTTAACACAATTTTCTTTGCTTTTTCAGAAATATTCGCTGGATTCTGCATTTTATGCGAAAAAAAACTCAACGTTTTTTCGTGTTTACATTAAACAATCTGGTTGCTATAATTACATTGCGAAGCTCACTGTTTTTGAGAAATATTTGCTCTGATCACATTAATCATCCATAATAAGAGGTTTGAATGTGTTCTTGTGAATTTTGGGAGCTTTAACAAAAAAATGTTGTTTGTGCCACGTACCTAAACTGCAGTTTTTTCGGACTCATCTGCTATTCAGGACTCGGCTTCGCCTCGTCCGTAAACAGCAAGATTCGTCCGAAAAAACTGTATTTTAGGTACTTGATACAAAAATAACTAATAAATTCAAAGTAGAATGTATGCCAATATATTTG
This sequence comes from Agrypnus murinus, assembly GCA_929113105.1. Taxonomy (NCBI): domain Eukaryota; kingdom Metazoa; phylum Arthropoda; class Insecta; order Coleoptera; family Elateridae; genus Agrypnus; species Agrypnus murinus. Next base: position 71,754,828 of record OV816024.1, read on the forward strand.
TGACATAAATAATTGCTACTTAATGAATTAAAAACTTGGATGAAATAAGAATAATTATATTTCATTTCATAGAATAAACACCTTGTTTGTTAAAGGAATTAATGAGGTAACTATAAATGCAATAGTATTTTCAGCAAAGAATGATTTTTGTTAACCAAAATAATTATTCATTGGATCTTTTGGATATTATAACTTATAAGGTAAAGATATATGTATAATTTTATAAAATTTGATTTTATTACGTTAAGTTTATCGTGAGCTATTAATTGCAGATACACAATGCATCCTTACGATGTCAGTATCAAAATTTACAATTTCGTTAATAATAAAGTAAAAACTGTTACGCCCTTATTAAGACTAATTATTATTCGGCGCATTTATGTAGCCTGCAATACTAGTTTCACAAGCGTTGCATTCCAGTTATAATAGTTCACTGCGTAAATAACATAAGTTTGACATTCTAAGAACAGCTGTCTACAGTGATATCAACTTTAAAAAATAAAATGTTACTGTTTCCAGTATTTTAAAAAATTTCATTAGGACACGCAAATATAAAAAATAACTTAACACATTTGTATAAAATTTCTTAGCCGACAAGCTTTAAATAATAATGTTTTATAAAATAAATAAAAACTTAAACATAGTCTGCTCTGATTGCCATGTTTAAATTTAAAATACTAAAGCATTGTTCAGTTGATTTATTTAATTTAAATCCGGTAAAATATTTTTTCTGAAACCGTTATTGAAAGTAAGCTTTTCAATACAATAACAAATCTTAGTATAAAAAGTAAGCCTTTACAAAACCAGTCTAACTAAAAAAATAAAGGTACAAAATTAAGTAAGGCCTATTGATTTTTCTCATTAATACTAAATAGTATATTAAAGAACGAGTTTCATAAGGCAAGATTTATTGCACGAGTCCAAAGAATCCAAAAGACGAGGGCAATAATGACATAAAACGAGTATTTTATGGTATTTTTTCTATTTTGCGTCCTTTATCCCCTTTTTAAATAAAAAAATCGCAATTTCAAAATTTAGGGATTTTTGTGGTAGTTAACAACACTGATGTGACATTTGAAAATTTATTGACTGACACAGAAAATTGTGTGAAGTTTTTGTCAATTTTCTGTTTTTTTTCAATGCTACCAACTTTGAAAAGTTGGGCTATTAAAGCACTCAAATGAGCTATTAACGCAATGTTTTGGGTGCTTTAACAGGTTTATTATATACGCAAAATAGAAAAACATTTTTTTCGTGAATCTTACCAAAATTGTTAAACAAATTTTGTGATTATGCGAGTATGATTAAATTCTGACGGTTTCAGAAAGATATATCACACGTCATGAAATAGGTCAGTCAAAACGTACATAAAAAAAAGGCTAAATTCGCAAAGCATGATGTAGTTCTGATTTTTTGATATGTTGTTAGGACTAGTTAGGGTAGTGTGAATCCAAGTTTGCAACTTCGAAAAACCTATGTTTCCTGCGTAATACGTGAAAAACTGCAAATTTTTGGGTCTTTTTTCAGTTGTTGCCATAACTCGTAAACTATGCATTTTTCGATATTAGTCGTTCCATTCTTTCTAAAGTACATTAAATTTGCAACAATTTAACCCCAATGCTGTCTGTGCGTGTAATAGTCTCCTGATTTGGTACTTTAAAAATTGGCCATTTTTCCAAAAAATGAAAATTTTGTTTTGCTCTTATTTCGGGCCGAATAGCGGCGTAACCGCTCATCCTACGAGAAAAGTAATGGGAAATTAATTTGTCTGTAAACCCATTAGTTCTCTTGTAATCGTTCAAAAAACAAAAAATTGGAAAATTGGATTTTTGAAGAAATGAGCCTAAACACTTCTAATAACAATTAGTGAGCATTTGACGAAAGAAAATGCATAGAATCATGTTTAAAGGTGGAAAAGTATATTTACTTGTAAGTCCAGTCAATAGAGATGTGAAGAGTGTATTTTCGTGTTAACAGCTATTTTATTGCACAAACCTTTTCAGAATAGTGTGTAGAATAATTTATGTAGTTGCGTACTAAATCGTACTGACAGCAGAAAAGTTATTAACAACTTAAGACGCCATCAACCGTTTTGAGATGTTTTTCTTTCGTAGATCATCAGGATGATTTCCTATAAAAAAAGTTCAGTATATGATTTGTTTATAATAAAAATAGCTACAGAATGGCACCAGTCTGATTGTTATAACTGGAATAATTAAGTTGCAAAATCGAAGAAACTGCCAAAATCGTATATGTTTTAAGTTGCCATAAGAATTTAAATAGTCAACCAGTATTGATGACACTTGCGTTAAGTATAGTTTATATTATGTACAATAAGCAGCCAAAACTTGTATGCCAGGTATGCAAAACTTTTTGTTTAACAAGGTTTTATAATTCTATTGCGCCTAAGACTTTGGAAGCTTGCAAAAGCTGTTTGCAGCTTTGCATACTATTGCAAATGTGCATATATATATAGCTTAAGTCATTAGCTTAAGTATAGCTTAATTATTTTTGCAATTTTGGTGACGTTTTACATCTCTTAATAGTTTTGTTACGTTTATAAATAATTAGTCTTTGGTTCGTATACGTCGTCATTTATGAAATATTCCATTGGGTTCGAGCAGACGGCAAAGAATACGCAATTTAAAAAAAAAGTTCAAGTTTCGATGCTTGAATCCTGCGATTTTTTGCGTAAGTATGCATTAGACTAAGTAGGCGATTGTCCGATTTTTGAGCGCGCGGCTCACTCTATTGCAATAATTTCTATTAGAAATATGCAACTAACATTCGTGGGCAATTGCATACTTATTCTACAAGGTTCACACTATACACACGATTTTGATTCATTTCAATAAGGTAAATAATATACGAGTAGTCCATACTTACGCAAAAAGTTTAATATCTCAGGATCCAAGCATCGAAACTTGAATTTCTTTTTATTTAAATTGGGTGTATTTTTGCCGTCTATTCGAACCCGATAAAATATTTCATAAATACGTATACGAACCAAAAAACTAATTATCTATAAACATAACAAAACTAATAAGAGATGTAAAACGTCACCAAAATTGCAAAAATAAACGCAATCGAATTTTACAAATTGCGTTCGATTGCTAATGACTTAAGCTATATATAACATATGCACATTTGCAATAGTATGCAAAGCTTCAAACAGCTTTTGCAAACTTTTTGCAAAAGTTTTAGGCGCAGTAGAATTATAAAACCTTTTTAAACAAAAAGTTTTGCATACCTAGCATACGTAGTGATTTTGTAATTTAAAAAATGTAAAGCTATGTTTTCGTTGAAATTTGGAAGTGTTTTATCACTGTTTTATTCAAAGGCTTGAAAATGCAAATGTTAAAACGTTGCCCAATAAAAGTATGAAGAAAATGATGAATTTACTGGTTTTAAAATCCTAAATAAATCAACATCCTCCATCCATTCTGACATAAAATACATTCCAACCTTTTTACATGATTCTATGCATTTTTTCGTCAAATTGTCAGTAGAAGTGTTTAGGCTCATTGATTTTTTGTTTTTTTACGATTTCAAGAGATCTAATGGATCTACAAACTTTCTTTGTGCTTAAATGGAAGAAAACTAAATTTACTACAACTTCATTACCCATGACTTTTCTCGTAGGATGAACGATTATGCCGACATTCGGAACGAAACGAGAGCAAAAATTATCTTATCTTATCTCGGAATCTATTAGACGTACAGAGCTGCGTTTTTCTCGAAGCTGCAAACTTGGATTCACACTACCCTAACTAACTAACTAACTTTGCGATTTTAATGTCTAGTTTGGCTGGCCTAAAAGTGTCTTTGCCAAACTCGGAGGCTTTGAAGAAGTGCTGGGACGCTCCGCATCCTCGCATTCTTCAACACGCCTCCTCGTCTGGCAATGAACCATTTTCATGACTTGTAATGCAATCTAAAATTACATTCATACTCGACTGTAATAGTATATTACATGTAGAGTTGGTAAAGGATATCTTTACAAGCCAAGCGATAGTTGTTTGACCGAGACGGTACGTCGAGGCCAAACAATATCGCGAGGCTTGGAAACTTTACCAACGAAACATGTATACTATTTTATTCACAATAATTAAACTTAAATAACCAAAATTAAAAGTAATTTTAAATTTTAAAATAAATTTTTTATAAACTGTTATAATAGAGTCATTACATCTAGTCACATCTAGTTACATCTAGCTGGTCGATCAGAGTACCGCAAAACGACACCATATTGGGGCAAAAGAAGCACAAAATTTTTCATTATTTGTATCTGATTGCATTTACTCAAATCCACGTTTACTTTAAAAGGTTTTTTTTATTCTGAAAGTTAAAACCTCTAATATGTCAAATACGTAAAACGTGGATTTAATTTGTCCATTATTAAAAATCACCCTTCTCTGCTCCAATATGGCGGCGTTTTGCGGTACTTTGATCGAACAGTGGGACTTAGGTGACTAGATGTAGTGACTATGTTATAATAGAGTCATTGCATCTAGTCACCTAGGCCACGCTGGTTGATCAGAGTGCCGCAAAACACAGCCAAATTGGGACAGAGAATGCTGATCTTTAATAATGGACAAATTAAAACCACATTTTACGTATTTGACAACATAGAGGTTTGAACTTTCAGAATAAGAAAAACCTTTTATACTAGACGTGGATTTGATTAAATTCAGTAGAGATAAAAATAATGAACAATTTCGTGCTACTTTTGCTCCAATATGGCGGCGTTTTGCGTTACTCTGATCTATCAGCTGGCGTAGGTAACTAGATGCAGTAACTCTATGTTATAATAGAGTCACTGCATCTAGTCACCTAGGCCAGCTGGTCGATCAGAGTAACGCAAACCTCCGCCATATTGGGACAGAGAAGCGTGATGTTTAATAATGGACAAATTAAAATCACGTTTTACATGTTTGACATATTAGAGGTTTGATCTTTCAGAATAAGAAAAACCTTTTAAACTAAATGTGATTAAATGCAATCAGATACAAATAATGAACAATCTTGTGCTTCGTTTGCCCCAATATGGCGACGGTTTGCGGTACTCTGGTCGACCAGCTGGCCTAGGTAACTAGATGCAGTAACTCTATGTTATAATTCCAATCAGCGCCATCTATCGACCAAAAGAAGTTTTAAGTAAGGTTTCATTCTTCGTCGCTAGATGGCAATGTACGCGCTCAGTATTTTAAAATTAAAAATTAATTAATTCCATCATAATTATTAAATGAGTCAAAATTTCTTAAACGGATCACACCAATTCGTTTGAAAAATGTTTATAAACGTTAATACATTTTTTCAATAGTATTCAACATGCTCAACATTAATCCAGATGCATTTTGCGAAAATATTTTTTTGTAAATAATATTCGTTATTAAAGTTTATGGTCAGGTTTTTGAAAAAAATATGCTACAGGCGTTCTAATGAACAAAATTTTCTCATTTCATCGTTATTTCGATCATCGTTAAACACATATTTGTAGTGATTTTTCCTGATTTGAAAAGTTGCATTTTAGTCAATTATTTATAAGTTTGTTCATAACAAATTCAAGTAAAACTATCTTCTGGGTCTTATTTCGACTCGGAAAAAAACGACAAATACTTCTTTCGTTTCTTAAAAATATGCAGTTGAGAAAAAAAGTAAAAAAAAAGGTTATTTGAGTTTTTTCATCGTCGCATATTTTTTTCAAAAAACTGACCATAAACTTTAATAACGAATATTATTTACAAAAAAAATATTTTCGCAAAATGCATCTGGATTAATGTTGAGCATGTTGAATACTATTGAAAAAATATTTTAACGTTTATAAAGATTTTTTAAACGAATTGGGGTGATCTGTTTGGGAAATTTTGACTCAAATATAAAATACGGAAAAATAAAACTAATATTAAATTAAAAAGATGTTTTTAGCGTTAAATACATTTATAAAAACCTAAATTTAAATCGCATAAAACGTCCTGTTTTAAATTATTCACAAAAAAAAGTTGGCCAAGACTTTACATGACAGTGTTACAGACATTTAAAGGAAATTGTTAACCACTTTGGTGTTGCTATAGCAATAGCTTACTTTCCAAGGTTTTCAACATATGAAATGTACATATTGCAATATGATTGTGAATAATAGTATATTACATGTTGAGTTGCTAAAGGATATCTTTACAAGCCAAGCAATAATGTTTGGCCGAGACGGTACGTCGAGGTCAAACAATATCGCGAGGCTTGGAAACTTTACCAACGAAACTTGTATACTATTTTATTCATAATCATTAGACTTAAATAATCAAAATAAAAAATGATTTTAAATTTTAAAATAAATTTTCAGTAACCTGTCAATAAATTCCAATCAGCCATCTACCGACTAAAAGAAATTTTAAGTATGGTTTTATTGTTTGCCGCTAGATGGCAATGTATGCGCTTAGTATTTTAAAATTGGAAATTAATTAATTCAATAGCGTTTAATAACTAAAAAATATGGAAAAATAAAAATAAAACTAATATGAAATAAAAAAAATTGCATTGTTAAATACATTTATAAAAACCTAAATTTAAATTAAATAAAACGTCTTGTTTTAAAGTATTTACAAATAAAGATTGGTCACGATTTGACTGGTCAGTTTTACAGGCATGTAATAGTTATTTACGTGCCAAGCTTTGTAAATTAATCTTTACGGGTGCGCTGGAAAGTTTGTGGGGCGAGCGACGAAGGAGCGATTCTCCATAATCCAGTGAGTCCAGTAAAGATTAATTGCAAAGCGTGTCGCGTACAAAGTTTTATTTCCGCCTTCACCAGCGGTTTTTTATAAATTGTGTATTTTTTACAAAAAGACATTTTGTAACCAAAGGCGGTAGCACAATCTATAGATAGGCATTGTCATGGTATGGTGAAGCAACAAAGTAGTTTCCATGGCTTTTTGTTGATGAGCATTGTAAAATTTTAATAGTATATTAAAGAACAAGTTTTATAAGGGTTGATTTGGCGCACGAATCCCAAGTTAGAAAACGAGCCGCAGGCGAGTTTTTCTATGGGATGAATGCCCTTATAAAACGAGTATTTTATGCTATCTTTTCTAATTTGCGCCTCCATTTTTCTTATTTTAATACAAAAAAATATTTTGGTCGTCTAGAGAATTTTGTGTTAGTTGGTAACAGTTGGTAACACTCGGCGCCCACTTGAGTTTTTGAATCATTTGTCATCATCCGTCACTTCAAATAAATTAGTTATTACTTTTGTTCACGACCTCCTTGATTTGACGTTTCGTTTGACGAGACATCAAACGTCGAAATCGAGGAGGTCGTGCTTTTGTTACTTTATTAGTGTTACAAATAAATAAAATATGAGCGAAGACAACTTAATTTGCACTCCGCCCGAAATTCGCGAAAAAAGCAAAGATGATTAAATCTATGATACGTGTCTTGTTTATAGTACCATAAAATTACAAACATGAATTGGACTTACTTATTTGTCCAAGCAGATTTGATGTAGGCACAGTATATAGCTAAAGATCCAGTAATTGCACTCGCTGTCGGCGCCTTTGAAGTTTGTGGTAAGCATTTTACATTGCGCATAGTCCACGAGTTCAAAAGGGCGGGTCTATAATGTACAAATTCGGCGGGAGATTTGATTTCATAATGCGGGAAATTTGAATTCATAATGCAGGTAAAATAATCGTAAAATAGTCGTATGGTTATAAAGTTGCAGGATATGTATCTATTTATAACGCCTTCAAATTGATCATTAAAAATTATGATAGCTATTGTTATAGTTGCTTAAATTATAAAAAAATACTTGATTGTATGCATAATTAATTACGTATATTGCAATTATTCCACCTATCAATCTTATAAAAGAAGTAAGTCAAATTTCAATAAATGTATTATTTTGATGTTCAGATTAAAATAAATATAAGTTTAGTTATAGGAGACCTGTTTTAAGAGAAACAATTAATACTAATTATTATTAATAATAATTACTTTATTCAAATTACTAAGTTATATTTTACAATTTACAATATAATAATAGATATAATTATATACATAGTAAAATAAATCTTATACCAATTTATAAATGTCTAGTTATTTTTATAAGTGGTTCCATTTTAATATTATGGGATTGGTTTTACATGATTTAGTGGTTTTTAAGTTTGCATTTGCAAATTTTAGTGTGTAATAAATCCTTGTTCTTATAAACAATGACACTAAAAAATTAAGTGGAAATTCTTTACATGGATGATAGAAACATACATTCATAAGATTTTGTTTTAACAGTCCAACTTGTTTTCTTGCACAGAATTCATTAAAAAGCTCTCTAAATTAACTTTCTAATTTTTTTATAAATAAAATAAAATCAGTATTAGGCATTTTTAAATTACCAAAAGTATCATTTTCTTTATTTGCATATGCTTTTAAATTACAATATAATGTACTCGAGTTCAACTGCATATTTTTATTATTTGCATACTGTAAGCATATATTGCAAGAATGCTTGTCTAAACATTTTTTAAATAAAAACCCACATACATACATTAAAATGTTTCCTTCCACAGAACTTACAGACATGTATTCATTTGTTGAAACATTTAGGGGCATATAAGAATGTGCCCAAGCAGCATTTTTAGTCATCGCTACGTACCAGCAACTATCGGTGGAACTATTAAGTTTTTGCCAGTAGTAACAAGCACGTTATTGCTACGGTTTTGTTACGTGCCTGAAACCAAAATGGGGGACAATTTTTGGGTAGCAGGTACGTAGCGGCGTAGTAATTGCTACTTTCGTGGAAGTTCTTTTCTCTTTGACACATCGTGTCGCGTGATTGCTCTCTCTTGCTCTTGCAACTTAACAAATATTCTATCATTTTCTATACTATATAATGCTGAATCGTGTCACAAAATGAATTACCAGTTTATTTGTAATACGTACTTAATACAAAGAGCGATGAAATGTTTGATTATTTTGTCATCCCAGTACACCAAAATTATAAACCATTGCAACTTTTCTGTTAAATATAATGATGATAGATCGAAAAATAACAACGCGCCTTCTTTAAATATATTTTTTAGTAAAAAAATGTCTTTAATAAAATATGTTAAATATACACGAAATACTTATAAGTTGATACACATGATAGAAACCATTTTTATATTATTCCTGTTATGTTCTTTTATGTGTTTAAATAAAAGATACTCAATTATTGTCATTAATTAACTTTATTAATATTGAGTGAGCAGGGCGAATTACATAAACAATGCATAGAGTGTAGAATACGTGTATCCTCCAAGCCGACTCAAGTGTTACTGACGCTCGCCCAGAGGATGGGCCAAGATTGATTAGTTACATCACTTCAAATAAATGTTGCCAATTTCAACCTACATACATAACAATCCCTAAGGCACAATTTAGCACCAATTTGTTATTTTTATTGAAGGTTATATAGTAAAACATCTATTAACAATCATAACAAATTGCAGATTGATTAATGATTATTGATTAATCCAACATTTTACAAGTAAATATGGAGATGGAGTAGTTTACGAAAAATTACTTTAATGTGATTCTCCTGGGTAGCAAAAACGTAAGTTTTACATTCAATACTACTGTAAGGTTTTAAAAACTTTAAAGTAGCTTCGGGCAAGTTACTGCTACAATCATAATACCACGTTGAAGTTGCAACGACTTTAAAGTAAGTATACTAAGTGGCAATACCGTTCCACATACTTTAATAGTTACTCAGAAGTAATGAAACTACATAGTTCCAATAAATAGTAGAAACAACTACACAATTACTAAAATATTCCGAATTGAAGAAATTAAACCTATAAAGTCATAAATTTAGTTGTAGTTACGTAACAACTACTCAATCAAAGTTCCGATCTCAGTTACTGCTACTTAAATGCTGCTTGGGTGTTGTTTGCATAAGACATTCATATTTTTTTATTATTTCAGGAGTAAGATTGGCTAATATCTTTTCAAAATCTTCTAAGCAGTTTGTACCTTCTTCGGTTTGTTCAAAGTATGTCAGTGCAAAAAGTTTTTTAAAGGCTCTTGAGAATTGAATAGCAGTTGGATTTCTTGCATTCCCACTAGCATTTCTAATTTTTCCGAAATAATTTTCCAAACAATCTTGGTTTAGATTTCTAGACAAAATATATTTATGTGAATTTTTTAATTGATCCCACATACAAATAAATGAGCTTATTGTTATTTGCCACCCAAATATAAATTTCATGCGTCTTGTTACATTCTGCCCACGTTCATCATAAATTTTTAGTTTTGAAAATAGATTTTTCATTTTAATTAAAAACTCCATTTGTTTTTTTGTCCCCATAAAAGGTTTGTTGAATTCCTTGCAATTACTGAAACAACTGGAATTCAAAAGATCGAATAAAATCGATCCATTAATTCAATAAATAAAGCAGTTGCTTTAGCTTCTGCTGGAATGCTTCCAAAATTCATGTATAAATGTAACGCTACAGCAACAGATTTGCTGAAAATCTGTGTTGCATATTTGACCTTCATGAGCTGAAAATTATTTGGATAAATATGCTCTGTTTTAAGTTTTGGAGCAGCTCTATATGGTTTCTCATTTTCTAGTTGAAACAATTGGTTCAAATATAATTTATTTGTTGTACGTTCCTCATACTTAAATTGATACTGAAAAAAATTATTGCGTGTCGACTTTAATAAGTGAGGTACATCAAATATATAAAATATTTTCAAATTATTTACAAGAAAGTATGGTTTTTCTATTGTAATTTTCAGTATATTTTTTACCAGATTGTAAAAATTAGAACCCTGATCAGATACAACTGCATGTACCTTTAGACCAATCTCGTTAAGTTTTACAATAGATTCAAAAATAATATTTTTGAGATCAGTGGCAGAACAAGATGAATTTAAAAAAAGTAAGCCAAAGGTTGCTTCCAGTTAGAATTAATGCCATAACAAGTGCATTATTTGCTGGTTGGGAAACCCGTTTATTGCATGTATCTGCAAATCCAACAATTTCATCTTTTGATATATTATAATATAAATGTTGTTTAATCGACATCTCATCCACACAAATTATACAATCTTTTGCTTTTTCTTTTAAACATTCAACTCTTAATTGCAAAGCTTGCATTATAATTTCGTTAAATCCAGGTACAATAACCCACTTGCTCGTTATTCTACATAAAGTAGATTTAGATGGTAATTTTAAAGTTTTTTGTAGCATTTTGTATGCTTTTGGCCCTGAAAAATATAAAGCTAAAGCAAATTGTTTATATTCAGTAGAATAACGAGCACCCTGTGGAGCTTTAGTCAACAATGACATTTGTGTTTTCACAAAATTTGAAAAGTTTTTTGAATAATTTTTATCCAGAAATTGGCGGACTTGTTCAATTGTATTATTGCTGTTATTGTTTTTTTTTGAACTTTCAGATAATAGTTTTAATCTGCGAATAGTGTTTTTCAACACAGTTTTCCGAGGCGAGGTAGAACTTAAACCTGGAGATGTTTGACATTCCTTTTCAAACTGATCGTTGGAGAAATTAAGTGATGTATCTGCACTTTCCACACCTTCTACTGACAACTCTTCACTTCTACAGTCATCGTCAGCTTCAGTTTCATTTTCTGTGAAATGATTTCTTATAATTTACAAACTTCAAAACTACATCTAATAGAATTTTACCTAATTCAAATAAAGTTGGTACAGCATCCCTCTTTAAACGATTTAGCTGCATACTTGCAAACATATTGTCTACAAAACGTTTGCTGCATACACGAAGACGAATATAACATGTGCGGGCATCCAACTCTTGCAATTCTTGTTTATTAATAGCCTCTTTCCACAATAAACACTTAAAAACATATCAGTAATTATTAGTATGAATATATTAAATGTATGGCAACTTTAGATTGATTCATGTTTGGCTTGCTTCATCCTTTGGGAATCTAAAGAAACTTATTCTTGGGTTATGCAATGAATTATTGCTACATCCAGGTGCACAACATGTTTTACCACCACTCATTATGATCTTGAATTTCTGTTTCTAGTTATAATTATAGTTTTCCTAAAATCAAATAAATTTCGTGTTTTGTAGTGATACAGATTGATGATTGAGAATGACTCACTTACCTACTATTACAATAAAAACGACAATAAAAAAATAGCAAAAAGCAATTAATAAGTATCCAAAAAAGGGGATTATTAAAAAGTTCACCTAAAACTACACTAGTTAAATCTAATCCAAACTAAAACCACAGTATATATAACATACAGTAATGTGACTGTCGCAAATAATTTCTATCCACCACACTACATGCTGGCGCGAGTCGGCAGTATGCAGACAGCAGTTCTGTTTCAAACACGGAACAGAACGTATCGAAATTACCAGAGCCGGCGTGCAGTATTAGTGCCAGTAAACAATGCATAGGGTTAGTCGTTGTGCCGCCAAAGGCTGTAAAAATACCTCGGAAAGAACTACAATTAGTTTTTTCAGGTTTCCGATTTCAGGTTATTTTTTCCTACATACTATTATTTTTTAATCAATACGCTCGTAAAAACAATGCCGTATTTAAGAATTCACTTTTGTAAATATTTACCAATTACTTAAAATTGAATTACTAACACGAAATAGAACAAATAAGCGATTACGAAATCCTACATAATAAAATTTTTTATGCTGATTTATTATTAAAAGAGTTCAACAATAAAGAATCTAGGTCAACGCCTTATCAACAGGTGTGAACTACAGCGTCTTTTGTTACTCTCAACTGTTAAAAAAGTCAAAGCGTGCGTTAGGATTGTACTTTTTAGCATTTCGTTTGTCATTGTGTCTTTAATTTAATATGAATGAAAATAAATTTTATTATTATTAATTATTATTATTATAGTGTAAATTGATTTCATCTCCCCTATTTTGTACGTATGTGATTTCGGTGACCTAGATTCTCCCTTTGTTTGTTGAACAGGTATTCAAATTGTATACAGCTATGCATTTGTTGGTAATTATTTCTAAATAAAATGAAATGACTATTGCAGCGCAAGAATATGGTTATGGCTTGAAAGAATAATGTAATTTTAGTTGGTAATTAACGACGTAACAAGAAACAACTCTTCTAACTTAGTTTAATAAATGTTTTAAATATCTAAATTGATTATCGTTTTATTTATTAGATTCTATAAGTAAAGCAACTTCAATCAAATGGTTCACTACACATAATTCTACTTCATATTGTAACAAGAGAGAAAAAGAAAGAACCCCTTCTCGAGCAGCGGATGGAGTATTCTGCGGCATTCGAGAGAATGACGCATAGCACCAACAATGTAAACGAGGCACTGTTTATCTAGCACCTTCCAGAAATACATGGTAGTTTCTACCGGCTTCTAGTACGATTGTAGGAGGGTATAAAAGCGACTCGCGGATAAAAGGGGATCAGTCAACAGCAAGTCATTAACTGTGTATTACAAAATAAATAGTGAATATAAATGTTGTATTAGAAATTCATAGTCTGTAAATAATAGTTTTTAATGGTTTATAATTATAGCGTTAATTTATAGTGTATTCATTAGTGTATAGAAATAAATATTTGTTTGTGAATAGACGATTTAAACAGCACTTGTATTATTATTTTAAAAAGAATGCTACAGTGGTGTTACAGGTGTGAGGTTTTAAAATAAATAAAATCGCGTAATAAATAATTAAATAAAGTGCTGTGAGATTAAATTTTTAGTGTTAAAAATAATTTCAACAAACAATTAAGATGGCGATGAAATTGTTGAAAGATCTGAAAGTAATAGACTTGAAACATGAACTGGAAGAACGAGATTTGGAAACAACTGGCCTTAAAAACGTGTTAATAAATCGGCTAAAAGAATGGCTTATAGAACAGCAAGAAGATCCTGAAAGTTTCCTCTTCGAAATACCTGGACCCGCAATTGATACTAGTTTGTTGTTAAGTAAAATGGAAGAAAGTTCTAGAAAAGCCGAAGAAAATTCTAGAAAGTCCGAAGAGAATTCTAGAATTTTAAAAGAAGAATTACTGCAAAAGTCCGAAGAGAATTTTAGAAAGTCAGAAGAGAATTCCAGAATGTTAAAAGAAGAATTACTGCAAAAGTCCGAAGAGAATTCTAGAAAGTCCGAAGAAAATGTTAGAATGCTTAAACAAGAATTACTTGAAAATACTAAAGCACTGGAAGAAAATGTTAAAATGATGAAAGGAGAATTGTTGGAAAATGTCAAAGCGTTGGAAGATAAAGTTTTCGAAGAATTTTTGGAGAATGCCAGTGCGTTAGGACTATTGGAAGGTAGATTGGCGGAACAAGATAGGGTAATAAAGATGGTAGAAGAGAAAATAGCCCAAATGCAATTACCACCAACAACTAAGAAAGACGATATGATCGAAATGCTGGAAGATAGAATGAGGCAACTACGGTTTCCCTCAACTTCTGAGTGGCCGTTTAATGAAGTAAAGAAACAATTTAAAGAAGAAAAGGTTCCTGCCGTAGGGATAAAAGTAAAACCACCCACGTTCGATGGAAAGATACCTTGGTCCACCTACTACAAACAATTTGAGGCGGCCGCTGGGGCCAACGGATGGACAGGCAAGGAAAAGGCCGTTTCTTTAACTGTGGCTTTGCGTGGAGACGCGTTGAACGTCCTGCAAACAATCCCAGCAGGACAGGAAAATGATTACCAATTGTTAGTGTCTAGATTGGAAATGAGATATGGAGACGCGCATCTTCAACAAGTGTATCACGCGCAAGTGAAGAATCGTATCCAGAAGAATGGAGAAAGCCTGCAGGAGTTTGAAGCCGATGTTGCGCGGCTTGTCCGATTGGCGTACCCTACGGCACCCGATTCATTTCTGGGACAACTGGCTGTGCAGACCTTCATTGATGGGTTAAGAGACGGAGAAACACAACAATCATTGAGGCTAGCACGACCAAGAACAACTGATGATGCGCTTGCTCACGCTTTAGAATTTGAAGCTGCAAAACAAGCGTCCCGAGGTCACGGGCGTGTTCGGGCCGTTGTGGAGGAAGAAGAAGGTTCTAAAGATCACCTAGAGGAGTTAGTACTGAGAGTTCTTCGGAAGGAAGAAAGCCGTAAGAAGAATCATCAAGAAGTTCGAGGGCCTCGTTGTTGGAACTGCGGCGAACAAGGACATGTAGAACGCCGTTGTCCCAAAATAAGAAAAGTACAACCGTCGGAAAAGTTAAAAAGGGTTGGCAAGAGGGGGCGAACGTTGACTGCGAGTGAAGATGCCCCGGAGATCACGATCCATGCCGTAACATCAAAGAATAGTAATGGTAGTTTGTTTGTAGATGGAAAGATTGTTAACCGAACCGTTCCACTACTTATTGATACGGGGGCGACAAAATCCATCGTACGCCCTGATGTTCTACAATCAAGTATTAAATTGTTACCGACAACTACTCAACTCCGTACAGCAACAGGTGAAGTGATACCAACACGCGGAGTGGTGAAGATGAAGATTGGCATTGGAAGTGAAGAATGTGATCATGAGGTGCTGGTAGCCGATATCACTGATGACTTCATCTTGGGAATGGACCTCCTGAGAAAATTTGGTTTTACGTTGGATTTGAAAGAGGGTGTTTTGAAGGTCGGTAACGAAGAACTTCCTTTGCACCCACGAGAAGATCCGGTTGTAAGGGTTTTGTTGACTGAAGATGTGATATTGCCGGGTCAAAGCGAGATGGTTGTCGAGGCGGGTTTGGATGGAGATCTTCGGGTAGGGTGTGTGCGAATGATGGAGCCTGTTTGTGATAAGAAGATCCATAGTGGCATACTGGTGGGAAAAGCGCTGATCAAGGTTGGAAAGAGAGTACCGGTGAGAATTATGAACGTTAATGTGGATCCGGTGACATTGAAGAAGAGTACCCTTGTGGGACAGTGTGTGCCAGTATTCCGAGTAGCCAGGTGTATGGCTGATGTTCCAAAACCAGCGCCCAAAGACCATGGTGGAAAATTAGTGGGCATGGTTACTAGTTCGTGCGAAGACCTTAACAGAACAGAAGTGAAAGAGGTACAGGGTTTGGTTCATCGATACCAAGATATCTTCGCTCTTGACGATAGCCAGAAGGGACGAACAGATATAATAAAACATAAAATCAATACAGGCAACTCTATGCCTGTCCGTCAGCAGCCGAGGCGTCTACCTCTAGCAAGGAGAGCAGAAGCCGAGAAGATTATTATCGATATGGAAGAACAAGGGGTCATCGAGCCATCCAGCAGTCCCTGGGCATCACCGGTGGTCCTGGTCAGTAAGAAGGACGGGTCAACGAGATTTTGTGTGGACTATCGGCAGCTTAATGACGTGACCAAGAAAGACAGCTATCCCTTACCACGCATCGACGACACGTTAGATACCCTGTCTGGTTCACGATGGTTTTCGACTTTGGACTTGAAGAGTGGTTATTGGCAAGTTGAAATGGAACCTGAAGACCGGGAGAAGACCGCGTTCACTATTGGTTCCGGACTATGGTAGTTTACGGTTATGCCTTTTGGTCTATGTAACGCTCCGGCCACCTTTGAGCGTTTAATGGAGACCATCCTGAGAGGGTTGTCGTGGAAG
The DNA here is from genome assembly GCA_929113105.1 of Agrypnus murinus. NCBI lineage: Eukaryota > Metazoa > Arthropoda > Insecta > Coleoptera > Elateridae > Agrypnus > Agrypnus murinus. The sequence goes on from OV816024.1 coordinate 71,771,421, forward strand.
ACCTGCCTGGTATACCTAGATGATGTGATTGTAGTCGGAAAATCATTCAACGAACATTTGAAAAATCTAGAGGAAGTGTTCCGAAGACTACGTGGAGCCAATCTGAAACTGAGTCCAAAAAAGTGCCACATATTCAGAAAGGAAGTGAAATATCTCGGGCACGTCGTATCACAAAATGGAGTGGCAGCCGACCCCGATAAGATTCGTGCTGTTCAAGAGTGGCCAACACCGAAAGATAAACACCAAGTTCGTAGTTTTCTTGGGTTATGTACCTACTACAGGCGTTTCGTTCCTGGGTTTGCCAATATAGCGAAACCTCTGACAAGGTTAACTGAAGATGGGCGCGAGTATGTTTGGAGCGGAGAGTGTGAAACAGCTTTCCAACAGCTGAAGCGTGCCCTGACAACCGCACCAATATTGAGCTATCCACGGACAGAAGGGAAATTCATACTTGACACAGATGCAAGTAATCTGGCCATTGGGGGTGTACTTTCTCAGATACAGGATGGACAAGAAAAGGTCATCGGCTATTTTAGTAAGGTTTTGTCTAAAGCCGAAAAGAATTATTGTGTGACCAGAAAAGAACTATTGGCCGTCGTGAAGTCCGTTGAGCACTTTTACAAATACTTGTACGGACGGAAGTTTTTATTGAGGACGGACCATGCAGCGTTGAAATGGCTTCTACAATTCCGTAATCCTGAAGGCCAGGTCGCAAGGTGGATCGAACGATTACAAGGATACGACTTTGACACCGAACATCGAGCGGGCACTAGTCATCGAAATGCCGATGCTCTTTCAAGAAGACCCTGTCCAACGGATTGCCGTCATTGCTCTCGTTTGGAAGAGAGGGTTTGCCAAGTATTAAGGACTACCATCGTCAACGACAATTGGTTGCCGGAAGAATTGCAACGACAGCAGGAGGCTGATCCCGAACTAAAAATGGTACTGGAATGGAAGCGCGTGGGAGAAAGGCCTGCCTGGGAGGTCGTCAGCCCTTTTAACAGAACGCTCAAAGCATATTGGGCCCAATGGGAGTCCTTGAAGGTGGAAAACGATCTCCTGAAGCGAGTACTGGAGAGTGAAGATGGCACCACCATTAGGTCTCAGTTCGTGGTTCCAAGAAGCCGAGTGGCTACAGTATTGCGACATCTCCATGACGGTGCCTCAGGAGGACACTTCGGTGTGAAAAAGACTTTGGAGAAAGTTAGGGAGCGTTTTTATTGGGTCAATTGTAAAGAAGACGTGAAGGAGTGGTGCCGGAAATGTGAATTATGTGCCACTGGCAACGGACCCTTGGGGAAGCGAAGAGCACCTATGAGGCAGTACAATGTGGGTAGTCCTCTGGAGAGAATAGCTATAGACATTGCCGGACCATTTCCCGAAACCGACGATGGGAATAAATACATCTTAGTGGCAATGGACTATTTTACCAAATGGCCAGAAGCATATGCCCTACCAAACCAGGAAGCTGCGACTGTTGCTGACGTACTAGTCAAAGAGTTCTTCAGTCGTTTCGGAGTGCCCATGGAGCTGCATTCGGATCAAGGCCGCAATTTCGAGTCTGTACTCTTTGGAGAAGTCTGTCGATTGTTGGGCATTCGTAAGACCCGGACCACACCGTTACATCCGCAGTCCGATGGAATGGTAGAACGCATGAATCGAACAATGGGCAAATATTTGGCCAAGGTCGTCTCCGATCATCAACGAGACTGGGACCAATACCTGCATCTGTTCCTGATGGCTTATCGTGCATCGGTCCACGAAACAACCGGTCAGTCACCAGCGTCTGTGATATTTGGACGCGAGTTACGGTTACCGTGTGATCTGGAATTTGGGTCTCCACCTATAGAGCAGGAGGTAGCCGGGAATGATTATGTCATCAACTTAAAGAAGAAGTTGGAGGATATTCACGACCGAACCCGAAATAATAGTCGAATCGCGAGTGACCGGATGAAGGCTACGTACGATGTGAGGGCCCAAGAAGGAGGGTTTCAACCTGGAGAGCTTGTCTGGTTATACAACCCGCAAAGGCGTCGTGGCTATTCTCCAAAGTTACAGCGAAATTGGGAGGGTCCATACCAGGTGAAGAAACGAATAAATGACTTGATTTATCGCATCCAGAAGTTGCCAAGGGGGAAACCAAAGGTGGTACACTCCAATCGTCTGGCGCACTATGAGGGAAATAATGACGCAGTCCCGGATCGGAAAGATGAGGCTGAGGTGACTATCAATACCGTAAGGCCTGAAGATGATCAACCAACCTTTAGAGAATTTATGGCTGCGTTCTCTGGAACTAGAAAAGCGCGATTCGGAGTCACGACTGAGATGCAACAAGATCTCTTCCGGGTCCCTGGTAATTATTCCATTGCCCACTGTGTCTCCGCGGATCTCCGTATGTCCAGGGGGATCGCAGTAGTGTTTAGAAATAAATTTGGACGGCTGAATGAACTTCGAGAACAAAATCCCTCTGTTGGTAAATCCTTACGCTTGCCTGATCATGACCGATCCATTTACTACTTGGTAACCAAGCAGTTTTATTACCAGAAGCCGAGTTACGCCGACTTGTGGAGGGCACTATGGAATTTGAGGATCGAGTTGCTTACCAGGGGAATTAACAAATTGGCAGTTCCCAAACTCGGCTGTGGGCGGGACCAGCTGGATTGGAGAATCGTTAGAAACATGCTGGAAGTTATCTTTAGAGGTACGGACGTCAAGATCTTCGTCTGCAGTTTTGACCCACAGCCCGCATCAAGGCCAACGAAGAGTGTAGACTGCTACTTCTACCGTAATGGAACGTGTAGTCGAGGTGAAGACTGTCGATATCGTCATGACCCGTTCTACAGGAACCAGATCATAAAACCTGTTCTGGGACAGAACAGACTTGAAGAGGGGGGCAGTGTAACAAGAGAGAAAAAGAAAGAACCCCTTCTCGAGCAGCGGATGGAGTATTCTGCGGCATTCGAGAGAATGACGCATAGCACCAACAATGTAAACGAGGCACTGTTTATCTAGCACCTTCCAGAAATACATGGTAGTTTCTACCGGCTTCTAGTACGATTGTAGGAGGGTATAAAAGCGACTCGCGGATAAAAGGGGATCAGTCAACAGCAAGTCATTAACTGTGTATTACAAAATAAATAGTGAATATAAATGTTGTATTAGAAATTCATAGTCTGTAAATAATAGTTTTTAATGGTTTATAATTATAGCGTTAATTTATAGTGTATTCATTAGTGTATAGAAATAAATATTTGTTTGTGAATAGACGATTTAAACAGCACTTGTATTATTATTTTAAAAAGAATGCTACAATATTTTACTATACTATTATATAACAAGAGATTTTGTTTACATATTTGTTCGAGACATTTTATTGAATGCGGCTCTGCGTTTTATTTACCGGCGATGCCGGCCGATAAACGTCGGTCCACTACTTCGTTTATGGGCGTGATATTCGAAGGTGGATTAATAAAATGAATGGTGTAGCATGCAAGTGAATCTACTAATTGTTATATATACTGTGCTAAAACTACGAACACTATTAATAAGATTATGTACAAACACAATGTCCATTTATAGGTTATGTGACCCGACGCTTAAAATTCAACAAAACACGTGCACACTCTCGAAACACAGGCGTTAAAATGCAGGATATAATGAAAGCGTGATTGCGCAGTGGATACTCAAATATTGTAGTCCACGCGCTGATTGAATTATAACCAGAAATATTGGGGAGTGCAATTACTGGATCTTTTAAGCTATATACTGTGATGTAGGTACGAGACTTGTTTATGTTACTAATTAGGAATATCCAAAACCTAACCTTCTTTCCAAGTAAAAATAGACCATAACTTCAAGTGAAATTTCATGTAAGTAACAATCAACAAACAGCGAACCAATTCAACGATATTAATTAAAAATTTATCGGAGGTTGACAATTTTGACAGATACTTGCAGTTTGAAGTTGTCACATTCCACGCATTACCCATCCAACCCTTAAAAACTAAATAACCCTATAATTCATTAAAGTACAGTGTACTTTTAATAGATAGCCATAAACGACTCCTACTGATACACTGATGGTGGACTACTGTACCTACCTACAAATGCCTTAAAGTCAGTGGCGTGCGGTGAGAATTTAGGCTAGGAAAGCAACCACGATTTTTAATTATAATACACCTAGGTACAGGCGCGAATTGACGGGGAGGGAATAATCCCCCCCCCAATTTAGAAATAAGTATACATAGAACAGAAACAAATAATGTTTGTTTAATTATTATTTATTAAAACAATTATTTTTCCAAAGATTTCCCCCTCAAAATACTTATTTGGATCCGCCTCTGCTAGGTACAATAAAAAACAGTGTTATAATTATTAAGCTTAAAAGTTTTTCAAAGAAGCACTTTTACACTTTATACTTATGGAATTTGTTGACTATCATTCTTTATTTAAAAAAAAAACTACTACTACGTATCAATTTTCCGGTCTTTCTTAGCAAAATACCGGTACAGGTTTTAATCTTTGTTGTTAAATTTGAAAGATCTGGTTTTGATCTGCCTTTCTTAATAATTTGTAATTTCTCTCCAAAACTGTATGCGAAAAATTCCTTATTAATAATTTACAAACTGAACAAAAAATCGTCCCGATTCGGCTATATCGAAGGTACTCGAATCTTTCACCGAAGCAGTTGAATTTGCAGTCGTGACGATAATGCAATTTTAAATTTGCATACAGGCAAACTAATAGAATTATTTGTCTTTAAAAAAACCCAACTTATATAAATTGAAATAATAAAATGCGACAAAATACAGTCTCATTCGCAGATTTACATTACTTAAGTAACATTAAATTTAACAAACACTAAATCGAACAAATAACCAAATTATAATAAATAAACATTTGGGCATGACGCACACTAAAAATAGCGGCCAAGCAATGCTAACAGCATCGTCTACTATATAACCACGCCCTCTGATTCACGCCAAGGCTAAGAGAAGAGCAGTTATAAGCAGTGCTTATATGCAGTGTATATAACACATTTGAATCGGTATTACCTTTCCGTGCAAGTTTAATGAGCCTAATTTAAAATAGTACTCTAAATAATTATACTTTTTGTTGTACGGAATTGATATTGAGCTTTAAGTTGATTAAATATTACAAATTTAAATAAACGATAACCATAATTTTGTAAAAATTCTTGATAGCATTGGTTTTTATTTTTAATAAATTCTCAAGGGAAGCATTGCTTCCCTTTGCTTCCATGGACCGCACGCCACTGCTTGAAGTATTATTAAAAATAGCCTAACTACAAATTAATAGCCTAATTTAAATGCCATTTGCCTAAATAAGCACTTTTATGGAATTTTCAGTATATATTAACTACGGTAACGGTAAAGATCCCAGTTTCTACAAAAAATAAATTAATATCAATAAGTAAATAAATAAATGTGATACTTTGGAATTTTACGTCATTTTTCTTTTCTAGGAACCTCTATTATTATAAAATTCCAGATAAAATTGGACAAATTATGTTGAAATTATTGATATTAATATACATGGAAGATTAGTCACCAAAGCCATCAAATATCTATTTTAAACCAGCAGATGATAGTATTTTGCATTTACAGGCCAGTTTTATTAGGCTTTTACATTAAATTATTTACTTTAAATTTAAATGAAATCGATATTTTCCATTTTTATTTCTTTTCTCTGATCACCCTGTATTTTGTTCAGTAATTAGTGTGAAAAGTTGAACATCACGCCACCCAAAACAAGCGAAAAACACTTGAAATTGCTACTGACGATTGTTCGTCTTGCTCACACGCGCTGACCATGCATAATATACAACAGTATGCCGCATACTGCCGTAAATTTACGACGCATGTTGTAAATGTATTGCGTGTATAATTAATAGCGATATGATTTTGTTATGCATGTGCCAATATTAATAGCATTAATAGTTAATTGAGCTTAGTATGTGAAATAGTATTAATAATAAGTGTTCTTAATAATATTGCATGGATATTTTTGTAAAAGCTCGAAAATGATTTCAGGTATTTTTTTACTTTTTTTACCTTACATGATTTTAGGTTAGGTTAAACATGTTATTGTGGAAGTTATGTAATTAAATATTTGATAGGATTCCGAATTTTAACACTACTGTGTAGTGTGTAACCTTTCAGACCTAAATGACTTCAATTTATACTTTCCCAACCTTTAGGTTCAAGGCCAACTTAGATTATATGTTATATTATCTTTTATTGTATTTTTATACTATCATGGACAAATTATTATGGTTAATCTGGTTTATTAAAGAAAGCAATTATATAGGGTACATTTGGAAATGTACCTTGCTTACTATCTCATAAATTATGATCGTAAGAGAGTGTTAAAAGTAATAATAAATATCTGGTAGCTATATTATTGCATCACATTAAAAAATTCCATTTCAAAAGATTATTTTTTCATTTCAACTACAAATTTAAGTTAGTTGTATTTATAAGCAGCGTATATTTTTTGGATACTTTACATAATGTTTTAGCATACCTATAATAATTTGTCCCCGACTGTACAATGTGTAATATTTAGATAAAATTTGTCTTCGTATCTAGAAGTCACCTATACAAGATCAAGTGATTAAAATAATCATATTTAATTTTATAAATGTTTAAAGTATACATTCAAAGTCATTCTGATAAAGCAATTAGACCACTGAACAGTTATAAAACTTTAGAAATTGATGTATTGTAGATTGCAATCTATTACATATCTACTTATAAAATACAGTTTAAACAATTTATTTCAGATCAGTTGATTGTGTATAATGGGACCTCACAGTTGTAAGAATTGTTTTGGAGATACAGTAAAAATGGCCGAGTGCAAAAAGGACTGCACAACTGAAACCGTTGTAAATGGAATTGAAGAAAATGGCATTTCTATTGATGGCACCCGTAAGTAAAATGATTTATTTCAACTCTGTCACATTTAAATAGCATTACAAAAAAATAAACAATGGTTTTGAAAATTATGAAATGTTATCAAAAAAAATTAATTAAAACTGTAATAAAGTGTGTTGACGTAAAATTTTTAATAATTAAAAGAAAAGTAAGATCAATTTATTAAATCATGTAGTACAATCCACACTACATCAATGCCTTCAGGGTAATTCCATGTCAAGCGATCCAATGAGTTGTAACTTGCCTATTTTAATTTATTTCAAATTATGCACAATTGTTAATACTCTTAAAGCTAAGTAAAAATCTAAAATATATTTTTAACTCAAGTGGTTCTCGAGTTGTGCCCTTCTAAAGTGTACAAAATGAGTGATTTTGGGCAAGTTGGTGGTTACGTTTTCCTTTATAACGTTTGATAGAAATAAGATAAAGAAATGAAACAAAAACTGTTTTAAAAGTCTATCATTTTGGGTTTAAAATGATGGGTTCGATGGCATACTTTAATATAAAAAAAAATTAAATTGGGCCCCTCAAGTCTTTGACCTTGAATTTTTCAGAAAACATTGATTAAAAATTCTGAAAAAAATTGGACATAGAGTTGCATATTTCTTAAATATACATATGTGCCAAATTTCAATGTGGGATCTCCATGGGATCATTACTAAATTATTTTAACAAAATAGAAATTTTCAACATTTTACAGTAAATAATTTTTTCAATATTGGAAACATTAGTTACTAATGTTTCCGATATTGAAAACTCTATAATAGAGTTTTCTTTTATAGATGATTATTTTCTGTTCTGGATAATTACTTGCAAAAAATCTGGGTTAGATAAAACATTAATTAACAAATTCCTGTACAAGTTTTTAAAAATTCTTAAAATTATTTGTGAAACATTATACCTAAATAAAATATCCTGGTTACACTTGTCAAGAAAATTTTTCAGTATTATCAGAACACGTACAAATTGTAATCAACTATAATAAATTAAAATCACTAAGTCACACAATAAAGAAAACTCAATTTGATGGACAGTATTGATGTAAAATACTGGATGCTAATTCCAGTTCCTGATGACTTAAACTGTTTGTACGACCTGTTGCTGTATTTGGATCTACTTTGCTTAAAATCTGCTTGTAGGATACTGTTGGGATATCTGGTATTTGCGGAAAAAGAAATGTTGGTGCAGGACCAGCAGGATGTTGAAATGCCACGGTGACTTCACATTTTTTACTATCTGAAGATATCACATGGGCTAACTACTACTTGCTTCATTCTATTCACATGTAACAAAACCTGTAATTTAATATATTTCGAATGTAGGTCTAATTAGTTCATCAAATGTGGATGTTTAATAAATGTCTCATCGCTAGCAGAGTAGAATTTTGTTGATATTTTATTTTTTAAGATAGATATAAAACAGTGAAATTTCTGTATTCCGACAGTTGTTTTTGCTTTATCAAACTGTTGATGGAAAATTAAGATTTACAGGTATTCAGTATGATACATACTATGCACTATTGGTTTTATAATGATCTAGGACAACAAGACTAATAATGGACGTCAATAAAGTTAGCACCCCCACTTTGTCAAATTTCAAAAATTTTAGTGGCATAATTTTGGACTAATTTTGGACCAACCCCTATTCATCAGAAATGAAGATTTTAGAGTGGGGGTGCTGACTTGAGCTCAAGCTAGCACCCCCACCATATAAATATAAACGATAAATCAATTTAAACTAGGCTATAATTTTGGACTAATTAAAGACTATTCATTATCATGTAATAAATTTTCTAAATCAACCCCTAAATAGAAAATTACCCCACATGAATAATACCACAAAATTAAAAATCATGAAATTCAGGAAAACACCATATCATAATTTTGGACTAATTAAAGACTATTCATTAACATATAATACATTTTCGAAATCAACCCCTAAATAGAAAATTACTCCACATTAATAATACCACAAAATTAAAAATGATGAATTTCAGGAAAACACCATATCATAATTTTGGACTAATTAAGGACTATTCATTGTCGCAAAACCCATTTTTGAAATCATCCCCTAAAATTGGTAAATCGCCCTTGCGAGTAAAACCAAGAAATCAAATAACAAACCTTGCTGATAAAACCTATAACTTCAGGTTGATTAATGACTACTGATTGACAGATAACTCATTTTTGAAATCAACCCCTAAATTGACAAAATCCCCTTTCCCATGAATAATGTCGCGATTTAAAGATGATAAAATTAGAAAAAAACCCTACCATAATTTTGGACTAATTATGGACTAATGCAAAAAATTTTGGACCAACCCCTGTCCATCAGAAATGAAGATTTTCGAGTGGGGTGGCTGACTTAAGCTCAAGCTAACACCCCCACCATATAAATATAAATGATAAATCAATTTAAACTAGACTATTCTTGGACTAATTTAAGACTATTTATTAGCATATAATACATTTTTGAAATCAACCCCTAAATAAAAAATTACCCTACATGAATAATACCACAAAATTAAAAATGATGCCATTTGGGGAAAAAATATGTCATAATTTTGAACTAATTAAGGACTGTTCATTGACGCATAACCCGTTTTTGGAATCATCCCCTAAATTGGTAAATCGCCCTACACTACAAATCAACTACAACAATATGGAGGGGCTGTTCTTGATTATAATCGTATTTGATTATCAGACATTGATCATGGTAGGTAATTGCCCCCACTCAGTGAGATGTCATGAAACTTGATATGGAGTAAGTGCAGGGGCAATACTTTACTGCGTAACCAAAAAAATAACTCATATAATAAATAATAAGAAAACCCGGTTAGTCTTTAATTAGTTCAAAATTATAGCCTAGTTTCAATTGATTTGTCATGTATATCTATATGGTGGAGGTGCTAGCTTGAGCTCAAGTCAGCACCCCCACTCTAAAATCTTCATTTCTGATGTATAGGGGTTGGTCCAAAAAATTTTGAATTGGTCCAAAATCAGTCCATAATTATTCCAAAATTATGCCACTAAAATTTTTGAAATTTGACAAAGTGGGGGTGCTAACTTTATTGATGTCTAATTGGTGCTGTTTTTACATGAAAAACAAAAGAATAAAATAGCATCATATTAGTCTTGCTGTCCTAGAAAGCTAGGTCACTAGGTACTGAACAGTGGTATGTTTTTAAAAAAAATTATTTAATGATCCTATTGAGATCTCAAGTTGAAATTTGGCAGACATAGGTATTTAAAGAATATACAAAGTTTTAAAAAATTATATATCAAGGAATTTGTTAATTAACGACTTATCTAACCCAAATTCTTTGTAAGTAATTACTCAGAACAAAGAATAATTATTCATAAAATAAAACTGTTAATGGTCCCAATATTAAAAAAAATTATTTATGTTTAAACTGTTGAACATTCTTCTTTTGTTAAAATTATTTAATAATGATCCCATTGAGATTCTAAATTGGAATTTGGCACACATATTTAAAAAGTATGCAAGTTATGCTCAATTTTTTCAGAATTTTAATCATATGTTTTCTGAGAAATTCAGGGTCAAAGACTTCAGGGGCCCAATATAACTTTTTTTTTTCATATTAAAGTATGCCATGCAACCCATCATTTTAAAGCCCAAATGATTGACTTTAAAGCAGTTTTTGTCTTATTTCTATCAAAAGTTTTAAAGGAAAACATAAATGTTGAACACTGCTATTTTGTTAAAATAATTTAGTAATGATCTCATGGATATCCCACGTTGAACATCCCACGTTGGCACATATATTTAAATAATATGCAACTCTATGTCCATTTGTTTTCAGAATTTTTAATCATATGTTTTCTGAAAAATTCAAGGTCAAAAACTTCAGGAGCCCAATTTAAATTTGTTTTCATATTAAAGTATGCCATGGAATCTATCATTTTAAACCCCAAATGATGGAATTTAAAACAGTTTTTGTTTCATTTCTTTATCTTATTTCTATCAAAAGTTATAAATGAAACTGTAAACGCCAACATGCTCAAAATAATTAATTTTTGTACACTTTACAAGGGCACAACTCAAGGGCCACTTGAGTTAAAAATATAATATTTTAGATTTTTACTTATCTTTAAGAGTATAACAGTTGTGCCAAATTTGAAAAAAATCAAAGAGGGTGTGGTCAAAAATTCAGAGAAATTGGATCACTTGATGTGGAACTACCCTTCATTAAATATAAGCTATTCTCTAATAAGTTGCTTACTAAGAAGTCTCTTACTATGTGAGTAATAATTGTCATCAATAGGGCACGATTATAAGTTTCAGTGCCCCAAGGTCTTTAAAAATTACTGCCCCTCCATTAATCCAAAATTTGTTACAAAATCTAAAATATTTTTGTACTGAATTATTATTTAATAAAGTTATTATTATATACTTTTATATTATACTTTTAACCTTTAATTAAATTATACAATCTAATAAATGATAAAAACTTTTGAAGTATGTTTATACAAAAAAAAATTTTTTTCACAATAGAAAAAAAATTGACAATTGAAATTTTTAAAAATTTGGCAGCCTTCAGAATTCTGCGCCCTAAGCTATGGCCTTGTTGGCGTAGGCAATAATACGGCACTGGTCATCATGCACATATTAGTTGTCATCCACATGAATTATTGTGATAGTCATTTTTGAGACGACTAAATTGAAATTCGTAAGATAATTTATTTTAAAACATTTATTACTAGAACTAGAATGTTGCACTTTTCATCTTTTTATCCCTTTGTGAAACAGGACCATTTCGTCGGCATCACATGAAAAGTGCCTAAGTCCAAAAAACCTGTTTACAAGAAATGTAATATTTTTCATGTTGCCTGTCAATGCTTTTGCACTTGTGCCTAATTTTATTTTTGCTATTTAAGCGACTTCAATTAATTATTTTCGGAATTTCTCATACTTATTTTATAGAAAAAGTAATAATGAACTAGATAACGTTAAAATCTCAATTTTGGCACTTACGCCCTTTTCATATGAAGCTGACGATTTACAAGGTGTAGCCATTTGACTCTTACTATCGCTATGATTTACTCCATGTTTTTCCTTTTCTAAATTCATTATTGATCTAGCTCTAAATTTTCCTAGTCTTCCTCACTTCTTTGCCCTTATGGGTTCCAGTCTATGATTTCTTTCGAGGTGTGTCTTCTCTTAAGATGCATTCTGTTCATATTATATTTCTGAGACAAGTCACTGTGCTAGAACTACCTATAGTAAAACAATATTTAAAAGACCTACTTTTGTGATAACCACATTTCAAAGTTAAATAATTCAATAAACATCACATAAAAACAAAGTGTTTAAGCACAGATATATTATAATTAGACTATTATTGCTAGACTCATCTAATTATAACCGTCTCTTTATGGCCCAAGGGCCTTTTTATGGTCCAACGGGCAATAAAGGAACGTCAATTAAATGTTAGAGCTGTTTTTTAGAACTTGATTAATTCTTGATATAATTTGTAAACTTACCACCAATGAAAATAAACTGAAATTAATAATTTTGGAATAGTAACTATGGTAACTTACTTTGTATAAGCACATAAGTATATGCACAGAGGCTTGATGTACCTACGTACTCATTTAATTATATTTTTTACACAATAATAGATTTGAGATAAAAAGTTAATCTGTGCATAAAATAGTGTATGTATAGCGGGCATAACTTGCTTTTATGACCCTACAGCCTTTTCCTAGAAATAACGCTTCTGACCATAAAAGCTTCTTTATGCCCTTTAAATACATAAATAACTATTATTATTAATAGAGATAGACAAAACACTTTTTCAGATTTAATAAAACTTTATGTCAACTTTTTACATTTTAAGACAACACATTAGCAGCTTTAGAAATATGAGAAGAAAAATTAATATTGAGATTTTTCTAGTTGTTTTAGATGATTATTTTATAGCACAGTAATTTGTTGGTAAATGTTTGGATTTTTCGTGTTTTGGGCAGCTGGGTCGTTTCAGGTCAACTCAAAACTTCACCATGTCAGATTTTCATGAAATTTCACACAGGTGTACAATTTACATAGACTTGGAAAAACACTAAATTTCATTGAGATATGTCAATTCATTTTTGAATTACAGCTATGTAGAGTTTCAAAAATTTGCCTAAAAACCGCAAACAGAAGTTTTTTGAATTACTCTAGGAGCTCTCCTAATTGAGCTAGAGAGCTAGACCAGGTGTCATCTTACAGCATTTTTCATGCCCTTTCCTGTGGTATACAACATACTATAGGCTAATACTAAAAAATGCTTGTCGAAATCTAAATAAGAATTTTAATTTCAATTTTTTAAAATTTTCAAATTAATTCCATGAATAATTAGTATTGGTGTAAATCGCCTGACAAAATATAAATTTGGGATGATAATGGGTTCATTGTTAAAATAATTTAAAACAAGCTTGTATTTCATTAATTCCCTGTATTTAGCAGAATAACACAAGAATGCTAATTTTTACACTTCCGTGAAAATAAATACGAACACTGACCTGAAGAAAGAGTACAATGAGTAAAGTAAAAGTTGAATAAAGAAGTTTCAGCAGCATACCATTGATTCATCTTTAATTAGTCCAAAATTATGGCACCGTTTTTTTTCTGATTTTTATCATCATCTTTAAATCACGATATTATTCATGGGAAGATATTTACCAATTTAGGGGATGATTTCAAAAATGAGTTATCTGCCAATCAGTAGTCATTAATCAATCTGAAGTTATAGGTTTTATCAGCACGGTTTGTTATTTAATTTTATGGTTGTACTCACAAGGGGTGATTTACCAATTTAGCGACTGATTCCAAAAATGAGTTATGCGGCAATGAATAGTCCTTAATTAGTCCAAAATTATGATATGGTGTTTTCCTGAATTTCATCAGGTATTATTCATATGGGGTAGTTTTGTAGGGTAGGGTCGACTGCGAAAATGTATTATGTGCTAGTGAATAGTCTTTAATTAGTCCAAAATTATGGCACTAGAATTTTTGAAAAAGTAGAGGTGCTAACTTTACTGAAATCAATTCTTAAATATTTAAATGCACAACAGCAAATGATAAATACAATAAATCCATAAATACGATAATACAGTAAATCAGTTTTACAGTGACCCTTAAACTATATATCATATCATTATGTTTTGCATGATGTGTTTTTCATTTTTTTTTAATATTTTGTTTTATTTGTGATTTAATTTAGTTACACATGTAAAATATATTCTGAAATCTAAAATCTCGTTTATTAAGATGTTGGAATTGTTGATTAACAAAGAGTGGAAAAAATGCTGTGTCCTACCGGCTTGTTTCTGGAATCATTGGAAGGAACCAAGTTTGGTATTAACAAAAATGCAGTGAACACAATGGCCTTTTTTGACGCCAATAACAGCAAAAAATCCAAAGAAAGTTTTTTTTCTTATTATTCGTCTCCTGGACTTATTAATTCATATATAAAAATGAAACAAAATGCTAGTGAAGTAGGATCAATAATATTGGTAGTAGTATATAAGTAGGATATTGGCGAATAACACCACTAATTAGGATCAATAAACTACTTGGGTATTTTCGTTTTTTTTACAGAATTACACTTACTTAATATTTTAGGATTTTTTAAATCAATATATTTTTTTCTGTTTTTTTATGAATTTTTTTCCATGCAAAATACTTTTTTCTTAAATCTGAAAAACACGCGGATCGAATGGACATTCTTCTTTATTTTGGTTCAAGTTGGATGTGAAAAATTTAAGAAATTACTGAATGAAAAGTATAGCGCGAAAAGCATTTTAGCGATCATAAATTCCTACATACTTAAGACCCTTAATAAAATGATATAAAATATGTATACCTAAACTTCAGTTGCGTTAGCTAATTGGAAAGCGTAAACATAAAGTGTTCGCTTAAAGTACGTTCGCATAATAATGTGTTACTGCTTAGAGTATATGCGCTATGCTGGAAATCTAAAACGATGATGAAAATGTTTAACATGTTCTGTATGTTATGTATCATTACCAATAACAAAGTCAAGTTTAAAAGAGGTGTTTGTCTTAAAAAGGACATTTTTTACGACCTTGACACAGATTAGAAAGATTATTCACACAACTTCGTGTAATTATTTACTATACAGTGTGATTCAGTTAAATGTGATATCCTTTGAATGGTAGGTAGAGGGAAGGCAGTAGAGCTAATTTACCTTACAAGTATAGGTCCAAAACGAATAGTTTTTCAGAAAATGAATTTTAAAGTTTCATTGAATTTTGGATCTGATCCTGACATTCGTAACTGATCTAATTACGGAAGGCAGTCTTGTTTTTAAAAACAGAAATTCGATCTGTTTTGTCTGCAACTTAAAAGATCAGAGTTTGTTATTGTTGTGTTAAGGTTGAATGACACTAAAGCAGATTTATGTGTTTGTACGTTTTGTTCTTTAAGTTCACGGTCACAATTTTATAACGGTATATTACCTATGTAGAATTTTTGTTAATTCATTACTATTTTTATATTGTTTTAAAGAATTTGAATATTAGCAAATATGTTCTTTGGAAACATTGGAATTGAAAACGAAGTACATATACTACAAATACTGTTATAACAAAATTAACTTGTAACAAGTAATTTACGATTACGATAATATTATTAGAATATGGATGGCCAATTGATGGAAAATGGATGGCCAATAATTTTACAAAATAAAATACAACATGGTGGATAGATTTAGATGGACTTAATACGTTTTCTGTAAGGGCAGGTGTATATTACCACATCCTTCTGACAATGAATCTGCATGATCTCATTTCTGACGCATTGTTTTTTACAAAATAGGGAAACCCCCCATTGAAGTGTTTATGATTTATTATGTTATGGTTGAATGACACTAATTAGAAGAAGATTTATGTGTTTGTACTTTTATCGAGTTCACGGTCACAATTATAACGGGCTATCAGAATCTTTGTTATCTGACCACTATTTGTTTAAAAGAAACTGAAGTATGCTTGAAAGTCATTAATTAATAATTTACAATTACATTTACAAAGGATCATTCAGTCGACATTTAAAAATAAAACCTTTTATAAACACATTTTTAAGAACTTCCTGCTATGTTATTTTTCATTGGAATTTGCTTACTTGTTAAATTATAACTAAAATTGAAGATATTCTAGACTTTACTTATTTTCTACAAAATTGTTTATTAGAGAAATTAGATATACAATACAATGTTGAATAGTTAGTTGTTTATTGTGCATTGCATTGTATGTTGTTATTGTGGGTATTCAGTTCAAACTTTTACGATTATTTTACGAAAAATTATCGAAAACACGGCAAATATTTACGTACCTAATGATAATGAATCTCTTCTTAAACAGATGTTTTATAACGTAATTTAAATGCCCTTATTCATACTTACTACTTACAAAGTGATGACCTTCAATAAACACTCTTATTTTATTACAGTATTTTTAAACTGTCAACCTTTGTGTTTGTTATAACTTGTTAACATGTGTTATTTAGCGTGTAGTATTTCATAGTAAGCAACCAGACTGCCAGGACCGGCTTAAGTTCGGTGAATTATTGAGGGGCCCCAAAATTTTTAATGCAAAGATTTTTTTGAGATAGAAATTATTTTGTATTTTTGCTATCTATCCGCCTTCATGTTAAATTTTTTTGTATTTTTCCGATCTATCCTTCATGTTTCACCCCATAAACCGGTGTGCATTAAAGTGAATCACCCTGTATAAACCTTTTCACGTTTAGAAATAGGAAGTTCTTTTCTTTTTAAAAGAACATTTTTGAGAATCTCGGTCATTTTTCGAATTTGCAGAATCTCAACACTTGTATACTATTTAAATAAATGCAACTGCACGATGTAAATTGAGCATTAGTACTGAATGTTTATCCGCATTTCCGCGCTTATGAAGAAGTTTCGGCTTCACACTCGTGATTTGTAACACAATATACTATTAATTATGATGTTAATTAATTTATTCTGTTATAGATTATTTTCTCTACTTTTTCGAATATTTCAAGTGTCGCATGAAGCCAAAATATTTAGATTGATCTTATCTATTTTGAGCAAATGTATAGAGGATTCTAAAATCTGTGTAAACATTCATTAGGAACTAAACATTTACTAAAACCATTACATTTGTATAATTGTTTATAAATTAGTAACTTTAAATTGTTTAATATGGAGTTCTAATGATGGTTCTGCACAGAACTCTTCGATGGCTACTCAGAACTGTGCTCAGAACTATTTTCGAGCTGGGCAAATTACATCTCTACCGGTCAGAAATGATTTTTCTTAAGTGGCACTTTTAATTTATTTATAACAATTAAAAATATTGTTTAATTTGGAGTTTTGTTAACAGTTCTGTACAGAACTCTTCGAGGGTTACTCAAAACTGTTCTCAGAATTATCTTCAAGCTAGCCAAATCACATTTCCACCGGTCAGAAACGATTTTTCTTAAGTAGCTCTGTTTATTTTTGTTTATAACAATTAAAAATGTTGTTTAATTAGGAGTTCTAATAATAGTTCTGTATAGAACTCAGAACCCTGCTGAGAACTGTTGTTCGAATTGAATTTGTTACACTGCTCATAGTAACACTGTCCAGTTACTATGAGCTCTTCGAAAATGACCCCTTTAAATTGTTTATAAGTTTTGAAATTTTTTGTTAATGTGTCTGTTTATTAATAGTTCTGTACAGAACCCTTTATTCAGGGCAACTCAGTACTCTGCTCAGAACCGTCCTTTTGGTAAATTTAATTTTATAATAAAATTTACAATTGTTTGTGTATTTGTTAATTAAGCAGAACTATTGATTAGTAAGTTATGGAGATAGTGAGATACAGAGCCATCGGAAGCCTGTTATTACAAATCATGTTATTCATTATACTTAGGATTCTCTACACACATCAAAATGGTCTAAGGGACAAACGTAAAAACTATGTTTGCAAACGTTAATCAAAATCTTTGGTGATTATAGCATACAGAGCTTTAGTCTGACAATTTCTAGATCCATTTGGTGATGTTGCTTTTTGATTTTTTAAAACAGTTGTATTCAGTTGATGACATTTGTATCGAAACGGTGTTGTTGTTCTTTAGATTACTCAGTTAATGTGTATTGAATTAAGAAACAAGTTGGGTTTTATAGTGTCTTATTAGAATCAATAAAGATGGAAAGACTGCATATTAGTAGTGATATTCAGTTAAGAGCTGTGGGCATGGTACAGGGAGGTATGACTATTCGAAATGTGGCAGCTGCTGTAAATTCTTGTAAAAGTACCATTTGGCGCTTGTGGCAGCGTTATCAAGAAACTAGTGATGTAAAAGAAAGACATCCTGGCCTCATCAGGAAAACGAATGCTGTACAGGATAGATTTCTCCAAATTCAATGTCTTCGTAACCGAAATATTATGGTCAACCAGCTAAAAACTGAGCTCCAAAATGCCCATCAAGTGGTAGTCAGTGGTCAAACTGTAAGAAATAGGTTGCATGAAGTTCATCTCCATGGTCGACGTCCTATTAAAGTTCCCGTGCTTTCACGTGGCAATCGCGCACGGAGATTAGAGTGGGTCGAGGAACACTTCATTTGGCAAGAACAAGAATGGGCTCACGTGCTCTTCACAGATGAATCCAGATTCGGTTTGAGGCCAGATTCTAGAAGACTACGGGTGTGGAGGAGACCTGGAAATGGAAATCGTTTGGCAACTGTTTAGAAAGTTGATCGGTACCAAGGGGGGACAGTTATGGTTTGGGCTGGAATTGGAATTGGCCGTAGAACTGAGCTTGTTTTTTGTTGAAGGCTTTTTAAAGGCAAACGCATATCGGGACACAATTCTACAACCTGTTATCCTACCACAGGCGGAACAAATCGGGGGACAATTTTTACTGATGCAGGACAACGCTCGACCATACATTGCGAGAACAGTTACAATTTTTTTACATGAACACAATATCGCAGTTTTACCGTGGCCGGCGCAATCCCCCGACTTGAATCCCATACAACATGTGTGGGAAAACGTGTCCTGAATCAAGGCATGATGTTTCAAACAAGGGAAGAGCTCTCAAATTGTTTACAAGACCAGTGGCAACAAATTGATTAAAATGAAACAGACAATTTGATTAGACGTTTACCCAATAGGCGCCGAGCTGTGATTAACAGTCGTAGTCACTGCATCTAGCCACTTAGCTCAGCTGGGGATCAAATTAACGCAAAACGCCGCCATATTGGGGCAAAAGAAGCACAAAATTGTTCATTATTTTTATCTGTATTGAATTTAATCAAATCCACGTCTAGTTTAAAAGGTTCCTCTTATTCTGAAAGTTCAAACCTCTAATATGTCAAATACGTAAAATGTGGTTTTAGTTTGTCCATTATTAAAGATCACCCTTCTCTGCCCCAATATGGCGGCGTTTTGCGGTACTCTGATCGACCAGTGTAGTGTAGGTTACTAGATGTAGTGACTAATCAGTCGAGGTGGCCATACACTATTAAATGTGCAAATATTTCATTTTTTCATTCATATTCTACTGTTATTTGCAAGTTAAAAATTTGCTCTATTTTTTACACACCCTGTATAAGCAAACTACAGTAAACTCTGTTTGTTTTTGTTATAACAATTAAAGATTATTGTTCAACTGTATGTTTTGTTTCATCGGTGTGTCATAAATAATACTTCCACTACTTGCAACAACGTTTATTTTTAGCCTTGTCCCCTAGACCATTTTGATGTGTGTATTATACCAAGTGTACTGTAGAAGCAGCAAGTGAAGTGTTACACTTTGTAAATTAAAAAAAAGTTGCTCTGCGTTTTAGAAAAAAATGGGTTTCATCTTTCAGACCATTGGAGAGTCATATAATGCAAATAAATTAAAAAGATGTTACAAGAATTGATTTTTGACTGGATTCATGTCAACTTCTTTTTCATTAAGTAATTGAGACATTTCTCAGACTTTTTTGATAATGACTGCAATTACCAGGTAATTCTATTACAATAGTTCCCAATAATCTAACGGGTGATTATAAACCCTTGACATCTCAGTTGCTGTGAAATTTAAAACATGTGTTTTATTACTGTTTTAGACGTATAATAAATTAATGTAATTTATCTCATTTCATATTTCAAACAATTATTTATATACTACAATTAGTAAAATAATGTATATCTTTATCTCCGTTGTCAATGACACCGGAGTTCTTGATTTCCGTTGTTGTGGGCAACGTAAAAATCATTTGATGTTGTATAACAGCCACACGTGACATGCTGCTTTTTATCTCCTTGGTAACGCGTATAATGACACAGACAAGGCAACTTGCTTCATTATACAATAAATTCGGATGAATTTTAAAAGGGAGAAATAAGGATTGAAATACGAAATAAAATAAAACAACTTATGCAATACGGAGATCAAGCTTCTTTAAATCCTCGAACATGTTATAACGCCTCGGCGTTATAATACATCTTCTTAGATTTAAAGTATCGCTTGATCTCCTAATTACATAATATATATTATTTGACTTTCAAAAAATTATTGTTTTTGAGTAATAAAACACATATATTTTAAATTTCACAGCAACTGAGATGTCAAGGGTTTATAATCACCCATTATTATAATGCCAATATTATCACTCAAGACTCAGAAGTATTTATTTATTATGATAGATTTTAACTTCTCTTAAATCTACGTAGTAGAAAGACTTAACTGTTCCAAACTATAAGAAAGAACTGCAAAGAAGCATGTTGATAAGCTGATAACTTCTAATATTAAGGGTTTTTTTTTTAGTAAAAATGTATTTTTTAACTTTTATGTCTAAAACTATCTTTTTGTTGCAATATTATCTCTGTTACTAGTTAGTTCTTGTTTCATTTACCTGGAGACTGGTAAAGTGGTAAGATTAAAAAATAATAAAAATGGAAGAATAAAAACAATGAACCCTGAGTTTCCAAACAGGTATATATCACTATGTAAAAATAACCTGTTTATGCAAGAATTTTAGAATGCAAATTTCATTTTTCTAGAACAATGATGTCTGTTTTTTTGCATGCAGAAGCCTACATGCTTATAATCTCGATTACTTGTTAGATAGTTATGATGTAGATAGAGTAACAAAGTTAAAATATATTCATTAAAAAGTTAGTCATTACTATACATTAACTGTCTCATAAAGCTAACTGTTGTTATTAAAAATATCCTTTTTAAAATATTGTAAATATTTATTCGAATTTACAATTGGTGTAAAAATTAGGACAGTTACAATATTATTGTTCAATAAGTTCTTATCTAATATCGTAAAGTATGGTACAATTACAACTTTTATTGTGTTTGACACTTAAATATAAAACAATAAAGGTTAAAATTACTACATATATAGAACAATGATAATGATACTCCAAATGTCACATTTATTCAAATAATGCTTTTTCATGCAAATAAGTTTGCGTTAACTTTTGGATACTTTGGTATAAGAAAGAATTTAAGAATACTTTATGCACACATAACACACTATTTCAATAGACTTTTTTATATGACAATCCAACTCGAAAATTTTTAACCAATCAAATTACAGAATTTTTCAAATTGGGACCAATGAAATTAGTTTTATAGTGAAAAAAACCACTAGTGGTTTTTTCTTAGTGAAAAAATTTATGTCAAATTTAATTAAATTAATATTAACTACACACGCTAAATAAAAATTTGCTCAATGGATTGTCAAGCCGAATTCAACTCGTGGTCTAATTTTTTCTAAAAATTTATCATTTAAGACATTCGTAGCTTTTGCTTTTGGAAAATTACACTCGTCTCCTGCGTTGACTCGTGTAGTTTTCGTTGCGGAAGCTAGTCATATCTGAAATGACAAATTTTGTCGGACACAATTAGACCACTTGTTATATTATATATGAAAATATTGCATTCATATTTTTTTCTAATTTGCGTTTGTAATACGTTTATTAACGTCTATCAGTAGGAGTCCTTTATGGCTATCTATAAAAGTACACTGTACTTTAATGAATTATAGGGTTATTTAGTTTCTAAGGGTTGGATGGGTAATGCGTGGAATGTGACAACTTCAAACTGCAAGTATCTGTCAAAATTGTCAACCTCCGATAAATTTTTAATTAATATCGTTGAATTGGTTCGCTGTTTGTTACTTACATGAAATTTTACTTGAAGTTATGGTCTATTTTTACTTGGAAAGAAGGTTAGGTTTTGGATATTCGAAATTAGTAACATAAACAAGTCTCGTATCTACATCAAATCTGCTTGGATAAATCAGTAAGTCCAATTCATGTTTGTAATTTTATGGTACTATAAACAAGACACGTATCATCGATTTAATCATCTTTGCTTTTTTTCGCGAATTTCGGGCGGAGTGCAAATTTGCAAAAATAACCAACATTCTATTTTTTTCTCACCATATTTTGAATTTTAGAAATGACTTTATCTCTAGATTCATAAGGTGTTATTATGGTTAGTGCAATAACACCAAAATTTACCCTAGCTTATAAAATTGGTTCTTAGATGATTTTGTGATTAAAATCCTGTCTTAATACTTTTTTATATGAATAGTTAATGAGTAAACATATTAGAGGGTGTACATATTTTTAGAAAATGCTTGCTAGTCAGCCTGTAGAAATTCAAAGAACCTTATTAGAGTGAGAGCCCCCAGACCTACGTCATTTTAGCAAAGCTAAGATTTTTACTATGAATAGTACAATATGTACCTAAGAACATATGGGTACTTGCTTGTTTTGAAAGCGGGACCCTTTCACAGGTAGCAAGTACTAAAGGTGTACAAAAACCTTACTCATCTACGTTAAACTGTGATAGTTTATATAAACTGAATTTTATATACATTTTACAGAATATTGTTAAAAATTAATATTCATCATTGCCAGACACTACCCGTGGGCTCCAACTTCCGCCAGACGGTTTAAAGCTCATAAAAAAATTAGTTAACTTACGTCATAGTAGCAAGTCTACATTTTATATATGTTACTTGGGGTACTATTTTAATACTTTTTGTTAACAGCCAGACCAATCGGAAAAAATCGGGCAAACATCCCTCCAGACACAATACAAGTTCCGCTATGGGTGCGAGCGCGAGAGCATTATCTATGCGCTTGTGTGCGAGTGAGAGCATAAGATGGTTCTATAAGACAGCTTCATAAAATTTAAGTTGTTTATGATTTTAATAGGTTTTTTTATAATTATTACTGTGCTGACGCTGTACATAGTAGATTCTCTGGAGCATTTGACGATTTTTTTTTCGGAGTAAGTTTTGTTATAATTGTCGATTTGGATGTGTAATATTTTTTTATTAACCCTGTAAATGACTTATAGCACTCTCTATGATAACCACTTCCAAATAATTCAACTGGCAAAACAATATCTTTGAATTTGAGGTTATGCTCCTTTCTGAGTTTTAAAACTTAACTTAAATTTTTTTAACGTTTCTTCAGAAACAATGATAAATTCTCATTAGAGTTATTACAAAAAACACAATTTAATAACTTATTTATTTTACACTAGTAACACATTTCAACTGGTTTACACATTTCAGCTGGTAATGACAGCTGCGCGATCACAGACAGACAAGTAAACACGCTACACACACAGAGTAGTTCATGAGTATGACAGGGAGAGATTAATGCGCCAAGTACATCTCACTCACACCCAAGCGCATAGATAATGCTCTCGTGCTCGAACTCATGGCAGAACTTTTATTGTGTCCGAGAGGATGTTTGGCAGATTTTTTCCGATTGGTCTGACTGTTAACAAAAAGTATTAAAATAGTACACCAAGTACATATATAAAATGTAGACTTGCTACTATGACGTAAGTTAACTAATTTTTTTAGGAGCTTTAAAGCATCTGGCGGAAGTTAGGGCCCACGGGAAGTGTCTGGCAATGATGAATATTAATTTTTAACAATATTCTGTGAAACATATATAAAATTCAGCTGTCATAGTTTAAGGGCCCCGCTCCTAATTTCAAACAAGCAAGTACCCAAACATTCTTAGATACTTATTGCACTATTCATAGTGAAAATTTTAACTTTGCTAAAATGATGTAGGTCTAGGGGCTCTCAGCTCTTAGACGATATGGTTCTATTGTCTTTGCTTTTATTAAAATTCTTTTTGCCGTTTTTTCTCACATACCCAACTAGTTATGCATTTTTCACTTTTATATGTTGATTTTCAATTTCAAAGCTTTTCAGAAACAGTTATTTAGACTGTATGACATTCAGTCTGAAGATTTTTCTGATCTACAGAAATACAGCTAAGTTACTGTTCTGTAAGTTACCATGCATGTGAAAAAATATGTTTATTTTTTATTAAAAGAAACCAAAACAGTTGATTGTAGATGTAATTTTGATTTTATCCACCATTTAGCTGAAAAAATGAAAAGATCTTTTCTAATAGTGTTCTTGTATTGCTTTAAAAATTGTTTCCACATTGTTAATAAAAAACTAAATATGTACCTCAAATGTATTAGAATTTATGCAACTTTTCAATTGTAAATAAAAATAGTTTTCGTTTACTAATATAATACAAGGGTAGTGGAATAACCCGAATGTAAATCTTTAATTTTAAAATGAGTCTATTTTACGTACTTATTGATATTTACAATGTATCATGCATTAAATTTGTAAAGTAATATAACTACAGTTTAATTATTTCCGTGAGTCAGAGTAGGCTTTGAATTTGCGTTTTTCTAACAGTGTAGATACTTGGCTACAAAAAAATATTACATTTATAGTAGTTTTTGAACTTTTAAGTTTTACAGTTTTGAATTGAAAGCTAATATTCTAGCATTTAACAAAACATAAACAGTAACATAAAGATAATGAGAATTGTATGGTGTAATTATGGTGTCACAAGTAAAATAAAGACAATAATTTCTTATTTTTCTTGCATTTTAAGGTACTTCTGCTATGACAACTAGGTTAAAATGCTTTACAACAGATGCGATAGTTATCAAGAATAATTAAAACATCTTTTCAATAAAATTACAAATACTATTTTCATTAGGACTATAAAGCAATTAAACATTTGCAATAGATCTATACAATATTTCAAAAAAGTTATTAGGTAAAATAAGTTATTAAAAAAAAATCTTTGACATAACCAACATTTAGAATAAAAATAAGAGAGGTAGATTACTGCAATATAATACATTCGGTTACGGTACGAGTAACTAAAGAAACCAGATTTAGTGACTTTTCTGGTGTAACAGTACCCGAAACTTCCCAAATTGTTCTGCTGTGAATTGCATCAAGCCCTACTTTGCAATTAGGTTATCAGAAATAAAATCTAGGTTATGTTGGTTTTGTCACACTGCTCGATGATTCAGCATTGAAAACTTTTTGAAATTTATTGAAATTGTTCATATTTATTTTTATTACACAAATATCACGTTTAGTATATTTTAATGGCTATTTATTCCATAATATTGTGCACGAAAACTGCCAAATGAATACAGATAATAATAATTCCGAGAATTGGTGGAAACCTTTAAACAATATATTGTTTTTACCGTTTTAGTTTTTACTTATAATTCTAACTATTTTTAATGTGCATAAACTATTAATAAATATTCTACAATTAAATATTATGTATTTACTGTTTTTGTCTAAATCACGTTCGTAAGACTCGAAAAAAAAAATTATTAAATTTTATTTTTTTTAACTATAGCACCAATTTTACAAAAACCTTTACCTTTAAGACTTGGCAAGTATGCCACAATATCTATCTTTCTCAGATGGATTCGTATCTGATATTTTTCCTTTGCTCCCACATGAAAATTCAATTCCTACATGAAGTTTTACCAATGCTGTATAGTAATAACTCTTATTCCAAAGATCGTGGCAATGTGTAAACTTTCGTGGTACGTTGTCCAAACATAACCAAAGTTCTCTAACCCTAAAAAGTCATGTTTGATAAATGTCTTTAAATGTATAATTCAAGCTTAAATAAGATATTTTTGATAAGAATTAACATTAAATATTTCATTCACTTGTTTTATTTATAAACACAATATGTTAGCGGCATCTTTCGAAATTAAAATTCTTGTGTCTTCACTAATCTGCTCTGGTTCTTGCAACGCTGTTACAGTGGACAAAATGTTTAGAAAATATCATATCAAACAAAGTATTTTATCTTCAAACCATTTTTTCTGAATAACTAGATGGTAAAGTATATTTTTTGTTGAATATAATAATTTGTATGAAGGGTAACTGCAACGTAGATTTTTTAATTTTAAATGACTACTCTACCGAATATTTGCACAGCTCATTAATGAGATATTTTTCTTCAACTAGAATAGAAAGTCAGAAAAATTCATTAGTTGTCTAGATCAATATTCCCTGTTTTAGTTTTTCATTTATTGAGTCAATATTAATTTGTATCACTATCAGTATCAACCGTTTCTATAGGATAATTTACCTTATTTTTGTTATAAAATTTAATTGTAAAGAATACTTCAGGAAAACTAAAATGTAAATAACCCATATTTGGACTATGTTAATCAGAAAGGGACTAAGTCCCATTGTCCATTCAATAAAACCATCTTCTTAACTTTTTAATCTTTTTTGCACACAAATTGAAGGTTATTCTATTATCGATGTTGAGAATTCCTCGTTGACCACCCCGCCCCATTACCATATGTGTTCGAGGGCTGCTTCTTTGTGTTTACAGGTTGAACTCGCCAGCCTCAGAACGCAGCAAGACATCTTAACAAGCGGGTGGTTCTAATGCACCACATTAGTTAAGCATTATTAATTATTGATGTTCTCAGTTTTCACTTGTTTTGGAATAATAAATAGTTGTGCAAAACAGTGTTTCTTTTTTCTCAACTCCGTGGTATGCAATTAGGTTATTACTAGGAGAAACAAAATAATAAATAAATATTTCGCTACAAGGATTTTGTATGTAAAATATATTTTGCTGAAATATAAAAAACAGTCTCTACATCATACCTATAGTATATAGGCGCTTTTAAGTGTAGATAGGTAGATTAGGGATGTTCTGCAAGACCTGTGGTACGCCTTCAGTTTCACTTGTAAAAAGACTAGATGCTTTAAAATTTTTTTTATTAATGTCTTCTGTACGTGGTCATGAAATTTTCTTACATAATTAAGTCACTGCTAATAAGCCAAAGCTTTAGCATTCTCTTTCTGTAATGTAACTTAAACGATCGGATGATGCCTCGATCCAATAGCTATAAGTTGCAAAAGTTTTATTTCCAGATGGCAAGCAGCATTGTTTAAAAAAAATATACACATCAGTAAATGCTTCAGCCACTTGATAAAGACTGTACTAGTCATCCATGCTTTCTTCTTTACAAACATTTTATTCCCATGTTTGATAAATTTGTTTATCTACGACCATACAAAAAGTGACTACTTGTTACACTGATTTTCGTATAAATAGTTAACGTTTATTGAGCTAGTGTTATCAAATTTTTATTGCACGCTAATGCCAACAAGAGATGTATTACATGAGCATGGAGGAATCACTTTTCTAATCCATGGAACATGCTATTTTTTCGTATATTTAATGGAAAAGCAACAAGTAGTAAAAACATTGTTCATAAAATAAACTTTTAATCAAAGAAGGTAGAGATGACATTTGTGTTGCTTACATTGCAATAAAACATCGAAAAGAGGAATAAATAAGCAATTGCTGATAAGTTGAACGAATAAAGTTTGATTGATATGTAACAATATGTTTCTATGAAGAAAAGTGTTGCTAAATCAAAAAGTAGCACTTTTCTTCACTGTTTTCTTACAAGCAAAGTGACTCTTCCATTAAGTACACGAAAGAAGTGCTTTCCGTTTTTAAAGAATATCATCATCATCATCACTGGTGCTACAGCCCTGTGAGGGCCTCAACCTTCTCAATCGTCTTCTGCCATTCCTTCCGATTTTGTGCTCTTGTCTTCCAATTGGGCGCACCGATATATCTTGCATATTGTGTTACGCCATCAATCCACCTAAGCCTTGGCCTGCTTTGCTTTCTGCTCCCTACCGGTTCACTATTAAACACTTTTTTTATGGGGTTTATTTCATTAGCTCGGACCACATGTCCTGCCCAGCGCAGTCTGTTCAGTTTTACAACCGTAACAATGTTCCTTCCATTGACCTTATTCTTATACAGATTGTATAATTCAAAATTGTATCTGCGCCTCCATACTCCATTTTCATGTACAGGTCCAAAGATTTTACGCAAAACTTTCCATTCAAAGGTGTGTAGGGAGCTCTCGTCTACTTTAGAGATGGTCCACGTTTCTGATCCATATGTTAACACAGGAATTATTAGGGTCCTGTATATTTTCAGTTTTGTTGTTTGTGTGAGCCTTTTATTCGACAAATGCTTAGATAGGCTGTGGTAGCATTTATTGGCAATTAGTATGCGCCGTTTAACTTCCTTCGTGCAGTCATTATTTGGATCAACTTGTGAGCCTAGATAGATGAATTCTCCGATTGCTTCAAAGTTGTAGTTATCAGTTATTAAATTTTGTCCTGCATGACCGGCTCTGGTGCGTGACGTTGTTGACATGTACTTTGTCTTTGCTGCATTTATTTGTAGTCCCATGATTTCTGCTGCAGTTACATGGTTTGAGACAGTTTCTATAGATTTTCTTGTATTTCGTGTTATTATATCGACATCGTCTGCATGTGCCAGAATCTGTACTGACTTAGCAAATATCGTTCCTCTGGTCTCTAGATTTGCATCCCTAATTATTTTTTTCCAGGACTATATTACATAGTTGGCACGCCAGCGCGTCCCCCTGTCTCAAGCCTTTGCAAATATCAAAAGGTTCTGATATGTGATTTTGTAATTTAACTGCAGACGTGGTCTTAGCCATGGTCATTTTTACTAGACATATTAGTTTCTCTGGAACCCCTTGCTCATTCATAGCTTCAAAGAGTTTTGGCCTAAGAATGTTATCATATGCGGCTTTAAAATCGACAAAGAGATGATGCATATAAGAGATATGCTATGTTAAATTCCCTAGATTTTTCCAGTACTTGGCGTAGGGCGAAGAATTTTAAAGAATATGCTCTTACATAAAAATAAATATTAAATTTTTTTAATATGTTGTATTAAGGGCCTTATAGAGAAACTAATACCATTTAAATTGTTAATTAATGTACTTCTTTGTATAAATAAGTAAATTTCATAAATTTAACTATATATCACTCGGAATATACTACATTATCCAATTATAAAATTGAAATTCTGAAAGTTTCCCTTGAAACTTGCACAAAAAACTAAAATCTACCTAAATTTAAGAAGCTTTATGAAAATCAGCCCTTAGCATGAAGGTGGCTTTCTTGGTAAGAAGAAAAATAGAACTTTAAATCAATATTTTCTTACAAAGCAATTTAAATGTGACTCATACTCATACATTCTTTTGCATTAGGACAGTATCCTTATAAGTGATCAGTGGAATAGAATCAATTTATTTGTAAAATATAAATGAAAAGTTGTCAGTGTTTAGGAAGTCATGCCCCTTTAACAGAAACATAATTTATAAGGGTGGGTGGGCAATGGTATTATTTGTCGGTTTAAAAATATAAAGTAATATAAGAAATTTTTTAGGGGCCGGCGGTAGACGAGTGGTGTCAGTACATCACTCGTGTTCCAAGGGTCGTGGGTTCCAATCCCACTTGGGGTGACGGGATTTTTCTAATTGGAAAATTCCGCCACCTCAACTATGTTTGTGTGTATTCGTGTTACATGTTAGATGGGAGACAGATGACCTTAGCTGTTGGTTCCCCCGTAGTGTAGGCGTGAAATAAAAAAGAAATTTTTTATTCAGAAAATGCTTCTTTAGACTATAAGATTATTAACATATGGAGTGAGACAGACAAACAATGATTTGTATCGAAATGACTTAAACTTGTTCAACAAGTCTCAGGCCATGTATGTATATTTACATTTACATAAGTTTACGATAAAATGCTCAAATCAAGAACTGCCTTTTGTATGCATTTAGTGTAATATAATGAATATAAAAAAATATCAAACAACTTTCCACTAGGAATTTTAAAGATGCATGCACACCTTGTACAGTATCACATACAAAATAAAACAATCTATTGAAGTGTTACCATAGGATGAAATAAATTAAATTTATTTAATTGAAAAAGGTGATTTTTAAAGCATTTCTAATTATTCTTCAAGGTAAAAAACTTTTCTAATTAGAAGCTATAAATACTAAAGTCTAAATAAATCTATTTTAGACTAGGTAATCTTTAAACTAGACTATGACCTACAACATATACAAACAACAAAAGAAGTTAGTCTTTTCTAAATTGTTAATTGTTGTTAGGAACAGGTTTGATTTATACGAATATGACCAGATAGATTTGTATACCTGCATCAATCTAAAGATATGTTTGTACAATACTGGCCCAATGAGGCGAATTAAAAAATAAATAATGATAATATAATAAACAGTTCATTTTCAATCAAAAAACATACCAGTTTTTATATTTTCCTTTTATTCTTCTTCTTAAAAAAAAGAAGGCTTTTTTCTTTGCATATTGCCAACAACCACTAATAATACTAATTAAAAAAATCTTTCATTTTAAAGATCATTTTTTGTTAACAGCACTTCAAATTAATTAAAAATGAGAAAATCGAAACGACGTAAAAAAGATGGTAATATTATTTAAAATGATTTCTTTTAAATTATTTATATAATGACATGCTAATTCCATAAATAAATTATGTCAGTTAACTTGTTGTCAATATTGACATGTAATCCATTTCTTATCAATTTGATATGGTTAATTTTGTATGAATGTACTGAAAATGTGTATAAGATGTAATTTAAAATATGTTAGACCATCTCACTGTAAAAATGAAGGTAGAATTAACATTATTGAGAAAGCTTTTCTTCCCATTTGATTTTTAACTTTACTTAAAAGAAAAACGTGTAGAACTAAGTTTAGTAGTGTTAATCTGTGAAAAAGCATAATTAAATGCTAAACCTATTACTTTTTAAACAAGTTACATGTCACATAGAGACTATAATTAACACTGACCTTGTTGTGAGTTTTCGTCACTAATTGAGAAAAAAATGTACACAAATATAAATGGGAATAAAAAAGGTTTACATTATAGAATATAGAAGAAGATTACGTCAGGTTGAAAAATTTAATTGCAATAACTTCTCAAGATAATTTTGACCTTGGAATTGAATGGTTCACATAACTAATATATTTATTTGGGGAACATTTATTTATTTTCTCAGTCTACAATTAATTGAGAACGTAGTAACTTTTATTTAAAGGAAGTTATTTTGTGAATTAATTTTGTTTTCTTTAGCAATGCCTTGGTTTGGAATGGACATTGGAGGGACTTTGTGCAAGTTGGTGTATTTTGAACCAAAGGACATCACAAGAGATGAACTCGATTCTGAAATAGAGATTTTAAAGAAAATTCGAAGATATCTTACAAAGAATTCAGCTTATGGAAAAACTGGGCATAGAGATACACATTTACAAGTACGTATTAAATTATTTATTTTTAATTTAGAATGATGCACATTTGTATTCTTGTATATACATATATTGAAAAATACGTGAAATTTTATTTTGTTGGGAATAGAAATTTTAAAATATTGGAGGTAAAAAACATATCAAAACAATAAAAGGGAATTATGGATATACATTGCTGAAACAATTGGAGGATATTGTGGTACAATAAGATTATTAGGTGTTTAAATAAGATTAATTCAATTATTAAGACATGATTATTTATCTACTTTGACGACGACACTAACAATAACTAAAACACTTTTATCGTACATGCTTCGTGCTTGTAAATTGTAATGAAATTTGAAACTTGCTTAAAAACTTCAAAATACATGTGCTGACTTGTTGGATCAGCGACAAGAGATTGGTAATTTTCGGAGAAATGTATGGCTGTTCTCCAGTTTAGGTCCGCCACCCGCACTCGCACATGCCGTATACCATTCGATGCGTTTCATGATGAACAACAGTGAAATTTGTTGGAAGGGGGGGGGGCACCAGTAGTTTTCGAGAAAATCGCCGAAGACTTTTTTGGAAGGGAAGCCATAACCTTCCATGGTAATTCCCCCACCATAACTGAAAATGCATGTTTTGATGTGAATGCGACCTTACCTAACTTGATCTAATCTAACCTAACGAAAAACTAAATTAAAACACGTATGAATTGATGAATAACGCAAGCTTAAATTAAACCTAACTTAAACCTAGGTTAGGTTAGGTTTGGTTTGGTTTTGGTTAGATTTGGTTAGGTTAGGACACTATTGTTCAGCTCGATGAGATGCATCGAGTGTTGTATAGCATGTGCAGATTGGCAGACCAGAATCTAAAGTTTTACCAAATGTATTAAGAGAGTTTATAAGGAAAATAGTAAAAGCAATGTAACTATTTTGACTGTTTAATTGTCCAATTCGCCTGCATTAAAGCCCAGAAAAAACTAACTGGTGTTGAATCTCATTAATCAAATAAACCAAATTCGTTGAAGAGATACAAGCCAATAAAAAGTAATGAATTGTTATTAGTTATTGCATATTTATTTCTACAAAATTTGCCTACGTATAATTGTATATATGAGGAGCACAAACGTAAGTCTCGCAAGGGCGCGCAGTCTTACGTAGTTATGCCACTGCCCGTGGTAGTTCATTATATAATTTTAACCCCTTACAAAATACATTATTTTGTGAGGATAATTTTATATAAAAAAGTAATATAGATTCATTAATATTACGAGTGTTATGTTCGTGGTATTCCCTGTTATACGTCATGAATTTTGACATGTAATGTGGTAACTGCCCTTTCATGATTCTAAAAGTTAAAAACGGAGTTTTATAATAAATTCTTTGCTTGATGGTGAAAAAAATTAGCATATCCAACATAAGGGATATTCTAGTTCTTCTGTTACAACCCAGAATAATCCTCATAGCTCTGTTTTGTAATTTTTGAAGTCTTTGCATATCAGTTTCCTTTATTAGAAATAGAATGGAGGCACAATACTCAAAATGTGGGGCAATTATACTCCCATAGTCTAATATGTTAGACCATATGTTTAATTTATTGCTTAATTTACCTAAGAAACTTATCTTTTTAGCTGTCTTCACTACAACATAATCTACATGTTTACTATATTTTAGTCTATTATCATAATTCCTAAATATTTCATATCATCAACAATTTCTATATTTTCTCCATCAATGTTTACCCCATCCATTAAATTAGAGCTTACCTTGTTTGATATTATCATAGCTTTAGTTTTAGTTGGTTAAAGTTTTAACCAACTTGTTATATTTGTCTAGTCTGAATTTATCTCTTGTATCGCTAAGTTAACATCTGTGTTCGTTGCTGTTATTAAGGTATCATCTGCGAAAAGATTTATATCACAGACATTAAGTTGCATTTCTATATCATTGATATAAAGTATAAATAATAATGGACCTAAGGTAGACCCTTGCGGTACCCCCAGATTGCATTGTTGTCTGGCTGAATCGACTTCAGTAAACCTGGTAATTTGATGTCTTAGTTAAATAACTTCTAAACCACCTATTGGTTGAACCTTTAATCCCGTATCTTTCCATTTTTCTTAATAAGATATTCCTATCAGTTGTTTCAAATGCTCTTTTTAAGTCCAAAAAGACTGCAACTATTTTCTTATTTTTATTCATTTGTTCCTTCCATTTTGCTATGATCATATTTAATGATGTTTCAAAAGAGTGATGTTTTCTAAAACCTGATTGGTATTCTAAAAGCAATTTATTATTTTCAAGATTACTAATTGAATTTTAACAATTTGCTCCATAATTTTTTCTAATGTGGGTAATATATTTATGGGCCTAAACTCATCGCACTTACTAATCCCTGCAATTTTCGAAACTGGAATAACTGCAGCCATTTCTCAATTCTGTGGAAATTCTGAAGTTTCAAATTATCTATTGATTATGTTTACCAATACGTCTCCTATAATAGGCATTGAATCTTTAATTATATTTATTGTCATCCCGTCCGTTGAATTTTTATTTTTATACTGCTAAGTTAAAAACCGCCTCACAGTTTCTTCCTATATTATCGAAATCGATTAAACTATTGCTGTTAATACTACTCGTATGAATTTGTTTAACGCTACTAATAAAATAATTATTAACATTTTCAGAATTTTAAAGTCCGCACTATATGTCATAATATTCGGATATACAGGGAGTTGGGTTTAAGTGTGGTGACCAGAGCACTTTCCCGTCTTCATAATTATTTTTTTCAAAAATTTTCTTATGTAAGGTAACAAACCTATTACATTACCATGCTGGCAATTGGATGAAGTGTTAGAATATGGAATAAAAAATGGAAGTTGCTATTTAAAAAAAATGCAATGCCATCGGCACACTTAAACGCGTTACCCTGTATATCCAAATATTATGTCAACAAGTGCGGACTTTAAAAACAAAATTGACTTGTTTTTGAATTTTTTTTTCAAAAATCAATACTTTCCCTTTTATCAAATTTATTCCGTACTTTTGATTCGCACTGTATGTAATTATTTTATTATCGGAATTAGAAATGCTTAGTATAAACAGTTATTTATTTTTGAATAAAAATTAATAACACATTATAATTATTATAAACAAATCTTTTTCAAAGGCACTATGTAGTCTTCTGCAAATTTTTTTTAGAAGATATTCGAAACAAATACAAATTTGCAAGTACCACTATAAAACAAATCTTGATGGTGACTACAGTTTCTTTTATGTAGAATCTTAAAAAAAAGGAAATTTTTATAGAAATCGATTGTACGGAATAGAAATAAACTTAAATTAAAATTGAATTAATTTAAACTATTATATTTTAATGATTTATTAATTTTTATTGGTACTTTTCCGTTATCGGAGAGGGCATTCTTAAAAGTCAATTTTTATTGTTTTGTAATGATTTATTCATGCAAACAAATTACGAACAATAACAACTAGACCAATGACTTTGTTACGGCAAGTTGATTTGTTGCAATTCCATCCAATTCTCGCATCAAAGTGTTCAAGAGCTTCATGTTGTGGCCATTTGGACAAATTCATTCAGTTGGTATTACATCTTTATCTTGCAAAAACGTGACAGACTTTTTTTCGGTACATGGCAAGTTGAAGATATTCATCGATAAACAATTCAGAAGCACAAAAATAATACAAAACTTTGACTTTTTGTAAAAATCATTATAAAACAAAAAAATTGACTTTTAAAATAGGCTTCCTGCGATGAGAATTTTTGGCTTCCTGATTCTCAATTGTAAAAAATTGACTTAAAAATGCCCTCCAATAATGGAAAAGTACCTTTTTATTTGTAGTAAGATTACATCTAAAATAAAAAATTCCAGTAGATTTGTTAATGGTTACGTTAATATTTACAAATTGTTTTGGAACTTTTGATTCTTTTTTTATCGATGACTTGATTATTTTTTATTGATGACTACATCTTTACCTATACTGCTATGTGAGCGTCTGGTAAACCAAACTCGTTGCTTAACATAGGTCATACATATGAACAAAACCCTAGTAGACATACGTCTACTTTTAAAAAGAGATCAAGTATAGTTAACGTTAACCCAAATTCTGTAGTTATATCTGCAATGGTATTTTGCAATTCTTAACATGGATGCCATATGTACCACAAGATTTTTTGTAATTTTGAACACTGCGGGTACATACATAAAATTAAAAATGTATTATATGCACATTTTATAACTTACTGATAATTTGGTTAATGAAGTTTACATGTCAAACAGTGGCCTTTGAAATGTGATAAGATTTTGCTTGTAATTAATTATTCGAGATAATAAAATAATGTTGTTAGAATTAACAATGGAATTTGCACTGTTTCAAAAAAGAAAATCCATAAATCATGAGAAGAATCATTTAGATATTTCTGAGATTAAGATGATTTATTCTATAAACTTTTTTATGTATTTATATACTCTTTTATGTTTTAATGTTTTCACAAATGAGTGATTACATTGTAATTAGATTATTATGTTATTAAAATAGTATTCCAATTGCTAACATCATCAGTGATTTTAATTTGTAGGGTAACATCAAACATACCTAATTATTTGATTGAAAAATTTTAATTGAAATAAAAGAGAAGTACTAATTTATTTTCACTTTAAAATAATTAAAGTTTAATTAACTTGGTATGTATTTTTCAATCACATAATATTCAACACTCTTAAGCTTTTTGGTAACATTCTAAATCCAAGGAAATAATCTAGCCCAACGATTCCCAATCCATGAATTGCAACCCAACATTGAGTTGCAACAAATTATTTACTTTTTATGTAAATATTATCATTTGTTACAAGTACAGGTTTGATCCTGTAATGAATATGAATGTTGAGATTACAATACCGTAAAGTGTGATTACTTTGCTCCACTTTATGTACGAAATAAGATAAACAAACGCGCCGAAAAAATATAAATTCAAGTCAGTAAATATTTCATATTTTGACCAGTATGAAATATGTGTATCGTACTATTACTTAAACTAAAAACAATGTTTAACTATTTCTTTATGGACCAAAGTATAGCAATGGGCGAGGTTACCTTGTGCTGCTCTGTGAAAACTGAAAAGTAAGCTGTATTTCATGCTATAATAACAGTGGGGCCAAGTGAACTCGGTTGTTAGTATACCATTCTCCAATAGTTATAATTATATGTAAAAAGTTTAAAAAAGCAATTTGTTTATTATTTTCAATAAACAAAGATTTTACGGAGCGAAAATATTGTGACTTTTTTAAGAAGAAATGTAATTTAAGGGTTGGGGTATAGGCAAAAATTCACTGTTATAAAAATGCGTATAAGTCAGTTATTTAGATAGAGTTGAAAGTTTTACGAGATGTATTGATCAAACACAACTAAATAAAATATCTGGTGCGAAAAAAACAAATTCCAGGAGCCTATATCGAAAATAGGTTTTTAGCGATTTATAGAAATTAAATTAAGTATTTTGTTATAAACTTATGAACGTAGGTTCTATGCATCATTGCTGAAGATATGAGAAGAATTTATAGTTTCTTGATCATTATTAACCTATTTAATTATAAAGATTTCATCAAGAAACATGAAGTCGATAGAATTAAAAGATATAACTAAGCAAGTTTTGGTTCAAATTGCTTAGATTTCGGTTACCTCCTGCTCCATACCATTTAAAATTAGTAAACCATTCATAACTTTGTAAAAACGAAGAAAAATCTAATTAAATCCAAAGAGAGAGGTTTTAACCATTTCAAAACCATTTTAATAGGAGGAGGTTCACCAGTTTTCTAATAGGTGGCAAAACAATCGAAACATATTCACACTTAGGCCACCAACAAAACCAAAACTACTTGACATCCCTGTTAGGTCAACCTTTTTACATTTTCAGGAAGTTACTCGAGGATTATGAATAAAGGTTTGAACATACATAAAAATACCCAAAAATGTAGGTAGTAAAAATAGTTTAAACTGTTTGAATACAATACTATTTCTATCTTACAATCTTTAATTTAATTTAGAATTTTCAAAAGTTATTACAAAAGGTACTATAACCTACATCTATAGATTATTTTATGATAAAAATGTGGTTCAAGGTTCAACACTATAATATTTAGTTAAACCTTTTACAGGAAAAAGTAAGCCTAAGGATTATTTCACCCACATTAACTTTTATGAATGAAATCAGTTTTCGTCAAATGTCAATGTATTTTGTTAACTATATTATTCTCTGGATAGAGAGAGAGAGAGAGTGGCAAATAACAAAAAATGCTATAATGTATATTTTTAATAAACCTTCTTGAGAAAGATATTAAATGCATTATAATATTACTAATTTATTAGACTTATTTCGTCGATTTATGTGTAAGATTAATCTTGATTATTGATTCTAGTTGAATTACATCAGACGGTCATAGTGTCAAGATTCAAATAAAAGTAGGATCAGTTACGAATTAGAATAAAATAAAACAAAAAGTTTAGAATATTTAGAAAAAAACATTTATTTTAATACAGTCAAACTTCCATATTACGAACTTCTATATAGCGAATTTCTCTATATAATGAATTTTTGTGCTGTACACTGCCCTTTTAGAAAAAATATATATAAAAGTGTCTCTAAATAACGAAGTAAAATTTCTATATAACGAATTTTTTAGGCCAAACTAAAATAAATTTTTCCAAGTAAATGTAGGTATGTATTATGCATCAATCTTTCTTGCCTAGCAGCAGTAACAGATTATAAATTTAACCCATCTTCCAAGAAGCCTGCACACATTTTTAAAAATCTGTAAACCTTTCAAAAGGATTTTGTAAATTTTTTAAATGGAAGTTCTAAGAAGGATTAAAATTGTCATTAAAAGGCCTCCTATAACTGGTTTATCTTTACGATTTCCGAAAATTTACCTGAATGAGAGTTCTAGGAAAGATTCAACTTGGATGCATTACACACATTATTACTTGTCTAAATGGAGATAAGAAAGATTAAAATTCAATTAGCATTTACATAAAGTTAAAAACTTGTATTGCAAATTTTTATTTTAACTTGAGCTTTGTGAGTGAACAGCCCTGCATTGTAGTACAAAAAGTCAAAGTGAAAGTGTTAAACCATTACTGAGAAAATCAACGTGTTGCGGGAGATTGATAACTGTATACAAAAAAGAAAGACATTTCGGCAAAGTTTGGAATTCCTGCCAGTAGTTTATAGAGTATAATAAAAAATCGCGAATCAATTTTAAAATCAGTTAGTGAACTTACAGCAAAACGTGCTAGAACTTATGTTTACGACAATGTAGATGAAGCAGCTTTAAAGTGGGTGCATTTAATTGGCGACAAAAATGCACCATTATCAAGACAATTAATTAAACAAAAGTCGTTACAGTTTGCGGAATCACTCGAATTAAAATTAAAACATTAAAATAATATTTACAAAAGGTGATATTTCTTTATAACGAATTTTTTCCTGGATTTACCGACTTTGTTATATAGAAGTTTGACTGTATATCTAATAAATTAATATCGTTAAATATTTATGATTGTACATGCACATTTTCTGATTATACTACAATTTATTTACAAACTATATTAATCTTATTACTTATTATTTACAATTCATGTACTTATACGTTCTAACTAGTTTTTAACTTCTTTTGAGCATTTCCTTCATTCCATCTTGTTTTCAATTCTCTAGGGATACGCGGATCAGCTAATTCTGGTAAGACACAATCTTCCCAAAATCAAGTTAGTTTTGGCAACATATTGCTGTTCCAAAAATACGGTATCTTTTTTAATTTTTATAGTTTCCAAATTCACGTCAGTGTATAGAATTAAATAACAATAATCTTTATTGCATATATTTAATTGACCCAGTACTTGAAAATAATAACAATGATTTTCTTTAAGATGCAGCTGACCATCCGAATTTATTTTTACCCACAATTTTTTATCGTCTTTTACCGCCTCTTTAATATTTTTCATTCTAACCGAAAATAAACATTTTACCTCAATAATGCCCTTATCTTCAACCAATCCATCAGGGCTCGCTCCTAAAAATGGATATTATTTGTCAACAAATAATCCACATTCTCTCACAGTTAAACCAATATTTTCTTCAAACTGTTTAATAGATTTCATTTCATTTTCTACACCATACTGTATGGCTTTTGTTTTTAAATCCGGATTTCTGTAGAGCATTTCTTTTAATAGATTGTGTGGATGAGTACTATTACGCCGCAAACAAATTCTTCCAAAAGTGGAGGCGGTGATACGATTCCTTCTGGCTTGATACCAATGTATTTTCTCTCTGGCCAATGGTGGTTCTTTCTAATTCTTCTGCATTTATATTACTTAAGCGAGTAACTATCTGTTTCTTAGAATCTTTAAATTCTATTTCATTTAAATCAGGTTGTGCAGCATTATCACCATAATCCAAATCTGATTGGACATTACGCATGGAGTTATTGCTATACTTACTCTTGGACTTGTAGTGTTTTCTCATTTGTCTTTTGAAACAAACACAACAGGATTTGCACATTCTAACTTTATCACATGTTGTCCGTACGATACGCTGTCCAGGATGCGAGTGTAAACGCTAGAATCTCCATCCCCTATTAAATATTTCTACCTAATTCCATAGGCGTTTACACTATTATTAAACCCTTCTACAATAATTTTGTGCTCCATTGCAGTAGAAGATCCGGCAAAATTTTTGTAGCATGTGTGAGGATTGTTGGTTGTAGTACATATTGTCGGTCTAATTCTAATACCTCGTAACCCCCAAATCTCAATTTTCCAGGAGAACAAGAAAATGTCACCAAATGTAAAACAAAACTTTTTTAAATGGTTTGAATTCCTGAAATTTTGTTAATTAAATTTAAACAGACAAATGTATTAATTTATCGCGCGATTAAGCATGCATACATTATTAAAAAGTGGGTTACCCATAGCCCAAAAACTATACCAGGTTGGGATACGAGGTATTTTTTAAATCGCTATAGAATAAAACTGGAAGCCCTGTGGTTTACGAGGAGTTTACTAATCGACTCAGCGCACTTTTTACCATGGAAATAGCTCATAACCCCAAAATCGCAAAAAGTGGGTTATGAGGTATTAGAATTAGACCGACGATATGTAACAAAATTTATTCTTTATGCCTAGATGTAATAGTTTTTTTGTTCTATGTCCGATTATACAACCTACTCCAGATAATGAAGAGTAGCTGTGGCCATAGGTTCTCTTAGCCCATCCTCCGTCGACAACTACACTTATGTAAGGGATTCCCTCTTCTACGTGACCTTCTTCAATAGCCAATTGTTTCTCGTCCATTGCATTTTCATGCATTTGTTTGATTATAATTTCCTCTCATTTTCCGCGTACGCTTTCTTCTTCTTTTTTGAATTTTACTTTTAACATCATTGGAACATCTAATATGGAAAATAGTTCTTCGGCTTGTGAAAAACCACTTCCGATTGTAGAAATTCCCCAAACTAAAGATGTGTTTACATCGCTATCAACATTATGTGTTTTTACTTTCATTTCATTATTACACATATTGCAGAAATAATAAAAATGGCTAATTAAACCAATTCGGGTTTCTTTTATGTACTTCATTTTTCCCGCGGGCATCGTAAATTGCTAATTTATATACTTCTTTTAGGAAAGATGCAATATCGACAATACGATTACCAGATGGAGATTGTTGAGGTTCTTCTGAATTAGCAGACTCTATGCATAAATCGGGTAGCTCTTCTTCTCGCAAGCTGAAAAATTATGTACAATTTGTTTACGCTTTTATAGTTTGATAAAAATAAAAGAAAAAATAATTTTGAGTAAACAATCTAATGAGCAATTATGTATTAATACTTATGTACATGAAACTAAATTTATTAATGTTATGGTAACACTTACCTGGCAAAATATTCAATATGTGCATCTTCCGGAACGTAGTCTTCCGTATTTTCAATCGCGCTCCGTATTTTCATACGTTTCAAGTAATTATTTCTTGCTTTTGCAGCCTTGTTTCTTTTTCTTGTAACGCAGGTGCTATGTGGCATTGTATTATTTTTCTTAAATTATTGTAACAACAAATTCTTGTATCGTGCGAACATAAAAAAACTAATAATAAGTAATAATAACACAATAATAACAAAATAATTTTGCAAATATCCACTATCTACCAAACGTACAACAGTAACCAATAACTACTAACTACTTTCTTAACACCATTTTTTGCAATTGAAAAAAGGGTTGTAGTGCAAATTGTGGCTGTAAAAAAGTCGGATTATTTTGTTCACCAGTATGTACCAATTGTCAAGGCCAGTATTGCTCCAATGTTGAATCAAATGCAACAGATGAGGATTTTTATGATATGAATAAGGAGACAACTGATGCATTTTTCTTAGAACAATTAACAGATATCCAGCAAGAAGAAGAAGAAAGCGAAGAAGACATTACTGTTGAAGTAGCATTTGAAGATTATCAGTCAGACTAAAATTTTCCCGAAATCAACAACAATTCGTGCCACTTTAATAATTTCCAATAGTACCATTTTTTAGTTACATAATAGAATATTTTTGAATATTATTTAATAAAACTGAATCACAATAAATCGTGAAGTATGCCTACCGTGGAAACCACGTTAAAAAGATGCGTCAAGTACACTATCTAACAGGTGGTGCGGAAATGTGTGCATATTATGTAGAATACAACTTCAACTTTTAGAATCGCGATATCTCAGGAATGGTGATTTGTAGGACAAAGAGTATAAGAACAATTTTTGTAGATAATTGCATGATCTACAACTTTTATCTGACCTATTTTTATAATAACACTTTCCATTTACGAGAAAAATGCAAAAACTGATACTTTTAACCTTTGACCTTGAATGAATTTTTTAGCAGACGTAGGATCGAATGTCATGGTTGTTTTACGTGGGGTACCTGTGTGAACTTACCCCCACGTTCCCTTCCAGAAGGAAGTAATTGGGATACGCCCAATCAGCGCGCAAGTTGCATAACCGGCAGTACAGCAATTGCTACCAGATCAGCTCACTGGTCGGAGCGAGGTTGCCTATCCACCCTCTACTAGCTAACTCAGGACTAGTGCCGGAGCAATTGACTTAACACGTTGCTCACCCGCCGGTACCGCAGTACCTCGTCCAGCAATAGGACTATTCCCCAGCTATGCGCTATTGCAAAGTGGGACCACTGCCCGATCGAATCCAACCTCAATTGTGGCGGGACTTGGTTTTTTAATGGTTTTGCCACCCCTATCTACCAATTTTAGGCTTCGTGGGTCCTTGACAGAGCTTCGTTTAAGTCTACACGTTATAGACTCCCGGTGTGTACCCGTATTTGGTGAAGTTGTCTTGATTGTGAGAGGCTATGTATTTGCTTCAACTCTCCTTAAGTATAATGGCTTTCAGAGCTTCTCCCAATCACTGTACCTGGCTGCAGTCCGGATCATAGGGTGGCAACTAAGCACATTTACCTGGCGGCCTGCAGTTTCCCATTAGCCCAAAAGCAGGGTAAACCTCACTTCGATTCTCCGCACTTGAGATTCAGTTAAACAGCGGGTTCCTTTGGTGACCATAAATGACCTCGGTTAAGCAGCGGGTTCCGTTGGTAACCATAAATGACCTCGGCCAAGTAGCGGGTTCCGTTGGTGACCATAAATGACCTCGGTCAAGTAGCGGGCTCCATTGGTGACCATAAATAACCTCGGTCAAACAGCAGGTTCCTTGGTGACCATAAATGACCGTATCCCAGGCGATTTTCGAATCCGCCCACACCGGTCTCATCTACCAGGGCTCCCTCTGATCGGTATGAGTTACCGTCGAGAATTCTCACGAATTTCTCTACCACACACTTAATCTGACAGCTTCATCCATTGCCAGTTTTATGGGTGAACGTCGTGTGGTCTCCCGAACACCCAAAGACGTAGGATCAGTGGGAATTTTTAAAATTTTATTTGTAATAGTGTACACTGCCGCTCATTTGAAAGTGCACGATATACTCATTTTTTAATTACCTGGTGTAATCATGACCTTTAGTTACCTTTGATCATAAAAAACAAGTATCACTTATAGCTGTCGTTTTGCTGTCATTTTGCTGTCAGTTCCACATTCAATTAATAAAGTCATAGTCTTGTTTACTGAAATATTGCAATAATGCCTGGGTTGAGGGAAGTAAACAAAATGATATCAAACACAATGTATTTTAAACAAGTCCTTGATAATAACCTAAAACATTTAATACCGTTGTAACTGTTATAAATGCATGACCCATGAAATCCTGACTTACACGATGCCATTTTGGAATATTTATGTATAAAGAGTCGTGCACTTTCAAATGAGCGGCACTGTACCTAAGACCTGTACCAATTTTCAGCTCTATGCGAATTAATGTAAACTTACCACTATTTTTTCGTCTATTTTGATCGGACTATATTATGTTGTGTGGCACTTGCTCAAAAGGTTTATTTTGTGTGAGGTACAAGTACAATGAAAGTCCCCAGTCATAAATTTAGTATCTTTTTCATTATTGAGTTACGATTTTCTGAAATGCCAACATTTTATTCTATTTTAACAATTATCTCTTACTATAAAAATACACTTTTGTTCATTAATATTATTATTAGTCTATGTCACTATTTTTAGCATCAATTGTTATTAAAAATAAAAAAAGGATTATATTTTCATATTTATATTTATATAATATACATTTTAGCGAGTTTCTGAGAAAAGTCTCGCCCTTTGCTTGATGGAACTTCCTAACATTTACGCGTTTGTCTATTTACTAAATTATTACACCTAAAATTATTTATTGTGAAACTGAGTTATTATTCCTATTCAAAATCCCAATTCTTATGCAAACTTGACGTACTATAATAAAATAGGAACTAAATC
Source organism: Agrypnus murinus (assembly GCA_929113105.1). Classification (NCBI taxonomy): domain Eukaryota; kingdom Metazoa; phylum Arthropoda; class Insecta; order Coleoptera; family Elateridae; genus Agrypnus; species Agrypnus murinus. The sequence goes on from OV816024.1 coordinate 71,815,848, forward strand.
ATTCCCTTATTAAATATGTACTTATTTAAAAAAATTGGCATTTCCAGCTTAATTGTAGTTAATTAATAATATTAACGAACCGTTAGGTTAAATTAGATTTTCGTTATGTTATATAGTTATTTCCGGAGGTAGTAGTTTTTTTGTAAATAACATATCTATTTTTAATTTTATTTTAAGTATAAAACAAGGGGATCCCAGATGCGAAGATCATGTCACAACTTTGAGGGATTATAGTCATAAAATCCAGGTAGCTCTTGCGGCAGACCATTTGCTATGCTGAAGGTTTAATGTACACAAGTAATTTTCAGTTTGCTACAGGTCCTCCATCTGATCGGAGTATTCTGTCAACTCCTACTTGTAACCCAGTCCTTAAGGTTATGCAGTTATTTTTAAGCGGTAAGGATGACTTGGCACTGTAAGTCACAGCCATATAGGCCACCTTCAATATGCCACTGTTAGTTTGGTCAAAGAGTATATATTATAAGAGACGAAAGTTGGTAGACAAACCTCAATTCCGAGAGAGATAGAATACAACAACCGGTTACTTTCGGCTCGCTCTTAGTTTGTTGCGATGCCTTTGGACTGGAGCACAGAAATGTCAAAGATGGATGCTTATTTTCATTCTTTTATACCTGTCAAGTCAATTCGTTATTTCGTATGTGTTCCGTGAAAGTGTACCCATATTGCGACAAACAGTTAATGTGTAGTGTGTTTTTTGGTGATTATGAGAGTTTAATAAACAAACAATTGAACATTTATAGTGAAGCAAAACATCAATGGAGAAAAACGTAAACACCGCGGGTGTTTGCAAGAACTGTAGGAATACATTTTATTTCGATGACAACGACATTCACTTCTTTCGTTTTGCTGAAAGACGAAGTATTGTGTTATTTACATACCGTATTATTTTAAGATTATTTTTTAAATTCTTTAACCTCAAAAGTAGATGTCATCTAATCTTAAAACACACCTGTTAACTCATAGTGGCGAGAAACCATTTGAATGTAATTTGTGTGACAATGTTTACAATGTGTACAAATGTTTTCAAAAGTTACTCAAAGTGTTAGTCTTAAAACATACATGTTTTGGTGAGAACCATTTGAGTGAAATCTATGTGATTATAAATGTTTACTGTTTAAAGGACATGTTAACTCACACTGGTGAAAAACTATTCAATAAGTAATTTATAGTTTGTATACTAAATATCATTCTATAATGAACTGCAATTCATGCGAAATGTTATCATTAGTTGATTATTAAATATTTTATATTGTTAGACAGAATACCATATATGTATCTACCAATCACTTGTAATAAGCTTTTTATGTTTGTAAAACTTTATGTGCAATAAAGATTTGAATTAAATTGAATAAAGACAACAATTGGTTTATAGTTTAATTAAAATCATCCCTCATATACTGCCCAACTAGTATACATACGAAATTAACAACCCTGGACGCTAGCTGGTTGAGTTGAGACGTGGTGGATATTTAAATTTCGCTCGCTTCTATACAACCGTGTTAAAGGGTCAAGCGTTCCAAGGTCATTGAAACTGATGACGTGAGATCAAAGACGCCGCGCGAAGTTTGGCCTCTTATAATAATATACTCTTTGGTTTGGTGGAATATACTACTATGCGAGCCTGATTAAATTAAACCTTTTTGGCTTGTTGAGCAAAGTATCCCCTGAAGGAGCAAAGTAACCCCACTTTATGGTTCTCAAATACAAAACTAAATCTATCCCTGTGTCACGTTTTCAGCTTATTACATTACTGATAGGCATAGTATTTACTAAAGAGGAGAGTCCATGCACTTGTCCGGCAGGGAATTTTTTTGTAATTTTGCAATAGCATTTGTCTCCTATGGCTTATTAAGGAACTTCATGGGTTTGATGCAGTGACCCTTTTTAAGGGTCACAACTCCAAACAGAAAACTAAATCTCTTAAATGTTCTGACTACCAAAAATGTATTTATCTCCATCATTTATTCAAAAGTCTAGAATCTAAGTAGAAGACGAGAATCTAAAAATATTCATTGAAATAATTGGTTTGAATTTTATAGATATTGTGCTGTGCTTTGGCATGTGTTTTTAGCTAAAAATACCTTTTATTGTATAAACTAAACTGAAATTAAGTTGTTGCCTTGACAAACTTGACATCTGCATAACTTCCAGTTGAAAATGTCAGTCATCCCGTAACATCGTAATGGTGCACATGCACCACTTCAGCATTGTAAAGCATAGTTTGCAGACACAGTGCAAAATAAGATTAATAGGTCAACAGTTACTGTTGTGATATACAGGTTGTCTGCTAAAATATGTCTCAAAATTTGAGGAGTGTTTGTATCCTACAAAACAAGTAAAAAATGCTGAATGCAGCTATGTCCACAAACCAACATCCACCAAGATGATTCTGATATATAGCACTTTTATTTAAAGAAACGTTCAATTACAATTCACTTAAAGACTGTCCACGATAAAAGAGATCGACAAAATATGATAATTTCAGACAACTAAAAAACAATTACAACTTTTCAGTCAGTTATAAGTAGAAAACACAACATTGCAATATGGTCGGAAACGTTCAAAAATCGGCATTAATTATTATTTTCACACAAAATGCTTTAATATGCTACTTTTCTTTAATGACATAATGTATAAATGATATTTCTATATATTTTCCGGAAAAAACAATCATGGTGTCAAACATAAAAGCAAATTATGCTTTTTTGTATACAAATTTAATGCAAATAATAAGTTTGCACATACAAATTTAATTATAGCAATAATTCTGAATATTAAAACTGCGCTAAAATAATAAGATATTTTAAAATACTTTCAAATTGACAGAAAACATTCTATTAGCACATTTTATACTGTATGTCCCTTTTCAAAATGCGTCATAAAGAAATTTCTTAAGTTTCAATTTCAATCTCTATTATGATTTAAAATAATTAAATTGATCATGTTCTGGATCTTTATCCCCTCCAACAATTGATATATATATATTATTTATATGCGGTGAATTCGCATAAAAGGAAAAATTTGATCTTTTCCCACATTGGTAAGCAATAACTTAAATATATGCGACGAATTTGGCTAATTAAAAATAAAATATTGTTTTTATATTCATTTTTCATCAAATACTTTCAAATAACGAATAATTGCTGTTAGATTGTAGATAATTAGTTTATAAATAAATTGATTTTTAAAAAGACTGTGTACTTTGGAAATGCTTTTCAACTTCCCTCTTATAAATTCTAATATGATTAGAAAATACCTTTTAATAAATTTCTATAATGCAATATACAAAAATAATATTACGTGAGTTCTTGACTAACTCAAGTTTACGTAAGAGAGTTGGGCGCCAATTAAATAACATAAAATAACTGAATTAACATATTAAGAAAGACTCATCTCAGGGCGAATGTGGATTCCTGTGGTTTTAAAAATATACAAACTTATATACTATTTACTATTTACATAATCACATTATACAATTTGACGTCACGTTACGATCTAATAGAATGATTACACTATTTACAAACATAATAGCAGATTAAAACATAATTATAATAGTTGACTCAATCTATTACAGATTAATTACACAATACTTTTACGCAATAATAACGATCTATTTACATGAACAAAAACCTTTAAAGAATCACATAACCCGTCGATATACTCATTTGAAATAATACATAAATGAATTACATAACAATAACTTGCGCGCAACTGGATGTTACGTATTCTTAGAAATCGGTGAGTAAACTGTTTGATAATAAATAAAGAAATATGGATTATTTAACCTTATTAAAAAGTATACACATTGATTGTAAAATCAATGACACAATAAAATAACTTAAAAATATTTTTAACTGGAAAAGTTGATAAAATATTCCTAAAGTGTTAGTTTTCAACGAAGATTTTAAAATTTTACAAAAATTTCCTAAATTTTGACACTAAAAGTCCACAGCAATATATAGCTAGTTTTTATTTAAAATTCATTTTAAAGGTAAACAGAAATGTTTATGACAGATCTTTATGTTTTCGTTTAGTCCATAATGGAAATTTGAGCATAATTTTAGTACTAATTTTGTAATTTTAGTATAATTTTGTACCAAGACTAGTACATATGTGTGAGAGAGCTACTGTAATTTTTAAAAAACCAGTGACATATTGGCCAGGAGTAGAAAGATTTGCTTCTTGTAGAATTTTCCTGGCATAATCCAATCTATTCCTGCTTCTTCATCATTCCCAAAGGCAGAACTAAATTGACTTTGTACCAACACTTTGTGCACTGAGGGGGGCTTATTGTATGTATGCATAGTTTTAATACTCATCTTAGCACCGGTTTTTCATAAATAATAGACATAAAAATTTTTAAGAAATAAAAATTAAGAGTAAATTTACTCTTAATATTTAATTCTGATTATTATTATGATTTTATCTAGCTACCTATTTTTGTATCTACCTTAGCGACGTGTTTGTTTATAATTATATTACCTTTGATAATGACAGCATAGCTGTCGAAACAATATTGTCAGGTTGTATTTTAATAAAACTGTGAAACTTTTACTAATCTTTATTTATTTCATGATTATGGAGTTCCACAAAGTAAGGCTAGAAACAATAAACAAAATTAAATATTGTCACTAGAAATCCGGGTACAAGCACTCTAAGAATTGCTGTAGCGGAGAGAATCAGTAAATGCACAGTGTAGAAGGTATTACTTGATCACTGCTCTATTCTTATCACATCCAACATGTACAAGCTCTGCAACTGCAACATTATAAACAAAGAATGGAATTTTATCAATGGTTTTTGAGAATGTGTGCTATAATCCACAAATTCTCTCTCGTGTACTATTCACAGGCGAAGCAGGATTCGATATTTAATTTTCTTAATCTGGACAGATAAGAATTCCTCATATTACACTAGAATCTAAATATCAGCATAAGTTCTTCATAAATGTTTGGGCCATGATTTAAGTTTTGTAAATATAAAATACTAAAACTTTTACAAATCAGGAATTGACGCTCAGAACGGGAAATGTGGTGAAACTCAGATAACCTAAAAATTTTCCAAGTGGTCCCGCACCGGTTGCTCGACCATCTCAGAACAGGATAATTTTTGGTGTGTTATCACATCTATGTATTGGTAGTTCGAAGCGACTATTAATTTATTTTTATTCCTTTTGGTTTAAATACGGTAGCCATATTTGTTTGGTGGTGCACAACGTTTCTTGCAGTTTTGTACGTAAACGAAAATCTTGATATCTCAAGAATAGTTGGTTGTAGAAAGTCGCGGTAAAAACCATTGCATTGTTCACATTTCGAACTAAATTTGTTGTTCTAAACATAAATTTTGTAAGATGTTTCCTTATGGGCGCAAATTAAGTCCGAAGTTTTAACGCTTTTTTTGCAAAATTTCGCCTTTTTAGAGTGTCATATTTCCAGACAATGATGAAGTATCAGCGCTCATTCTTTTTAAAAAAGCACACAGTTAAGGATAGTTTATGTTTAAAATATTTCAAATTTGAAAATTCATTATTTTGGTATTTATGGGCTTTTGAAATTCTCGTTTTCTTCATTTTTGAGCAACTTTGGACCTCAACATCTCTTATGGTCATGGATGGATTTTTTTTATATTATATACATATGAAGCAGCATATGATGGCAAACTGTGGTAAAAATTTTAACTTTGTTATTATCGTGAGGACAGAGTTGTGCTCAGTTGAAAACTGTAAATGTATACCATTTCCATTATTATTACTGAGTAAATGTACTTTATTCTGGTGTTAATATTGGTTTGGGAAAGTAAAATTATTATTATTACTATTATTATATATAGTTATATGCTGTTGATAAAAGTCCTTGCAGTGATAACTAAAGTTATTAATATAACAAGGGTGCTTTTTCTTTGTATTTTCTTCCGTAGCTGATTTTCCTCTCAATTTCCTCAAACTTCGGACTTAATTTGCACCCATATGGAGGCATCTTACAAAATTTTAGTTTAGAACAACAAACGTAGTTCGAAATATGAACAATACAATGGTTTTTACCGCGACTTTCTACGGCCAACTGTTCTTGAGATATCAAGATTTTCGTTTACATAGAAAACTGCAAGAAACGTCGTGCACCACGAAACAAATATGGCTGCCATATTTAAACCAAAAGGAATAAAAACAAATGAAGAGTGGCTTCGAACTACCAATACATAGATGTGATAACACACCAAAAATTATCCTGTTCTGAGATGGTCGTGCAACCGATGCGGGACTCCTTGGAAGATTTTTAGGTTATTCGAGTTTCACCACATTTCCCGTTCTGAGCGTCAGTTTCTAATTTGTAAAGGTTTTAGTATTTTATATTTACAAGATTTTAGAAAAAAAATTATTCAAATCGAAGTAGTTTGGACCGGTTCCGAGATAAAAACGTAAGGTTACTCCACTATTTATACTGAGTTTTTTTTGGAAAACTCACTTCCTGAATTGCTAGATGTTCCTTTAGATACAAGAATGCATACATGGTTTCCATACCAATGCATACAACCCGCTCTTGTGATGCCAACCCCTTAGATTTCTTTTTAAGGGGATATCTTCAACAATTCGAAATGATGCAGGTATCTCTGAACATGTGAGACAAGACGTTTTAATACTTGCATAGCATCCAATGGACAACACTTTGAAATCTTCTGTAAAGTGAATTGTAATAATTGAACATCCTTTTAAATAAAAGTTTCTTTAAATATCCCGGACGGTGTTGGTTTGTGGACATAGTGTATTCAGCTTTTTTTACTTGTTTTAGAGGATACAATCACTCCTCAATTTTTGAGACACATTTTACCAGGCAGCCTGTGTATGAAATAACCTTAAAGTAAGCAGGAATTAAAATATGTATTGATTGTTATTAACCGGTACAAGAAAATGTGCTTGGTTGAGTTAGTGACAGCTTAGAAAAGATGATAAAATATAATGAAATTGTCGAATTTGTGATTAATTAACCTACTGTGTACATTAACGTATATGTAATATCTTACAATATATGTGAGCTACACCATCCATTTCATTATAGATGGATAATGTCCCACTACGTGGTCGACGTGGAACATTGCATTTTATTCGTTTTCCAACTAGTGAAATGGGAACTTTTCTACAATTAGCACGATCAAAAGGCATAGCAACTTTAGTTACCACCGTTTGTGCCACTGGAGGTGGAGCATATAAATTTGAAGAAAATTTTAGAAAGGTAAGATCATTTTAAAAAGTGTTTTCGCTAATTCCTAAACTAATCATTTTACTTCAGGAAGTAAACATGAAATTAGCCAAATACGATGAATTTGATTCCCTGATAAAAGGCATGCAATACATAGATGCACATAATCCAACCGAATGTTATTATTGGGGCAACCCTACTGATGAAACAAAATGTGCTAAAGTTAATTATGACTTTTCTAATCCATACCCGTTCCTAGTTGTTAATATTGGATCTGGTGTTAGTGTATTAGCTGTTTATGGACCCAACAACTACAAGAGAGTTTCTGGTACAAGGTAAATAAAATCTTTTTTCTACTACTCTGCCGTGCTTAGCAAGAAAGCAGTATCTCCACTACAGCAACTTAAGAAATATACCATATTTTTTATTAGCATTCATTACAATTCCACATAGTATATTTCTAGATAGCAGTTTGCGCAGATACTGCTTTCTTGCTAAGCACGGCAGTACTATATAAGTAAGTTGTGAATGTGTCATTACAAACACTATTAGTAATGAAAAAAGAAACTGTTAATTATTACACTTACATTACATTAGTAACATTATCGACTTGATAAGCACAATAATGCAAACTGTTATTAAAAATTGTCATAATTTCACATTTTAATGTGTGGTCAAGGAAAAAGTATAGACATTGCTCTAGTTGTAAGACAATTAGTAATTTACTTCTTACAACTCTTGAAATGTAATATACTATTACAAATTAAAGATATCTATTAGTCACATGTATATTTTTTATTTTAGTATAGGTGGTGGTACATTCCTAGGTCTTTGTTGTTTATTAACTGGATGTAACACATTTGAAGAAGCTATTGAGCTTGCTGCTGGTGGTGACAACACACATGTCGACAAGTTAGTACGAGACATTTATGGTGGAGATTATGATCGTTTTGGGTTACCTGGAGACCTAGTTGCAAGCAGGTTTGTTAATTTTTATATATACTTATACCGATTGACCAGCATTTCACAGACAGCAGGAATTGGATAAAATTTAAGAAATTACAAAAAACAGGTTAGGTGGTTTCGTAGATTTTAAATTAGTTGTAAACATTGAAACCACCGTACACCTAACAACAAAATCAATTGCACCTCCCATCTCTGTTGCTCTTATGAGCATTATACGTACATTGTACATGTATTTCCTTCACGTTTCAACTTGTAAAATTCCCTCTGTGTGAAAATTTGATCAATCGATATATGCGTAAATAATGTATCTATAAAATTTTTATAAGATGTTTAGTTGTGAGATAAATTATTAAAACTTTATTAGTGTTTCATCTAAGTGAATAGTGATCATTGACAAGTATAAAAAATAAGTGAATTTATTAGTTACTTTTTATGGCTAAATTATAGAATGTCAATATTTAGATTCTGTTGTTTTATGCTTGCAACGATAATAATACAATTCCAAGTATAATTGTTTTAAGCAGAAACACAAGATATCAATTAATCATCAATACAAAGGGTTTAATGCAACCGAATTTAAAAAATATCTTTTAATGTATTTTTTTTCTATATTGTAACAAATTTAGTTTTGAAGGTTTAATGCCATGTCATTTATTGTTTATAGTAAGAGCTTTATAATGTTTTTTTTTTTATTATTATCTAGTGACTAGAAAACTTTTTAACATTTGCAGATTAGTGGTTAGCTTTTTTATTCTTTTAAATTAGATTTAAATTAGAAATACGTTGTATTTGATCTAGTGCATAATTTATCTTCATTAACATTCTTTTTGATTTTCTGTCTTTTCATGCATGTTATTTATCTTTTTTCTTGCTTATCTTCTAACGTAATAGCATATATTAATGTTTTAATATTTTAAGGCAATCATATAAATTATTTGATTTTTGAATTAGAGAAAATTATTATCAGTGTTTATATAAACCTGTTAAAATTATAACCTTGTCATTATCTTCTGGTCTTTCTTCGTATTCTGTTATTAAATTGCCCTATTAATGATCCGTTAAAGGTTAGATATTTCTAAATCTCTTGCAAAATTATATTTCATCAAATATAATTTCATTACAAAATTAGAATTAATTGAATCAATCAAGAAAATTGTTTTTAGAGAAAATTTAAAATTAATGATTCTATGATAATAGTATATTAAAGTTAAAAAACAAGTTTCATAAGGCAAACGAAGCATGTAATGACGAGTTACAAGGACTCCAAGGAACAGTGTGTTTAAAAACCTCATGAAAGACTTTTTATACTATTTTTTTCTATTTTAGAATCTTAAATCATGATTAGGACGTAACATTTAAAATCGCAAAATACAAATCTACAGAAACAATTACGTTAAGCAGCCTCTGAATGCACTGTTTTTAGTTTGCCAATAAACTCATTAAGACAGAAACAAAAATATTATAAAGGCCTTCATCCAATTTTATATGGATTGGATTGTAGAATGGCTTATGCACAGTACGTTTTACATGCATTTTTCTTCAAATCTTATTAGTATCTTCTCTAGTTATTTTACAGTGAAGACGTTCCAGAGTAGTGTAAAGGAAAAATCACAGATCAAATGATCCCTTGGTTATGGATCGACTTTGATTATAACCAGAAAAATTAAAAGACAATGAAGCTTCTTTTTAAATCAGTTATACTTTGGAAATATTGGAATGGCATGAAGAGAATATTTGCTACATATGTCAAAATTATTTTGGAAAGGGTAGGCCATAACAACGTTGTATGTAACATTTTACTGAAATGCGGTATGTCCATAAAACAATATTAGTATGTCCCTATTGGAAGGTATCGGCGTCATAGGGATATGAAATATTCTTAAAGAGATTCCTAGAATGCATTATCCAACCAGACCGATTCTAATGCAGAGCATAAATTCAAAATTTCTGCAGAGTACCATCTGATTGTAAATTTCGTCTACTAAAAACCGTGTTCGTTTTAATGTTTCTGTGGTATAACTGATTTTTGTAAAAACATTTTCTATTGTTTTCATTTATGATCAACACAATCCGTAACCAAGGAGCATTATTTTTTTCTTTACAGAACTCTGAAATATCTGCAAGACTGGAAAGAAATGAACGTAAATTCTACACCCTGTACAGCAGTGGTGGCGAACCTATGACCCGTGGGTCAAACACTGACCCACGAAGGCTTTATGACCCACGCGTTGATTTTTATAAACTTATTTTTTATATCATAAAAGAGAGGACAGACAATTGAAAATATTAAAAAATTGAAGTATAAATATTTAATGTCGAATTTTGCTCTTTACTTGCAAAAGTAAAAGTTGTAAAACAAAACGGAAAGGTAAACCTTTTTAAAGGATTTTAAAAGTGAGAACCAAAAAAAGGGTCAACTGTCAAGTTTTTCTGTTAACAAGTTTTCAGTGTTTTCAAATTATTGGTACCTTTTTTACCCCCCCCCTTCCAAGTAACGCCAGTGACTTAGTGTCCCACGGGCTAGTATTAAAAAAAATAATGACCCACTTCTCAAAAAGGTTTGCCATCACTGCTGTATAGAGTTGAAGCATAATAAGCCTCGAAGCTTTACAAGATGACTTGTTTTAACTTTTATAATATAATATCTGCCAAATGTAATCATGAGGAACTCAAATTTCTGTATGATTGAGACTTATTTATCGTTTTTTCATTATTCTAATGTAGTGTTCTTTGTTTCGCTAAAATTTAATTAAAATATTGAGTTTATATCGGTATTAGTGCATCCAATCCCGAAACGTATTTTCAATCCCGGTATTTCGCGACGAGTTTTCTAAAGGACAAGTGCGCTAAAACGTCTTATGAAACGAATACTTTATACTATTTTTTCTATTTGGGTGTCCAGATTGAGCCATTTAGATATACATTTTGCATTTTATTTTTTAAAGTTGATCTCATTGTTGAACAACTGTTCTTAAAACGTCAAACTTATTTATGCTGTAAATTTGAAAAACAAATGCAGAATTAGAATTTTCAGTGTTGCCAATTCTTGCCTTCTTCTCAATAGAAAAAATAGTATAAAGTATTCATTTCATAAGACATTTTTTCTCTTTACGTTAATTTGTAATCAGTTTAAAAACTAACTTACTTTTAAATAAAATTTGTTAGGGATACTTTTATAAGTAGTTTGACAGTTGGAGGCACTAGAGATTCTAATTCTGCATTTGGTTTTCAAATTTACGACGTAAATAAGTTTGACATTTTCATTAACATCAGCTGTTCAACACTGATATCAAATATAGTATTCAAATACCGTATTTACTCGAAAATAAGACCCCCTTTTTTTCCTAGATTTTTGCTCTAAAATGTGGGAGGGTCTTATATTCGAGTCGGGTCTTATAATCGAGTATAAAAAGATATATTCAATAAAATGTGAAAACAATGAGTGTAACTGAGTAATGTTTACTAGTATTTATAATAAAAATTGTATTACAATAGAATAACATCTAAAATAGCTTTCTGTTGTTTAATAATATAACATCTCGCCAGGTTGTCTGCATTTTAGCCGATATTGATGCAGGTAAACTTATGATGCCATTGTGAAACCCGCGATAAGTTAAGTTTATTGACTGCAACAACTACAGTAATTACGAAAATTATGAAATCATATACAATTATTGTTAGCTTAGCACCTAGTCAGAATCACCGTTGTCGTCATCACCCTCTGTAAGATCGTTATTAACCTTTATAATATATTTTTTTATAACAATGGTTTTACAAATTAAGCTTGACAACTGACAGAGTCGATATTAGTGAAAAAACCCAGTGATGGTGAAAACATTTCTAAGAAATTCAATTAAGCCTTTCATAGTACCGTCCGAAGAATTGTAATCTCTTAAGTACAGTTGGTTTCAAAAAAATCGAATACACTTTATAAATCAGTAGTCCATGATTATGAAAATTTTTTACAATGTAAAATGATCTTTATTTATTTAGGTTATGTTTTGTGACATAAGTTGACAACTAACTTTGACATTTTATTTCTCATTGTGACAACATGATTTATACCACTTAAAAAGGCTGTACTCGATTATTTTGAAACCAACTGTACCTACCTAACTATTAACAATAATAGCACCTTAATCTTTGCAGTAAGTGTGCAAAATCTTATTATCTATTGCTGTGACATCTGACCACTTTTTGAATGAACTTCCTACAATTTTAGAAGTTTTCCTGGAATTCAGGTAAACTGCTTCCACAAAGGCTTTGTTTTCGCAAAGAGATAAAGGGTAGAATTTTTTCCATGAACATAACTAACGGAATTTGTTAACAAAATAAAACTGAAAAATGTTCAATATCTTATATTACTTATATTTTTAGGGGTCCAATATCCACATACAAAAGCTTTTTTTTTTTAATTTGCTCCAAAATATAGAGGGGTCTTATTTTCGAGTAAATACGGTAAATCTCCTTTGTATACACAAATAGAAAAAGTTATTTAAGATTTTACATATTAATTATAAGAAAATATGGAAAAATCATCAATCAAAAAATATAAAAACAAAATAGAAACAAATTATAAAAAAAAAAAACAAAAACACCAGTTCGTCCAAGATGTCTGCAAAACTACAACGGATTTTTGTGAAACGTTTCCAGCTATGGACAAGCCCCTCTGGGGTTCTACATTGGTAGGTGGTATGGCGATTAAAAAATAATATACCATTTGAAAGTTTTGTTCACGAAATCCACCCTTTTCGAATCCATCGAAGTCCATTTCCCGAAGGAGGGACTCATTTAAGCTTTGTTTGTTTATGGAGTTTGCACCATTTAAGGTTTTATGTAACTTTTCTTCAAGACTTTCTTCGCGGGCATTTTCGGCGCGATTTAAGATCGGCAATCCTCATCTACATCATTTTCTTTTCCATTGTCTGTTTGGTGGGTATCATTCAAAATATTTTTAGTGTTTTGTAACCTCTCTATACACCAAAATAGTTTTCCACAAATAGGGGAAGTCCCGCATTTTAAACAACTATAATAAATCACTTCGCTGAGTTCGTACGGTTGCCACGTTTTAATGGGAATCAAACTGAATTTTTATAATCCCGGGATTAACGGGCCTGAAAAATGCTTGGGATCGGATGCTATAATCGGTATTGATGGTTTGTAATTTGGACAAGGACTAGTACTTGAAAGAAGGCCTCACTACTTATAATAAGTATCAAAATAAATTAAATGGTTTATTTGATTTCTAGAAAAAGAAAGTACAGTTGCGATCATTCGCTAAGGAACGATTGAAAATATTGCTATCAGCTTTTTTAGTTTTTTTGTACAATGTACGCTGTAATTCGACCTGATTTATGAACTAAGCAATTTTAATATTAAAAAATAAAATGTTCTTGAATACCATACAATAAACTTACATTTACATTGTACAAAAATCTGGAAAATCGGCGGTTATGATTTTTTCATCGTTCCTTAGCGAATGATCGCAACTGTACATGGCTGAAAAAGAAATGGATTTTCTCAAGTAGAAATTATACAAAATTGATATCCCTATGAGAACCTATAATTTATGCTATTGGTTCATTAAACTTGAAATTTGTATTTTATTATATCATCTTACCTGATGTAATAGAAACATTAAAAAATGTTAAATTCAGACTGTTTATGATTTTTATTGTCTTTAGTAAATCAATTTATTGTCAGATACACAAAACCTTTGTGTAATATTTAAAGATATTAAATCTTTAACATTTCACTTTGTATTTTCCTGCACTTTGTAATTTGATTTTAACGCCGCCGCCATTTAACTGTAGCTCCTAAGGCTACTACTTAAAAGATGTCGTATACCTCTTAACATTCCTGCTTCTATTTCTGCAAGACAAACATGTGGTTGTTGAAAGAATGATACATAGGTTAAATATAATATGCTACTGTTTACTGGCTTATTTGACCTTGAGTGAAATTATTTTCAATATTTTTAATGTTGCTAACCCCCCCCTTTTATTTTTTACCTCTGTGTAAGTTGCACTTGCATTTATTAAAGTTGTATTTATCAAATTAAATCTTTTAATTAACAAAATCTTTTTTCATAGTAACCACATAGTAACCAAGTTTTACTGTCTAGTCAGTAAAAGTGACACTTTAACACTAATGAGTCATCGTAAAAATTGGACTTTCACTGCCAATTGGCAAAAGAATTTATTTTTATATGATGTTTTAAAAATTATAATGATGTGATTAGAAAATATGATGAACATTTACAGTGTGTCGCAAATTAAATGGCGGCACCACTCTTATACCTTTTTTATTTTCTTTATCCAGTTTGAACTAAATTTTCCTTAAAGATAGGACTGTACAAATGACTGTGTAAAGAACATGTACTATATGGTCTATGTGTGATGAAAAAACCATTTCTTTAAATTTAACGACACCTGCCATATCAAAACAAATACGTACGTGGACTATGGTACACCCCCACTGCCTGCAACACGCTATTCAAAAATATCTCCTGCCAAAACTATTAAAACGTTCAAGTATAGAAGCGTTCAAAGAATCTGTACAATTTTCTTCAGATTTTTAAATATGTGACCTCTCCTGTTTTTCTGCACTGCAATTTTCTGGTTTAGAAAAAAAATAAAAATATATTTGGTAACAAAAAATTATCAGCCATCCAAAAAGCCTGTCTTCTTGTGAGAAATATAAAAAACAAAATGTTTGTTCTAGGATAAATCCTTTTCGAGATATTTATATTTTATATTTCTAAAGACATGCAAGCAGTTTTGATACTTTTTTCAGTTTGAATATTTCCGACGGTCTGTGTAATCTAGCAGATTGGTGAATGAAAGTTATGTTCTTTAGTTGATTGCACATTCCCAGTACCATTAAATAAATAGTTAACTTTTAACACAGGCATGTGGGGAATAGGAGGATGGTCTGGATGTTTGATATTAAATTCACAGGCAGCTATGTTATCTTATTTTTAGTCATTTTAAAAGCAACATTTTAATTGCACATGATTTGTTAATTTTTCTTTATTCATAAAACTCTTTGGCCAACTTCTAAGAACATTGTTTCTAAATTTAAAGACTTTCCTTACTGGAATTTTTTTGTTTTGAATGAAATTTTGAATTTTTGGAGCTTTTTAGGCAATTTTTGTTTTCTATTTTTCGATGCCTAGAAAAATGCCTAATTTATGATTTTTTCTATTCATTTTGATATCGCAGGTGGCTTTGCATGGCATTGAAGAGGGCGAATGGTTTTTGGTCACAAGTAATAAATGGGCTGACATACGGCAAATGGGACGCAAAAACCGACATATATTAGTATATTCTGAACCTACTCAACGAGCTGAGTTGACTGACACTATTTTTAGCGTCTGCAAACAATTTTTAAAAATCAATGTTAGGGGAGACACTTTTTACTATAGAAATCTAAGGAAATTCAGCCTTCTCATCACTTCTGCACTATTTTCACCCTTCAGATTTCAACAGGTTAGGTTAGGCTAGGGTGGGGTAGGTAAGGTAAGGTTATGTTAGAGGGAGAAAAAAAAGGTTAGGCTAGGTTAAGTTAGGTGCGGAACAGTTTTTAATTTTGCGAACTTTTTCGATTTGCAAAGATTTTCTTTCATAGATTTAACATTGGGAGATTGAAACTTGGAGTATAGGTAACTTTTCATCTGTATGTCTGCAGACAATAAAATCAGTGCCAATCGACTCTTTTTTTATTAACGCGTGCAATGACACTAGTCCCATCCATCTGAGGCGTCTTCCAAGAAACGTATTTTTAACCATAAATGTGTTCTTCTATCTTTGAGGAAAATTTGGTTCAAATTGAATAAGAAATAAAAAGGGTATATGGATGGTGCTGCCTAATCTGCGACACACTGTATGTATATTTAAATTTCAGATTAGAGTAGGCGTATGTAAACAATCATTTGGTATTTTCTGATTAATAAAATACATGACTAAAATTTCCATGGTTTGCTAGATCTGAAATTTAAATGATCACCTGATATATACATACTAGGTTGTAATACCTGCTACGCGGGTATAAAGTTTTGTTTATACAGTACCAAAAAACTTTAGGAAACATCTAAAAATGACTTTAGAATATTTTAGAAACCATTAAAAACGTAAATAAAAAAAGCAAAAAATAACGTCCCAGCCAGGGTTCGAACCCCCAGGGTTCGAAACCCCAATAGAGTCACGCCAAGAAAGAAAGAATATAGAGAATCAACGTATATATTTCTTGGATTAGGAAAAAAATGATTGTTATAATATTTCATTATAATTATTATTAATGATTGTTGGCTTCATTCTTAAATTCTTCTATATTGCTTTTATTTACAAAGTATAGAATCTTAAGTTTTTCTTGTGGCTTCAACTAAAGAATAGATCGAGTTTAATTGCATAATCATGTCTAATTTCTGGTTGTGGTCGCCTATTTTTGCTGTATTGGATTGTACCTTTATCTATACAAATGTTTAATAACAAAATCGATTGTTCCTTTTAGAGATTCTTTAAACACAAAAGTGTTTCTTTGTGAGTACTGTATCTTAATTATTGGCTTGGAAAGAATTAACGGTTCGTCTGGCATTCTCTTGACATTACTTATACTTTGTCTGAAAATTACGAGGAGCGATTCAAATTATTGACGCCAAAAAGCACTGCTGTGATTGGTTCTCACAAAGCCAAATTGAAACCCAGTAAATTTAGTAATTTTGTTTTTATGAAGGATTAGAAATGTAGTCTAGCAAAAAATAATGCGTACATTGGCAGCAGATGTTTTTGAAATCCCTATATTAAATAATTCAAATAATTTTATATTGGCTATACTGAATAAACCAGTGCCGCATGTTGCTTATTTTAACAGATTGTGTAAGGTTTTTGAGGTTATACTTCTTTATTTACATTTTTAGTTAAACCATTAAATGTTTGCATTAGAAACAAGAGATTACATTCTGAGCATTTATTATAATTCAATAATTTGCGATTTATTCTGCAGTTGTTTTATTTAAATTTCATATTTTTGTATCCCAAAATTTATTATTTTTTTAGTGATATCAATGAATGTTTATTGGTCACTTTTTTGAAGGACTGCCAACAATTTTTCACTCTGAACTCACTGTATGAAACGTATATTATATGTAATAAAATGTTTTCCAATAATCTATGTAAACCTGCCTGTACCAGCTACTTCTCGTAATTTTGGGTCAAGGTATACACTTATTATTGCACACTAATATATTGAAAGATATCAAATGTTTTGAACCACTTGATTGTAAACAAAAGCATATCAAGTATAAGCAAATTTCTCATAAAGCGTAATTAAACTCAATCTATCATTACAAGTAATGTTAATATAATATTTACAATATCACAATACTAAAACTAGGAAATGCATTTTCCTGACAATGTTTTATTATTTACTAATTTGCTTTGTAATTAATGCAACTTATTTTCTACTCTGTTCAGTTTATCGTAATAGTTTTGCTTTCCCTTTTAATTGCTATGCATTTAACTAGTTATTCAGTTTTATATTGCATGTAGCTGTTCTTACTTTGTGCTTTGTTTTTTTTTCCTATTGTCATTGTTGTACCTTGTTATGGTGGTACTGAAGTTTTTCGGCTGTCTGCAGTTTTGGACAAATGAATTCTCGAGAAAGACGCACCAAGGTGAGCCGTGAAGATTTAGCCAAAGCTACACTTGTTACGATAACCAACAATATCGGATCTATTGCAAGAATGTGCGCACTTCAAGAAAAAATAGAAAGGGTAAAAAGAAAATAATTCTTATATATAAATTACTAAATTATGTTTTTCTCCTATAGGTGGTGTTTATTGGTAATTTTTTAAGAGTCAATCCGATTTCTATGAAGCTACTGGCATATGCTATGGATTATTGGTCTAATGGTACTATGAAGGCATTATTTTTGGAACATGAAGGCTATTTTGGGGCAGTTGGTTGTCTTCTACAGTTTAATGGTCATAGTTGATTTACTGTAGTTTGTTAAGAAGAATAGTCCACCTTATATATTAAGAAACATTCCAAGTAAAATGGTGAAGGAATTTTTATATACAATGAAAATAACTTGGATTAGTTGTTTCTTGTTTCTGCAATTCCAGTTTTATTCTTGTTAGGCTGTACACACATTTTACATTGGGATATTTTAGTTTGGTGATGTAATAATTATAATAATTAGCTGCTCAGTTCTTTTTATTTAGAATATAACATTATAATAGAGAATATTTTTGTAAATTTTTTCATGAGATCGAAATTAAAGAATTATGATGCAATGTCCATTTAAATTAAAGGATAACATATTTCTAACTTCATATTTCAAAATTATTTGTAGGAAGTGTCAAGTAAATATGTTATGAAATTTAGTCAAAAATATCTTGTAGGCTTTGAAAACTTGTATTAAGATATGTTTCTGCACAAGTAGTTAATAGCAGTAACATGAAAAACTAAAAGCCTGCCATGTAAAAAAACAAAATCTTATTATGATAATAAACTGAAGAGAGAAAGGAGATACCATATCAGTCTACTATATATTGATAAAGGCTGAGGTCATCTTAAGGAATAGGAAGGATAATATTAAGACATTACGATCACTATTCCAGACATTTTAATAATTGTATCTATTACTTTTTTCTTAACAAGCTTTGTATGATTAGCTCATATTTGAGCAGCTTAAGATTTAAGTATGTTATTTTGTTATATTCTTGATATAGTTTTTTCAATATTATTGTCTTGTATTTTAAAACAGTAGCGTCAAAAGGGACTATTCATCGGAGAAAATGTTACACTGTTAATTAGAATGAAGAAACAATTTTGCTGGAACTGCAACTTTCGATTTTGTGTGTGTCATACATATCCATCTCTCATATTAATTCTTTGACTACCTTACATGTTGCATTTAACAATTGGGGACCGAAAAAGTGAAGTACGAAGTTAGTTATTCTCTGATCACCTTGTTTGTTTTTGTGGATGGTGCTACATACATATATATTTTTTCATTTGTAACCATTACGGAAAATGTGTTTTGTTTCATTTGAATCGGTGTATGTTGTATTTTTGTATTAACTTATTTTTTTTTAAATTAAGTTTAAATTGTAAAACAGAAAACTTTGCAATTGTGTTAATATATTTTTGTTGATTATCAAAAGGTTTCTAATCAGTAATGTTAATATAAATTTTTGGCTTGTTTATTTACATTTCTAAAGTAGTAGATCATGAAAAATCTAATTATTAAATTGGTGAACACTATGGCTAGCTTTTTAAATTTTGACGTTTTTCTGTATTTTCTATTTCTGTGTACATATTTTATAAGAAATATTCTGTATAAATTAGGAATCATTTAACTACTGATTAGGAATCATTTAAAATTTGTATAAATGTATTGTAAATTATTGGAAATTTTTATATGCATATATACTATGTAGTTTTCTTATTTTTACATTTTATTAATAAGTAGTACTATTACTATAGCTATCCATAATATAAAGACGCACATAAATGTTATTTTTATTTCATGGTATATTTAATATATTTTTTCTGTAGGTTATTTATTTTTCTTTTTCTCATAATAATAATCCAATAAAGCACTTGTTGACATTGGATTGCACATTTAAATATTAGTAGCTAAGAATACATAATACATTTGGAATAAAATTTGTCAGTTGTCTTATTTTTTCTTTTGTTGAAGCTGAGTGCAAGAACCAAACCAAGTTCATAAATGAGTTTTCATAGAAATATTATAAAACCAGTAAGATTGAATTGAAACTAAAGTGGTAATATATACATTTGAAACTGTTCGTATAAAAAAAACAACAAAATCTTTCTAAATAAGTAGCAGCATAAGAATAGCCAGCAAGTGCACTCTCACTAATATTTTCAACTGCCGATTGTGATCTAAGTTTATTTTCAGCCTACGGAGCAGAGTTACAACATAGTATCCACAGTGGACACATTGATTACAACAGAGAACTTTAGTTTTGTGTTGCTTAGTAGCAGGCGCGACTCACTGGGTGAGGGTGAGCCTCACCTAAACGAACTATGTTAATAAATTTATTTTATCGATACTTTCTAGATTAAAAATATTGAATTTAATATAAATACGCTTATTTTATAATAATAGTATATTAAAGTATTAGTTTCATAAGACACGTTTTTAGCGGACGCGTCCGAGTTTAGAAAACGACCCGCGTAGTGGGGATTTTTCTAAAGAGGAGAAGTGCGCTAAAATGTCTTGTGAAACGAATACTTTATACTATTTTTTCTATTTGCGTTAGTTTCTTATTAAATAATTTAAAAAATTACTAAAAAGTTTTAAATAAAATTTGTTAGGGATATTTTGATAAGTAGCATAAGCATGTTTCTCCCGAAAACCACAATTTGGATGTGAAAAATTCTCGGAAAAGAAAATTGTTGAAATCTGTTTTTCTAAGAAATAGTATGATTAATTGATTTTATATAACACATACTGTTGATTCGTAGAGCTTAATAATGGCTTAGTAATGGATAACAAGTAAAATAATAATTAGTAATTTTTTACATGATATGACAGTCATCATGTTTTAGCTTCTGCGTTTGTTTCTTTTCTGGATCATTTTTAATTTTTTCTCTTCTTTTCCACATTTTCTTTGCACCTCATAATGTAAGAACATGAATGTATGTAGGAGTTGTCATTTACGTAAACAAATTGTATTACGTGGAATTATAAATCCACGCAAATGATGCAATGAAAATGTAACATAGTGCCTAGACTATTTTCTTTGGAGGCTTTATACTAGCTATAATGAAACAACACAAGTAGTGTATCAACTTACGAAAAATTCATTTCTAAATTCAACATCAGTAAGAAATTATGATAACCACGTGAATGACACGAAATAAATGTACTCTTACATCAAACCATATAAACTACCTCTATAAAGTTTATAGATCAACTGAACGAGACACTACATGTTGATTTCATTAAAATTACATATGCAAGCAATACATGTGTAATGCTGATATTGTAGAAATACTGATACTATACGTGAAATTTAATAATGTTCTCTCTTAGTTAGATCCACGCAAATGCCAAACTATCAGGGACAACATTTAATTGATTGTGTACAGTGGTGGATTTAACACTTAAGGGGCCTGAAGCGTTACATATTTTTGGGGCCCCATAGTATAAATCAATTACTACAATTTATATACCTTTTATTTTGTTATCAAAAAGTAAGTACATATAATTATTAATATCAGAATTCACGGGGGGTGGATGGAGGAAATTTGTAAGTATAATAGTCGTCCGTTAACAATTTTTAACTTTTAAAAATAAATTAATCTATCTAAAAGTTATTGTATATTTCAAATAATTAGATATATTGCATGTGCTGACATCTATAGCATTTTAATAGAACCACTGAAAATGCAAAATCATTTCATTACAGTTTCAAGATTATGAACAATGAATCATTTTCATGGTTACTAGACTGTGTGAAATGTGTAATTTTCTATAGTGGCCGTAGATAAATTAGTTATTTGGATACCAAATAAAGTTGTACTTTTTTATCACGAGTATGGAGATTGTTGAACAACCATAACGAGTGATAAAAATTCAGCTTAGTGCTGAGGTGTACATTACGTTTTTTCTGAAATCGTGAAATTGAGAATTTAAAATACAAAATGTGCTTTTAATAACAGTAGAGTAGGCAACTAAGTCAACGTGGCTGTGTGCGACATATGTCAAATAAATGTAAAACAATGCAAATAAAAATGACAGATGAGTCCGTAAAAGTCAGTTTTGACATATGCCATTGTGACAGATGAGTCCGTAAAAGTTCTACTTTATGTATTATTTCAGAAAAACATTTTTATTTCATAATCAGTTCATTTATAATGGAACTTTTCACTGCTTTTAGAAGCATCAAATTTATCAATAATATTTTCAAATTTTTGCGTAAATTATTGCTTATTTGCTTAAGCGTAATAAAGATAATTTAAAAGACTTTATAATGCCGAATTGTAGCGTTCTAGGTTGTAAAAACCGAACAGAAGGGAAATGTTCTAAGGTCATAACCTTTCACAGGTACGTATTACAATATGTTAAGATGTTTTTTAAGTTGTTTTAACATTGGAAAATGTTGTCAATTGACAAATGACATTAAGGAATTTCATCCATTCGAAAGAGTTGCAGAGTTTGTTAGAAGGCATTGAAGGCAAGCCATTCGGAGCGACAGAGATGATACATTCCTCGCAGGTCTGCTGTGAAACAGTACACTTCGTTACAATATTTTACCTATCGCTCTGAGTGCTTGCCTATTCGTACGAAACTCTAATGCGTAAACCATACACTTTTTTTACCAGCCTGTACACAATAAGATCTGTTTCTTGCTTCACTTTTTGCGAGAAAGTGAATTCCCACGCCAATAATTTTTATTTGTCGCGTGTCCAAGATTCCCAGAGTGTTTTATGTGGAGCACCTGTCGTTAGATTTAATCTCCACGTTCCTTCCAAGAGGAAGTAATTGAGGTACGCTCAATGTCGCGTGTTCTATGCGGTCCTTGGCAGGAGGCCTCTGAGAGGCCTCCAACGCTTGTGCCTAAATCCGCCACTGATTGTGTAGTAGTCGATGCTTAATATTTTATATATTAAATGACTCTGGTTGAGAATACTTGTTTTACAATTCTCCTTAATTAGAACAATAATGATTAACTGATGCCTTAGAAAAACTGCTTTTTACTTTGAGAATACATACTAGGGACATGCCACGTGAATGATATATGACATAATAAAGTTTACTTTTTATTGTTAAAAAAATAGGTCACTTGTTAATATATACTTGGTTAAATAGACCGCTATTACATCTTCACTGTACTGAACTAACAGGTAAAAAGGCATTCGTAATATAATATTAATTAAACAGGGACAGTAAATTTAATATTTCTGAAAAATTACCCATAACAGTTGGCAACACCAGAAATCATGCAATTATTTTTTACATAACCTCGCTTAATCCGCGTGACGTAGAAATTCTCATTCTTATCTCATACACACAAAGTGTGCTAGTAGCGGCCCGCTACTAAGCAGAAGGCCCCTTTTCAAATTTGCCAGGTGTACTATACGTACTGTTGAAAATTATTATAAATTCAAAGTAGAAAGTATGTCAATATATTTGTGACATAAATAATTGCTACTTAATGAATTAAAGACTTGGACGAAATAAGAATAATTATATTTCATTTCATAGAATAAATACTTTATTTGCTAAAGAAATTAATGAGGTATAAATTCAATAGTATTTTCAGCAAAGAATGATTTTTGTTAACAAAAATAATTATTCATTGGATCTTTTGGATATTATAACTTATAAGGTAAAGATATATAATTTTATAAAACTGAATTTTATTACGTTAAGTTTATTGTGATCTTTTGCACATACACTACACAATGCATCCCATATGATGACAGTATCAAAATTTACAATTTCGTTAATAATAAAGTAAAAACCGTTACGTCCTTAACAGGGCTTTTTATTATTCGGCGCATTTTTGTGGCCTGCAAGACTAGTTTTGCAAGCTTTGCATTCCAGTTATAAGAGTTCACTGCGTAAATAAGATAAATTTGACATTCTAAGAACAGCCGTCTAACAGTGATATCAACTTTAAAAAATAAAATGTTACTGTTTACAGTATTCTAAAGAATTAGCTATTAGGACACGCAAATATAAAAAATTTATTTATATGTGCATACACAACGCAGCACGATACACTATGTATGTATATTTATTTACGGCAAAGCCATTTCTAATACATTATAGTAAATAACTATATATTAAGGGTTGCAAATAGATCAAATAAAACAAACAATAGAACAAACAAAACAGACATCCAGCAAAAGGTTATGCTTATAAGGTTATACAAAACGTATGAACTTAATATTAATTACTGTGCTTTATTTTATTATTAAAATATGTTAGTGACAGCAAAGAAATCAATATGATCAGGAATCAACATCCTATAGTCCAAGAGCCAGCGACGGATTACTGCTTACAGCATTTTTAACAAGCGTATAACTGCTATGGAAGGTCCCTTTGAATATACTGAGAAGGGAACCCTACGTCTGGCAACTCTGCGGTGGTGGTTTTAGCGCCCTCGCGCTTCTGAAGGGTGTCTAAAAAGGACTAAAATGATAGTATAATAACAAGTCTGACGCTTTGCTATGTTAAAGATAATCATCTGTTATATAAATAAATAAATTTATAGACGTGTTTGCGAGTGGTAAGTTTACAGCAGATTCTTATAATAACTAATAATAATAAATAACTAATGCGTATCGACGATCACTCCCCGTACGCGCGCTTGTATCCGAGTGCCCGCATAAGGCTGTCTCGCTCGCACTTACGCATTTGCATAAGGCTATCTCTCCGATTTGACTTATGTCAAACATGTTTATTTATTTATTTATTTATTTATTTACAGATATCCAATACAATATAATTAACTTAAATTTGTGAGAGACACAATTAAAATTAAAAAAAATAATTAATTATTACTAATACAAATTCTTACAATTATCTTAATATAAAATTTTTTTTAAGTTGCATTTTAAAAGAATATAAACTGGAATCGAAGAGATTAATTTTAGATTGATGGATATTGGCAGTTCTCATTAATCGAGTTATAGGAACATTCATCCCATAATTAGTAGAATGAAATTGGATTTTAAAAGTCGCAGAATTACGAGTTCTTCTTATATTAACATTAAAAAGAATTAATTCTAACAGCTCGGGCGAATTAACAATGCCATTTATCAGTTTATGTAGAAAATGTAAGTCAATCTCAATTCTGCGACATTCAAGGGATCCAATATTCGAGGTAGTTAATATATCCACATATTCATAGTTTCCTCTATTAAAGCCTAGTTTGTACGCAGCAAACCGTAGGAACTTTGATTGAACTTTTTCAATTAATTCAATATCAATATTATATTGAGGATTCCATATTATGCTGTTATATTCTAGTATACTCCGAACAAGAGAACAATAAAGCAATTTGCAAGTATTTACCGAGAAAATCTGTGTAGTTCTAATTACAAAACCTAATGTCTTAAGGCTCTTTGATACAGTATTAATAATATGCGGTTTAAAAGTCATTTTACTATCGAATATAACACCATGGTCTTTTATGATATCTACTGATTTTAGATCTTTGTTTTTAATTTTGTAAGAGGCAACTATTGGTGTACAAATCCTGAAAAATCTAATTTGATAGCACTTGTCGATGTTCAATTTTAGAAGATTATCATCACACCACTTGGATAAACTATCTAAATCATTTTGCAACAGTTTAACATCCTCTATTGAACTGATAGCTTTAAACAATTTCAAATCATCTGCAAACATGAGAATATTACTGGTATTTAAAATTTGTGTTATGTCGTCAACAAATAAATTAAATAGCAGAGGTCCTATATGTGACCCCTGGGGTACTCCAGATGTTGTTTCAATTGATTTAGAAGTTGATCTAGCGTATTGCACATATTGGATTCTGTCAGTTAAGTAGCTATGAATCCATTTAAGAACAGAACAGAAGAAGTGTTTTATGGTCTGTCGCTTTGTTTCCACTGCTTTGTTATTTTACTTTAAATAGTTATTTTTATTATGCAACTTTATGCAAATCCGGCGGAAAATCTACCAACCGCAAACACATCTGTATTTATCATTTTTATTTATATAGCAGTTGATTTTCTTTAACATAGCAAAGCGGCAGACTTGTTATTATACTGTTTTCTTAATACTTTTTTACACCCTTGAGAAGCTCGAGGACGCTAAAAGCCACCACCGCAAAGTTGTCAGACGTCGGGTTCCCTTCTCAGTATATTCAAAGGGACCTTCTATAGCAATTATACGCTAGTTAAAAATACTGTAAGCAAACCCGTTGCTGGCTCTTGGACTACTAGCTATAGGACCATAGTAGCTGTAGTTAGTTCTACAGTGTTCGTGAAATAATAAATTATTCCTGAAATTATATCTTGCTGGAATATTAAAATCAATTTGATTTAATAATGTTGGGCAATCAAGCTTAAATAAGAAGGCACGATCCAGATACTCTCTTCTGTTTTTTAAAGTTTTTAAGTTCATGAGAGTTCTTAAGTCATTGTAGCAAATATCATCTGTAGGAATGTTTAACTTATAAGCAATGAATCTTAAATTAATCTTTGTTGGACTTTTTCTAACGCATTTATATAAATCTCATAATTGGGAGACCAAACTTGAGATTCATATTCCATTAATGATCTAACAATGGCACAGTATACTTCCTTGATAATATATACATTATTAAAATCATTTAAAGTTCGTATAACAAAACCTAACAATTTAATAGCTCTATTTGATAGACTTTCTACGTGATTTTTGAATGATAGTTCTTTATCGAATAATACCCCTAAATCTTTAATGGTCTCAACAGCTTCAAGATAATTTGTGTTTACAGTGTAATTATACAAAATTGGATGATTTATACGATAGAACCTCATAATAACCATAAGACTTGTCATTCTTACTGCACCATGAATAAAAGTTTTCAATATCTAATTGTAACAATTCACAATCTTCTTCATTATGTATTTGTTTATAAATTTTTAGGTCGTCAGCATACAACAAAACGTTGCTAAATTTTATATTTTGAACAATATCATTAACAAAATAATTGAAGAAAAGAGCTGATAAATGACCTCCTTGGGGTACCCCTGAGCATACGTTAGTTTCATTTGAAATATGGTTTTTAATTTTAACAGCCTATCTACGATTTAATAGATAACTT
The DNA here is from genome assembly GCA_929113105.1 of Agrypnus murinus. Taxonomy (NCBI): domain Eukaryota; kingdom Metazoa; phylum Arthropoda; class Insecta; order Coleoptera; family Elateridae; genus Agrypnus; species Agrypnus murinus. Next base: position 71,842,845 of record OV816024.1, read on the forward strand.
CTTATCCATTGAATTAAACTGCCATGAATACCCATACCTTCCAATTTCTTTAGTAATAAATGATGATTTACATTATCGAATACCTTGGAGTAGAAGTCGGTGTAAATCACATCTACTTGACACCTCTTCTCCAAAGCATTCATCACATATTGCTTGTAAATCATTAGGTTTGTAACTGTAGATCGACCCTTTACAAAGCCATGTTGAACAGGTACTAAAACATTCTTAAACAATGGTGTTATATTATTATTAACGATAGCCTCAAATAACTTGGCATAAGTTGATGATTTTGATATACCACGATAATTTTTAATATTGCTTCTTTCGCCATCTTTAAAAATAGGTGTAATATAGTTAAGTTTCCATACATCTGGAAAAGTACCAGTATCCAATGACAGATTAAAGATTTTGCATAAAATATCTGCAAGAAGAAAACAACTTTTAATAAATATAACAGGTATACAGTCTGGACGACAGCATAGATTGTCGTTGAGATTATTAATCTGCAAATTATCCAATTCACAAATCTGAAGGTTAGGCAAATTAACATTAATATCATAATTGAAATCAATATCCTTTTTAGAATATATATCAAAAAAGCTTATAAATGTCACATAAATTTATGCATACTTAATAAATAAATTATTATTTTGATTTTTCCACGGGACTTACCCGGTATTCTTCATCAGACGGTACCAGGTACAAGTCTTATGAAGCTGTATTGTGGTCTAACAGAGCATGGCCGAATTATTCTACTTTGTTATCCTTATCATGCGCTGTGTTGGTCTATATGCTGCGGTGGTACCCAAATTAACATTGGGCAAACATCCATAGCGTCTTGTTGACCATGACTAAGGTCGCTGGCTGTACCGTCTAATAGTGAATCTTACGGTAGCAGGTCTGGGGACCCGGCCAGACATATAAGAAATATCTGCAAGAAGAAAACAACTTTTAATAAATATAACAGGTATACAGTCTGGACCACAGCATAGATTGTCGTTGAGATTATTAATCTGCAAATTATCAAATTCACAAATCTGAAGGTTAGGCAAATTAACATTAGTATCATAATTGAAATCAATATCCTTTTTAGAGTGTACATCAAAAAAGCTTATAAATGTCACATAAATTTATGCATACTTAATAAATAAATTATTATTATGTACGCTTGCATTATAAAGTACTGTTTATTGTATTGTTTTGCGGCAGTGAACTGGCTTATTATTGTACTCGTAAAATAAAGTAGTAGTAGTAAAATAAAGTATATAGTAGTAAAGTAAAGTATGACAACTGTATATTACATGTCAAATTTTCTTCTGTCAAGAATAGATGTCAAATTTATAAACTGATTTTCTTTTGATAATTACCCAAATTTAGGAATTGAACATAAAGCTTTGTATGCAACTCTTACATAATCGGACCTTATAGACTCACCCTTTTTATAGGCCTTGCTCGCTTCGCTCGCTCGGCCATAAACTGGGCTTGTCTATAAAGTCCTACATTATGTACTTGTTACATAAATAGCTATTATTATTAACTGATGAGAAGTGATTATTAAATAACTATACAATTTGTTCAGGATTATCACTGGTATGTTCATTATAGATCATAAGATGAGGTAAATCAAAACCACCCCTTTTGTTAATTACATATCTCCAAAATTGTTTCTTGTTTGTGACTGTGCTTTGCAAAGTATTAATATATTCAGAATAACTCGAAAATGAAACTTTTTTACATTCAGATCTAAGATTTGAGAATACCTTATAGTCACGCCAAGTCTTAGTTTCTTTTTATCTTTTGTGTGCAGCTTTTTTTTTCATTATTAATTCTTTTGAATGCTGATTAACCCATTTTGGAAACTTAGGAGGTTTTGACTTACATTTTAGTACATATATATCAATAACTGTATACAACACTTCATAAAATTTATCAACAATATCATTTATATTAAATGATTGTAGGATAGAATCCCAATTAACATCAGACAGCAATAGTTCATTTCAATAAAATGTGCTTGCTTAAAATTATAATAACAATCCTCAAAATCCAGTTTTGTAAAACTTGACGTACAATTTACTACTTCATCATACAGTGCAGGGTGATAACTATCACGCGAATAGAATGGATGAGGCTCAAGATTTTAAGCTTCAGTTAATGCATCTGTATGCATTCGCTGGCTCGTTGCAGCAGCTTGGTTATCATATACTCTTCCTATAGGCAGAACTGAGACTGAGATTTCACTGCTTCGCGAATCAATGGAAGATCAAGATTTTGGTATCATATGTTATTTTACCATCCGGACCTCCGTACAAATACTACCAAAGACGATTTATTTCGCTTTTCAAAATGGTATTTTAACGTGATTAACTTGTGTGCTATGTATTGCAACGTTCTTTTTAAAATAATAACAAAATTCTGTTGGGTCGTCTATTAGTAAAGAAAGATATTTACACTTAACACACACTAATTTAATCTTAACTAACAACAAAACACAATTATAAACTAGCTATTAACGAACTATTTATATTTAATCACAATATTTATTTCGTACTATTTACACACACACATTTATATTCTACTTAGATATTTATCTATTACATCTTGTGTCTACGAACACGTCTAATTACTCGCGGTTGACTAATCCCCTCTGCCGTGTAAGACCGCGTTTATATACAGCATACAATCTTCTAGAAAATGCACTAGATTCTTCTAGATGGTCTATTGTATGCCGCTCCGTCGATGACTCACGCTGATGAATCACACATGCAGGTACCGGCGAACCACACTGGCAGATGTTGATGACTCATGCAGTCTGGAACATTATTCAACATAAAATATTCCAAGTCAAAATTGAAGAACTTATTAAAGAAAAACGATTTAATAAAATTACGTACTTTCGAAGCTTTATATTTTGCAAAAAATGACAAGCTTGAAGTTAGTTTTATCGAAAAAGATTGTTTTTTTTGATATTTTTTAGTTAAGGCAGGAATCACGCTGCTCGACCACGTCGACCGTCCGAGACCGACCGAAATTTCGAACACATATAACTGTATGCGCAACGTCACACTTTTAGACCATCAGCCGTCCACCGTCGACCATGCTCTATCGTCCAGCTTGAAATTCAAACGGGTTGGAATTTTGACTGATTGTGGTCGACGATCGCATGCGCGTTATTACTTTGCATTTCCAAACACGTGGGCGTGTTTGCAAAGCTTTGTGCATCAGAACATAACTTATGTATAAAGTTTATAGCCATGGATGTAAAATATTGCGATTTTGTTTTTCTGCAGATAGTATAATAGCCCATGATGAAATTTGGTTTTATAAGCTGCACTAAAACATTGATGAATAGCGGATACAATACAAAAAATTCTCCTTGTTCCCGCTTTAAATACATTTCTCGGGCTCAAATTTTTCTTTCTCCTCTTCTTAATCTCCTCAAAATCATATAATTAACAATTACATTTTCGGAATCGCTATCACCACTGCTACTCATTTTGAAAATTTTATTAGAAAATCAATAAAAGTGAGGTTAGGAAGAAAAAACTGCTCTAGGTCGGTCGACCAATGTGATTTGAATATTTTAATGATCAGCTGTCGACCGATTTTTTTAGGCCGATGGTGGACGGTCGATGCTGGTCGATCGAGCAGTGTGATTCCTACCTTAGAAGGGTATTAGGAACGTGTTTGTGCCGAGCACGCGTGCCGCTCTAGCTCAATTCTTTAATTAACTGTGCTTTTAACTGAAATTTCCTGCTATTGGGATTGGTGGCATTAGTTTTTCAAACAGATGTTAAATTAAAAATTGGTATCTGCAAGAAGCTTTAATTTTGCAGTTACTTTGGTAAATAAAAAAAGGCTCACTATTAACAGATAAAAGCTTTACTTTTTTCGGATTTGTTGTTTGTGTTTGGGCGAGGAATCAGGATGGCGAAGCATCCGTCGTACCTCATGGCACCGATTGCTATGACGATTTGCCCGACCCTACTAGAATTTAGCCGAATCTGGGGGAATTCCACCCCCAGTAGGGATCTTTATCGTGCCAAACATCGCATTGACACGGGACCTACAGTTTCACTTCTTATCCGTTTTTCGGATTTGTTTAAGAAGAAAATCCCATTGTTTACGGGGAATTTGTCCGAAGTCATAATCTAAGAAAACTGCACTATATTGTAAATACAAATTATTTAATAAAATAATTATTAAAATCAATCGTTGTTAAAGTTAAGAAAAAGAAAATCCCGTTGTTTACTTTACGGGGAATTTGTCCGAAGTCATAATCTAAGAAGACTGCACTATATTGTAAATACAAATTATTGAATAAAATAATTATTAAAATCAATCGTTATTAAAGTTAAAAAAACTTTATATAAAAATATTATCTCTCTCATATTCATTTTAATTTAAAATTATTTCAGAACCTAATAACCAAGAAATTCAAAATATTATTGGCATGTAAAATAGTAAAATCATGGTGGTCAATACGAATAAAATACAAACAGGATTGTACTAAATTATTTTACTATAAATTAAAAAATACATATACATAATATGCAAAATCCAAATACATATAGAAATTCGATGACATTTCTATTTTGGTAATCTTCTACAAGACTTTTTATTCGTATATCTGCTTGTATATATTTTCTTTTCTTCGATGGCGGATCGTTGCCAGCAATTAATTGTTCATAAAAAACGTCTCTTCCCCGTTGAATTTTTTTAAGCTTATAATCAGTTTCCAAATTGTAGGGTGGTTCATAGAAAGTTCCGTCTGTAAAAGCGCCTATGTGCCGCTTCGGCATGATTGTTCGTTCTGTCTGTATTAGTTAATACACGATTATAAACTGACCACAGCTTTGGACCAAAAATCGCAGGTCGTCTTCGATTTCCACGACGATTTGGACGTCCTACATACGAATCTTCAAACCACTGCAGCAACGGTTCCAGTTCGGGAGGCAACGCATTAGATAATTCATCAATTGTGTTATCCAAGTCTTCTATAGGTACAAACGCTAACGAGGCTACCATACGCGCTTGTAATGCAAAATCAGCATCGTTATTGTACCGTCCCATTAAGTGAAGTTCACCCGAATGTTTTCTCATGTTTTTAGTAAGGTGAAACAAGCATCCCAAGATGTCAGCATTGGAAAGGCACCCTTGAAGGCGTTGATAACGGCTAATTCAAAATCACAAGAGATTTTTCTTGGATTTAAATTAGGTTCAATGTTCTTAAGCAAACCAATCATTCTTGTGTAGGTGTCAGCTTGCTTATTCGGCAAGAGAGCGTAAGCCACAGGATGAACACCGTCGAATCTTTCGGCCATTATCACGTATATTTGGTAGAAGAATTGTGGTGCCATAGAGAACGTTCCGTCAACGAACCAATGCTGTGATTCCAGTAAAATCTAAAAACCAAGAAAATAATGTAAATGTAATGGCTTATGTTAAATTAGTCCAAATTCAATTTAAGATATTTAGAACCTTCCATGTAGATACTTTTAGTTTTATTGTGACTACAGAATTATTGCTTTTGTAATATAGGTTAGTTACTGGTTGGTTTTAAAATATAGATTTGGTTAATTAATCTGGTTTATTTGTTTTATTATATTTCCATAATACTTAAATGAAAATTGGACACATTATTTAATCAATTGACTCGAATTAATATCAAATTAAAACTAGTGAGAATGCGCAGAGCTAGCATTGCCATGACGAACAAAAACAACTGTATACTTAATAAACTAATTTATTTTTGAAAACTAATGTTGACGCATTAGTTTTGTCATAAAAACTAAAATTCTAAGTCCTAAAGTTTTTCGTAATTTAAAAAAAAAAGTTGCTAAACATGTTTATTTTTTCGTAAATTTTTAAAAAATACAAAATTTTTCAGTTTTCAAAAATTTGCGGAAATTTTCGGTGGTCATTTTGACCACGTTCCCGAAGAGATACAAAAAAATGTTTCAACCTAAAGTTTCTTAGAATTTGATGTACTATAAGATTCCAAAAAGTCAACATGGAAAAGGCGACAGACCAACAGACGGACTTCACGAATTCAGAGACGAATTTTTTGTTCGTTGAAAATAATTTAAAGAAAATTTAAAAATACTAACCTCATGAACGTTTCTTTCTCGACCAAATATTAAAACTCTGTCCGCTGCTGGTCCGCTATCTGCTATTCAAAAGTTCTCCGCCATTCCATTTGCTACGTAAGTTCTGATTTCTTTAGGAATTATTAAACCTTCTATTCGTAACGGAGCTGGGGGTGCAGCATTTATTTCATTTCGTTTCCTTCTAATCATTTTTTTCAAAGCCAGATGTTTGGGTAAAGCTGCTTGGGCAGCCTGTGATAAGTTTGAGCCATTAAGGCATGCATTAATAATTTGAGACGTTTGATCCATAGTTTCACCAGCACGGATTTTCATTTTCTTACAAACTATGTCAGCTTCCACTTTTGCCGCATTACTGTCGTGGGCATGATTATGGATTTCCTTGACTATGATACCACCCTATGTATGAATACGACTTTTAGTCATTGTTCTTTTGCTCACATCGCCAAAATTCTTTTGTTTCGCAGGCACTAATTCTATCGAAAACATAACAGTAACCGTTACTGTGAAATTTATTTTTCCCTTTTCTGGAAAATACTTCCATTTTTGAAAAACACTCAAACCAATAATAGTAATTATAAGAATCAACAACAATTAATAAAATCTCAAATGTCCAAAAGAAAGATGTTAGTTCAAGTGCACACTTCAAACACTCAAAGAACAAATGAAGTCTAAAGTTGTAAAAATCTTTATATATGTATAGTTGAGGCACATATTTTCATTCGAATCAATTCTTATCTATGTTGTGTTTTGAATATTTAATAAATTTTTAAAATTTATACTTTTTTTTTTATAAGATGTAGCTGTAAATTGTAAAAATTCTTGTTTGTTGTAACATAAATTATCCCAATTTAAATGTTGCTTTAACGTTGAATTACTTATTGAATTTAGAGTACTATTCATTGTGATTATACCTAAGTGGAATTATCTTAAGATAGATAAAAGGGATAGACCCTCGTTATTAACAAAAGTCACGAACCTAAATTTATAAAGTTTTGAAGATAATAATTCATGTACCTATATTTGCTAGACTAGAATTTTACAAATTGTATGTCAGTTAATATAAATATTATTAACATTATTATTACTACTAATTCCTCATATGTTATACAATAATGTACAGTATGTTGTTTAATTTGTACAATACATAATCATTCTTGAGTCTCATTTTGGTGGTATGGAAGGTTCAATTTAAGTATTGCAGAAACAAATGAATGCCAAACAATCTAACTTAATTATATAATGGTTGTTTCTCAAAACAATTACTAATATAATTTAAGATTCAAATAGATCATAGCTTATATATGTAATCTCTTTTTTAAAAAATAAATATTTATTATCCTATATAAAAAAAACACCCATATTACATGTTGAAAGAAAAATCTGCCCTCATTTGACGATTACATTGAACATAAATAAATTATCTAGTCACTGAATGAATCCATTTGGCAATATTATAATATAAAGCATTACCCTGCAACCAGTGCCATTCTATTCACCAATACAGTCTGTACTACCTACCTGTAAACATATATGTCTCACAGCTTACTATTTCGCGCCGTAGTGTCCTTGCGCCCTAGTGTCCCGCGCCCTAACGGCTGCGCCCTAGAGGCCGCGCCTTAGTGGCTGCGCCCTAATGTCCGGCTCCGGACCTACCTTATACTCTTGGAACATGGAAATGCACAAATAGATAAAGAATATTGAACAATGTTAAAAAAGGTAAAAGAAATTACCACAAAAATCAGTAAAATTAATTGAAATGACATTAACAAAAAAATGAACAGTAGTGTAAACAAGAGCACCACAAATGCCCAGTGTAACTTGAGAGTAGTCATGAGTAACACACTTACTTTTTATCAGAAATCATGCTAAAATCTATGTACCCTCTGGTTTTTACTATCAGACGCATAGATGAAGTTGAAATTACACTACAATAACCTTGACTTACCAAGAAAATGAGTTGAAAATTGCCTTTTGAATCTCCCTACTGTACAAAGCCACTCACTACCTGAACATTGCAACTTGTGCGTTTTTTATTTGTAAAGTTTTTCAGTAGATGGTGTTACCAATCACAAATTCAATAGAAGCAATGTAACTTTAATGCAACACTGGGTCAGTATGGAAAAAACCCCATTAAAATACAAGATATAACTGTAAAAATATATAATGTTACTTCTATGTAATATGGAGTGGTACAGGGTTAAATGAATATTCTTGACTTTATCCTTCTAATCAATAAGAAATCAAAAATATGAATAAGACTTTTATAACTAAATTGTATGTATAACTTACAACAAAATGTGACCAGTCGAAGCTTTTTCATTATTGAATATGATAATTATTTATGTTAAAATGTCACAGAAAATGCATTTTTTTAAAGCATGAAAGCAACTTGTTTCTTACAGTAATACTGTTGCACTACTTATTTGCAAGGTCTTGGCTACTTTTCGTTTGCTTACGCAGGTAAACTATGCACTGATTTGACTGTCCTAAACATGTGTCTGTAGGATTCAACACAGGTAAAAAAATAAAACTTCTGTAAAAAACTAATTTTATTTGTATTTACAATACAAAGTCAACTGGATACTTGTTAACGCACAATTTGGTATATTAATAACTATAATCTCGTTTAATTCCATTTTTCGAGGAAAAGTCAATTATATTTAAGCAGCGGTCTGTAGCAGTAAATAAGGTAGATGCATCAAATGATATGCTATATATTGGGGAACTATATCTTTTTTTACAACTGCCCATGAAATATACCTAAAAATGTTTTTATTTTTTAAATATTACTTAGTCTTATAATTGTAATAAAATATTTACTTGAATGTGTTTCTTAACACGCATGTCCCATAATACTGCTCTTCCATGACTATCTGTTCCCGTTAATATAGTACAATAATTGTCCGTATCAAAACAGTACACAGTTGAATAGTATGGATCTTCCCATGATTGCTCACAAGCACCAGTTCTCATATCCCATTTGCGAACGTTTTTATCATAACCACATGATAGGAGAATGTACGGATTTTCCCATTTTATATGTAAAATTCCTGAGCCTTGACGAAAATTCCATCCTAACCTTTGTAGTATTACAGAGCTAAAAATGTATGTTTATAATATTCTATTTGTTCATAAATGAATGGTAAACATAGAATGTATTAATTACCAAATTGATGCATATAATTTTACATAAATGAAAATTCCAACAGCATCACCAGATGATGTGCCTAGTATTTAATAATTATTAAAGTAATTTTAAGTAATGTAACTGTAGGCTGAATGCTGACACAATAGATACTTGAATTCTTTAGGGAACTGCATGTGAAATCTTAGTTTGGCTTCCTATAAATATTTTTTATTTTTTTGAGAAGATGGATGTGCATCTAATTTTTTTAGGAAGAATGGATTTTGGCTATCTTTCGAAGGAAAGATAGCCAATGTATTTCTTATGGGAGTTTGTGCTCCTTTGTTGCCACCTATTTCACTGTATGAATCTATAGAAATATGGATTAAGAATCCAGAAGTTCTAAACCTTTGAAAACAGTAACCGAAAAAGTGTAATCGTAACCATACAAAAGGAAAATTTAAAGTCTTATTAACATGTATTTGTTATTTTATTGAACATTACTTGGGATTCTAAATATGCGTTATTTTATTACTTATACTTTTTTATTTAATTCTTTCATCTTCAACTTCTTTAAAAATAAAAATAAATGGCTGGTTAGCTTCTGTATGATCTTTTTAATCTTTTAATTCACAGGTAAATAAAGGAAGCCCAGTCCCAAACGCAACTTTAACGGTAAAATGATTCATCATGATAAAGTCATTCATTTGTTCAACTTGTTTAAAAAGAAACTTGCAAAAACGGAAATTTACGATTAGCAGCAAATTCAAAGAAAACAATAAACCCTTCTGATTTTTCTACTTTTACTTCGAACTACTGGAACTACTCTTTTATACTCTTATTATTTATTTATGTTTTCAATCTATTACTGTTTATGAAAGCTGCACAATTAAAAAAGTGTAGTTTGATAGTATACAATAATTTATTAGTTTTAATGTTTCTTTATTTAATAAAAACCAAATAACTATAACTTGCGTTGTACTTTTTTATTTACCTAAAATTCAAAAACTCGAAATCAAAAGTTTGACTTTTAATTATACTAAATTATTAGTTTTGTAATAGTACTGGCATTAACTCGTATAAACAGCAAGTTTTGAAATTTTGTTTTACTACCGCTGTCAGAAGAAGTGACTACCTGCAAATATAACTTGCTCGAACAATAGGGATTATAAAGGTTTAGGAATATTTAGTGTTTCTAAAAGTTGCTTGCAAGATGTTTGGCAACCCCGTTGTCCATAAGAACACACGCTGTAGTCCCAAAGTGAGACGACCAATAGGACAGCAAGGCTAATATGATGCTATTTTTTATTATTTTTATTCTATGCATTTACACTGAAAAAAAGAATAAAATAACCATCATATTAGCCTTGCTGCCCTAGATCATTATGAAATCAATAGTACAAGAGTTGACATAATTTCAGGGGTTGTAGAAATTAACACTATTTTATAAAAACTACATGTTTCATAGGAATAAAAAAAAAGGTATTTAAGTATTAAGGACGGTAGGTACGCTTTACCAGTCGAGGCTAATAGTGTGGAGACGGACGTGTAGCGCAGGTCTCCATATTAGCCGAGACTCATATTCATATTCATTGAGTAAAATTAAAAATTTTTTACTCTATCATTTTTTTTTCTATCTAACACAATTTTCGATGAAAAAAATGATAAACTTTCAAAAATGGCAAATTGTTCTCAATTTTATTCGAAATTGAAGCACTCTAGAAAAAAACCCAGTGGACAAAATTTATATAGTTTTTGACGAAGAATGCGATGCCGTTAAAAGAAATTTAAAAAAATATCTCTTTCTGATTTTTTCGACTTTTAAAATTTCTTTTGGAACTGGATATGTGTTTACCCTGTTTTAGGGGTCAAATAGTTTTTTTCATATAGGAGAGATGTGACATTCGAAAGTAGAAGCTTCAAGCTTTAAAATGAGCCCCCGCCGGCCTTTCTAAGTTGCGCCAATTTTTGGATCTAGCCGGTGGTTGAGTTCAGAAAGAATGACCCATATATGTACATATATTTGTAATATTTCCAAAGATAACCTCAAAACTTGAGTCAAAGTCATTGACTGCATTAATTTGTTTTCTTCAGAACACCAATCGAAATACTGGTACCAACTTAAGGCAACGTTGTCACTTTTTCACTACTCTAGAAGCGTATAATTTATTTATATTCTAGAGAGATTTCATTCTTTTTTAGTGTTTACATAGTACATAATATTATTTTATTTTTAGTAATAAAAAAAGTAAACTTGAATGAAATTTTTGATTAGGAAAATTATTTTTTTGCCATTTTTTCATGTTGTTAAGTTTGGACTAGACTAGATATTCAAAAGTTAATCTCTGTTATTAAAAAGACTAATAATAATAACACTACAACACAAAAAGAATTTCCAGGTTTTCATATGGTTTTTCTACAGGTTCTTGGTATGAAGATCACGAATCTGCTATTGGTTTTTTCGGGTCAAGTCAAATACTATTGTTTTGATGTCATTCCATGCCAAATCATCACAAGAAAAATGAACTTTTCAACCTCACCATATCAGATTATCGTGAAATTTAGTAGGATGGTAGAGGACAGCAAGTAACTTACGTATGTAAAATTATAGCCCTCAGTGATACATGGAATTCATACAGTGGGGTTGCAAATATGATAAAAAATGTAAAATTTACGCTTACAAGGGGAACAAAAACAATTCATAACTTTGCTTCTAATCATAGTAGAACTTTCATCTTAGGCTTGTTTGAAAGCTAAAAGAGCATTCAGTTTTAGAAAAACGACTACTTTTGGAAATGTGCTACATTTCAACCGATAATAAAATAATGAATTATTCAAGCCATATCTGTCACCTGAGCTCAGCATATTCATATCTCCTTTTGAAATCTAGCAAACATAAAAACATGCACCGGGTATCTTAGTTTCAAACATTATTCCGAATTCTTGTATTTCCTGTTTTTGTTCTTTACCCGTCAGCAAAAAATCATTTTTATTTTTAATAATTTCAAAAAGAGGTCGTTTTACATTTATAATTATTTACACACATTTTGTGAGTACACTGTTGCCGTTCTTTGTTTAGTTTATATGTATATTAATCTACTGTTGTTTCTTTTACTTCGAGTCCTTAATAATGGTTAAAAATATAACCGAAACATTGGAAAAATAAAGTGTTTGTATTAAAAAGACCAAAAAGCCCAATATTTTTAATATATTATTATATTAACTAAATTATTTTCACATGCATTCTGATAAAACTAGTATCGCTAGAGCTATTAGTTAAACTTTTGGCTCCAACTATCCCACCACAAGCTCCTTAAAATGATTTAAATTATATGTATAGATTTGGTAATTTATTCTACTGGTTTACCAAATGAACTAACTAGCTACCTATTTGTATCAATTATATGAAGAGGTGGAACAGAATTTAACCCTGCAGTTCCTACTGCCAACCTTTGACCTTCACTACTAAAAGCTACAGACCAAACACGATCATTCATATCATAGCTATGAAGTGGTTTAAAAAGGTGATCTTTATTGGCTTGATCCCATAGTTTAACAGATTCATCCCTTGATCCTGAAACAATTATGTCTCTATCTAAATCTACTGAATGGACGTCTTCTCGATGACAGTTTTTAAGATGTACTTTATCATCTTTTGACTTCCACATTATAATATCACCATTTCTAAAAAGCAGAACACATCAGATAAGATTAACAGTCAAGCTAGAGAATAGATTTACTGTAAACCACTAACAAGGCAATTTTGTTTATAAACAAATTTACAAGTTTCAACATTTGATAAGCCTATACTGTAAATATTTTGATGAGACTTGAATGCATTGTTATGCCTTTCATAAGCATTTATGTCGCTGCCTTTGCTAAGCCATAAATGATCTTTTGTTAAAACAAGCCATGGGATATACTTTTTTGTTGTTTTGGAAATATATCTTTCTTTATAAATTCCATTCTTCCAGTTGTATGAAATAATACATTTTTCTCGCATTGTTAATAACTTCATACACCTGCAAAAAAAATCTAAAGTAGTCGATGTACAAAATAAACAATGTGTAATTTACTTATTTCTCATCCCTTGTTGTATATGATTAGTAACTAATATTGGAACAGCATTTCCTAAATTAGTAGCAGACCTAATTATTTTACGAAATTTAGTACAAGTATCTTGAAGTTGATATAAATCACGTACACAGCAATATTCAAATATTTTTAAAAGTATTTCGGTAGATAAGAATTCAAATTGAGCTCCCATGATTACTATTTATAGCTTATTTGCAATTAAAGTAGTTTCAAATATTAATACAATACAAAAAAACAATCGAATTAAAATAATAAATACATTATAACCTATCTTAACCTTAAAAATTGAAACATTTACAAGGCATGCTTGACCTTGATATTCACTGTCATTATTGAAACGCCTGAAGTACAGGCAACACATAATGTATAATAGATTTAAAAGCAAAAGGGAATTTATTTAAAAAAAGATTTGAAGATCATAGAGACAATGGCGTAACTATCGCCTCCGCGGAAGTGCGCAACTCCTCCGAAGGGCGCTGCTTTCGTGAAATTTTATTTTGTTGGGAATAATAGTATATTAAAGAACGAGTTTCATAAGGCAAGATTTATTGCACGAGTCCAAATTTAGAGTCCAAACGAGCCGCTTGCGGCGAGTTTTCTAAAGGACGAGTGCAATAATGACTTATGAAACGAGTTATTTTGCGTCTTTTATTCCCTTTTTAAATAAAAAAATTGCAATTCCAAAATTTAGGGATTTTTGTGGTAGTTGACAACACTGATGTGATATTTGAAAATTCATTGATTGACACAGAAAATTGAGTGAAGTTTGTGTCAATTTTCTGTCTTTTTCAATTATTTTTTCAATGCTACCAACTTTGAAAAAGTTGGGCTATTAAAGCACTCAAATGAGCTATTAACGCACTGTTTTGGGTGCTTTAACAGCTTTGTTATAGACGCAAAATAGAAATAAGTAGTATATTAAGTATCGAGAACAGTAAGGACAGTTTACCGATCGACGACAATGTTTGGCGACTGAGCGAAGCGAAGTCGCCAATATTGGAGGAGATCGGTAAACTCTTTACTGTTTGAGATGCTTATACTATTTTTTGTACGACCATTATGAATACAAATGTATTAACTAAGGAAATATCCCAAAGATGGTAAAAAATAGATTCAAGATAATTTATTTTTGCCCTGTATATCCACCAACTATTAAGTAGGTTTTGTCGTTACCATGGATACGTTTGTAATTTTATTTTTGAATGTCACGATATTTTTATCGTTTCAACATAAATAAATAGATAGTTGTTATTATTATTTATTGGGTATTTTTCACAGCTAAATAAAAAAACATACGTTTTTTTAAATAGTTCAATAATTATTTAGAAAATAATGATTTTTCACGAAAGAGACATCTAAAGATGATACATTTATTTTATAAATTACATATAATTTACTTTATCTACGACCACCATAGAAAGTTACATATTCCGCACAATCTAGTAACCGTGAAAACGACCAATTGCAAACAATCTCCAAACTCAACGGTAAAGTATGTGAGGAAGGAGTTCTCAATAATCCGTAGTTCTATTAAAACGCCATAGATGTCACCACTTGCAATATTTATAATATTATTAATTATTTGAAATATAAAATGTTATAAATTTTAGATAAAGGTTAATTTATTTTGTTTAATTAATATTTTACATTAAATTATATTTCGAATGGAAATCCATCTAGAAAAAAAACTAAGGTCACACCCGGGGAATTGAACCGGGATCGCTCGGTTAGTAGCTACAGCGTAAGCATTGAGCTACCGAGACGCCTTTCAATGATGTTTTTTTCTTATTATATAAAGTTACAATGATTGTTATTCAATTAAAACGTAAAATTAATTAATGTTTTACATTATTATATAATTTTTAATGTAATTTTATTTATTATTATTGCTAAATTAAAATAAAAACAACGAAAACATTTATAATTTGCTACATAATGCGAGAATATTTGACATTTTGCGCAGAGGTTACTAACCTTGACAATTGAATTGTGATTTTTGTACATAATATAAATTATTCTTTGAAAACGAGTACAAAGGTACATAGGTACATAGGTATTCTAGGTTAAAAAACTTTCTTAGCTGTTGGTGGTTTATTACTATTTTTTTTGTCGTAGATAAAATATAGTGTGTAACTCGTGCAAAAACACCAATTTCTCACTCGTGTGATTGCGGCATTCGACTACGTCTCATGCCGCAAAATCTTCACACTCGTGAGAAATTGGCACTTTTCTGCACTTGTAACACAATATACTATACCGTTCTGTTTTTGACAGAACTGAACAGTAAGTAATAGGGAGAAGAAGTGCATACGTCATACCGTGCCTGACGTCATAATTCTTTCCTCGCAACGCGCATGTTCGCATCGCTCTATTTCGCTGTAAACCGTTTGTTTGACAGTTTTGACACTGTTGACAGTTGGAAGAGAAAACGTGACGCTACTTTGTGAGGTTAAAATAATAGATAGGTACTATCACAAATAAAATATTGAAACAACAATGGGTGAAAGCCATTGGGTAAGTGTTTTTATAGCTTGTAAACATCCTTTTTAACACTATCAATAATCAGAAATGAAAATATAATGTGCCTTATTGAAGTACATGCGCGTTGCGAGGAAAGAATTATGACGTCAGGCACGGTATGACGTATGCACTTCTTCTCCCTATTACTTACCGACGCGTTGTTGCTTAGTAACCAGTAAACATAACCTACTGTTCTAAAACCAAGTTTGGTAAACAATCCGAAAAAGCAGGGTCGTACAAAAAACATTTTAAAACAAGCATTGGAGATAAAAAACATATTCTATGGACTATTCTATGGCAATGGATTATTATTAATTATTGCATATTTTATTTTAACAAATGGACCTACGTATAATTGTATACAGAGTATAAAAAAGTAGCAAATAATGGGTGTAACTTTTTAATTTGAGAAGTTACAAACAAATGTTAAATATAAAACATTTTTCGTTTATCCCAATGCATATTGTGACATTTTTGGTTTGTTCGTACTTTCTTTTGTTTTGTTGTTATATCAACCAAATTTAATTTTTAAAACGGCATCCATATGTTCTTATGCATATTCTTTGCATTTTTAAAAAGTGTTTATTCTTCTCTATTTAGTAATGCTATTTTATCATAATGAAAGAAAATTAAAATTAGAAAAAAATATTTTAGAAAAAAAAACCGGGAAAAATTAGTGTACCCCTCTACCGATCCATTTGTTAGGAAAAACATTATCAAAGTACGCTCAAATATGTGCTGCAAAATGCGGGGGCACTCCGTCTTGTTGGAAGATGATTCTGTCGTAACACCTTCATTTTGACGGGAAATATTACAGTAATTGTGGATATGACATGATTTTATACACTCTGGCAGTTTCAGTGGATTAGCAGTTTGTATGTTTGTTCATAATCCAGGGGTTGCAGGTTCGATCGCCTGTCGAGGTGATAATTCTTCATAGCAGAGCAAAATTAAAACCGTGGGCCCCAAGTCAAAGCGATGTTTGGCATGATAAAAATCTCTACTAGGGGTGGAAATTCCCCCAGATTTGGCTGGATATAGTATATATACAGGGTGTAACTAATATAACCAGAAACCTTGTAATAGGAGGTAGCTGTAAGGATTTAGAACATAATTTCCTTATAAACGCTTCCAGCTAATTTTCACTTGTAATATACCAAGTGCATTGATTATTGCCGGAAATTTTTTGAGTGACATTTCTGCAACGTCATAATTGCACGACACGAAGTGGAGTGCAATTACGTTGCAGAAATGCACGAAATCAAAATTTCCAGGCAGAATCAATGCACGAGGCTGTATTCGGTAAGAGAATCGCACGACGCACAGAAAAAATGCATTATGATTAATTGGTTTTATGTAGCTATATATGTTACAAGTATAATTTTCAAAAAATTTCCAAAAAATTACTCCTTGGTAGCATATATATATATAAATTTTCGGGAAAATAGTATGATTGTCATGGATACAATTCAAATTTGAATTTTTCTATTGGTTCTCGGCATCGTCGTGCGATTCTCGACAAAATTGCATTTTAAGTTCTAAGTACGCCCATTGTACTCACATTTGGTTTGTTCGTATCTTCTTTGGTTGTGCTGTTATATCAACTAAATTTAATTTTTGAAACGGCATCCGTATGTTTTATTTGCATTTTTGAAACGTGTTTATTCTTCTCTATTTGGTAATGCTATTTTAACATAATGAAAAAAAGTTAAAATTAGAAAAAAATATTTTAGGAAGAAACCGAGAAAAGTTAGTCAACAAAAATAGGAACGGTACCGTCTACCGATCCAGCTATTAGGGCAAACGTTATCGAAGTACACTCAAACATGTACTGTGAAATGCGGGGGCGGAGCCGTCTTGTTAAAAGATAATTCTGTTGTCAACACCTCCATTTCCACCGGGAAATATTGCAGTAATTGTGGGCATGACATGATTTTGAAGTAACTCAAGGTATCTATTAGTTGTAAGAGTTTCATCAAGAAAAAAAGGTCCAATGATATGTCCTTTTATAATGCCTGTTCATGCATTGACTATTTGCGGATATTGTGTTCTTCTTCCGCCCAACGTGGATTTGCGTTCGACCAATACCGACAATTATGTCGATTTATCGTACCGTTCAGCATAAATATTGCTTCAACGCTGACCACAATGTTAAAAGCAAGATTCTCATCCATATTATATTGTAACGAATAGTAAACCCACATATGACGTCATCAAACATTCTAGATGTATGAGTCATCAACTGTATGACTCATCAATAACACCTGCATGTATGACTTATCAATTAACACCTGCATCGACACGCCTCATCGACGTCACTTATCAATAGCTGCGTGTATGACTCATCAACACGTCATCGAACATTCTAGATGTATCATCGTATCAGATGTATCATGTAGTCATCGTATGAAAGATATAAATTGAGATCGCGAGTAGAAGGGGCAGTTAATATTTGACCGGCATAGTGAAATGTACTCTAAATAATTAGTTAATAGGTACATAAATAGTTTTTATAAATAGTCCTCAAATAAATTTGTAAATACCTAGCATTTTTAATAGTTTGTTAAATAGTTTATAGTTATAGTGGTTTTAATTAAGTGCATTGTAAATAATCTTTTCTTTATTAATAGACGATTTTAAACAGCATTTTTGATTATTATTGTAAATAGAACGTTACAGTGGTGTTACAGGTGTCGGGTTTTAAAATAAATAAAATTACGTAATAAACAAAGTGCTGTGAGAATAAACTGTTAGTGTTAAAAACAATTACAACTAATAATTAAAATGGCGATGAAATTGTTAAAAGATCTGAAGGTGACAGACTTAAAACATGAACTGGAAGAACGAGATTTGGATACAACGGGCCTTAAAAGCGTATTAATACATTGGCTAAGAGAATGGCTTTTGGAACAGAAGGAAGACCCTGAAAGTTTCCTCTTCGAAATACCTGGACCCGCAATTGATACTAGTTTGTTGTTAAGTAAAATGGAAGAGAATTCTAAGAATGTTAAAAGAAGATTTACTGGAAAACTCTAGATTGCTCAAAGAAGAATTATTAGAAAAGTCTGAAGAAAGTTCTAGAAAGCTAATGGAAAACACTAAAGCACTGGAAGAAAAAGTCTTGGAAAATTCTAGAAAGTCCGAAGAAAATGTTAGAATGCTAAAGGAAGAAATACTGGAGAATTCCAGGAAATCTGAAGAAAATTCCAGAAGGCTTAAAGAAGAATTGCAGGACAATGTCAAAGCGTTAGAAGATAAAGTTTTCGAAGAATTTTTTGAGAATGCCAGTGCGTTAGGACTGTTGGAAGGTAGATTGGCGGAACAAGATAGGGTAATAAAGAAGGTAGAAAAGAAAATAGCCCAAATGCAATTACCACCAACAGATAAGAAAGACGACATAACCGAAATGTTGGAAGATAGAATGAATCAACTACGGTTTCCCTCAACTTCTGAGTGGCCGTTTAATGAAGTAAAGAAGCAATTTAAAGAAGAAAAGGGTCCTGCCGTAGGGATAAAAGTAAAACCACCCACGTTCGATGGAAAGATACCTTGGTCCACCTACTACAAACAATTTGAGGCGGCCGCTGGGGCCAACTGATGGACAGGCAAGGAAAAGGCCGTTTCTTTAACTGTGGCTTTGCATGGGGACGCGTTGAACGTCCTGCAAACAATCCCAGCAGGACAGGAAAATGATTACCAATTGTTAGTGTCTAGATTGAAGATGAGATATGGAGACGCGCATCTTCAACAAATGTATCACGCGCAAGTGAAGAATCGTATCCAAAAGAATGGAGAAAGCCTGCAGAAGTTCGAAGCCGATGTTGCACCTTCATTGATGGTTTAAGAGACGGGGAACACAACAATCATTGAGGATGGCACGACCAAGAACAACTGATGATGCGCTTGCTCACGACTTATAATTTGAAGCTCCAAAACAAGCGTCCCGAGGTGACGGGCGTGTTCGGGCCGTTGTGGAAGAAGAATAAGGTTCTAAAGATCACCTAGAGGAGTTAGTACTGAGAGTTCTTCGGAAGGAAGAAAGCCGTAAGAAGAATCATCAAGAAGTTCGAGGGCCCCATTGCTGGAACTGCGGCGAACAAGGACATGTAGAACGCCGTTGTTCCAAAATAAGAAAAGTACAACCGTCGGAAAAGTTAAAAGAGGTTGGCAAGAGAGGGCGAACGTTGACTGTTAGTAAAGATACCCCAGAGATCACCGTCCAAGCCGTAACATCAAGGAATAGTACCAGCAGTTTGTTCATAGATGGGAAAATTGCAAATCGAATTGTTCCACTACTCATTGATACGGGGGCGACAAAGTCCATTATACGCCCTAACGTTCTACGAACAAGTATGAAGCTGTTACAGACAACTACTCAACTTCGTACAGCGACAGGTGAAGTGATACCAACACGCGGAGTGGTGAAGATGAAGATTGGCATTGGAAGTGAAGAACGTGATCATGAGGTGCTGGTAGCCGATATCACTGATGACTTCATCTTGGGAATGGACCTCCTGAGAAAATTTGGTTTTACGTTGGATTTGAAAGAGGGTGTTTTGAAGGTCGGTGACGAAGAACTTCCGTTGCACCCACGAGAAGATCCTGTTGTAAGGGTTTTGCTGATAGAAGATGTGATATTGCCAGGTCAAAGCGAGATGGTTGTCGAGGCAGGTTTGGATGGAGATCTTCGGGTAGGATGTGAGCGAATGATGGAGCCTGTTTGTGGTAAGAAGATCCATAGTGGCATACTGGTGGGAAAAGCGCTAATCAAGGTTGGACAGTAACGGTGAGGCTTATGAACGTTAATGTGAATCCGGTGACATTGAAGAAGAGTACCCTTGTGGAACAGTGTGTGCCAGTATTCCGAGTAGCCAGGTGTATGGCTGATGTTCCAAAACCAGTGCCCAAAGACCATGGTGAAAAATTAGTGGGTATGGTTGTTAGTTCGTGCGAAGACCTTAATGGAACGAGGTACAGGGTTTGGTTCACCGATACCAAGATATCTTCGCTCTTGACGATAGCCAGAAGGGACGAACAGATATAGTAAAACATAAAATCAATACAGGCAACTCTATGTCTGTCCGTCATCAGCCGAGGCGTCTACCTCTAGCAAGGCGAGCAGAAGCCGAGAAGATTATTACCGATATGGAAGAACAAGGGGTCATCGAGCCATCCAACAGTCCATGGGCATCACCGGTGGTCCTGGTCAGTAAGAAGGACGGGTCAACGAGATTTTGTGTGGACTATCGGCAGCTCAATAACGTGACCAAGAAAGACAGCTATCCCTTACCACGCATCGACGACACGTTAGATATCCTGTCTGGTTCACGATGGTTTTCGACTTTGGACTTGAAGAGTGGTTATTGGCAAGTTGAGATGGAACCTGAACACCGGGAAGAGACCGCGTTCACTATTGGTTCCGGACTATGGCAGTTTACAGTTATGCCTTTCGGTCTATGTAACGCTCCGGCCACCTTTGAGCGTCTAATGGAGACCATCCTGAGGGGGCTGTCGTGGAAGACTTGCCTGGTCTATCTGGATGACGTGATCGTAGTTGGAAGATCATTCAGTGAACATCTGAAAAATCTGGAGGAAGTGTTCCGGAGACTGCGTACAGCCAACCTGAAATTGAGTCCGAACAAGTGCCACATTTTCCGAAGGGAGGTGAAATATCTCGGGCATGTCGTATCACAAAATGGAGTGACAGCCGACCTCGATAAGATCCGTGCAGTTTAAGAGTGGCCAACACCGAAAGATAAACACCAAGTTCGTAGTTTTCTTGGGTTATGTACCTACTACAGGCGTTTCGTTCCTGGGTTTGCCAATATAGCGAAGCCCCTGACAAGGTTAACTGAAGATGGGCGCGAGTATGTTTGGAGCGGAGAGTGCGAAACAGTTTTCCAACAGTTGAAGCGTGCCTTGCCAACAGCGCCAATATTGAGCTACCCACGGACAGAAAGGAAATTCATACTTGACACAGATGCAAGTAACCTGGCCATTGGAGGTGTACTTTCTCAGATACAGGATGGACAAGAAAAGGTCATCGGCTATTTTAGTAAGGTTTTGTCGAAAGCCGAAAGGAATTATTGTGTGACCAGAAAAGAATTATTGGCTGTCGTGAAGTCCGTTGAGCACTTCTACAAATACTTGTATGGACGGAAGTTTTTATTGAGGACGGACCATGCAGCGTTGAAATGGCTTCTACAATTCTGTAATCCTGAAGGCCAGGTCGCAAGGTGGATCGAACGATTACGAGGGTACGACTTTGACACGGAACATCGAGCGGGCACTAGTCATCGAAATGCCGATGCTCTTTCAAGAAGACCCTGTCCTACGGACTGCCATCATTGCTCTTGTCTGGAAGAGAATGTTTGCCAAGCATTAAGAACTACTATCGTCAACGACAACTGGTTGCCGGAAGAATTGCAACGACAGCAGGAGGCTGATCCCGAATTAAAAATGGTACTGGAATGGAAGCGTGTGGGAGAAAGGCCTGCCTGGGAAGCTGTCAGCCCTTTCAACAGAACCCTCAAAGCATATTGGGCCCAATGGGAGTCCTTGAAGGTGGAAGACGATCTCCTGAAGCAAGTACTGCAGAGTGAAGATGGCACCACCATTTGGTCTGAGTTTGTGGTTCCAAGGAGCCGAGTGGCTACAGTATTGCGACATCTCCATGGCGGTGCCTCAGGAGGACACTTCGGTGTCAAAAAGACTTTGGAGAAAGTTAGAGAGCGTTTTTATTGGGTCAATTGTAAAGAAGACGTGAAGGAGTGGTGCCGAAAATGCGAACTTTGTGCCACTAGTAACGGACCCTTGGGGAAACGAAGAGCACCATGAGCCAGTACAATGTGGGTAGTCCTCTGAAAAGAAGAGCTATAGACATTGCCGGATCATTTCCCGAGACCGACGATTGGAATAAATACATCTTAGTGGCCATGGACAAATTTACCAAATGGCCAGAAGCATATGCCCTACCAAACCAGGAAGCTGCGACTGTTGCTTACGTACTAGTTAAAGAGTTTTTCAGTCGCTTCAGAGTGCCCATGGAGCTGCATTCGGATCAAGGCCGCAATTTTGAGTCTGTAATCTTTGGAGAAGTCTGTCGATTGTTAGGCATTCGCAAGACTCGGACCACACCGTTACATCCGCAGTCCGATGGAATGGTAGAACGCATGAATCGGACAATGGGCAAATATTTGGCCAAGGTCGTCTCTGATCATCAATGAGACTGGGACCAATACCTGCACCTGTTCCTGATGGCTTATCGTGCATCGGTCCACGAAACGACCGGTCAGTCACCAGCGTCTGTGATGTTTGGACGTGAGCTACGGTTACCGTGTGTTCTGGAATTTGGATGTCCACCCGCAGAACAGGAGATAACCGGAAATGATTATGTTGTCAACTTAAAGAAGAAGTTGGAGGATATTCACTACCGAACCCGAAACACTAGCCGAATCGCGAGTGACCGGATGAAGACTACGTACGATGTGAGAGCCCAAAAAGGAGGGTTTCAACCTGGAGAGCTTGTCTGGTTATACAACCGGCAAAGACGTCGCGGCTATTCTCCGGAATTACAGCGAAATTGGGAGGGCCCATACAGCAGCAGTTTTACTACCAGAAACCGAATTACGCCGACCTATGGAGGGCATTATGGGATTGGAGGATCGAGTTGCTTACCAGGGGTATTAACAAATTGGCAATTCCCAAACTCGGCTGTGGGCGGGACCAGTTGGATTGGAGAATCGTTCGAAACCTGCTGGAAGTTATTTTTAGAGATACGGATGTGAAAATCTTAGTCTGTAGCTTCGATCCCCAGCCCGCATCAAGGCCAACAAAGAGTGTAGACTGTAGTCGTGGTGAAGACTGTCGATACCGTCACGACCCTTTCTACAGAAACCAGAGAATAAAACCTGTTCTGGGACAAAACAGACTTGAAGAGGGGGGCAGTGTAACGAATAGTAAACCCACATATGACGTCATCAAACATTTTAGATGTATGAGTCATCAACTGTATGACTCATCAATAACACCTGCATGTATGACTCATCAATCAACACCTGCAAGTATGACTCTCGACACGCCTCATCGACGTCACTTATCAACAGCTGCGTGTATGACTCATCAACACATCATCGAACATTCTAGATGTATGAGTCATCGTATGAAAGATATAAATTGAGTCCGCGAGTAGAAGGAGGCAGTTAATATTTGACCGGCATAGTGAAATGTACTCTGAATAATTAGTTAATACATAAATAGTTTTATATAAATAGTCCTCAAATAAATTTGTAAATACCTAGCATTTTTAATAGTTTGTTAAATAGTTTATAGTTATAGTGTTTTTAATTAAGTGCATGTAAATAATCTTTTCTTTAATAATAGACGATTTTAAACAGCATTTTTGATTATTATTTTAAATAGAACGTTACAATATCTTCCCATCAGCTGCTCACAAAATTCCAACCTTCTGACAAAATCCTATTATTTCGTTCGTATATTTCTTTAAAATTCTATAAACATAATGTATGGCTAATATCTAAATTCTCTGCTACTTATAGCCTCATAGTATAGTGTTTAGCATGCTAGCCTCCCATCTGAGCGGCCCGGTTTTGACTCCCGAGACCGGCAAATCTGATTAAAGTTTTTCTGCAGTTTTTCCTTATCTGTAACACAAATGTGGGATTTGGGTTATATCATTTGTAAGTCGGCTGCGGAATAATATTAATCTCCACCTCCCTCCCGCACAAGTTTTAGCTTATAGGAACTGGTTACTGATTGGATTTTGGAACGTTTTAATTGTGTAATTTGTTAAAAGCAATTTATTAATTGTGTACTCAATGGGCATTTATGATAATTGAATCGGGTTAACCGGGTTACTATTTCTGTCACTATTTTCGACATTAAAAAGAAAATGACAGAAATAGTGACCGGACTGAACCGCTCCACTTATCGTAAATGGCCAATAACTTTCACAAGATTTCGGAGTGAAAACAGTAGAACAGTAGATTGAGGGTAAAAACAGTAGATTTCCTGCTAAAAGAGGAAGTCTGGCATCACTGGTGGCAATAGTCAGCTATGATACAGACGACTTGGTCTATGCAAAAGAAAACTATAAGGCTTATTAATAGATCCAAGTAGCTAAAAGTAATAAAGTCAACTAATATTTCTTGACAATTAAAATTCTTAGTTTTACCTTTTATTAATGAACTATGATTTGGTCTGCAAAAAAATATTTTTATTTGTATTTGTTTTGATTTAACTGAACGCCAATTATAATTAAAAATGGCGTCTCATACTTGTAAACATACAAGTCATAAAAGAAAATCAAAAAGCGTGCGCAGGCGAGTAACGTACTCCCCTAGTAGTACTGATGTTCCAACACTGTCAGTGTCTCTGTCTACAATTAATTCAGAACCAGTAAACAAACCGAAACCTGTTATTGAAAATAAAATTCTTTATTATTTGAGAAGATTAAGGGAGAGGTACTGGAAACCTGTACCGCAAATGAATTCAACATATATTCCGTCACCTGCTATGAAACATAAAGAAACCGGAAAAGAAAGGTTTTTGAGATATAATTCCGATACTAGAAAAGATAGAGTTAATAGGAATGTCATGAAACCTATGGTACCTCGACCGGGGAGATATTCATCACAAAACCAGTACTGCATTGAGAGACGTTCTGATACGGTAAACCCAAGACTACCTTTTATTCAAGAATTTGCTAATTCATGTTGTAAAGCTCAAGATATCGTATCGGCTGCAATAGAATATGGTCTTGCAAACGGAATTGTCTCCAAAAACGGTAAATATTTTTGGATCTCCGAAGGAAAACTGACAGAAAGGTCTGTGACCCCAGGTTTAGCGTTAAGAAAAAACCGCCATGGTAGATCATCTTATAATCACGATAGTCACAATATCAAAAACCGACATATAAGTAACATAGATGCCTACATATCACCTGACAAGCAACTGCCTCCACTTACACAAAAGAGTAGTGTAAAACATGGGAAATCGAATTCGCGTTCGCATTCCCCAGCAAAAGTATCTTCCGTTTCGAAGATATTTCCGAAGGGAAGTGATGAGAGAAAATCACACCCCAAGTCACGTTTAATTAAAAAATCCACGAAACATTCAAAACTACATAAAAATACTAAAAATATGGGAGACCGTAAAAAGGTGAACAATTCGCCTCGACATACAAGTTTGAGCAGTGATGAAAGTGCGTCATCTTTCACTGACTCAGATATTACCAGGCCATCACCACGTAAAAAAAGAAAAAAGAGTCCACAAGGAAAACTTAAAGATGGTTCTTATTAAGAAGAAGAACGTACCGGTTTGGAGAATGCAGAAACTAGTAATAATAATAAATCTTATAGTTTTATTTTAATATTCATATTTATATATAATGTACGTTTTGGGTTTGAAATAGATGTGGTATATGAAAAATATTGTATTGCGTTTTTCTTCAGATATACTTACCATTTGAATAGTTTATTAAACTCGTGAAGGGTGTTATTTTACGAACAGGTTCTGAAAAATGCAACTAATGAGTAGACTAGAGTTCCTAAATGAAAACTTTAACTGTGTTATTTTAGAGTTAGGACACGGATGTCAAAATCTATCTCCTTCTAGGCCAAAACTAAGCTGTCTGAAACAGAGATACTTTTTTCCCTCTTTTTACTTTAGTGACAACATTCAGCAGCTGTCAGTTATAAATTTTAGGTTATGCTGTCATGTTTATTTTTACGCATGTAAAAATTTTTAATGTGCATTTTAGTACATATATCAATTTTATGGCAGCTTTTAATACAATATTAATTGTACAGAATCTCAGATTTGTATAATTGTCATACTGACAGATTAATTTATTAAACCGACTTTCATGTTACCAACCTTCTAATAATTACTTTCAAAATATGAAATGTCACTAGGAAAATTTGATACGCGTGACAACTCTAAATAACACAAACTTCAGTTCATATTAAGGGACTCTACAAAGTTCAGTTCATATTAAGGGACTCTAGAGTAGACTACCTACAATATTTAATACAGCTGTTAGTAGGCTCGTTAGTAGGTGACTAATTTTTAGGGACTAAGAAGTAATTGTATTGGGAGAGAGCTTGAGTTTTTCGTAATGTACTTTTAAGTGGTCACAGACAGCAGTTTTAACCGTCTGGGTAAAACTGTACGAGTAAACCGGCCCTAAAACTGAGGCGTATGACTGAAAACCGGCCTTGTTGCCGGCGTTCCAAAAAATCTGTTGCAGCTTGATTTTAACCGCCCTCTTGGACGTTTGTTTGTTTTGTTTGTTTTTGGGCGAGGAATCAGGATGGCGGAGCATCCTTCGTACCTCATGGCACCGATTGCTATGATCATTTGGCCGACTCTACTAGAATTTAGCCGAATCTGGGGGAATTCCACCCCCAGTAGGGATCTTTATCGTGCCAAACATCGCATTGACACGGGACCTACAGTTTTACTTCCTATCCGAAAAG
Source organism: Agrypnus murinus (assembly GCA_929113105.1). Lineage (NCBI taxonomy): Eukaryota > Metazoa > Arthropoda > Insecta > Coleoptera > Elateridae > Agrypnus > Agrypnus murinus. The sequence continues at coordinate 71,870,192 of OV816024.1, forward strand.
AAGGCATGTTTTAAATTTTTCTCCGCTATGAAAAATTACCAGCTCGGCCGGGGATCGAACCTGCGATCTTTGGATTATGAAGCGAACATGCAAACCACTAATCCACCGAGACTGGCTCCTTCTTGGACGTGTTCGTGCAAATCGGTTCATTTCTGGAACAAGTTTCAATTTTTGATTTTTAATGGACTTTATAGACGCTGTCGTCTATTACTTGAATCAACTGTTGCAACAACTGAAAACCTTTAATTTAAAGCGATCGTGTGTAGAGGAATCAGGGACGAACCCATGGGGGGGATGAGAGGGGTAGCTCTCCCTCAAAGTTGATAATTTTGAGCGAGAGTTGGCAATTTCACAATTTGAGAAAAATGAGAAGATAAGAAAATGTGTCCAAAACAATTTATTTTTTAAATTTAATCTAATTGCCATGCCATACACTAGTTTTAAATAAAAATAAGATTTGCGTAAAATACTAATTTTGCTTCATATAATGTTAGGTACAAATAAAAATATTTTCTTACTAGTAGTTGGTATTTTCATCGTAATAAGTTGGCAATTCTAAGGTTACCCGCCCTCCAAGAAAACTCTTTAGGTTCGTTCCTGGGAGGAATTCGTTCGGCGTTCTTATACCTGGGCGGTTAAAACTGTTGAAAAAGAATGATGCCTCTGGCAGTGTTGGGTAAGTTACTAAGAAAAAGTAACTAAAAAATTAAGTTATTTCGTTACTTTGTAGAAAACTAACTGAATACGTTACCAAGTTACAGAAAACTAAAAGTAACTGAGTAGTTATCATACATTATCGTACAATAACTTGTACAATTAAAGTTAATTTTTAGTCCACATTTCCTCTAATTAATTTTTATTAATAATTCCAGTTAAACAGAAAATCAAAGCAAAATTAAACACATAGATCGAGTGATGAATTTAAAGTGGGTGCTGTTGTGGTTTTATTGAAATTTACAAAAATACATAAAACAATAAAATGCGTAAAGCACATTATCAAACACGTATTACACTTTTAATTGCATCACCACTGTGTCGAAACCTTCGCCTTAAGAGCGAGCTGGCTTGAACACCCGAACACCCAAGAACACACCATCACCCTACAATACTTGGTATTATTATGACTTTATTAAATCAAAAGAAAAATAATTAAGATAATGAATTATATCTTATAATAATATCTAATAGCGGATTAGAAGTAGGTGGCCCCATGGAAAAAAGTGCAACTCTTAACCGGCGAAAAAATTTTTCTCATCGATAAAGCCTCAGTATACTTCACCGTGCTGTCAGATGGGCACGTTAAGCAGTCGGTCCCGACAACCACATAAACATCTTTCCGTGATTGTCGTTAAACATAACACCGTCCTATACCACGCACAAGTATGTATTTACTTCAGTGGTTTGGCAATGTTAAGTAAAATTAACATTTATACAGTACAATACGAATTAATAAACACAGGCAACAAACTTGTAACAATAATACTAACAGTAAATTGGTGGACGTTCTAGTTCCGAATAATTACTGTTTGGGTTATAGTTAATACCGCACAAAAACTTTGAACTGGAGCACTAGAATTGATCAAATTTAAAATTTTTAAAAATTTACTGCACGCAAAAAGAATTAGAGGCACGTAATTTTTATATGTTCTATTTCAGTTCTACTTGAGTAGAGTCACTGCATCTAGTTACCTAGGCCAGCTGGTCGGCCAGAGTACCGCAAACCGCCGTATTGGAGCAAACGAAGCACGAAATTGTTCATTATTTGTTCTGTATTGAATTTAATCAAATCCACATTTATTTTAAAAGGTTTTTCTTATATCGACCAGCTGGCCTAGGTGACTATACTAGGGACGCTGAACAGATATAGTAATTAAAACCGCCTACAACTACCCCCTCTTTTTAACAAAACCTTTCTATTGGTAGCATTCAAATACACCGCTCAAATTGAAAGGCATGTTTACTTGTACCAAAAAGATATCAATTCGTTTACTGTCAAACTGTCTTACTCACGAACTTTTAATAACATTTTTATTAAATTAATAAAACTGCAATTTTTTAAAATGTATGGTTATTATTTATACTAGCATCTCTCGAAGTGACATTATTTATAATGAATTAACAATTCATATGCAAAAATGTTTTATTGTAAATGTCACTTTCACATAAAACCAATCAGAACAATCTGTGCTGCCTTGATTTTTTTTGTACTATATCTATTCGGCGGCCCCAGTATAGATGCAGTAACTCTATACTTGAGTTTTGAAGAGCGCCGCTATTTATTTGGAATCGTAATAATAGTTTGACGTAATCGGGACCGAGAATAGAGTGTGGTGGGGACGCGAATGCAAGGTTGCCAAGTGCGACAGTGCCGCAAATTGAAAAATAAAATAGTGTTAAATCAAATAGGTTTTGATTACTTTATTATTGTTTTTTGTTGGTATACGTCTTTGATAAGTATTAAGTTTTTTTTTGCCAAAAAGGCCCGTTTTTCTGTTTTCTTTGTAGCAGGGTCAGGGGACCCATCACGACACGATATTAGTGGCAATCGTTTAGCCGATAGCGGTGATTCCGACAACAAATGTCTATCGTAGATGTATTGTGGGTAGCCTACATTTTGACGACAGCTATTTAGGTATCGTGTCGTCGTGACCTTCAACTAAAACTAGTTTCTGCTTCTTTCTGTTTAACTAAAACTTATTTCTGTTTCTTTCTAACCTGCTGCTTGCGTGCATTTTGCATTATCTATTCTGTAACACCCACGCTTCAGTTAAGTTTGAATTTAATTATTATTCCAGTAATCTGTAATGTATAACTTAATATGGCATTTAAAGTTAATATTTCTCATTGGGAAATAATAGTTAATTTCATGGAGTTGCATCCGGATGTTGCTCGAGGAAGAATTAATGGCCCTAATGGCAGGGAAACATTATCGAAACTGTGGAAGGAGCTCACCCTTTCGTTACTCTGCAGGATTGGGTGAAAGATCTACGGATAAATGGCAGAAGGTAAGTGGTTAGACATTGTATACCTATTATATTTATTCTTAGTTCCAAAATTTGTAATTATATTTGCCATTGTATCATGTATGTATTAGTGCATCCAATCCCGATGTATATTTTCAATCCCGGGATTTCGGGATTGAAATTTTCGGATACCGGAATCCCGGGATTGTGTATACAAAGTATTTAAAATAAAAATCAAAAAATTATTAAGATTTTACATATTTAATTAAAAGAAAATATCAAAAAATATAAAAACAAAACAAGAACAAATTATTTTTTAAAAAAATAGCGTAAAAACACCAGTTCGTACAACATATTGTCCGCTAAACTCGAACAGATTTTCGTACAAGAATTTCCAGCTGCGGAAAAGCACCTCTCGGATTCTACACTGGTAGGTGGTATGGTGATTAAAAAATTATATATCATCTGCAAATTTTGTCCTCGAGATCCACCTTTTTCAAATAAGTCCATTTCCCGAGGAAGAGTCTCATTTAAATTTTGGTCGTTTATAGTTCGCCGTACCACACTCTCATTCGGGCTTTATTTAGCTTTTTTCAAGACTTTCTTCGGCAATACCAACATCCTCATCTTCCTCATTTTCTTCTGCCCTGTCTTTTTGCTAGGTATCTTCTGAAATATCTTTAGTGTTTTGTAACCTCTTTATAAGTTTAATCATTTCATGCATTATAGTTTTCTTACTAGCTATCTTGAAGAGATCATCTGTTTCATTGCTACTGGGATTCTGTAAATAAGAAAGCATACTAGCAAAAACTGTTAGACGTTGCTTAATTCGGAATCTGAGAGAGTTTTCCAAACTTGATGATAAAGCAATTGAAACTTTTTGCACTTCACTCAGCATGAATTTTAACGCAATGTCTGCTTTATATAAATTCATATCCCGTTGACATAAAGCATCTACTGTTATTTTTACAGGCTTTAGAAGTTTCACTAAATTGGCAATAAGTTGGCATTCGGCGTCTGACGGAAACGTCATATTTAGATCAATCATTGCCTTTTTAATTCTAAAAGAACATACCTTTGCAACATCATAAGAAGACTACTCCATCTTGTCCTACAATCCAAAATAAGTTTCATTTCTTTACCATGTTCAGTTTTAACATAACTTTGAAGAACATCATTTTTTGTTGGAGATTTTCTATAGGCTCTTATTATTTTTCGGATATTCGACACGGTAGAATAAATATTATATTTTTCCGTTTCTAAAGTCGCAGAATTTTCTTTGACTTTGATAATCACGAATCCATGGTCTGTTTCTAGGCTCTCAAGGTCTTCATCTTCATCATCGGTTTCCATATCTTCTTCACTATTTTCGGTAAGTATATGTTTTTTGTATAGTACATCTATAAACGCCAACTGTATTCCGTGAGCTATACATACCTAGTTGTTGTTCTGGAATTATCATTTTCCCTGCTTTAGTCCAAGGTCCATTCATGTGTATGTATACTAGTACACATACATAGGTCATCTCATCAAAGTTTTAGACGGCCATATTTGAGCCCAAGTTCGATGTCAGTTTCTGACATAAGTGAACCGCCAAAGTCTTTTTCCCAAAAAACGATTGTAGTGCACCAAACTGTTCTAGCAACTCCCGAAATGGTGAACGTTTGTTTCTTTTTCCAAAAGATACGAAAATAAGATAAATTTGGTTAGATATGCGTAGCCGTCAGAATTGGAAATTACTGAATACTCAAGATTATGCGAAGTAAGCAAGTTTGAGTCTTAATAAAATTACATGTAAAACTAATATGAATTATTTAAGCATAGAGAAAATGTAGTTTTTAGATTACGTACACTCTTTTATTGCCGTTTTACATTTCGACGACATTTAACGGCAACATCTAACGAGAAAGAAGAAAGTAATAACTCGGAATGAACATGAAATTGGAATGGAACACGGAAATAAATTAATAGCGGACGTCAAACGAAAAACCATCAATTTATTATAAACTGCACAAAAGAAATTTGCATCACCTCAAAAGAAACAGACACTATTCACTTCAGGTTTAAAAAAATACTGATGTGGCCACTGGAAATTTTGAAAATGGCAGTATAAATACGATTTGCAGGATAATTTTCAATTACCTACTTAATATATTCTTAATTTTTAGCTGGTTGGAAAGGTTACAAAAGCTTAAAAAATAGTTGCAGCATCCACTTGCATCATACTCCATTCTGTACAGACATTTACAGAAGTTAGATTTTCGTCCACGGCTTTTATATGGCTTTCTGCCATATTTGGATAACAAAAAAGAGAAACTCAAATACTGTTTGAGGGGGATACCATTAATAAATTAGTTGTATCACAGTTAAAATATTCGCTTTAGTTGTTATTGTTGTTTTGTTCATATAACTTTTGTTCATATAACTAATAAATCTTTTATAATACTAATAAAACATTTTAGACCATCATTTTTAATGTGTTAATGTTTTCGTGGTTTTATTCAGTAGTAGTAGTTAATATTACTCAATAACAGAAGATAATTCGAATGCCTAAAAATATTATTTGTTAATAAGTTAATACATAGTATTATTGATTTGTTTTAATTAAAATATTCGTAACTTTTTCTGTACGTTATGTAAATATTTGATTTGACAAATTCATGACAAATTAAAATTGCCGCCAAAAAGGCGCCATTTATGAGCCCATTTCAAAAGCCAATAGTGGAAATGGGTGAGATAACCTTTACTTTGGATATAATTATGCATGCATCAACTTGCTTTAGTCATGGTACACTTGCTTTCAAAACTTTCGCGTACACCTATTTTTCGCTGTATTAAATCAGGGTTGTGATTAATCAACTTTGACGTTTAAATTTTTGAAAAGTCAAAATCATGTCAAAATGCTAGACGCTAATGGGGCCATGACGCGATATTAAAACCTTATTTAACATATTTGTATTTATTGTTATATTCGTTTTAAATAAATTTGTTATCTTCAAACACTAATTACTGCCGAATTAGGTATTTGTTTTGTAAAAGTTACTTTGTGTCATTTTTAACCTAATTTTAAAATTATCCATTCACACAGCTACAATTTTGCAATATTATTGTTACTTGATTTTGAGTGTGTACGCGAAAGTTTTGAAAGCAAGTGTACTTGCTCCATCTGTGGTAATGCTTACAATATCATCTGCTAAAGATAACTTGTGTTCAGTAAGTCGGTTTTCTAATGTTTGAATAATTACTTCTGCTGTCATAGATTTCTTAACTCTTATTAATCCGAGATTCCAAAATTCTTGCTCAGCATGCACATTTATGTTCATAAAATGCTTATTTGATATAGAAGTCCATTAATCGAATGTTAAACTAAATCGTTTTCTTTCTGCTTTTTGATGCAGTAATTACTGTGTGACAAATAAACGAATTTTCCTGCTATAGTTAAAGACTAAAGTTCTTATTGTGGTTGGAGAATCTGGAACTGTAAATCTAGTTCCCAGTAAATCCCGCAAATCCTTTGATGTTATAAATTTAGAAAATAATATACCATCCAGTGCAGTCATTCTTGCCAGTACGGTAACTATATGGCGACGGGCAGCGATAACAAATTCTAAATTTAAATTATCTGAAAAATAATATATGATGCTATTAAATTGGTTGGGGTTAGAAATGCTAAATTGTATTTTACGAACTTATTTTTCTAATAAACGTATTATAGTATAGGTATTAATTTTAAATTCAGTTGGCTGCCCTAGAGTCTAGCTGCCCGTGTGCCGTGCAAACCTTCGCACACTGCTGGGGACGTCCCTGTCTATTATATCTAATAATTAATATCTAATTATTATTGTGTTACAATGCACAGTTAAGTGTGTATGAGTATTCGTATTTGTTTATAAACAAAATACCTAATTCAATTTATTTTTGTTACAAGTTTTTTTTTGTTACAAAATTACAAGTTTTCGTGTTAAGAACTATTAAACATTATTTACTAAATGATTATTATTTAAGAACGCTTCTAAAAAGAACTTACCATTAATTTATAAACACGGAAAATGATTAGAAATCAACACACTCTAAAATAAAAGTTGAATCTATCTACATATAATAGATACAGGTATAGTATTACATACAGACTACGAATTAGTACGAATGTAACGAACAAAATAGTATGCACGTCGGGGAAGTCCCGCTTTTTAAACAACTAATAATAAATCAGTCCGTTGAATTCGCACGGTTGCCACGTTTAAATAGGAATCGAAATTGAATTTTTATAATCCCGGGATTTAATTTGTATAATCCCGGGATTAACGGGACTGAAAAATGCTCGGGATCCCGGGATTTCGGGATCCGGGATCCCGGGATTGGATGCCCTAGTATGTATATTAATGGTTACAGTCTTGGACCGATTTCAAGTACTCTTTGAAGAAGAAAGCTTCTGCTATTTCACATGATTTTAATGGCACAGGAGGTGGAGAAGCTAAAGTGGGGACACTTAGTGATTTAGAAGTTCGAGGTCTAAATATATTAGGTACAACATTTCATCAAGGGGTTGGAAAGCCAGAAAGTGGTGTAAGTAATTAATAATTAAGAACTATTGATTTTGTTGTACAGGTTATGTTTGATTTTTTAAAATAAATTGATTTTTGTTATATTTTGTTGTAAGTAAATGATTGCATTATTTTGTTTCAGTGTAGCTTCATGAAATTCTCAGCAGAGATTCCACAGACTCCTCCAGCGGAAAAAGGAGTGGATCAAAAAATCACATCAACTTTAATAAATCAAGATAATGCTAATAAGTAGGTATTGTTACTCTAGTCACAGTATATATAACAATCAGTAGGTTCACTTGCATGCGGCACCATTCATTTTATTAATAGTATGTAGGAAAAATAACCTGAAATCGGAAACCTGAAAAAACTAATTGTAGTTCTTTCCGAGGTATTTTTACAGCCTTTGGCGGCACAACAACTAACACTATGCATTATTTACTGGCACTAATACTGCACGATTGTGGGTTTATCCGGCTCTGGTCATTTCGATACGTTCTGTTGCGTTTGAAACAGAACTGCTGTCTGCATACTGCCGACACACTCCAGCATATAGTGTGGTGGATGGAAATTATTTGCGACAGTCACATTACTGTATGTTATATATACTGTGCTCTAGTAACATCCAAATTAATATATTGTTGAGAATAATGTTTGAATATTACAAATGTGTAATCTTTTTTATTTTTAGGGATTTAGTATCAACTCCCAATTCTTCAAAAAGATGTCTTGAAGATCATAATTATTTAATGCAGCCGCAAAAGAATCCATATAAGAAAATAAAGCCAAAGGACACCACCGAGCTACAAACCATGTAAGCAGATACTGTAACAACATTGGTAGACATTAAACTATGTTTACAAGACATGCACGGTTCAATGCGAGCCATAGCTACATCTATGCAAGGCATAGAAGCAGCATTAAATAAATTAAGCAAATAAAATATATTATTGTTTAATATAATGTATTGTACAAAACAAATAAAATAAAGAATTGCATTTTTAGTGATTCACAAAATATCTCCTTACAATATTATTTCGAGCATGTTGTCCTTCATTTAATAAATTAACATTTTGCCATGGTGGTGGTGCATTCTGTAACTGTTCTAGTTCTTCTTCTGCTGGTAAAGGATCATTTGCTGGGCCTATTAATGGTACTCCTCCTGTTACACATATGTTGTGTAAAACTGCACAAGCTGTCACTAATTGGGCAACAAATCAAGGATTATACCGTGCAACCCTTTCTTTTAAAACAGATCGAAAGCGCATTTTCCATAAACCAATAACCAATTGTCCTTTCTATTATATTCCTTGCAGAAGCATGAGCATGATTAAATGCTGCTTCTGGTGTATTTTCTTCAACATGTAATATAGGAGTCATTAGGTAAGGCTGCAATGGGTATCCTGAATCTCCAATTAACCAACAATTTGTTTCACCATTGTTGTGCAAATGGTGTAAGTACCTTTAAATTTGAGAATGTCTCCATATAAATGCATTGGTTGTGGATCCTCCGTAATTTGCACATATACTTCGTATGATTAAATTGTGATCACAGATAACTTGAACATTTAACGAGTGAAATCTTTTTCGATTTATAAAATTATGTTCTTCATTTGGTTTTAATATTGCTATGTGAGTTCCATCTACCGCACCAATTACACCTGGAAAACCCCAACGATCCATAAATTCTACCTTAATAGATTGTCTCTCTTCTCTTGTACTTGGAAACTTTATGTATCGTTCTGACAAGTGTTGATCAATAATTTGTGTAACAGAATGAATGCATCTATGTACACTTGTCTGACTTAGACCAAAATTTACATCTTGTCCCAAGCTACGCTGGTAACATCCAGTGCTGTAAAATCGTAAAGCAGTTAACACAGCAATTTCTGGAGTGATTCCTCTTCTCAAAGTCGGATCATTTAAATGTGGGGCTATTTCTTCAATAAGTTGCATAGCTAATTCACGATTTAATCGAAATAACTCGATAAATCTTCTTTCTTGTAACTCGAAAGGTGAACTCTCATTGCGAATTCTTATGCGGTCCCTAATGAGTTGTATATTAGCTCTACGTCTATTATCTTGAGCAATTCTCCTTGCTCTCTCCGCAAACACAGGAAGCATTTCTATAATTCAATAACATTTGTTATTAAAAATAATATTAAACTTCACAGATCTACTTACTTAATTACACCTTCAAACAACTTTTAATAAAACACGAGTACATTAAATACAGTGTACATTTACATTAAATAAAATAATCCCACAAATTCTAGTCATACGTTAAATAAACAAAACTTGACACTTTCTAAACATTTCAATTAGTTCAACTAGTCGTTGCATTTGACCGAAATAAACAGCAAGTCGATGTTAGCCGACGACAGACATTCAGAATCGCTTCTATCATAACGAGATATTTGGTATCGACTTGACTGTCGTGATCGTATCGGGATCATGTCGTTAAGTTCGGAATCCCCCAGCTCAGAGCCCCATAGTGCACAGAAAATGTTAGGTTATCGTACGCTATTATTATTTCTTGTGCTTGCAGTTATTTTAAGTATTACTTAATAACATTTATAAAAATAACACAGAATGGAATTTATTTGAACTACTATCTATTGACTTGAAAGTTGTGAAGTAAATGTCAAAAATAATAGAAATAAATAATTTCATAGATAGCTTGTTAATTTCATGGCAACCCTGATCCAAAGTCTTTTTGATCATACTATATTTTGGAGTCCATTGGAGTTGGAGGCCATTAATCAATTTTCAATTTGTTATGATTGTTAATAGGGCTAATTCCATGCCAAATCACATAATTCAAAAACATGACTGTGTCTCAATATTTCGGATTTTGTTCAACTTTTTTCCTTGCATAGATACATATGAAATAACATTAAATTAACTCTTTTGGATGAAAAATGGCCGAAGTAGAAATTTTGAAAAATTTCGATTTTGATACAAATTCTGTTACCCGACACTCTACATCATCTAACTAAAATTGTCATAACTCCCTTATTTATTTCTTGAGTTGTCTGGCTCATTCAGGTGTCAGATTAAAGCTAGTTTTTGAATCTTTTAGAGTATATCAAAAAATGTGCAAAACACATGCACAGTAGAAAATTAGCAGGCTATAAAGGCAAATGTTGCTGTTTTTACAAATTCTGACTTTATTCCTGTGCTACAATTATCACCCTTTTGAAACTTTTTTATAGAATTAGCTTAGCATATACTTGCTATGATTAAAAAATCAAAAGGGTGTTTTTTGTACTTTTGAAAAGAAAATTATTTTTGAAAACATTTGTCTTCACAGCCTGCTACTTTTCTACTATGCAATGTATTTGCACGTTTCCTGATATACTCTGAAAGATCCAAGAACTAGCTTTAATCTGACCCCTGAATGAGCCAGATAACTCAAGAAATAGTTAACATAGTTATGACAAGCAAGTTAGATGATGTACATGAGCAGAATTTGCAAAAAATCAAAATTTTTAAAAACTTCTACTTCTATCATTTGTAATCTAAAAAATCTGGAAAAAATTAATTTAATATCATTTCATATGTATCTATGCAAGGAAAAAAATTGAAAAAGGTCTGAAACATTGAAGCACATGGCTCTTGATTTAGCATAAAATTAGCCATATATAGATGTTTTACTATATATAACTTCAATAAAAATAACAAATTGGTGCCTTAGAAATAACTAAAAATGGTTTTAATACTCTTGAATTCTTGAATAGCTAAAGGAAGGTTATTAACAAATAATACAAAAACATTGGTCCCAAGTTGCTGCCTTGTGGTACACCAGACGAAGCTTGAACCATTTCAAATGGATGTATCAGTGGAGTATTAATAACATATTAAGTCTGAATATTGACAAACGCAAACATATGACATCCACAAGAAAATTATATCTTCTTGCTCATCAGTACGTCTTGAACGTGTACATAATATCCGTGACTTGGGTGTATACTTTCAACCTAGCTTGGACTGGAATGAGCACATAGAGATCATTGTTGGTTTGTCATTAAATAATCTGGGTTTCTTGATTAGATCCACAAAAGGCTTCAGAAATTCTAAGGTGATACTAACTCTATATAATTCGTTGATTAGATCCAAACTAGAGTTCGCATCAGTAGTGTGGAATCCAGGGCAAGCTATTTATCAAACTAAAATAGAAACTATCCAGAATAAATTTCTTAAATATTTGTATTATAAAGCTTTTGCACGTTATCCTGGTTTTATTTATTATAGCAACATTAGAATATAATTTAAAATGACAATAGTATATTATATACCAAGGTTGTGAAGAGTTTTTTCTAGAGCCGAGCATTATTAGATCCCGAGATGCGCAGCATCGAGGGATATAAGATGAGAGGCTCTAGAAAACACTTCACAACCGTGGTGTATATATTATTTTTTTCACTACTAGTACTTTTATTCCTTTTATTCTTCTCACATAAAAAACGTACTATCGCGATCACGGATTTTTTCCTGGATGCCAGTGTATAATGGGATGAATTTTTGCCCCGTGTTACACTAAAATCTGGATTATTGACTAGTAGTCAATAATAAAAAATTATTTACCACTAGGCAAGAAGGCTAACTTCACAAGGTGACAACAGACTAGATAATAGTATGTTTTAAAGCTAGTAGTGAAAAAAATTAGTTAAAAGAAGAGAATCGATGGATGTCAGCTTTATACATAAACTTTTAATGATTGCATTGTTTTTCTTAGACTGCTGTCCTTGGTCCAACTGTATATTCCGGCTTATAGATCACGACCCCAAATCATCCCGTATGTTCCACGATATAGAACTATTACCGATCTCATTGTGCAGTAACAGTAAATACTGTTATTGATACAACAAATATAGACATTTTTTATACGCCCCTTAGAACATTTAAAAAAGCTATTTCTTTCTGCATAATGAAAAGGGCTTATAAGTTTCAACTAAATAATCCAAGCCTAGAACTTTATGTTAAACATAATTATTTACAATTGCCTCTCATACTTCTTTTCTAGTACTTATACTTTTATTTTTCAAGATTTCTAATTACATTATTACTTGATGAGTAATTGAAATGTTTAAACATATTATGTCTGTAATATATTTGTAGTTTGCAGCGTCTCCCAAACATTGTTACTGGGATAAACTCATTTGGTTAATTAATAAATAACGCTACTATAGGTTATAAGTTCGCTATCACATGGTATCTTATAGACACCTTTAGGTATGCTATTAGAATAGGCAGTATAATAACTGTTAATAGTAAATTGCTCTAAACTTTATTATTAATAAAGTTATGAAAAACAGACAACAGTGGTTCCCATTTAAAGAAAAACATTATACTACAATCTACTAACATAGTTCAAAAACTTTGTAACATCCTGCTGATAATTGCTTAAATTTGAAGAACCATATTCGGGATTCAATAAATGTGAATAAAGTAATCCACTTTTAGTTGCAATAACCTGTAAGTATGTAATATTATTTAGATAAACTTCAAAGGCTACGTAATTTGAACTTACCATACACGAAGTATGGGAACTATTATTGGAAGTGGAAAGTAACTTCATGCAAGTGATATCTTCTTTAAAAGGTATGGAATAAATAGGATACAAATCACTGAATTGAAGATCCCAAACATGTATCGTATTAGATTTGTCTTTTGCATAAAATACACATGGTCTATGATGAGACCATTGTAATAATTGAACACCACTCTGAAGATTGTCTTCTTTGTTAGACATTGTCATGAGCGGTCTTTCCAGTAGACGTGAATAAAGAACAATTACACCATCATCATGGCCAACAAAGAAATATAACGGCGAGAAAGGACATGGTTCTAGACAATTTGCTTGAGATATTGTTCCTAAAATATTGTAAAATTAATTAATTAATTATTTATAGTTAAATGCCAAATGTGTACCACCTGAGTTGAATCTTTTAGGATTTGCTTTGGTCCCAGTAGCTAAACAGTGAACTACATATCCATAGTTAGTACATATATACAAGTGATGTGGATCAAGAGGATTTATATTCATATCAGTACATAATAAGTCTGTTAAATCTGGATTAAAGTCTACAAGTGATACTGTTGAGTTTTTTACAAGTGATATCTGATTCCAAGGCACTGTGTTTTGTCCATTAGATGCATTCATTTTTTTAATAACGCTCCAAATAATTAAATTACCTTTTTCTTCCAATGAACATATCTAGAAAATAATTAATTGGTTAGTTAGAGATTGGAGCACAGAGCCTGAATATAAATATAGTACTATTAATTTTAGCATGATCTCTTCTTTTTTGACTTTATATAAAGAAATGGGACTAAATCAAAAAAATCACACAGAAACTATATGCCTTTAGTCAGTTTGTCTTTATATCACCCTAATGAGTTCAGATACCCAGACCTTAAGGTTGGTGTCTTATAGAAAGAGAAGGAGCACTAAAAAGCAACAAGATAAAGAAGGAAATAATAATCTTTCTTTAAAATCCTCGAATGACACAACTAATTGATTAATTCATTTATTCCACATGGAATTAACTTTGATAATCTTTTGTTAGAACACAACACTTAAATACAAGTTAAATACAATCATGGCATTCACATGCCATGACTGAAAAACCAATAAGAACAGGGATAACTTTATTTTTTTCACTACTAGCTTTAAAACATACTATTATCTAGTCTGTTGTCACCTTGTGAAGTTAGCCTTCTTGCCTAGTGGTAAATAATTTTTTATTATTGACTACTAGTCAATAATCCAGATTTTAGTGTAACACGGGGCAAAAATTCATCCCATTATACACTGGCATCCAGGAAAAAATCTGTGATCGCGATAGTACGTTTTTTATGTGAGAAGAATAAAAGGAATAAAAGTACTAGTAGTGAAAAAAATAATATATACACCACGGTTGTGAAGTGTTTTCTAGAGCCTCTCATCTTATATCCCTCGATGCTGCGCATCTCGGGATCTAATAATGCTCGGCTCTAGAAAAAACTCTTCACAACCTTGGTATATAATATACTATTATTCTAATATATGGGAAAAAGTTTAGAATTGGTTACCATGGTAATTAAACATGTTGTTAACTTAATAATGGGACGTGAATATGGCCCATCGTTTTTCCATTTAGAGATATTTCCATTTATTAGTAATTTAGTATTAGCACTTTTTGCTTAGCTTTAAATTAAACAACTGTAGTAATGACTGGAAATAAATATTTTAGTAGTCCTTCCTTTTATACAACACTCTAACCTTAAACGCTGTATTAAAGCAAATGCAACAACTACATTAACTTTGAAAATATGCAGAAATATCATGTAATCTACTACTTAATTCGTACAATAAAAGAAAATTAACGTTAGTCCAGTCAATTTAGAACAAATTATCATGAATAGTCGAAAGTTGAGGTAAGACTTTGGATTTTTGCATAGGCCTTCCTTGTGAATTGTTAAATAAGCCCCTAAAAGTCAGAACAAGTAGGTGGTGAGCTCGAGATAAAGAGAGCATGAGAATAAACCACGTCCAATAACAGTTATTATCGTTTTTTTCGGGAACTATTAGGTTTATCGAGGTGAAGGAGGTTAGGTAGAATAAAGTTTATTTACTTCCCTACCAAAAATGTCCGAATGTTTTTTCGCACCTTGCCTTTTTTTATGTTATCGAATAAAGAAGATATGACATACGCAGGTCATCAATTTGTACCAGTAAATTTGCGCAAGGAACTTTTGGACATAACTATTTTTGGTCTCATATTTGTCATGAAGTAGCTAAGAACAATTCGTTGAGAACCGGACGCGATCGGTGGGCACCCCAAAACATCGCCATAGCTTCATTTTTCCATTTTATATTCCACAAGACCACAACTGGGTTTTCACAATATCACAAATATCCAGCTTTTATCCTCTTTTATCTTAGGTGAGTGGTGAAGGTACCAGAAGGTGTAGGACATAACTATTTTTGTTCTCATATTTGTCATGAAGTAGCTAAGAACAATTCGTTGAGAATCGGACGCGATCAGTGGGCACTCCAAAACATCGCCATAGCGTCATTTTTCCATCTTATATTCCAATTATATACAAGGCCACAACTGGGTTTTCACAATATCACAAATATATGGCAATACCCTCCTTTATCTTAAGTGAGTGATGAAGGTACCAGAAGGTGTAGGACTTTACTATCCATTTTTTTCTAGAGTCCTCTGACTTTGAAAGCGTATTGATCGTGAAGTACTGAATCAAATTAAAACGTTTAAAAACGAGCTAATAGTAAATTCTTTTCTACACAGACCAGTAAAATATTATATTTATAAAACGTATACTTTTATTTTTATCAGACGGTACGTAATAAAAGGTATCCATTTTTAGGGACAATTTCATTAAAAGTAAGTTAAATTTTTTTTTCTCAGAAAGTATATACCATATATCTATGAGATTTATGTAGAGAAAGAAACTTTGTGGTTCTTATGCTATTAATTTTCAGACAAAAAGTGTTTTATTTAACATTTTTATGAAAAAATAGCGAACTAGGTTTTCTTGTTTATTAATAGAGATAGCATTAACATTTTTTGATAAAATAACTCTTTTCATGTGTAGAAATTATTTCTTTAAAAGAATGTTTTTAATTTCAACAATTCAATAATTCAACAAAATACGATTTTTAGTGACAAGCCGTTTAGACAAAAAATGTTGTTTTTGTTTTGCACTTTTATTGTTAAAATTAGGAACAAGTTTTTGAAGAAAATAATATCTACATATACAAAGTGTTAATTTAACGAAAATAAATTGACGCTATCTCTATTAATAAGTAAGAAAACATAGTTCGCTATTTTTTCATATAAATATTAAATAAAACCCTTTTTTGTCTGAAAATTAATATATTATTAATCACAAGGTTTCTTTCTAACCCCTACAAAAGTCTCGTAGATATATGGCATATACTTTCTGAAAAAAAATTAACTTAGTTTTAATGAAATTGTCCCTAAAAATGGGTAACTTTTATTACGTATCGACCGATAAAAAAAAAGTATACGATTTAGTATTATAATATTTTACTGTTGTATGTAGAAATAAATTTACTATTTGCTCGTTTTTAAAATATTCAATTTGGTTCAGTACTTTACGAGTAATACGCTTTCAAAGTCAGACGACTCTACTGCGTGTCCGCGTAAGTTGGCTACATATGGAAAACTTTGTTATTATTGATTTTATGGAAAACAGGTATTCTTCATAAAAAGTTCTGCATGTTCTAAAACCCAAGATTCAACCATCAGATATTAAATTATATCAGTCGTATCATAATAATAATTATATCATTTTTGTTCAAGAGTAAAGTACCTTCATTTTTGACAATATCGAAAATTTTTAATAAGAAAAGATGTTATGGATTAAAAATAATTTTTAAATATTCAATATTGTTTATTTACAATTAAAAAATATTATTTTTACATTATTATTATTATTATGATACGACTGATATAATTTAATATCTGATGGTTGAATTTTGGGTTTTAGAACATGCAGAACTATTTTTACTGCAGAACTACAAAATTATTTTTAATCCATAACATCTTTTCTTATTAAAAATTTTCGATATGGTCAAAAATGAAGGTACTTTACTCTTGAACAAAAATGATATAATTATTATTATTATGATACGACTGATATAATTTAATATCTGATGGTTGAATTTTGGGTTTTAGAACATGCAGAACTTTTTATGAAGAATAACTGTTTTTCATAAAATCAATAATAACAAAGTTTTCCATATGTAGCCAACTTACGGGGGCCAACTTACAAGGAAGGCCTATGCAAATATCCAAGGACTAACCTGTTGGTAGTACTGTGAAATTTAATTTGTTTTTTTCAGTTGTCAAGCTTTGACCATTCCTGTTGTTGATTGCATACTATTCTAGAAAATTCTTAATAAAACATTAAAGTTGTTAGTCTTCCCTGTTTACATGAAAAGTACAACTTATTTGTAAAACAACAATGGAATATGACAAAAAATAACATGAAACATATTTTTATTTGACTTCTATGAAATGTAAGCAATGTCTCTCAAATTTTTGAGGTTTCCAAGATTGTCACATTTTCATGGGTCATAGGGATATCTAATAATCTTGGACAGATTATAGCACCCAAAATTGACACACTTCTCTTATGTTTTGCAATTTTATTACCAATGACATTTCAAAGCTTATTATAATCAGGCACAGTTAGAAAGTCAGATTTACAGATTTATTCAATTCAATTTTTAATATCTTAATTACAGACCCATGAGATAGCAGCTTTTAGTCAACTGTTCAGCAGTTTAATCATTTAGAGGAACCGAGTAAGTATCCCTGAATGCACCCATTATCTTACATACCTGATCATTAGCTGATTTCCATTCAAAACTGCTATGCACAAGATTATCTACATTGTTAAATAAAAGTTGAATTGAAACTACTTTTGAAGAATGTCCAGATCCAATGTGAGTTATATATATTGGTTCTTGAATATTGATATCTTTATTTTCTTTCACTATTTCCACAGTCTTATTTTCATTAATATTCCATATAGCTATAGATCTATTAAGATAAATAATTATATTTATTTAAATAACCAGCTTTTGCAATATTTCTTACCCATCACATAAACCTCCAAAAACCAGGCCTTTCAGTTCTGAAAGAAAACTACAAAAACATAATTCACCAGTGGTAGCTAGCAGTCTTTCAGGTTCTTGTGAATCTATTGTATTCCACACACAGATTACACTCTTGAGCATAAGATAGTTATCTAAATTATCTTGAATTGTTTCATTTGTTCCATGAATAGTTAAAATCTGTGTACAATTTGAAGAATAACAAGATATAGAAATAACTGGTCTATTTTTAAGAAAAGGATATAATTTTGTATCATACTTAATGTAACCACTGCTAAATGGAATATCCTTTTTATTTTGATGTATTTTAAATTCTAGTGTATTTTGCCTAGACTCATTCAAGAGAGTTATAATAATTTGGCTAGAAAATGATAAAAACCTTTCTAACTTTTTAAAATTGATAGAATCATTTTTTACAGAATTGTTTAAATCAGAATCATCACCTGTACCTAGAAATTCTCTTCTGTATAATTCTAAATAATTGGGATTCTCAAGATCAATTTTAGAAAACATAATTGGAAATTGAGTCCATTTATTTGCTAATTCAATTTTATCAGTCTGTATTTCTTCACAAGTATCATCATCTCCGGTTTGAGTAGGAACTTGTATTGTATTTATTTTACCATAACTTTTAATAAATACATCATATGGTACAGGAGCCATATCAATTAGAGTAAAATTATAATGATCTAGACGAATCATACTTAAAATTTCTTCACCTCTCTTTTTCCTTTTTTCAAAATTTTTGTTTTGTTTCCATTTTTTCTGGGCACCAACAAAATTAATAAATTGCATATTTCCTGAATTTAAGGGTTTTCCATCTTCAAAACCTTCATCCGATAATGAAGCCATATTACTTCTACTATTTAAGGTACCATCTAGATTAAATTTATTCTGTTCATTTGATTCCATAATATTATCTAGTAGTTGCTTATGTTTGTTTTCTGGCATATCAAAATTTCCCGAGTCTAACATTCTTTCTTCATCTATTACCATTGAAGAATTCTGTTTTGGTGTGTTAATATTTGAAGAACTGTCTTCATCACTAGTACTACTAGTTTCTCCATCAATAATAACGTTATCATCTGAAGATAATGAAGATGATGATACTGACTTTGAATCAGATGAGTGATATTCCTCAAAATCTGACTCGTATGAATCAAAATCATCTTCATATTCAACTTCATCTTCCTTAATTTCTTCAGTAGTTTCTTTGGGGTCCTGCTCATAACTTAAGTCTAATGATGTAAGAGATGGTGTTTCACTTATAGGTATATCAGGACCAGCAATATTTGAATTAACAATACTACCTCGCTTTAAAGTAGCAGTTCTAGGACGGTCCGGGTCACTCATGCCATGCGGAACTCTGATATCTATAAAAGGCTCCGAGTTCTTTACTTTAGCTTTTGGTTTGATAATCTTTACTTCATGTTTGACAGGTTTGATATGAATTTTATTATTATCTTTTACTTTTATCACAGGTTTAACAGCTTCATCACGATTTTGTTTTTCTGAAGTAGGTTGTATTTTCAATTGTTCTTTAACTACCTTTGAATACAAATTTTTACTTGGAAAATATTGTGTTTTAGTAATTCTGTTACTAGGTGGTGTTTCTGGCGCAGTCGATCGTTTAGCTTTTGTTAATTTATTTTGAGATGTAGTAGATAATGATGATTTATTGGCAGTGACAGTTTTATTTGTGTTAAGAGATTTTTTGGTGGTCAGCATTGTACTTTTATAATTTTCAAGTTTTAAATTTTCTTTAATACCTGCTTTATCTACATCAATTTTAGATGACTTTTTTATTGCATTATTGCTAGTAGTTGAAGGCAATTCTTTTAATTTAACAGAAGGTTTGGTTCTTGAATTTAATTGTGTTGATGATGTACTTGGACTTTCAATTGTGGTTATTTTCCGTAATCCATTTCTGTCTTTGTTGGATTCACCTTGTTTTATTCCAATACTTTTAGAATTTCTGTTTGTATTCATCTTCAAGGTTGTTGATTTAGACATTGCAGTTCTAATTAAAATGCAAATTAGATTAAAGTGTATAGCTACACTATAATTATTACATTCTTACTTACCAATATTTAGACACAACAACTGTATTATTGTTATTTATTTAGTATACTAATAATAATTTGTTATTAAAAACAAAATTTTGACATTATTGTAAATTTGACACAAATATCTGATGACTACACATAACACGTGCCCTTTTATAAAAGGTTCTCTGAAATAATCAATGTCTGATGTGGGTTAATTTATGCATGGTTGGTTATAAAAGGGGATCAATAATAACATTGTGTGTGCATGTTTCCATGAAATAAACAAACCAGTAAAATGATGAAATTTAATGTAGGTAATACAATTAATATCACAGAGAGTTTATTAAACTATACTAAACAATTTTACATACAACAGTCTCATATTGTTATGTCACCAAGTTGTTTTATCATATTAATGTTAAAGTGTGTCATTTGTGATCTTCATATGTACCATACTTAAATTTACATTAAAGATAAAATATCAGTGTAAAAACTAAATTCTTATTATAAAAAATAATACATAAATAAAATATACAAATATGTTCACTACAGGTAAATTATGTATACTGCTTGATGGAATGCATTCTCCAAAATTATTTAAAATATCTTCATACTCTCTAGCCATCTTATCCATAGTTTTTACAATAGGAACATCTCGTAATTTTGCAGTTGCATCATGAAATAGTACATCAGGTTTTCCATCATACAAGCCATATAAAGAAAGAGTTTTTGTTAAATCTTTATAGTCTTTTCCAAATAAAGTATCCATTTGTAAAAATATGTCCAGTGAATCCTTTTTCCATAAATCAGTTTTGTTTGCACTTATCATACCTTGACCTACTGGTGCCCAACTTAAATGGCACATCTTTCCTTCACACAACACCTTATAATCAGTTATTTTTTGTTGTATATTTCCCTTTTGCTTTGCATCTGAAATTATAAATGTTGATTAATTAATATACATTGTAACTTTACAACAAATTAACTTTAATAATAGAATAATAGTAATTGAAGAAAAATTTATATTTATAAAGGCAAGATCTACTTTGTTGACCCTTCTAATTAAGATTACATTTATGTAGCTCTAATTTATAGATTTAATTTTGATTTATCGATTAATTTTTTAATCTAAAGTTGTGTTAACGGTAATCTAGATTTCATACAGTATTCTACATTTATAAATATCACAACTCAATTTATCAGAAGAATCTTAGTTATTATTAGTGGTATCTGATCAAAGTATAAATGGATATGGTTAATTAATTATCAATGATTGTTTGGACTTGGCTGACTTAAGCATGCATGCCATATTCTGTTAATGTAGCAACTAATATCATAGTTAGTAAAAAACAATACATAAAAAAACAACAAAAAGGTTGTAACAAAATAATTTTATGTTATTGACATATTGTAAAATCACATGAAAATATAAAGCAGATTCCAAGAATTTGTACATTAAATCACATTGTTTAATTGTTAATCACATATAGTCTTATAGAAGGTAAACACATAATCACAAAATTAATGGGACAACAGTTCGTGCAGGAAACATCCATCAAGCATACCAAAGCCCATACAATAATCATTGTTTTAGAAATATCAATGTTATTAAAAAATTATTTTTATTACCTTGAAAGAAGTTTGTGAATGTACTTTTAGAAACAAAAGCTACATCTGCATCCTCATGAGTGAGACATCTCATTGCTCCATAATCACCGTCATATATATTACCTTTACACAACTGTCTTAGACTAACAGTTTCATTTTTAGGTAAATCAGGCACACAACTAGGTCCAAAGAAATCAGCCATCCCCTTTGCAAAAGGACACACTTTTAAGGTGGGCTTCTTATTCAAAGAATATACTGTTTAAACTCTGGATGGTATTTATTAATAAAAACACTTTAATAAACACTATATATATTCAAATAACTGATTACAATATTTTTACATGATGCAATATTTATCATTATAGGTTCGATGATTGACACATACATGCTGTGTCTCACATATCATGTCTGGTAACTTATGCTAACATTGTATTAATATTAAACACCTTCCCCTCAAAGATCAAGGCGTCGGGGAGGCTTTACAGAGCGTCCAAATCGGGATACATTTTGTTTAATAGGGTTTGAGTTGAGATTGTTTGTTGGAGATTTTGAAGGCATTGCTTTTGTACTATGTATATTTGGTACATTATTTGGAGAATTGTTTACACTAGCTTGTAATCTAACATTTGAACTATTGTTATTTAAATTATTTACTAAGTTTTGTATATGATTATTTTGTGAAATTTTGTCTGGATACAATTCGGGTTTTAACACAAATTCATTTTGATTTGGTTTAGTATAAGATAATTTCATTTGACTAGTATTACGCCTGACTATCTTATTAGTATTTTCCTTCCTTATCCAATATGATCTTGGTTCTTTAGCTTTTTCTAAAACAACAGCTTTATGCCAAAAGGTATCTTTGCAACTTTTTACTACTACATTATCCCCCTTTTTGTATTCTGTTGGGAGTTTACGAACTGTTTTGTCATAATGTAATTTTAAACGTTTCTTCTGATCACATAAATGTTTGTAAATATGAGTTTGAATTCTAGGTTCTAATTTATTACTTGTTAATGGTAACTGAGTTCTAAGATTTCTACTTTGAAGAATCTGAGCTGGGGATGCATTTAAACTAACTATACAAGTATTGTTATATTCCATTGCTAGCTCTCTATAATCATTCTTTTCTTCAAAACTTTTTCTTAAGATTTGTTTACCAATACTTACTGCTTTTTCTGCTAAACCGTTACTTTGATGATAATGTGGGGTACATGTTAAAATGGTGATGTCTTTATCCTTATAGTAACTTTTACATTTATTTGATATAAAAGGTAAATTGTCTGCTATTAAATATTCTGGATATCCAAATTTAGTAAAAATATCTTGAAATGATTTTATAACAGAGTTTGATGTTTTATCTGTTAACAAGGATATATCAATCCAATGTGAAAAATAATCGACTATTATTAAATATGCTTTACCTCCAAATTCTAGTATGTCTGTACCTATTTTATTAAATCTAAGTTTTGGAACTGAGTGTGGTAATAGTGGTTCTTTAAAATTACCTTGCATAAATTTCTCACATGTTCTGCATTGTTTTATATAAGAAATGATATCAATGCTTAGATCTGGCCAATAAAATAAACTTCTTGCTTTATTTATTGTTTTACTTATGCCTATGTGACCTTTATGAAGTAGTTTTATCATAGAAAATCTAAGACTTTTTGGTACTATAATTTTGTCTTCTAGGAATACTATACCTGCCTCGACATAAATGGAATCTTTAAGTTTATAATAAGGTTTACAATTGTCTGGAATAGAGTTTTCTTTAGGCCATCCGTTAAAGTAATAATCAAAGATTTTTGTAAGAATTTCATCTTTACTAACAGCTATTCTTAATTGTGATTTCTTTTCTTCACTCATAGGCAAATGTTTTGACACTGAGTGTACCATTTCTAACATTTCATGGTCATAACTTTTTAATTTTAAACTTGCTCTAGATAACATATCTGCAAAATGTACATCTTTTCCAGGTGTATAATAAATATTAAGGGAGTATTTTAAAAGTTTAAGTCTAAGTCTTTGTAGTCTAACTGAACCAATTTTACAAATAGGTTTTTTCATTATAGATATAATTGGTTTGTGGTCACTTTGTACATCTACAACAGAATTGTAAATAAAACAATGATATTTTTGAGTGCTAAAGTAAATGGCTAATAATTCTTTCTCAGTCTGACTATAGTTTATTTCATGCTCATTCATATTACGTGATGCACATGCTACTAATTTAAGGATTTTGTTATCATACTCTTGAAACATGCAACATCCTAAACCGTTTTTCGATGCATCACACTGTAAAACTATTTTTCTATTTGGGTCAAATGGAACAAGAGCCGGAGACTTGCATATAATTGTCTTTAAATTTTCAAAACATTTTTGATGTTTAGGAAGCCATTGCCATTCAACGGTATTTTTTAATAATTCACAAAGAGGGTATATGTGATCAGCCATATTTGCTATGTATCGTCTGACATAGTTAAAAGATCCTATGATTCTTTGTAACTCTAACTTGTTTTTAGGATGATCTAATTTACAAAGTGATTCTACCCTGTCTGGATCTATTTCCATTCCCTTTTCTGAGAAAACTTGGCCCATAAACTTGACTTGTTTTTGACAAAATTGAAATTTTTCTCTATTAAACTTTGCACCTACCTGTCTAGCCCTTTTTACTACCTGTTCTACAGCGTTATCATGCTCTTCTTTTGTAGATCCTGTCACAATCATATCATCATGACATATTTGTACATTTTCGATATCACCAAACTTGTTTTCTACTTCCTCTTGAAATAAATCTTGAGAGTTTGATAAACCATATGGTAGAACTACATATCTATAAATACCAAAGGGTGTTGAAAAACAACATTTCCATGAAGAGTCTTCGTCTAGTTCTAGATGATGATAACCTTCAGCTAAATCGAAAACTGTAAATATTTTCTTACCTATCATATTTGAAAAAATATCTTCTATTCGGTAAGCTAGTTTAGGTTTGCGCACTATTTGTTTGTTCAAGTCTGACGGGTCTAAACATAACCTCAATTTACCATTCGGTTTTTCTACAATTACTATACGGTTTATACTTGCGCGAGGATCAATCTCGTTTACCTTAATAATCGCCTTTCTATCAACTAATCTATTTAATTCGTGTGATAAGGCACTTTTTATAGCCATCGGAACTTTAGTAGGAGGGTGACTTACCTGCTCAAATTTTTCAGTAGTAGTAATCTTATATTTGCCCTCAAACCTACCATGACCACTAAATATATCGGAATTTTGTGCAATAAACATATCTTTCTCGGATGAAGGATTTGGAACTTTTAGTTCAACATTGTTTACTCTTTTGACTAACCCTAAATCTATACAACCCTGACCACTTAATAGAACTCGAGTTGCTCCATCAATGATCACAAAATCTTCATAAATATTCTTATTTTTAAACTTACAATGTAAATTAACAATCCCTACAGTTTTTGCTTGGGTGCCTTCAAAACCTTTAATTATATAATCTGTTTGACGAACTTTAAATTGTTTATCAACTTTTTTGAAAATTTTCTGGGGTATTATACTTATATCAGCCCCTGTATCAAGCTTAAGTTTAACTTTTTTGTTTTCTATTTGTACAATCTCATCCCAAATACCTTTATGACTACATTCTATATTGCTACAATAACATATTCTTTCTACATTTCCTACAAATATATCACTTGAATTATCACTGTCTTTCTCTTGATCTACACATTTTATATTTTTTACACGACAAGAAACAGCAAAATGATTTAAGATGCCACATTTTTTGCACGCTTTACCAAATGCTGGACATGCTCGTGCACCGTGTGTTAATTGACAACGCCTACACTTAAATTTCTCATCTGAATTATTTTTCGATTCACTCGATTTCTTTCTGGTTTGCATTTTAAACTTATTACTATCACTTACCACCGGTTGCCTTTTTTTATATTTGTTTATTACATTTATATCCATATCAGCACTGTTATGAAATTGTAAATTTTGGTTCTTGCTTTGTTCACTTGTTCGACAAAATTCAATAGCTTTGTCAAGTGTGAGTTTTTCAATTCTCAATAATGCTTCACGGGTTACAGAGTCTCTAATACCCATAACAATTTTGTCCCTAAGAGCTTTATCTTCGGCTGTTTGGTTGACATCCACATCATTATAATTGCAGGTACGTACTAAATGTTTACATTCAGTTAAAAAATGTTCAAAGGACTCACCTTCTTTCTGTACTCGTTTTAAAAAGTTGTAACGTTCAAAGCATTCATTAACTCTGGGATTAACATATTTGTCAATCAAAGATATCATATATTCATATTTATTTGTCTCTTCATCAGGAATTGTAAATGTGGACATGATTCTTGCGGACTCAGTTCCTATAATGTTTCTTAAAATTGAAAGTTTTACTTTGTCTGCTGAATCATACTGTCCTGTGGTTATCAAATAATCTTCGAATGCGGTTTTCCAAAACTTCCATTCGGTAGCAGCATTTTGCCCTTGTAAATCAAAATCTGGCGGCAACTTTACGGGTCCTGCATTGAATCCTGCCATGCTCTTAAATTTGAGGTTAACTTTCGAGTATTTTTAATTTTCAGGAAATTTACATTTATTTTCCCTCTTCCAAAGTTTTTAATTATTCGACTGCGCCATGTTTAAACTCTGGATGGTATTTATTAATAAAAACACTTTAATAAACACTATATATATTCAAATAACTGATTACAATATTTTTACATGATGCAATATTTATCATTATAGGTTCGATGATTGACACATACATGCTGTGTCTCACATATCATGTCTGGTAACTTATGCTAACATTGTATTAATATTAAACATATACAACTGAATTCCAAGCTACACCATCATAAACAGGGAAGCAGGCTTTCTTTCCTCTGAGATCAACCATAGACTTTATAGCAGAATTGATTTTAACTATAGCAACAGTTATGTATTTATCATCATCTTTGGCAGTCTCATAAAATAGTGGTCTTAAATTATATTGGCTAAAATTTAAATATGAACATTATTTAAATATGTTTTATCAATAGCTTCTAATTCTTACGTCTTGGCTGTATGAATCATATCTGGAGGAACTACAACGAGATCAACTGATCCATCGATAATGCCTTGAAGACAGTGAGTTTTATTATCAGCTTTTAAACACTCAATATCTGGTTCAACTCCATAAACATAAGCAGCCTCTCTAAGCCATCCACATTTGGCATTTTCAAGATTGGATATAGTGCACATTCTAACTGTTCGTGGTGGATGACATCCTGGAAAACTGTTTGCATTTAGAAAACCGACAGCTCTTGCTAAATAACTTTCTATAGCTTCTATAGGTTGTAATGTACCAACTGTTATATGGTAGCTTTCAAGCAAAGTAAGTAAAGCAGATTTCCACGAATCAGGTTCATCATGTGAAAGTGTAGACATTAGTTCTTGGATATCCTGAGCAGATGTTCTGAGAAACAAAAACAATATATTTTTTTATGACTTTAAGGAGAAAATTTAAAAGAACATGATATTTACCTTTTTGTTGCAATTACAGGCCATGGTTTGGAAACCCACACACAGGGAGAAGTGGAGTTTACTGGCACAATAGTACCATTTGGGCATAGGAAACTAAAACCTGTGGGGCTAACTATTCCAGCACGACTATGTAAACCAAAATGATTTCGAACATCATCCAAACGAGCCCAAGTTATATCTCCAGCACCATCAGTTAGGCATAGTAATGGACCGCTGCGACCCCAATATTTATCATTTGTAGAGCATATCTCAGGTGTATTGCATAATTCACAGAGATTTGGATACTTTTGTTCTGAAAACAATGATTTTAAACATTGTTTTAGAGTTTTGTTCTAAAATCTTAAGTAGAGTACTAAATAAAAAAGAAAATTAGCATAAGCAAAGTGTATACAGCTTGGGGAAATTTGTAAATTACATAGCAAATGGATGGTATAAAACTAAAAATTTATTTTTCAAGAAAATGCTTAGAAATTGCTGTTTGTGACACTTTTTTATACTATAATAATTAAAAAAAAAGGTTTAAATATATTATAAACCACTATTGGAAAGTCTGGAAGCACAGTTACGTATTCTACTGATTTATTAAACATTTATTAAATTTTACAGTTGCTTTTAGGAGAATAAACATAGAAAAAATACGTATAAGCTGCAGTTATGTAGAGCAGTGGTTCTAAACCTTTTAGTAGTCGCGGCCCCCTTAAAATCCAAAAATATTTTCGCGGCCCCCTTAATATATAAAATCCTAAAATATTTTCGCGCCCAGTATTCCTCCCCCATTAGTAATAGTGACAATTTATAGTGGCAAAGAAACTTTAGTGATTAATTTATTATTACAAAACAAAGTTTCAAATGTAACAATAATGCATAAATAAATCAAAAAGCAGAACATAACATAATATTTATATATGCATAAATCAGCAAGTAATACTTTAAAAAGTTACAATTCTTTTCAAGGTTACAGTAAGCTTTTAAAAAATGAACATTTATCCGTCAATAAAAACAGGCAGAAAATGCATCACAAAGAGTCGCACAGAAGTGAAATGCAATGAACAAAAAATGCTTTCTCAGATTGTCAGTAATTAACATATTTCTTGAAAAATAAGCAAATGAAAGTATATCTGCTAGACTTATAAAAACTATTTACATGGTTTTATTTAAGTTGTAATTTTGTCTGTTTGGGTCAAATTTACCTATGCGTTCCACGTTTCCATTTAGTTTAACCATGTTTAAGAATATTGTGATGTCATTAAATTCATTTGCCACTTATAAAACCGTGTAACTTAATTATTTTTTGAAATAAATAAAGATTAGTAAAAAGTTTCACAGTATTTATTAAAATATAACCTGACAATATTGTTTCGACAGCTAAGCTGTCATTATCAGATAATGACGGCGTAGCTGTCGAAACAATATTGTCAGGTTATATTTTAATAAATACTGTGAAACTTTTTAATAATCTTTATTTATTTCATGATTATGGAGTTCTACAAAGTAAGGCTGGAAACAATAAACAAGGTTAATTTTTTTTTGATTTGTGGAGATGTCAAAACTTAAATAAATCTAATATATTTTCCCGGCCCCCCTAAATACTTTCCCCCCTGTTAAGAATCCCTGATGTAGAGGACACGTTTTTTTAGTACTTAGTTGTAGTGCGTTCTGTAATGTGCTCATCTTTTTCAACAATAACAGCCTTACAAATTTTAGACACTTGATCCAATCATTTGGTTCTACTTTAATTCAGCCTCCTGTAGGTATCACATTTTGTGGTTGACAGCATTTTGCTTTCTGGTCTAACTTATACTAAAAATTGACAATAAATCTAATTAGGTATTGTGGGGTCAAACCACTATATCTTCAAATAACCAATAGTATTTCTTTTCTATAAATTTTTTACACATCTTTGCTGGATGTTCTGGGGTGTTGTCCTTATGAAAGACAAATGACTGATCCACTAAGGGGATGCCTATGTCAGGCATGTTAGAGAGCAGTGCTTAGCGTGACAATGAGTAACGCGAACAAGCGAGAGGATCAGATGGTATATGATATCTCTTTTTACACTTAGGCACTTTTGTGCCAGCAAGAAAAGTCTTCTGCAGGTAAATTTCCATTGTGGAAGTTAAAAATGCAAATTAAGGAAAGAAAGGGATGCATGATTTTTTATTGTAACATAATAGGGAGAGGCATTCATAAGATTGTGACAAAGTATAACAAAGGGGGAAGGACGATCTGAAACTCTGACTCATCGGTAACACAATGCTGCAAAGGAGAAGGATACGAGAAGAACACTCATTGGTAATATGTGCAACCATCAGCGATGGTTGGTGGCAAATAGTCTGCCCTGGCAGGCATCGTTAAGAACTTGCAAGTGATATGTTGGTTAAGTAAATTTTATATGATACACTGTTATTATATTCTGTTTCTTGAAAATATGTACAGAGAATTTAGTTACTATTTTTAAATGTGACATCAAGTTTAAATTTAGGTTATGTAATCTGAATTGTAAATACGATTTATATTTTCTATGTTTTTGAATTTTATGGTAGATCTTCTAAAGATATTAATAGTTATATGTGTTTTGTGAGTTAAGTAAAATATTATCTATGAATGAAAAATTGACCCACAAAGGCTGCTAGGTCCGAGTGGGTTAATTTTTCTAAGGAATAATATCATTTACTCATATGTGCCATATAATGTTTTATCCAATAGGTACTTTTTTATTTAAATTCAAATGTTGAATTTAAAGTCTTATTAGGATGTTATAATAATGTAAAAAAATTATATCCCCGACTGGGAATCGAACCCAGGAGCCTCTGCTTTCGGGACAGAAGCCCATCTTCATCTTAATTAATTTTATTTCCTATGTAAGGATTAAACTTCAAAATTCTAATTAAGCTTTGATAGATGATTTAATGTGTTGCAAATCTGTTTAACAAGCAACTTTAATGTTGGTTACCAACTTATTGACAACCAACTTATAATTAAAAATATATAAAGCTTTAAACCGTAGAATTTGGCAGAAGATTAATTAAAACCACACTAAAAAATATGAATAATCAAAAACTATTTAAAGGAAAAACTTTAGGTGTGTTTCAGAGCAGTAAAAGTTTAAAGCAGAATGACCCATTATTCTCTACAACAAGAGTTAGTTTGAGAGTTAGTTAGAGCTTTTGTTTGTCACGTATTGCATTCATCAATAAGTCTTTTTTGGCAGGCCAGAGGACCAGGTTAAAACAATTCAAAATCATAGTGTCAG
Organism: Agrypnus murinus; assembly: GCA_929113105.1. Classification (NCBI taxonomy): domain Eukaryota; kingdom Metazoa; phylum Arthropoda; class Insecta; order Coleoptera; family Elateridae; genus Agrypnus; species Agrypnus murinus. The sequence goes on from OV816024.1 coordinate 71,900,812, forward strand.
ATTCAGTAGCGGTGGGTGCATATGTTAAACCCAGGGCTCTCGCAATGGATCGTATATCACTATCATGCTAGTATGCACACATTAAAGCACCATATCAAGATGTGTTGCATCGCAAGAGGCCTGGGTCTGACGTATGAGCCCACTGCTACTGGTCAGATTAAAACTGTCATATAGAGTTTTTTTTTAATTCAGGCATCAGTACGAGCAAATGAGATTAAAACAAAATAGAAATACAATAATTATTACAAATTTCACAATATTTATTAATATTTATCTACCTGATAACTGTATTGATACCAAGTATTGTTATCAAAGGTATGGTCAAGTAGGATAAAAACTAGACAACAGAAACGGGGGATAAAAAAAGACGGAAATAAATATACCTTGTAAGACTATTCTAGTTGAATAACAGAAATAGTAGATTTTGGTATTGGTAGTAAGCATAACTAAAAATTTAGAACAATGAAATATTAGTTCCTCTTAAAGATAAAAAATAAAATATTTATTCTTGTAGAATTGTGTCTGTTAAAAATTTGAAAATGGCATGTATAACTTTTACTGAACTGATGTATGACTTACATAAATTGGATTTTTATTATAGAATTCTGATTGCTATTCAGAAACATGCGCAGATAGTGCAAATATTAAAATATTTTGTTGTCTATTTGACAGGCATTTGTTTTTGCTATGCTAAAGATGGGGTAAAAAGTAGACAAAATAATATCAAAGAAGGTGTGTAAGGGTTCATTTATGGTCCATTTTGTACTATTATTTTGAAATGTTTATTCATTTTGTACTTGTATTCTGAAGTACTTTAAGTGAATGTTTTCAATTTCAAATGAATAAAGGTAAGATGAATACTATACTATTAGATAAGCATATCAATAGTGATCTGACAGAAGGAAGTGAGTTTTTTGTAATAACAAATAGAAAATCTTCCCCCGGAATATAAAACTGCATCAGTCAATGAACAAAAACTAAAGGACATAACCGCTATAAACGAAATACTATCAAAAAACGATATGATTGGAATTCAAAATTGTCAGCGATTAGGGGTTTACAACAAAGACGCTCAGCAAAGTCGTCCAATAAAAGCAACCCTTTCTTGTGAGAGCGACGTTCACAAAATTACAAAAAACGCAAAAGATATAAAAAAAACTAAGGAATACAAACATCTTAATTTTTCATTCGATAGAACTAAAAAGCAGTTAGAGCTCTATAAAAATGCAAAAGTACAACTGCAAAGTAAACTGAACGAAGGAGAAGAAGATCTATGTATCAAATATGTTAAAGGTATTCCAAAGGTTGTAAACTCAAAATCATCAACTGCCCAATCGTTAAACTAGATTTGCCCAACAGTAAAATAAAGAATCTACTATTTTATTACTAAAACGTCAGGGGACTACGCTCTAAATTAGATAAGTTCAACATATCCAGCAATACATCAGAATTTGACATAATCTCCATAAGTGAAACATGGCTTACAAATGACATTAGCAGCGGGGAGCTGTTTCCACCAAATTACACCGTCTTGAGAAGTGATAGAAACTACATCGCCACAAGAGTGTCAAGAGGAGGGGGTGTGTTACTAGCTATAAAGAATGAACTATACATGGAAACTATCGACCTATTAATGGTGAGAACTACTGTACCTACAGTGGACATAGTAGGATGTAAGTGCTTACTAGATAATTGTTTTACTGTACATATCTATGTTTTGTATTTTCCTCCAAATATATTGCCTGTAGATTTCGAATTATTTTTAAACATTTTTGAAGAAATAGCAAACAGTAATCGTTATTTATTAATTTTTGGAGATTTCAATGTTCCTAACTACATCACCAATGATAATTCTGCCAAGAAAAGTTCATTAAATTCATTTATAGAATTATTAGATTTAAGACAATTTAACAATATATATAACAACATGAACAATAAATTATTAGATTTGGTCCTTTCGGGAAATATTCAATGTGAAGTTTCTAGAGACGAAATGCCATTTATTGTAGAAGATGCATATCATCCTGCCCTAATTGTAGACATTGAAATACTCACAAACAAGGTAGAGAGTTTTCCAATCAATGTTGATTATACGGACTATAATTTTAAAAAAGCTAACTTTGTTACTCTTTATGATTCTCTATTAAATATTGATTGGAGTTTTCTGAACAATCATTCCGATGTAAATACGGCATGTAAGAAATTTTATTCAAAATTGTATAGTACACTAGATAGTCATGTACCGTATTACAAAAGAAGCAAAAATTCTTATCATTTTCCTAATTGGTTTACCTCTAGTATAAAGAAAAAAATTAGACAAAACTAAAAATAATTATTACTTAAATGAATACAAACAATTGCGATTTTGTATTAAAAGCGAAACTAAAGTTGCATATACAGACTACATAGAAAAAGTCCAAAATTCAATAAAAAGTAATCCAAATGACTTCTGGTCATTTATCAAACAAAAAAATGGATCGTCCAGGCTTCCCAGAAAAATGAGTTTTAACAATATTATAAATGACACGCCACAGAAGATTGTTGACTCATTCGCCGATTTTTTCAGTAATGTTTATGCAGCCTCGTCTACAAACATCTTAACTGAAAATTGCAATGTTGACAACAACCCTACAATAACAATTAGACCCTTTTCAGAAACCGATGTATTAAAAGCATTGAAAAAATTAAAAAACAAAATGACTCCAGGACATGATAGAATACCAAGCTTCATTGTAAAGGATTGTGCTAATATTTTTTCCACTCCATTAACAATTATTTTTAATCTATGTATTAAAACATGTATATTCCCGGATTGTTGGATATTAGCAAAAGTCTGCCCAATATTTAAGTCAGGAAACGATGCTGATATATCTAACTATAGAGGTATCTCTATTTTATCAAACTTTGCGAAGGCTTTCGAAATGTTAGTGTATGATAATCTGTATCCTCAATTAAAGCAAATAATAATTAACGAGCAGCATGGCTTTATGGAAGGACGCTCAACTGCAACAAATTTAATTCAATTTACGCAAATTGCAACAGAAACTCTTGATCAAAAAGGTTAAATAGATGTCATATACACTGACTTTTCAAAGGCCTTCGACAAGATTGATCATGTAATATTGTTGCAAAAGCTAGACTCAGTCGGTTTCACAACAAACCTGTTAAAGGTTTTCGATTCATATTGTAACGAGTGCAACGCATCGTCTGTTCCGGCCGTCAATGGGTTGTGGAACATTCCGGAGCCGCAGCGCAATGCACTCAACCTTCTAGTGTATTCGATGTATACCGGTATGTTCGAGCGACTTCTAGAAGAATTACATGGGGGTATATAATCGACGGCGGATAAAGAGAGGCAGTCAACAGCGAGTCATTAACTGTGTTTAACGAAATAAATAGTAACTGTAAAGATAAATGTTATATTGGAAATTCATAGTCTGTAAATAATAGTTTTAATGGTTTATAATCATAGCGTTAATTTATAGTGTATTCATTAGTGTATAGAAATAAAGATTTGTTTGTGAATAGACGATTTAAACAGCACTTGTGTTATTATTTGAAAAAGAACATTACAGTGGTGTTACAGGTGTGAGGTTTTAAAATAAATAAAATCGTGTAATAATTAAATAAAGTGCTGTGAGAATAAATTTTTAGTGTTAAAATTAATTTCAACAAACAATTAAAATGGTGATGAAACTATTAAAAGATCTCTTAGTGATAGATTTAAAACGGGAATTGGACGAGAGGGACTTGGATAGTAATGGAAAGAAAGAAGTTTTAATAAAACGGCTAAGAGAATGGCTTTTAGAACAGAAGGAAGATCCTGAAAATTACCGCTTCGAGATACCTGGACCCGCAATTGATACTAGTTTGTTGTTAAGTAAATTGGAAGAAAGTTCTAGAAAAGCCGAAGAAAATTCTAGAAAGTCCGAAGAGAATTCTAGAATTTTAAAAGAAGAATTACTGCAAAAGCACGAAGAGAGTTCTAGAAAGTCCGAAGAGAATGCTAGAAAGCTAATGGAAAATACTAAAGTGCTGGAAAAAAAAGTTTTTGAAAATTCTAAAATGCTTAAAGAAGAATTACTTGAAAATACTAAAGCACTGGAAGAAAATGTTAAAATGCTTAAAGAAGATTTACTGGAAAATTCTAGAACGCTTAAAGAAGAATTACTAGAAAAGTCTGAAGAAAGTTCTAGAAGGCTTAAAGGAGAATTGCTGGAAAATGTCAAAGCGTTGGAAGACAAAGTTTTCGAAGAATTTTTTGAGAATGCCAGCGCGTTAGGACTGTTGGAAGGTAGATTGGCGGAACATGATAGGGTAATAAAGATGGTAGAAGAGAAAATATCCCAAATGCAATTACCACCAACAACTAAGAAAGACGATATGACCGAAATGCTGGAAGATAGAATGAGGCAACTACGGTTTCCCTCAACTTCTGAGTGGCCGTTTAATGAAGTAAAGAAACAATTTAAAGAAGAAAAGGTTCCTGCCGTAGGGATAAAAGTAAAACCACCCACGTTCGATGGAAAGATACCTTGGTCCACCTACTACAAACAATTTGAGGCGGCCGCTGGGGCCAACGGATGGACAGGCAAGGAAAAGGCCGTTTCTTTAACTGTGGCTTTGCGTGGAGACGCGTTGAACGTCCTGCAAACAATCCCAGCAGGACAGGAAAATGATTATCAATTGTTAGTGTCTAGATTGGAGATGAGATATGGAGACGCGCATCTTCAACAAGTGTATCACGCGCAAGTGAAGAATCGTATCCAGAAGAATGGAGAAAGCCTGCAGGAGTTTGAAGCCGATGTTGCGCGGCTTGTCCGATTGGCGTACCCTACGGCACCCGATTCATTTCTGGGACAGCTCGCTGTGCAGACCTTCATTGATGGGTTAAGAGACGGGGAAACACAACAATCATTGAGGTTAGCACGACCAAGAACAACTGATGATGCGCTTGCTCACGCCTTAGAATTTGAAGCTGCAAAACAAGCGTCCCGAGGTCACGGGCGTGTTCGGGCCGTTGTGGAGGAAGAAGAAGGTTCTAAAGATCACCTAGAGGAGTTAGTACTGAGAGTTCTTCGGAAGGAAGAAAGCCGTAAGAAGAATCATCAAGAAGTTCGAGGGCCTCGTTGTTGGAACTGCGGCGAACAAGGACATGTAGAACGCCGTTGTCCCAAAATAAGAAAAGTACAACCGTCGGAAAAGTTAATGGTGGTTAGCAAGAGGGGGCGAACGTTAACGGCGAGTGAAGATGCCCCGGAGATCACGATCCATGCCGTAACATGGAAGAATAGTAAAGGCAGTTTGTTTGTAGATGGGAAGATTGCTAATCGAACTGTTCCACTACTTATTGATACGGGGGCGACAAAATCCATCGTACGCCCTGATGTTCTACGATCAAGTATTAAGTTGCTACCCACAACTACTCAACTCCGTACAGCAACGGGTGAAGTGATACCAACACGCGGAGTGGTGAAGATGAAGATTGGCATTGGAAGTGAAGAACATGATCATGAGGTGCTGGTAGCCGATATCACTGATGACTTCATCTTGGGAATGGACCTCCTGAGAAAATTTGGTTTTACGTTGGATTTGAAAGAGGGTGTTTTGAAGGTCGGTAACGAAGAACTTCCGTTGCACCCACGAGAAGATCCGGTTGTAAGGGTTTTGCTGACTGAAGATGCACTCTAAAAAATTCCCCTTGAAGTTGCCTCCATTTCTTGGGGTAAATTTACTTCAAAGTGTAATTTTCATAGGAAGTGGGAAATTTCAATATTATATATGCATGGCATATAATACCGAATTTGTTGAACATATGCATTCTATACGCAATTAAACAATGATTCAATAATAATTACATAGAATGTACCCTATTTTTAAATATTTATATTTATTGGACTTGACCTTATAGTGAAATTGTGCTCTAGAACAAGCACAAGCTTTTATAAAGTATACTTTGTTACCTCCATTTTTTGGGGTAAATTTACTTCCAATGTAATTTTCATAGGAAGTGGAAATTTCAATATTAGGTCAATATTAGGTAAAGTTATAACTTTACGCAGGTGTTTTAATGTTAAAATGAAATGCAAGATTGCATTGAGATCGTAATTTTAATCTGTAAATTTATTTAAAAAGGAAACATGACAATGCAAATTTAACCTAATATTGAAATTTCCCACTTCCTATGAAAATTACACTTTGAAGTAAATTTACCCCAAGAAATGAAGGCAACTTCAAGGGGAATTTTTTAGAGTGTGTGATATTGCCGGGTCAAAGCGAGATGGTTGTCGAGGCGGGTTTGGATGGAGATCTTCGGGTAGGATGTGTGCGAATGATGGAGCCTGTTTGTGACAAGAAGATCCATAGTGGCATACTGGTGGGAAAAGCGCTGATCAAGGTTGGAAAGAGAGTACCGGTGAGAATTATGAACGTTAATGTGGATCCGGTGACAGTGAAGAAGAGTACCCTTGTGGGACAGTGTGTGCCAGTATTCCGAGTAGCCAGGTGTATGGCTGATGTTCCAAAACCAGTGCCCAAAGACCATGGTGGAAAATTAGTGGGTATGGTTACTAGTTCGTGCGAAGACCTTAACAGAACGGAAGTGAAAGAGGTACAGGGTTTGGTTCACCGATACCAAGATATCTTCGCTCTTGACGATAGCCAGAAGGGACGAACAAATATAGTAAAACATAAAATCAATACAGGCAACTCTATGCCTGTCCGTCAGCAGCCGAGGCGTCTACCTCTAGCAAGGCGAGCAGAAGCCGAAAAGATTATTACTGATATGGAAGAACAAGGGGTCATCGAGCCATCCAGCAGTCCATGGGCATCACCGGTGGTCCTGGTCAGTAAGAAGGACGGGTCAACGAGATTTTGTGTGGACTATCGGCAGCTTAATGACGTGACCAAGAAAGGCAGCTATCCCTTACCACGCATCGACGACACGTTAGATACCCTGTCTGGTTCACGATGGTTTTCGACTTTGGACTTGAAGAGCGGTTATTGGCAAGTTGAAATGGAACCTGAAGACCGGGAGAAGACCGCGTTCACTATTGGTTCCGGACTATGGCAGTTTACAGTTATGCCTTTCGGTCTATGTAACGCTCCGGCCACCTTTGAGCGTCTACTGGAGACCATCCTGAGAGGGTTGTCGTGGAAGACCTGCCTGGTATACCTAGATGATGTGATTGTAGTCGGAAAATCATTCAGCGAACATTTGAAAAATCTAGAGGAAGTGTTCCGAAGACTACGTGGAGCCAATCTGAAACTGAGTCCGAAAAAGTGCCACATATTCAGAAAGGAAGTGAAATATCTCGGGCACGTCGTATCACAAAATGGAGTGGCAGCCGACCCCGATAAGATTCGTGCAGTTCAAGAGTGGCCAACACCGAAAGATAAACACCAAGTTCGTAGTTTTCTTGGGTTATGTACCTACTACAGGCGTTTCGTTCCTGGGTTTGCCAATATAGCGAAACCTCTGACAAGGTTAACTGAAGATGGGCGCGAGTATGTTTGGAGCGGAGAGTGTGAAACAGCTTTCCAACAGCTGAAGCGTGCCCTGACAACAGCACCAATATTGAGCTATCCACGGACAGAAGGGAAATTCATACTTGACACAGATGCAAGTAATCTGGCCATTGGGGGGGTACTTTCTCAGATACAGGATGGACAAGAAAAGGTCATCGGCTATTTTAGTAAGGTTTTGTCGAAAGCCGAAAGGAATTATTGTGTGACCAGAAAAGAACTATTGGCCGTCGTGAAGTCCGTTGAGCACTTCTACAAATACTTGTATGGACGGAAGTTTTTATTGAGGACGGACCATGCAGCGTTGAAATGGCTTCTACAATTCCGTAATCCTGAAGGCCAGGTCGCAAGGTGGATCGAACGATTACAAGGATACGACTTTGACACCGAACATCGAGCGGGCACTAGTCATCGAAATGCCGATGCTCTTTCAAGAAGACCCTGTCCAACGGATTGCCGTCATTGCTCTCGTTTGGAAGAGAGGGTTTGCCAAGTATTAAGGACTACCATCGTCAACGACAATTGGTTGCCGGAAGAATTGCAACGACAGCAGGAGGCTGATCCCGAACTAAAAATGGTACTGGAATGGAAGCGCGTGGGAGAAAGGCCTGCCTGGGAGGCCATCAGCCCTTTCAACAGAACGCTCAAAGCATATTGGGCACAATGGGAGTCCTTGAAGGTGGAAAACGATCTCCTGAAGCGAGTACTGGAGAGTGAAGATGGCACCACCATTAGGTCTCAGTTCGTGGTTCCAAGAAGCCGAGTGGCTACAGTATTGCGACATCTCCATGACGGTGCCTCAGGAGGACACTTCGGTGTGAAAAAGACTTTGGAGAAAGTTAGGGAGCGTTTTTATTGGGTCAACTGTAAAGAAGACGTGAAGGAGTGGTGCCGGAAATGTGAACTATGTGCCACTGGTAACGGACCCTTGGGGAAACGAAGAGCACCTATGAGGCAGTACAATGTGGGTAGTCCTCTGGAAAGAATAGCCATAGATATTGCCGGACCATTTCCCGAAACCGACGATGGGAATAAATACATATTAGTGGCAATGGACTATTTTACCAAATGGCCAGAAGCATATGCCCTACCAAACCAGGAAGCTGCGACTGTTGCTGACGTACTAGTCAAAGAGTTTTTCAGTCGCTTCGGAGTGCCCATGGAGCTGCATTCGGATCAAGGCCGCAATTTCAAGTCTGTACTCTTTGGAGAAGTCTGTCGATTGTTGGGCATTCGCAAGACTCGGACCACACCGTTACATCCGCAGTCCGATGGAATGGTAGAACGCATGAATCGGACAATGTGCAAATATTTGGCCAAGGTCGTCTCCGATCATCAACGAGACTGGGACCAATACCTGCATCTGTTCCTGATGGCTTATCGTGCATCGGTCCACGAAACAACCGGTCAGTCACCAGCGTCTGTGATGTTTGGACGCGAGTTACGGTTACCGTGTGACCTGGAATTTGGGTCTCCACCTATAGAGCAGGAGGTAGCCGGGAATGATTATGTCATCAACTTAAAGAAGAAGTTGGAGGATATTCACGACCGAACCCGAAATAATAGTCGAATCGCGAGTGACCGGATGAAGGCTACGTACGATGTGAGAGCCCAAGAAGGAGGGTTTCAACCTGGAGAGCTTGTCTGGTTATACAACCCGCAAAGGCGTCGTGGCTATTCTCCAAAGTTACAGCGAAATTGGGAGGGTCCATACCAGGTGAAGAAACGAATAAATGACTTGATTTATCGCATCCAGAAATTGCCAAAGGGGAAACCAAAGGTGGTACACTCCAATCGTCTGGCGCACTATGAGGGAAATAATGACGCAGTCCCGGATCGGAAAGATGAGGCTGAGGTGGCTATCAATACCGTAAGGCCTGAAGATGATCAGCCAACCTTTAGAGAATTTATGGCTGCGTTCTCTGGAACTAGAAAATCGCGATTCGGAGTCACGACTGAGATGCAACAAGATCTCTTCCGGGTCCCTGGTGATTATTCCATTGCCCACTGTGTCTCCGCGGATCTCCGTATGTCCAGGGGGATCGCAGTAGTGTTTAGAAATAAATTTGGACGGCTGAATGAACTTCGAGAACAAAATCCCTCTGTTGGTAAATCCTTACGCTTGCCTGATCATGACCGATCCATTTACTACTTGGTAACCAAGCAGTTTTACTACCAGAAACCGAGTTACGCCGACTTGTGGAGAGCACTATGGAATTTGAGGATCGAGTTGCTTACCAGGGGAATTAACAAATTGGCAGTTCCCAAACTCGGCTGTGGGCGGGACCAGCTGGATTGGAGAATCGTTAGAAACATGCTGGAAGTTGTCTTTAGAGGTACGGACGTCAAGATCTTCGTCTGCAGTTTTGACCCACAGCCCGCATTAAGGCCAACGAAGAGTGTAGACTGTTATTTCTACCGTAATGGAACGTGTAGTCGAGGTGAAGACTGTCGATATCGTCATGATCCATTCTACAGGAACCAGAGCATAAAACCTGTTCTGGGACAGAACAGACTTGAAGAGGGGGGCAGTGTAACGAGTGCAACGCATCGTCTGTTCCGGCCGTCAATGGGTTGTGGAACATTCCGGAGCCGCAGCGCAATGCACTCAACCTTCTAGTGTATTCGATGTATACCGGTATGTTCGAGCGACTTCTAGAAGAATTACATGGGGGTATATAATCGACGGCGGATAAAGAGAGGCAGTCAACAGCGAGTCATTAACTGTGTTTAACGAAATAAATAGTAACTGTAAAGATAAATGTTATATTGGAAATTCATAGTCTGTAAATAATAGTTTTAATGGTTTATAATCATAGCGTTAATTTATAGTGTATTCATTAGTGTATAGAAATAAATATTTGTTTGTGAATAGACGATTTAAACGGCACTTTTGTTATTATTTGAAAAAGAACGTTACAATATCTATCGCAAAGGCAGCAGTACATCTTGTATAATGGGCATAAGTCAAAGCAATATGAGGCCACATCAGGAGTGCCTCAAGGGTCAAATCTTGGACCACTCCTGTTCTTGATATATATCAATGATATATCTAATAATATTAATTGTGGAAAATTATTATTTGCGGACGACCTTAAATTATTTTGTCAAATCAGTGATATAAGTGATTGCTATAATCTACAACAACAACTTAACAGCCTAGACGAGTGGTGTGAAAAAATAAATTAAGTCTAAACATTGCTAAATGCAAAGTCATGAGTTACACTCATAAAGTAAGTTATATTAGAATACAATTATTCGCTAAACAATGAAATTTTAAACAGAGTAGAAACGGAAAAAGATTTTGGAGTTACCTTTGATTCTTGTTTAGATCTTAGCAAGCGTATAGACAGCATAGTGTCAGCAAGCAAAAAGAAATTCGGTTTTATAATCCGAAATACAAGATCATTTTGCGATATACAAAGTTTAAAAACACTATTCTACGCTCTTATAAGATCCAAATTAGAATATTGTTCAATCATTTGGAGCCCAATTTATAACTGTCACAAAAACTCCATTGAATCAGTGCAAAGAAAATTTGCCAAATATTTATGGTTTAAATGTGATAATGTATATCCTAGTCAAAATGTAACAAATGATTTATGCCTGGTTTATACAGCCACTTAACAGTTAACAAGTATCATTTAACAAGTTACAAGTAAGAATTAGAATATGGTGTTTACTCAGATGGGTTTATACAACTCACGTATCACTTAACAGTTAACAAGTACATTTCCTAATTGGATTTATTTTAAATTCTACTTGTTACTTGTTAAATTAATCATTAGTGCGCATGTCGGCTAGGAATAAAAACAGGTTAGCCAATACATTATCATGTAATTACCCTTAAAAAATTCAAATTTTTGTGGCGGTATTGCAAACATATGTCAGTATGCGCATGCGTATATATTAAATTTATAATTGCTGTATAAACCGGCACTACTTTTCTTTACTCCTTACGTGTTAAATTAAATGTACTTGTTAAATGATAAGTGGCTGTATAAACCAGACATAAATCATTTGTTACATTTTGACTAGGATATACATTATCACATTTAAACCATAAATATTTGGCAAATTTTCTTTGCACTGATTCAATGGAGTTAGCTCGTAATCAATTCCTGTTCTATAATAAAAGTTCTAGAACTAATATGCTACTTAGGAATCCTATTGAAATAACAATGAGATTGTATAACAGCATCATTTATGATAAATGTGATATTTTCAATATCAGCTTTAATACGTATAAAAAGGTATTGAGTAAGTATGTTTGAAGTTTATTGTAATTATGTTATGTAATTTGAAGTGTTATATATTTTATATTATATTTTATGTGTAATATTATTGTCCTGTAATTGGTAATGTTTACTGTTGGGCAAATAAACCTATTATTATTATTATTATTATTAAATAGTTTAGTTAAATTGTAAAAGTTTTTATATTTTAGCATAATAGTAATAAACCATTGTTTAACAGAAATAGTGCTATTTCTTAATTAGATGCAGGTTTCTCACTGAAAAACCATTTGTTAGTTGCACACCCATCTGCGAAGATGGCGCTTCAAAAGTGTCCCCTGTTTTCATATGGAAAAGTATATGGAGTTTCCGGTATTAATAATATTAAAGTATTTGGTATGTATTGCACCATCTAACAATTTAATTTTTCTAAATTAATGCATATAAACACCAGTCAAAACCTTATTCCAAAGAAACAATATCAAAAGCTGTGGAAGAATATTTAGAAACAACCCAAGTAATATTGTTTTATTTTCTTCAGAGCTAAGTGATTTAAAAGTTTGAACTTCCAGACAAGTTCCATTACGATATCTGCTTATTACCTAAGAAATAGCAAATTCTACATAACAGGTAAGATACTAAATGTCTTTTTATTACCCCATTTATGTCTACTTATCTCTTTTGGTGGGTAGTTATGTAGACACACTAAGGGGTTTTAAATAGACTATCTAGAAAAATGTAAGGATATTACATTCTAATGTTCTATAAGATACTATATTAGCAATTTTTGTAGGTCTGCTTTATGATTTTTTCATTAAGAAAAAAATAAAAATTGCAAAAGTGTCCATTTTTTGCCCCGCTCAATCCTATATAAAAAAAAAGATAGATTGTCTCTTGATCACTTATCTTGTTTTGACTCTATGTGAAAATGCACCACCATACTTATGTTGCTACGAATTTGTCTACAATTTATTGCAAGGTCTGAATTACGATAGTAATTAATTTAAATCACTTGAAAGCCAAATGTGGCACAGAGACCACAAGAGAAAAGCATAATCTTGAAAAATTTCATGATAGATGTGATAAATAAATACCTCTGCTAAGTGAGAAATAAGAAATTGTGAAATATAGCACGAGACCACTAAGAATGAAAAAAGAAGAAAGAAGCCACAGGCCTCCAGGCCTAAGGGCTGTTTTTTATATACATACTAATAGCATTTAAAGTTTTTATTATTTCAAATCATAGCCAAGTCTTCAAAGCATACAATTGTAATTTCTAAATAACGCATATGTCACTTACGATTAAGGAAAAAACTAGGTACGGGTGGATTATCATCACTTATTATCACAATCTTTCCAAAGAAATTTTAGAATAGTAATTACATCATTTGAATTAGCTCATGCAATTTTTTTTAAAAGATATGAGTTTGGTATAAGTTGGGTATACTTTCCTATGCAGTGTTTCTATCTTCCATTCTTTCTAATATACTTACTTAATTGTTGGTCCAAGGTAGGCTCATTAACCCAAGGTCCAGCTTTACATGCCGATTTAAAATACTTAGAAGATGATTTGATTCTATTTTCAGTTAATGCTAGATATGGATTACAGTTTTGTGGGACCAACGAAAATTCTAAATACTAAAAATAAACTTTTAAAGTATGCATTCGTTAGACTACTTCATGATATACTTACATTTGCTAATATTCGTGTCCATTCACCATCATAACCATAGCCAGGATGACAGAATTTTTTGTCCCTAAGATCATATCTATTCCTTATGCCAGCTGCATCGTTAATAACAGCAACAACTTCATATTCAAATTTATCTAAATAAAAATTATAATATTTTAATAGTAATAATAAATTAATAATGCAAATTATCTGATCATTGTAGTATATGATTTAAAATATATTAGTTAGAAATATGTGATTTGCCCTATTTCAAAACTCATATTATGCTTAATAGGTAAAGCATAAGACCAGAAACAATTTCACATTTGTATTATTTACTGCAGATGTCTGGTTATTTAATTTACTTGAAAACCTTTTAAATTAAAAAATCCATAGAACTTATAATGTTATATTAGAATGTATATCGTGAAAGTATAAAGTAGCTAAATGTAGAATATCATTTAATTTTACAACAATAAATGCTGAGGTTGTACTTTCTTCACAAAAAATACAAAGAAATAAATAAATAGTTCAAGGAAATTTACATATAAAGAATGATTTAGAGCACTAACTACAGTCTTTTTAAGGACTTTAAAGGGTACAATTTGGAGTAAAGGCAGCTTGATTCTTAAAAATCAAAGAATTACATAAATTTTATCATTCGATACTTCTCTCTCTCCTTAGAGGTAGACTTAATGTTATGGAACTACAACTACTGTAACCAATTGCTAATGTTAAACAGGACATGTGATACGACTTTGAGTGAAATCCAAACGGCTTTCCTGTTATAACAGATTTTCTTCAACTATCACTCTGAATAAAAGCCATGTTCTGTTGTAGTTCTTAAAATTAGTTTTTTGTTTTAATATTTTTATATCGTGAATAAAGACATTTTTGTTGTAAAAAATGGATATTTTTTACAATTAATTATTGTAGAAAAAGGTAGCGATAAAGTTATATAAATTGTGAAATTAAAAATTATCCAGACTATTGTCAGCAATTATGATTTGAACATCATTCAAATATTTTTTATCATGCGAGAAACACAAAGTAGTCTTCCACACAACCTTTATTGGTTTGTATCTAACCTTTCATTAGAATTTTGAAGTTTGGTATACGAGGGTGGTCCCAGAAGTACCCGACCCAACAAAGAAAACACAAAAATTTTGGAAAAAGACTTATTTATTTTTCAACGTAATCTCCTTTCTGCTCTATACACTTTTCCCAGCGGTGTTCAAAAAGTTCGATACCCTTTTTATAATAAGAACTGTCTTGCTCCTCAAAATAGCCATTAACTGCTGACATCACTTCGTCATCGTTGGAAAATCTTTGACCACTGAGCCATTTTTTCAAGTTTGGGAACAGAAAATAATCCGAGGGGGCTAAATCTGGCGAATATGGTGCATGAGGTAGCAATTCAAACTTTAATTGATTAATTTTGGCCATTGCAATAACGGATTTGTGAGCTGGCGCGTTGTCGTGATGAAACAACACTTTCTTTTTAGCCAAATGCGGCCGTTTTTGCTTGATTTCTTCGCTCAAACGTTGCAATAAGTTTGCATAATACTGGCCGTTGATAGTTTTTCCTTTATCGAGATAGTCAATAAAAATTATTCCACGCGCATCCCAAAAAACCGACGCCATAACCTTGCCTGCAAATAAAACGGTCTTCGCCTTCTTTGGAGCCGGTTCTCCCTTTTGAGTCCATTGTTTCGATTGTTCTTTTGTCTCGGGTGTGAAATGATGGACCCATGTTTCATCCATTGTTACGAAACGGCGCAAAAATTCTGCTTTGTTACTGTGAAACTTCGCTAAACACTCAATTGAAACATTTTCACGACACTGTTTTTGCTCGAGTGTGAGCAAACGCGGCACCCATCTTGCACACAGCTTTCTCATGTCCAAATTTTCAGATAATATGCGATGTACCGCACTTTTTGAAATGCCCGTAATGTCTGCTAGCTCGCGCACTTTCAGTCGACGATCATCAAGTACCGCTTTGTGGATTTTCTTCACCATTTCTGGAGTCGTCACCTCATTTGGTCGACCACTGCGATGCTCGTCTTGGCAGCTCGTACGGCCTCGTTTAAACTCAGCTACCCAAAATTTAACTGTTGTAAACGAAGGAGCAGACTCACCCAGAGTAGAATCCAGTTCAGCTTTTATATTGTTGGGCTGAGGCCTTTCAAATAAAAGTATTGTATCACATAACGATGACCAATTTTCTCCTTTTTCACAAATTCACTGACAACGTTCACTATTGATGGCTGCCAAACATATACTGTACAACGTGACGCTTTCAAACTTGAAACATATGCTTTATAGACTGCATACTTTCCAATACAGTGATATTTTCAAACAACTACCGCCACCTCTTGGTCAGGTCGGGTACTTCTGGGACCACCCTCGTAGGTAGTCTATTCAATTTATAACCTCATAATTGCTTGTAAAATATGTATACACTAGCTGAGTTCCAATATTACATCTCACAAATCTGATTACTCGAGTAACTATAGCAACCATTATGAAAGACAATTGTCTCTCTAGTTACTCGAGCAATAGAGAGACGATTGTCTTTAATAATGATGGTTGCTATAGTTACTCGAGCAATCAGATTAGCGAGATGTAATTGACTTTTTCAAAACTGAATTTGTAAGTGTAAGACATAGTATAGAGTTTGGATTAGGGCAAATCACATGGCACATTACACTGAATAACTTTAAACACTGTAAATCATATACTTTATTGGTTTATTATAATTGCTAGTAAAATTTGCATACTGAACAGAAATTGTGAAATCAAAACGAAATTCTTATTTTATACAAAAGTTTATGACATAAGTTACCAAGGATAATGTGTGGAATATGACGGCTCTAAACAACACATGACATAGACATATTAATTTAGGTAAGACAATGCAGACCATGAATAATTATCTTGTTTCACATCCCACACAAATCGAGAATAATTTCACATACAACTTTGGACAACTTAGAAACTGAAATTTTGACAAGCATGCACCGTTAGATTTTATGCAATACACCATACTATTAGACCTACTTTTGAATCCGTATACTGAGGATGACAAAAGTATGTCTCAATAACTACAAACTTATGAAAAATAGTAAGAACATTGAAGCACTATAATTCAGTACCATCAAGCTTATGTAAAGATCTACTTTGGCCTGAATAAAAACAATTATCCTTGTATGACATCACAACATCCATATCTGTTATACTTGCTTACTATGGTATTTTATATTATTATGTGGTGATGCTGTATATAAGAACTTCTTGAAAACTGATATTTTGATATCAGTCAACACGTACTACAGTGTTACACTTACATGTTTTTAGGATTGCTTTATATTAAACATTGTTTTCATATTTTCATGATAGAAGTACTTTGGTGTTAACCAACTGTAGGTGCATTTTGGTTAATATTCACTGATGGGTTTTCAAGAAATTAAGATATGTATATGTTTTAATATCAAAAGCAATTATTTCAAGTAAAATACAATTTACTTCAGGATTAAATTAATTAGATTTAATAGATTATTAAAAATTTATTTATAAGTAGTTTGTAAGCTTATTAATACCGGAGAAGCACGAACTTAACCTGAAAACTGTATGTGCCCTAATTAACTATTCGAGTATAGATTTTTGATGATTGGAGTACAGTGTTACACTGGATAGTGGGGTTCGGTGTAACATTATTTATGTAACGCTTGATCAGGCAGTGATCAGTCCAAGTTGCATCTAAGTGACAAAGATACATTATTCCATTCAAATGATATCGATGTTGGAAACTTTGTGGTAATACAAGATAAAGCTACAATAAAACAAAGAATTTTGTCAATTAGGGAGATTACACGTAAAACAAATACAGAAGTTAATCCAACTTATAAATTCGTACGTACAACGCAAGAATATAAGAATTTTAAGTTGTTTTATTAACATTAACATTGCTTACCTTTCCTTGTAACTCTGTACCCCACTATTACGATACAGTGTTACACAGAGCACCAAGTTGAATAAATCTTAATTTCTCTAAAAGTTGAAATAAGCCAAGCAAGTTAAATGTAAAAGTTGAAACAAGAAATTTTTAAGTCTTAAACTAGGAAGAGAATAAATTTTAAAATTTTTATTTGATTCTGAATTATATCAAAAAATATTTTTTGTGTAACACTGTTCCCCCTCTTCCCCTACATGTTTAGATTTTGCTACACACCTTTAAGATCTTCTGAAAAACAGGTGTCCTTTTATAAAACTCCTTTTGATTGCTATTTCATTTCATCTGGAGAAGGGCAACCGCCTTCTAAGTGTTGTTTGTGGTGAGTAACATGCAAACCAAGCTATAGCTTCTAGTAAGCTGAAAAAAACCCTTACGTGAAACATTCACATTTAGGCAAGAAACAAACTGAATATTTAAAAATTCTTCTAGTCGATCAAACATGGCAGGTTGAATTATGGAAGAAATTCAGAAGCATCTCCAATAAAGCTCAGGAAATTGTATTTAAAAAAATGAAAACACATACATTGCAGAGATGGTAATATCACCATAAGGGTGCCATAAATGGAGGGTCGGCCATAACAAATGGATTGAACAGCAACACAAAATGACAGACACAAACAGACATACGAGTACAGCGTTGTTAAACGGCATACTACAGATTCAATCTTTGAAAACTAGCATTCCGGAAATCTGTTTAAGAATATTTTATATCTCTATGATGCCAACACCTTCCAATATGGGTAAAATAGCGTGATTTTTACGGCAATACCCCATTTCAACAAAATGTTACATACAACGTTGTTACAGCCGACCCTTCAAATGTCCTGCTGCAGACCGGGATATTTAGGGTAAAAGATAGAAAGAACTAGAAAACTCATTATTACATATGTTGTATGTTAAACAATAATGAGACAAACTTCCATTCATGCAACAATTTAGTCAGGGATCTAAACACTAAGAAATTTAACAAGACCCGTTGTGTACTTATAACTATATCTAAAATGTGTATCCAGACCAATCCTCACAGCAGGATACACTGTTTGCAGTTCTTTAGATATTAATGTTTTAAAAAGTCGTCAAACATTACCAACATTGCTTTATTCTATTAGAATGAGAATTTACGCCAATAACGCCAAAACACATCAACCAATTGCTGTTATCTTGTATTTCTGTTTGCACAGAAACAATTTTCTTTCAGTTCAAATAAATAAAAATCCCTACTTCTAGTAGGGTCGGCCAAATAATCATAGTAATCAGTACCATGAGGTACAACGGATGTTCCGCAACCATGATTTCTTGTTTTTTAACAAGTATTAACGATTTGCAAATCAGGACAATTGATTTGCAGCCGGAGACACAGAGACAGAGCCTATTTTACTATTAGGCGCATTAGGCACGTGCCTAGGGCCCAACGGCAAGAGGGGCCCGAATTGGAAAACATAAAATCATAAAAATGCACAAAAAAACCACGCGTGCAACTCAGTGCACGTGACAGAAAAAAATTCTAGTAATACTACGTTTCCAGTGGCACGAAATCTGGGGTTTCGGCTCCGAAATCCCGAAATCTCATTTTAGTGTTTCCGCTGCACTTTTGTTGAGATTTCGTTGACGTTTATGTATTTGTTTGTTTACTTTTTGCGACACCGCATTCGTTTCAAATGGAGAATAGGAAAATATTGTTATACTATTTTTGTATAATGCACCACTTGAAAACGCACCAAAAATACCAAAATTCCGTCATAACTTGGCAGATTTTGGACAAAAATGCATGAACCTTTGCGTACTAAAAAGTTTGTAGTGTCTAGTTTAACGTCGTGCGAGCGAATGTTACGTTTAAGCCTTTTTGCCTTTCGCCACTTCCAATGTCAAACTTTTAACAGCTTGTACGGTGTACCAAAAAAATCATGGTCCCAATCAACTGCCAGGAACCCAATTGAACATGTGTGGGACATCGGGCGTTGTCTGCGAAACCTGCAAAGACCATCAACTACTTTCCGAGAATTGGGAATAGAACTGACGCAATAGTGGAACAACATTCCCCAGAATGAGATTCGCGCAGTTTTGAACATGCCAGCGAGATTGCAAGAGGTGCGCCAGCAAAGAGGAGGAAACACACACACACACACACACACACACGATGTGCAAAATCCGACCGACAACGCGCTCGTGGTGTTCATCGGGTAACGCTGATGTCGACGGTTACACGTTAAAAAAATTAACGTTAATAAAAATATGTTTTTATTAATTAAAAACATTTCTCAAAGTTTTTTGAGTTTGGCAAAAATGTTCAAACTCAACCGGTAATAATGTCGTCGGCAGAAGACGAAAAACTTCCGACAAAATGCAGGGTAGATTTAAAAAATCCATAACTTTGCGTCAAATTATCGTAGGCACTCGAAGTTTTAAAGAATTTACAGAAAAAGGACTGAACTTTATTGCCCTGGCAGTCGATTGGGTCCACGATATCTTTGGTACACCTTACAAGCTGTAAAAGTTTGGCATTCTTTTTCTAGGGGGGGTCGCGGGGAGCGAAAAGGCTTAAACGTAACATTCGCTCACACGCCCTTAAACTAGACACTTGAAACTTTTCAGCACGCAAAAGTTCATCCATTTTTGTTCAAAATTAGACGAGTTATGATGGTTTGAAGTTTTGGTATTTTTGGTGCGTTTTTAAGTGTTGTATTTTGTTTACCTCGAGGTTATATAATATGCAGTATATTTTTTGGGAAAAGTAAAAATATTTACGGTTACCGATAAAAAGAATAAAATAAAATAAATAAAAAATTAAAGGAACAAATTAAATTCTTGGGTTAAAATGTGTTATGGTTTTAGTTCCTTCACCAGGACAATTTGAGAAGTTGTTTAGTTTTAAATCAAAATATATTGAGTTTTGTTTTTTTGTTTTTAAATATACATATTTTTTATTTTATTTTGTTTTCTTTACACATGTTTGGTACTCCTTTTACTCGAATACGGGGCCCGAAATTTGTAAGCTAAGCCTAGGGCCCAACTCAGTTAAAAATAGGCTCTGCAAAGAGACACAGCTCTAGAAACCGGGACATGTCTTGGTCTACCACAACTGCATTGTGTTTCACTGCTTGATACCCCTATATCTTTATTATTTATAATCAAATCAATTTCAAATTTTTATCAGGTATGGAACCCCTTATTAAAAAGGAATATGTGTGAAATTAGAAACCCCATTTGTTATAAACCACCAGCCTACTACAATCGAAGAAAAATCCAAATAATCGAGAAACATAGTAGGCCTTGTTTAATCGGAAAAGTTGGAACTCGTTACAGAAATTTGTTCTGGACACCTGAAAACTATAACACCAAATTTTGATTAAAAGGTCTTAAATAATAATAATAGTGAGGAAAATTCATATTCCCTCTCTAGTGAAGAAAAGTGCAAAATTGTGAGAAACATCGATTTTCCTTATGCAGAGAGAAAAAAATTGCAGTTGCACAAGTTCTCGGTAGTTAATTTACTGTAAAACAAATTTTCGAAATTCAATTTATAATAATGCAATTCATTGAATATTTGTAGAATAAAGTTTGTTTTTAAAGTTGAAGATTAGAAAATTTCATAGTGTGAGGACAATTCTTCTGGGATGTGTGAAAAAGATGTTCTGTCTAATATGAGAGGAAAATAAATAAATAATAAATAAAATTTCACTCTCGCTCAAATGCTAATGCTCAAGAGGCACATTCGAACTGGAGTGAAAAGAACCGCTTTCCCCACTAGTTGGATAAGTGCCAGAGTAAGTTGTGCTGGTATGTTATTTAAAAAAAATGGTAGAATTTCTTATTGGTTGTTAAAAAGAGGGAAAAACTTCGTTTGGAATCTAAGCCATTTTCTTAAATAAAATACTAACACAACTTTTACTGTAGCACTTTTGCTACACAGCATAAATGAATATGCACTTTTAGCTAACTTTTAAAAGCAAACAAAATTTTGTTGGCAATTTCCATAGCACTCTTTTTTAAACAAAAATAAGATAATTTTAATTCAATTCTAATAATACATTTAAATAATTAATTATTATTCAAGATTTTCCAACAAAAATTTGGTTTTGAGGTTTCCAAGCAGCCCAGAACAAATTTATGTAACAACGTTATTGTTATTTATGTAATAACGACTTTTACAATTACACAAAGCCTACTATGTTTTTTTTTATTATTTGTATTTATTTCTTATTGTAGTAGGATGGTGTGGTGGATTATAATAAATGCGGTTTAAGATTACGCACAAATCTCTTTTAAGGGATTCTATACTTTCTATACTAAAGACAGACAGGTGTTAAACACGATGAAAAGTAAGCAGAGGTAATGGCTACAAACATTGGAGGATGCCTCAATAACTTGAGAGTAGATCATTCAACCACGGACCAAGAATATCATGAAACATCACCAAACTCTGCACCAGAAGTTTAGCACCTTATATTTATATCGTGATGTGACTTCAACTGTTGTTGATCAACGTTTATATTATTTAAATATTTTTGAAAACAGGGACAAAATATTTTGTGTAAAAAGTTATTCAGTGCAATAATTCACAGTATATTCATAGATCTAACAAGATTCTACCTTCTAGAAAGTTATTTAAAAAACTGACTGAAACTTAAGTTAGTTTACTAACCATCATTATATTTCAATTCATTGGTAATTAAAACTTCAATTCGTAAATTTGATGCAGATACCAAATCTTCAGCTGTGAGTACAGCAAAATCTGCCTTTCCTTTTGCTATTCTTCTTAGGCAATCTAACCTGTCGAACAATATAACAATTATTTATGTATTTAAATTGGTGGAATAAATCATTTATTAGACAATAAGTAGTTAGCAAATTAGTCCAAAAATAAACATTTTAAAAACTTAACCACATATGAATTCAGAATTATTTTAAATATTTGGAAATTTGATTAAAAAATATAACTGTAAAATACAAAATAAGTACTCGTATCTAATATAAGTCTATATATCCATTCTTTAAAAACTATTAATTTGGAAATATAAATAAAATTTAATATTAACCTTGACCTTTATTAAAAATATATTTATTTACAAATTAATAAATTATTGTAAACAAATTTATCATCTACTTATTTAAATAATTTAAAAGTAATAAATACATATAAAAGTAGTAATACCTGTCTAATCCGATAATACATTCTGCTTTACTGTCTGGTTCATCTAGTATGGGGCAATATCGTGCAGCCTTTTTATTGCTACCTCGACCATCAACAACACATACTTGATCTGAAATGTAGAAAAATAAATAAATGATTAAAAGAAACCGACAATACAGTTTAATAATTATTGTATACAACAATTATGCAAAAATATATTAAATTGCGTTGTTAAAATTTGAATTTTTGTGCAATATAATAATAGTGATCATAATTAATCAAATGTTGTTTTATAATAGGTAATTATTATTACAGTTACACCCGCCCTTTCCAAACTAATTCACTCTAACAGAAAAGGCAATAAGCCTATCCCAAATCAGCCAAATGTCAGCTGCACCACCTTAACCTATCCAGTTTAAAGCTAATCTGGACTAAATGAATTTAAAATATCTAATACTGTTGATATTTTTATTAAAAGAATGAAACAGGAAGGCTCCGATAGATGTTTTGATGCTGAGCACAAATTTGTGACCCAAATTGCTCTTATATGCAGATGTCTTTGTAATTCTAATTTAAAGAATCCGAAAAAGTAAGTTTCTATTTCCAAAATGGTTAGTTCATTAATGGTTTAGTTATTTAAACTTAAATTTCAACCAAACTATTTTCTGCGGGGGGGGGGAGGTTATTCCTATATTTCATTTTTGAAAGCTCTATAAGTACGAAGAAGCCATTTTTAACATTTCTTTCTGAAACAAAACACTGACCTGAAAAGCTTCATTATTAAGATGTTTACCAACAAATTATTTTTTGAAAGCTAGATTCTTTAATCAATTCCCATTTATAAATCACAATTTTCTGAAATATCCTTCACGAAAGCTGCTAGATATAGATATGATAGAAGATAGACATCTAGATAGAAAATAGAATCTATCTAATATTGTTATGACAGTTTGACTTACATTCGGGCTAATAAAGGTAGTTTTCAGTTAGAATCGACTGTGGTCAAGTTAGACTGGATCTAATCTAATCACACCTTACTAATCCCAAGTTATATTAGATAAATTTCGTTTTTTTGACATACTATAATTTTATGTTGGTATATCTGTTGAGATTTCATATAAATATCATTACACTGAGCTTATTACATAGTATCATTACACCAGTAGTGTAACTAAAAGCAAACCTTTACAACTCAAGGTTTTTCGATAAAGACTATACCATAAGTACAACTCATACTAGTTATGATGCGTCAAAGATTAACATTGACCCAGTATGAAGTTTTACACTTGAATGAGTTTTATTTTTCAATGATTCAATATTATAAAACGAAACTATTGAACAATATAGTGTAAGAAAAAATACGTTTTAAGAATTATTATGAAGATTACCATGTTTGCAAAGACTGTATTCCATAATTTAGTTAGCTAGTTATTTCAAAGTATATTTATGTACATACTTTTACGTTTTATAATAGGTAGAACTGTGGAAAATAAAATGCATTAGAGTTAGAATGTTCATATTTGGAATTGGGTCAATATTAATAGCAATATGTTTATTCTACAATTGAGTAGTATATAACATTTAAAAAAATTAATAAATAAATAAAATTGATCAGTTCTTACATATATGTATGTAGTATATCGAAAAAAAGAAGAATTACAATAATCAAAATAACCAAATGAAAAAAAAACTATACACTATATAATAACAACAGTTACTTATTAATTTATGAATT
The DNA here is from genome assembly GCA_929113105.1 of Agrypnus murinus. Classification (NCBI taxonomy): domain Eukaryota; kingdom Metazoa; phylum Arthropoda; class Insecta; order Coleoptera; family Elateridae; genus Agrypnus; species Agrypnus murinus. The sequence continues at coordinate 71,925,124 of OV816024.1, forward strand.
TATGCGACAATCACAAACAAAGCAGAACAACAAGGTGAGGGTTCAGTTTATATACATAAAACACGCAGTACCCAACTTATTGTTGTGTTTGCAATAAAGACAAAAAAAGTCTCGTTTTGAATGAATTAACTGAAAGTGATTTTAAAGATGGCGAAGTGCCATTATAAATTTTTGAAATATAAGTAAAAGTCATTCTGTGCTTTGGTATTTATAGTCAATAAACCCCGATTTCGAAGGTTTAGGCTATGAACATCGGTCCCGAATCTGTTATTGTTATGTATGTAAGTAGGGTGGTTGCTTTTCCACAATTAATTTATGAAAGATTGTGGCACTTTGTAAATAGCGTCTATTTTTCATAGAGAGCCATTTTGCATCTGATAACCTGTGTGAAACATGATTATATTTAGGGATAAGTACCATAAACAAATCTCAAGCATTTTGGATTCTTTGTATACGCTCAGATGTTTGATAATCCGAGCAAAAGTGATAGACTGGAGCACAGTAAATAATTAAAGTGTGAAAGTTTCACACAGGATTATTTTTATTTTCTCATTTTGATACAGCCTGTGATGATATAATAATTTTAGATTAATGAAAGGGTAATTCCATGTCAAGTGATCCAATGAGTTGTAACTCACCCTTCTTGATTTATTTCAAATGTAGCACAACTATTATACTCCTAAAGATAAGTAAAAATCTAAAATATTATATTTTTAACTCGAGTGGTTCTTGAGTTGTGCCCCTCTAAAGTGTATAAAAATGAGTGATTTTGAGCATGTTAGCATTTACGTTTTCCTTTATAACTTTTGATAGAAATAAGATAAAGGAATGGAACAAAAACTGTTTTAAAGGCCATCATTTGGGCTTTAAGATGGTGGGTTGCATGGCATACTTTAATATGAAAAAATAATTTATATTGCGCCCCTAAGGTCTTTGACCTTGAATTTCTCAGAAAAAATATGATTAAAATTTCTGAAAAAATTGGACACAGAGTTGCATATCTTTTAAATATGTGTGCCAGATTTCAACTTGGGATCTCAATGGGATCGTTACTAAAGTATTTTAACAAAATAACAATGTTCAACATTTTACCATTAATAATGTTTTCAATATTGGGAACATTGGGAGTTTTGTTTTATAAATGATTATTTTTTGTTTGGTAATTACTTACAAAGAATCTGGGTTAGATAAAACATTAATTAACAAATTCCTGTACGGGTTTTTAAAAAACTTTTAAATTACTTGTGAAACGTTACCTAAATAAAATATCCTGGGTACTTGTCAAGAAAATTTGCTTTATCAACAATAGGTATAGGGACATTTATTTTGATTTCTGGCACTTGAGATGTGTCTAAATTATTATGAATAAAAAACAGTATATAAGACTTTAAAGGGTTAGATGAAAGGCATGATTTGTAGACAAGCGAAATACACTATCCAAATCACTCGTTATATCCTCTAGGGCTGGTCAATATCATTCCATTTAAAACCTGTTATTAACCTGGACACATCATAAATTGTATTTGGCATCGAGTTGTTCTACAAAAAATGTTTAATAGTATGATGAGTTGTATTTATGGTACAAATTTAATCAAAAAGTTTTATTTTGAGTTGAGAAGGGAAGGTCAATAAATCTGTCATGTGTACTTGTGATCAAATACAATACAAATTTGTACAAATACATAACATTCTTATTCGTTTGCAAACCAATAACAGACTTAAGCATATTCTAATGAAAAGCATAGATGCGTTGATTTATATTACGTTCATCCATCATAATATAAGAGGTAATCGATCTTCAAGTTTTCAATATGAATATATTACCCTGAACAAATATTTAATAGCAAGAAAAAAATGAGCTGCTTGTCATACAGGTATACATTAGGTTAATGAATTGTTATATGATTTGAAAATCGTCTTTAAAGCAAGTTCACATTAGTAACATAAAGCCAACAGGTATAAAAATAACCTTGATGGTGTTCGTTATAATTAAGGTGGGACTTTGACCACTACCAGTATGTATCTCTCTTAAATGATGAAGAATAACTTGATTACCTCGAGGATCATTGTCTAGCAGCGCGAATTTCTGGAAGAAACGCGGGCTTTTTTTTGTAGAACTGGATTTACCATGTAAGTAAGGAATTCCCATTGAAAAAAGAAGAAATAAAAGGTAGCCGATTTATGTGGGACTTCACCTTGTAAGCAGAATAACGTTTATTACTAGTGTATGCAAAATTCCATTTCGTAAATTGACTTGAAGTGGTGATTCAGCTAAATTAATGAATTCCTAGAGTTTGTGTTATTTTCATAATAAAATTTGCAAATGAAATTAGATTCATTAGGTTGTTACAGTCAATAACATTAACAGTACATACTTCGGGACTTTTTAAAACCTTCAAGAACTCAAACCACATTTTCTTCTTTAGTGTGGGAATTTTGCGGTTGTAAAATTTACTGAAGACATTTGTTTGAGCAGTGGCATGAAAACCCACAAATTTGAAGGAAATATGTACTAATTCTGTCCTAGATCATTATGAAACCAATATTACGTCTATGTCTGAATCCAGTATTTCGAAACTTGTATAGATTGATAGCTACCAAATACTATAACTTTTTTTCTTTCTACCTGGAATTATTTGTAACGCTCTCGCTCCTTTTACGCGTTCGCTCTTTTTAACTGCCATTTTTGCGGTTAGAAACATCACCAAAGTATTCCAGGAGCAAAACTTTTAAAAACTTTCGACCATTCCGCAACAATATCATATCTTTTTGATGCCTATGTTCGTAAGGCAAGTTGTCAAAAAAAAAGTCTTACTTTCTGTTTTAAGCATAAAAACCAAAAACTTGAAATACTGGCTATAATTCCTGCTAATCAGATCTAAGATAATCTTCAGATATTTAGAGAACGACAAGCCTAATCTAGATCAAAGATATGTAGTTCATCATAGGCGCCCGCAGAAATTTGCCCAGGGGGGGCAAGCCTTGAATGAACGGCATGCTAGGGGAGGGGGGCAAACCTAAAATAAACGACATGCTAGGGGGGCAAGCCTAAAAAAAACCGTATATTATACAAAATTCTCAATAAAATTCAAATTGTTCCTTTCAGGTGGGGGCAAGTGCCCCTTCTTGCCCCCCCCTTCCGGTCGCCTATGAGTTCATGAATAAGTCTTCTGCAGCTTTCTTTGTTAATTGGTTGTAAAATTGTAAATGTGTTACTTTGGCAACATAATTAAAATCGAAGACAAAGTTTCCATAAACTTACATTGAAAAATGAATAGAACTCCTCATAACTTTTGAGACCCAAATTAAAAAAATAATAAAACATTTCGAATGCAATTAGAAAAGTCGCGTTAACCAATTAATTATTAAAAAATAATTAACCATGGCAAAACACATCACCATCCTAAACAGTTCGGTTTCTTGTGGTGGAAGAAAGTTCGTTATGCAAGCCACAATTTTTCTTCACAAGATCAAAAAAGCATTCAAACAATTATAGCTAGACAGCAGCCTTAAGTTTGACTAAAGTATTTGGTTTGATGTATAATCAAAAACCACAAACGTTAAATGACGTTTAAAGTTAAACATAATAATAAATAAAATGTAATTATACGTATAGTATACTGTGCAATAAAAAGTATCATACTACTGTGCATTACATTTGAAATGTTACTTTTAATCTTTTCAACCCTTGTTACTTTTAAATTCCGGTTAAAAAATTGGAAAAATAACACTAAAATATGTTGACACTAGAAGCAGCCAAAAACCCGGCATTTTTGGCAAGTTAAATGTGTTTCAAAAATAAAAACATTCATCATAAATAATCTCACTAAATGAGCAAATGAATACTTGAAAAACATTGAAAATCGAGCTTTTGGGTTCCTGTAAATCTGGAATCTCATTTACCTATTTCGTTATTTTCTATTGTAAGTCTTACTGTAATGCGAGTGATGAAATAACGTTATGTCTGCATTTGGAAGTAGTCAAGCCAAATCAACGTTATTTTAAACCCTGCGAAGCGGGTGATGGTTATTATAGGCTGGAGCCTCTTCAGCCGAATGAATGAAAATGAATGGATTGTTCGCACTGTACTTCGCTTCCTGACTCTGTCGCGAGTGGTATGGCGGAGGCAAGGTGACCCAGGCAGGCAGCTGGCCGGTGACGGTAGTTGGAGGTGTTGGTGTTGGCCGCTCCCGGATGATGGTAGCAGTTGGCTTGGCGCGTCAGAGGAGGCGCGAGAAAAAATTATTGAAAGCAAACGTCGACGTTTGAGTTAGAAAACAGTTTTTCAGAACCGCACCCCCCGCGGTTAGACGACACTCGGGGGGGGGGGGTTGAAAGTAGTAGATAGAGGCGATATTTATAGCGGTCTAGGATATTTCGGCGCGGCCGTTCCGGCGCAAGGACAGTTTGGCGCGGGACAGTTCGGCATAGGGACAGTTCGGCGAAGGAACTCTTCGACGAAAAGGTAGTTCAGCGGCAAATTAGGGTAAAACTTTCGGAGATATTTAAAAAGAAACGTTTTTTTAACCATTGGTCTAATTTTTTGGAACCAGCTACCATGTTGTCAGTGTAACCTTTTTTGTTTTTATGTACACACATATACCTTTCCTAACTTACTAACACCTTTCGTAATTCCAGAATAATATCATTCCGGATTTAGAACAAAAGTCATTCTGTGATACCAAAATTAGTTGATGATATTTAGGATCTCTACAGAACTTAATGGCTATTTAAAGCACTTTTATGCAAAAAGCTCAAAATAAGAAAAGTAGCAATAGGTGAGTTTTGCAACTATAGGTCTCAAATAGGAAATTTCATAAAATTCCCATCCTTAATAATAATTATATCATTAATCTGTTATTTTTAAATAATAATTATTAATCATTAATATTGCAAAATAAATTCATTTGTTTTAAGCAATATGATCAAAAGGTAGTTTCTAAAAGGTTGTTATGAAATTTTTAAGTTATGTATATTATAGAAAAAAGTATATAGGTATAGTTAAAATTATCATTTTTGCAACAGCGTTTGTAATTAACGTTGATTTAATTACACTAGCATCAGTTCAGGATTATCCATTATGTTGGATATGAATAGGTCTGATCCATTCCGGAGACGCTGTCATTTGGCTACATTCATTTTCAGATTCCAAAGAATTTCTACTAGCTAATTAAACAGCATTAAGTACACTAATAATACAGAATATTCACGCAATAACTGTTAAGTCCTCTTGCAGTGCATACAAACTTTTGTTGGTTGGCAAATATTAAGTTTTTTAATTAATCATACCGTATTTATCGAATACTGCATTTCATCGGTCATACTGTATTTATTACCTGCAACTGTTTTCTGCGCCGAAGTGTCCCTGCACCTAAGTGTCACCGCGCCGAAACGGTCGCACCGAAATGTCCGGCTCCTATATTTGTAGAAACATTTGCTCTAGCATTTCTATTTCTATCACAGTAGAATTTATGATTACAGGCGGCACATCACGTCGAGTCGAAATGAGTACTGGAGCGGATTTTGAACTTGAAATATGAAATATGTTATATCTATAAAAATAGTTTTAATAAAAATATTCGTAATGGTAACTAATAAAATTTGAAATATTTATTATGTAAACTTGTGCAAGAAGATCTTGTTGTATGAGTACAGGGTGGATTTTCTAATCTTTAATACATTTTGAGGAAACTACTAATTGCTGAATTTTAACTCGCGACCATAACCAACATTTTTCACAAATATCGAGTCTTCTACTATTGTTGTTTTCTAGAGTTGTGTAAAGGAACCTTCATAGTGGTGCTAAATCTTAAAACTTTTTACCTCTATCACAAACAAACTAAGACAAATACAAATTTGGTAGAGTTAGGTGAAAACAAAGTTAGATGTGATTCTTCGTTCCCATAATTAATTGTGGAATCTCGATGGATTATCAAAGTATTGCCAAAGATTTCTACTAATTGGGAGTTGCATAATGTTCTACAAATTTTTAACCAAAATACTCAAGGTGCGAAGGCGTAAAGTACAAGGAAGACGTAATGGAACTAATTGCCCCTCTTAATGGCCTAAATGTCTAGAATTATACGATTTTCTATTTAAATTTTTTAGTAACTAAATAAAACTAACTATAATTTTAAATACTATAAGATACTCAATAATGTCTGGAAGTGCAGTAGCGTTTGGACTTAATGCCCCATTCGAATCGAGTCTAAGAATTATTCATAAAGTTATGTATAATTGTATATGTAGCTTAATTGTTTTCTCATTTTTTTATAGTAAGAATTACTAAATAAATGCTTCAGTAACAATGTTTCTATGAACGAACAAAAATATCCCAGTTACCCCCCCCCCACTCGGTCGTCCTAATAGTAACGTTCCTCACTTTAACATAATCCCTATTGGGAAATCCCACATTACCAATTAAATTATTATTTACAAATGTAAAAAGAAGATGGTAAAAATATGGCTAAATATTTTAAACAGTTACATTTGGATTTTCTGCTTTAGTGTAGTTAGTTTGATGTTTAACATTTAGTCATTTACAAATCTACAATTGAACACTATTAATGGCATATCATTAGTCATATTCACTTTGAAAATCATGAAGTTAAAATAAACAAATCAAAACAAAAAAAGTAAAGACATGGACATAAAATGATGAAATAAATAAAGATTATTAAAAGTTTCACAGTTTTATTAAAATATACCTGACAATATTGTTTCGACAGCTATGCTGTCATTATCAAAGGTAATATAATTATAAACAAACACGTCGCTAAGGTAGATACAAAATAGGTAACTAGATAAAATAATAATAATAATAATAAAAATTAATAATAAAAAAAATCATAATTAAACATCTAATACTTCCAGTAACGGAGGATTACTGAGCTCAAGTTGTTCATTCATTAAAGGTACCCTGAGTTTGTGTTTGTATATCTCAAAGGCTTCTAAAATGTCTAATTTGCGTTTGTTATTACAAAAATGTAGGAATTTAATATTATTTTGAGGAGTCATTGTGTGATTTTGTTCTAAAAGGTGTTTGGCGTAATTCGATTTTTCAGGATGTTTATTTTTGTAATGACGTACGTGTTCTTTATATCTTATGTCAAAATTTCGAAGTGTTTGTCCAATATATACCGAACTACAAAAAGAACAATTTAAACGGTAAATGCCCGATTTCATGATATCATGTGTTCTGTCTTTAGCATTAAATAAAAATGAAAAAGTGTTAGTGTTGGTTTTAAATGTTATTTTATAATTGTTGGTTTTTCTTAGTATATGTGCAATTTTTTCTGATATTTTGCCAAAATATGGTATAGATATGTAATTTGTGTCTTCTGTTTGATTGTCAATGGGATATATTCTTTTGATAGCTAACCTATAATCTTTTTGTTTAATTAAAGTGTCAATCATGTTCGGATTATAATGATTTGCATGTGCTAGTTGTTTAATGGTTGATATCTCTTTGCTAAAATCTGATTTTGTTAGTGGAATAGTTAAAGCTCTGTGTACTAATGATCTGTATGCTGCTATTTTATGTGTATTGTGGTGACAAGATTCATTTGGTATTGTTATGTCTGTTTGTGTTGGTTTTCTGTATATGGAAAATTCAAAAAAATTGTCTGCGTTAATCTTGATATTTAAGTCTAGAAAGTTTATAGCCCTGTTTTGTTCTGTTTCTAGTGTAAATTTTATATTAGGATGGATATTGTTTATAAGAATTAAAAATTCATTGATAACCTCAAAAGAACTGTCAAAACAAGCTAAAATGTCATCAACATAACGAAACCAGAAGATAATGTGTTTAGAGAGGTTTAATTCAAATATTCGATCTTCAAACTTGTCCATAAATATGTTAGCTAATAGAGGACTTAGAGAATTACCCATAGGTAAACCATCCTTTTGTAAATAAATTATGTTATTAAAAGTGAAATAATTTTGACTTATACAAAGGTCAAATAATTGAATTAACTCTAACCTTTTAACTAATTCTATATTACTATTGATCAAGAAACTATCTAATAAAGGAATACATTCTTGTGGTGGTATTCTGGAGAACATGTTGCAAATATCAAAACTAACAAGTTTTGAATGTGGTGGAAGATGTATGTTTTGCAGCTTATCTACTAATTCTAATGAATTTCTAACAGAGTATTTCGATTTGTAACCTATCGTGTTAATAATCTGGTTCAGTTTTTTGGATAAAATGTGATTAGGTGCATTGATGTATGATACAACTGGTCTTATTGGCATATTCTGTTTGTGGGTCTTCACTAATCCATACAGTTTAGGTATTTGTGGGTTTTTATTAATGATTTGTTGCTTTTCTAATTCTGAAAAGCAGATATTGCAGTTTTCTAAACCTTGTTTTATTTCTTTTTGGAATTTTGTGGTTGGGTTTTTGTTTAACGTTTCAAAATTTTCTTTATTAATAAATTCATTAACTTTTTGTATGTAAATATCTTTAGAAAGAATTACCAAAGTGCTACCCTTATCTGCTTTAACAGAAATTAGATTGTTCTCTGTGATTTTCTGTTTTATAGATTGAAGAAGTGATATGTTAGATGTGTTGTACATTTTGTCCTGTTTCAAAGACATCTCTTTTAACAAATTCGAAATTTGGAATTTTGCATAGTTATTATGATCTTTCTTAAGTATAGTTTCGCATTCAACGGCCAAAATTTCTTTAATTTTGTTGGTAAATTTTGGAAAAGGACAAAATTTGAAACCTTTGTTAAGAAATCGTGTTTCTCTGTCATTGAATGTTATATTCGACAAGTTTATGAAACGAGGATAAAAGTTTGCAGTGTTCTGACAATTATGGTTATTTTGTAGTGTACGTTTTTGTTGTACAAGTCGATGAAGTTTATTTTTCTGTGTGGTGTATTTTTTGAATTTAATGTGACTGACGGTTTCTCTAATGTCAAAATCTAAGATGTCAAATTGGATATTGTGTAATTTATGAGTAAGTTCTGTTTGACATAATTTTAATTTGACATAATTTAAGTTTAATTTGACATCTTAGATTTTGACATTAGAGAAACCGTCAGTCACATTAAATTCAAAAAATACACCACACAGAAAAATAAACTTCATCGACTTGTACAACAAAAACGTACACTACAAAATAACCATAATTGTCAGAACACTGCAAACTTTTATCCTCGTTTCATAAACTTGTCGAATATAACATTCAATGACAGAGAAACACGATTTCTTAACAAAGGTTTCAAATTTTGTCCTTTTCCAAAATTTACCAACAAAATTAAAGAAATTTTGGCCGTTGAATGCGAAACTATACTTAAGAAAGATCATAATAACTATGCAAAATTCCAAATTTCGAATTTGTTAAAAGAGATGTCTTTGAAACAGGACAAAATGTACAACACATCTAACATATCACTTCTTCAATCTATAAAACAGAAAATCACAGAGAACAATCTAATTTCTGTTAAAGCAGATAAGGGTAGCACTTTGGTAATTCTTTCTAAAGATATTTACATACAAAAAGTTAATGAATTTATTAATAAAGAAAATTTTGAAACGTTAAACAAAAACCCAACCACAAAATTCCAAAAAGAAATAAAACAAGGTTTAGAAAACTGCAATATCTGCTTTTCAGAATTAGAAAAGCAACAAATCATTAATAAAAACCCACAAATACCTAAACTGTATGGATTAGTGAAGACCCACAAACAGAATATGCCAATAAGACCAGTTGTATCATACATCAATGCACCTAATCACATTTTATCCAAAAAACTGAACCAGATTATTAACACGATAGGTTACAAATCGAAATACTCTGTTAGAAATTCATTAGAATTAGTAGATAAGCTGCAAAACATACATCTTCCACCACATTCAAAACTTGTTAGTTTTGATATTTGCAACATGTTCTCCAGAATACCACCACAAGAATGTATTCCTTTATTAGATAGTTTCTTGATCAATAGTAATATAGAATTAGTTAAAAGGTTAGAGTTAATTCAATTATTTGACCTTTGTATAAGTCAAAATTATTTCACTTTTAATAACATAATTTATTTACAAAAGGATGGTTTACCTATGGGTAATTCTCTAAGTCCTCTATTAGCTAACATATTTATGGACAAGTTTGAAGATCGAATATTTGAATTAAACCTCTCTAAACACATTATCTTCTGGTTTCGTTATGTTGATGACATTTTAGCTTGTTTTGACAGTTCTTTTGAGGTTATCAATGAATTTTTAATTCTTATAAACAATATCCATCCTAATATAAAATTTACACTAGAAACAGAACAAAACAGGGCTATAAACTTTCTAGACTTAAATATCAAGATTAACGCAGACAATCTTTTTGAATTTTCCATATACAGAAAACCAACACAAACAGACATAACAATACCAAATGAATCTTGTCACCACAATACACATAAAATAGCAGCATACAGATCATTAGTACACAGAGCTTTAACTATTCCACTAACAAAATCAGATTTTAGCAAAGAGATATCAACCATTAAACAACTAGCACATGCAAATCATTATAATCCGAACATGATTGACACTTTAATTAAACAAAAAGATTATAGGTTAGCTATCAAAAGAATATATCCCATTGACAATCAAACAGAAGACACAAATTACATATCTATACCATATTTTGGCAAAATATCAGAAAAAATTGCACATATACTAAGAAAAACCAACAATTATAAAATAACATTTAAAACCAACACTAACACTTTTTCATTTTTATTTAATGCTAAAGACAGAACACATGATATCATGAAATCGGGCATTTACCGTTTAAATTGTTCTTTTTGTAGTTCGGTATATATTGGACAAACACTTCGAAATTTTGACATAAGATATAAAGAACACGTACGTCATTACAAAAATAAACATCCTGAAAAATCGAATTACGCCAAACACCTTTTAGAACAAAATCACACAATGACTCCTCAAAATAATATTAAATTCCTACATTTTTGTAATAACAAACGCAAATTAGACATTTTAGAAGCCTTTGAGATATACAAACACAAACTCAGGGTACCTTTAATGAATGAACAACTTGAGCTCAGTAATTCTCCGTTACTGGAAGTATTAGATGTTTAATTATGATTTTTATTATTAATTTTTATTATTATTATTATTATTTTATCTAGTTACCTATTTTGTATCTACCTTAGCGACGTGTTTGTTTATAATTATATTACCTTTGATAATGACAGCATAGCTGTCGAAACAATATTGTCAGGTATATTTTAATAAAACTGTGAAACTTTTAATAATCTTTATTTATTTCATGATTATGGAGTTCCACAAAATAAGGCTGGAAACAATAAACAAAAAAATGGACATAAAAAACTAATTGTTGCCTTCCTGTTGTAAATGACTTTTCAAACGTAACAGTATATATGTATTTTGTAAAATGAACGTGTTGGTAAATATAGAAAAAACAGCCGCTTAATTAACACCAGTTTTGTGATAACCTTGATTGAGTTGTCATCTACGCCACGGTATTTAAAAAAATATCCAACCTTTACCTGACTACAACTAAAAAGGATGTATTTTAAAACTCGATCATTAATAATAATACTTTATTGAATTTTAATTATTTTATAACTTTTTATTTTACTTTAGCATTTAATAGCATAGTATAGATATGATGCAAGATACAAAATAATTTTCAAAAAATTAGTATTACAAAATACTAGTAGGTATCTATAACTATAGTAAAATACTATAGGTATTTTATAAATAATAACAAAGATTTTTAAAAGATACACTGACAGTTTAAAAAATGGACTGAGATAGGATAGATCTGTTAAACATTCATTTCCTACTGTGTCAATGTGTTTATTTTATTTTGAACTACTTAAAATTAGTAATTAGTAACATTTATATTATTACTACGTAGTTATAATTGTACCAAAACGGAAATGGAAATTCATTTTATTACTAACCTTGAATCTCAAAGAGGAAAAGACTAAAAGTTCATTAAACACATAATTACATAAAATTATGCTACTATTATAATAGTAGGAATAATAGTAATAATAGTATTAAACATTAAAACCATGCACATAAATAGTAAACATGTATGTACAGTGGTGTAAAAAAGTTTTGAATCACTTAAAAAATTAAGGTGAATTGAACTTATAATGCACTAGGTACTTTCAAATATTTTATGGCCACTTGCTCTCTACATTGCACAGTAAGTAATAATTTTATAAAGAAAGCACAACAGAAACTTTGATTTAAAAAATAAATAGTGCAATTGGAAGGGTTTATTATAATTTATTACAAGATTTCTTTTTAGATACGATGTTTGCTATTCTTTGCCATAAGTTTACTATGGGATTGATGGGATTCGAGTCATTGAGATCTAGTGGTTGCGCTAATCAGTTCGTTCTGTTGGTGGTAATCCAGGATGGAATTAGTTCTGCCCTATGACAAAGTGCATTATTGTCCCGGAAAATAAACTCTTCATCTCCCTTTCCACTAGGCATCAGTCATTTTTGTAATATTTCAAAGTACCTAGTAGCATTCGTTGGACCAACTCCTTGGGCAGACATGCATCCCCATATCATGGCTGCAGTTGGATGTTTAATTATAGGGAGTACACATTTTGGGAAATATTCTTTTCCAGGAAACCCTCTAACATGCGTATTTGCGGTATGATTATTGATGTTAAAAGTTGATTCGTCGCTAAATAGCACCTTCTGCCACTGCTCTGTGGTTCATGTTTCTATGTTCTTTAGCCCATTTTAGACGAAAGCGTCTTTGCTTTTCAGAGACAGATGTCTTCTCCCATGGTCTACATCCTCTTAATCCACAACCACAAGCAAGCAATCTTATAGTGGATGTACACACCCTAACATTGGTAGTTTCGCACTATAATTTAGTTATACCAGTGAAATTAAGGCTTCTATCGTCTCTACTTATTTTTGTTAGAACAGTCAGTTAGGTTTGTCAGCAATCTTTACGGTTTCAGCATACTTACTCGAATAACTGAAGACTGATTTAACTTTGGCGGCTATTTCAGAACTAGAAACACCTTCTTTGTGATAAAAAATAATTTCCCATTGGTTTTTGATCTGATAATTTTGTATGTTTCGTGTGGAACACACACCATTTTATAACTTTTGACAAAATTTCACAAAACGTTGAATAGATCTTAAAAGTCCTAGCAGGTCTTATAGTGTTACAATATCGTGGAATTTAAACATTGACTGTTGGCACTTGTGGTAGTAATTAGTTCTAAGTAGACTTTATTGACCATTACTTTCACATTATTAGTCGATAAATGTCTGCGTCTTCTATTAGACTTTTCAAAGATAATGAGCAGAGCTATTACAAATCTAATAATAACTACCAAACAATTTAACTTAAAGATCATTAGGAGAAATATGCGAAAAATGTGTATTATAACTAAAAACATTATAGGGAGAGGGTGATGCAAGACTTTTTCGCACCACTGTACAGTAAACATACTTTTTTTTAAATTTATTTTTGGGCGGGGAATCAGGATGGCGGAGCATCCTTCGTACATCATGGCACCGATTACTATGATATTAATTACATATCTTCGTTCCTCAGAACTGTATTCAATAAAGGCAAGAATGATGAATATATAAATTCTAGAGGGTACATAAACAGTATACTGCCGTCCGAAGCCCAAAGGGCGTATCTCAAGAATAATCAATTTTGAGATATTGAGGATTTTATAATGTATTGTTTAGCACAAATTAAAAAAAAACTTTGTGTAGGTTAATCTTACGTTACTCGTCATTGAATCTTAAAAATATTTGGAGTTCATGAATTAAAAAAAAATTTGTTTTAAAAATTAATGTAAAGCAAATAAGACGTATGTTTGGCATGTGTCGATTTCGCTAAACATAAACTGAGTTACGACGATACAGCTTACGCTTTTCTTGTGTTTTGGAGATACGTCCAATTTTAAATATTAATGCTTTATAAATATGTGTAGCACGAAAAGATACGGCCATTTTTCTTAGGAAAAGAGAACTACTATGGCATAAGGAATCTGTACACAGTAAAATCTAAAATATAAAAAAATGAGTAGGCAGCAATACACACTTGACAGTGGATTTGACAAGAGAAGCGTGCGCAATAACGACACTAACAAAAAATGGCGACAATCAGCTGCTGCCGTATTCGCCTTCGACTAGTTATAACTTTTGAAACTTTGCTATTTCAAAAATTACTAAAATTGGTGGGAATTTCAAAATTTTACAAATCTTTAAATAAGTTAATGTAGCTGTACAATTTAAAACATAATGAACAACTAAGTAAAATTTAGAGATCAAAATTATATTGACTACACCTAAAACACGTATCTGTACATAAATAATAGTACCTACGTTAAGTTTAGATTTGTAAAATTTTGAAATTCTCCCTAATTTTAGTAACTTTTTAAATTGAAAAGTTTTAACAGTTATAACTATTGATCGTCTCACGTTGAGACTAAAGTGTGTGTTCTTATGGACAACGGGGTTGCCAAACATCTTGCAAGCAACTTTTAAAAACACTTTCTACTATCCGTCCAGGGAAAGATGAACGCTGGTCATCGATGCTCTCTGTATGGTATAAGATTAAAAAGCTCCTAGTCAAATCAGCATCCATAGTTTGACAATTATCGATGTTTACGAAAATGTCATAACAGGTGATTTTTGAGGTTAGGGATAAGTAATGTTGAACGTTTGAAGCATTCTTTTAGATTTTAACATTGATACTTGTTATTTTTGAAATTTTTAAAACATTTTCAATAGGAAAATAAGAATCAGATTTTCGTGAATGCCTAATACTGTACGCTCTCTAGTTCTATAGAATTATTACCAAGTACTGTAAAACAAGAAATCACTTTTGCTTGTGATTAAGAAATTAACTCATTTCTAACCGTTGTGATAGTAATACCTTCAATATGGAGAAGTATATGTATATTCTTACTTTTCAAATACATTTTTATATTCAAAGTAATAAAACTATTCAGTATTTTAATCAACTTAAATGCTACCAAGTACTTAATTAAAATAGAAGTAATGTTAATGTTGCTTATCTATCTCTTCTCTTGTTTATTTATTATATACATATATATATATATATTGTGTCTATCGACTCTGTGTCTGTCATTCTGTATGTTCGCTTATAACGCGAGAACTACTTATCCGATTTTCATGGGGTTTCCTTCTATGAAGTTGCATTATCTGGTCAAGTTTTAGGTTGTGTGTTGTTAAAATCGGTTTAGTAGTTCCAACAATATAATGGTATCTACGCGCGCGGGTAATACGAAATCCATGTTTTTCTTGTCTTGTAATTATGTATCTACAATAACAAATATTTTGCTATCTAGTGGAAAAGTTGGTACGCGATTTATACACTAATCAGAATTGAAAAAATTTGAAATCTGTTCAATAGTTCCAAGTCATCACAATCTTTAACTAGCGAGTAGAAAACTGTTACTAGGAAATCTGTGTTCTCATATATTGTTTACATTTTCTTGAATTTCTTAGCGACAATATATATTTGTCAGTAACAAAGTTAGTGTATGCAAAAAAGATAGTTTCAAAACCCAAAGTTGATAAACGAATTGCCGCGGGTGGAAGTCGGGCAGAACAGCTATTATTATTTATATATGTTTTACACATAAAAACTTCTTACTATTAAGAGGGTTGCCAAAAGCAAAGTTTAACAATATAAACATGTGTAACAATAAATTAACTTTTCGTAATAACAATTAACAAGTGTAAAAAATAAACATTAAATTAACTAAAACTTGAAATCATGATTATACAATAATGATTGATAACAATCATCTAGATATATTATAGTTCTTATAAAATTAATCAGTCACTTTCGCTGTCTGCACTGGAATCACTGCTATCGTTAGACACATGTATGATTAACTCGTCAACAGTTACATCTAGCATTTTTTCACGTTCATACCATTCTCTAATCTTTCTTTCAGTACTTGCAATACATCTACTCCAGATTTCAGGTGAACACTGCTGTAATGCTTCGGCCCACATTGCAAGAACTTCATTATCCCCATAACCATCTCTACCAATGTGGTCATTGTAATATTTTTTTGCATGAGCCCATATTAGCTCAATAGCGCTGAACTCGCAGTGGTATGGTGGTAACCGCAAAACTTCATGCCCGTGACTTCGTATTAAATCGTCCACTTCATAACATTTTTCTTTTCTCTGCGATTTGGCTAAATTCAGTAAGTCTAATCTAAATGAAATTGGATCATGAGGAACATTATTGTTATTTAGCCAATCTATAATTTGTCTTTTTGTCCATGAAGACGAAGGTTGCTTTTCAACGAGGGCAGAATGATATGGGGCATTGTCCATAACTATGAGAGATGGCTCTTGTAAATTATTAAGCAACTTGTCAAGAAGCCATTTTTTAAACATTTCGGAATTCATCTCTCTGTGATAGTCTTCTTTCAAAGATTTTGTTGCAAATAACAGAGATGCATCTTTAATAAATCCTGTTGTACACCCAGCATGAACAACAATAAAGCGCTTTCCTTCATAACCTTCAGGTTTCTTAACACTTCGTAGGTTTGGGTCTTGCCATGATTTACCTGGATTTCCTTTGGAATAGATCCAAGTTTCTTCCATATAAACTACTTGCATTGGTGACGATGAGTTTAGGTTTGCCATATAACGTTTAAAAAACTGAATACGCATACTGGCAATATTCGACTTTTTGACTAATGCTCTACGATTGTTGTCTTTGATCAATTTAAACCCAATATCATGTAGAACAGTGTTTAAACTACTTCTGCTTATTAGAATATGGTACTCTTGAAGTTCACAAGGTTGGCCACTCCGTGTTCTACAGAGCTAGTCAAATCAACTTCCAACCACCCAGAGAGGTGCTAATGTATTGCTATCCTCGTCATACTCGTAAATAACGACAGTATTAAAGCATAACAAAAAGCTTTCTGTGATAACTTGAGTAATAGTAAATATTGTAGTTGTAACTGCATAAATCTTTATAATCCCTATTGTTCGAGCAAGTTATATTGCAGGTAGTCACTTCTTCTGACAGCGGTAGTAAAACACAATTTCAAAATTTGCTGCTTTTCATGTAGTGCGCATATAAAGTCTGGAACTATCGAAATAAATCTTTTATTAAATATTTTTGAGAAAAACCCTCGAACACGTCGATTTTTATCTTAAAGGAGACATATTTTAGTGTAATCGTTATTTGTAGATCGTCTTTTGTTTCCGATTTATGACGATAACGAATTTTCTTTTAAATGGAAACCCTAATTTTTTATGATGGATTTGGAAAGATAATGTAATGTTAAGATCAAATATGCTAAAAAAGTATGATACTGCATTAAGAAATTTCCGAGATAATTACTTTTAAAGTCTTAAAACAAAAATTAAAAAACAATCAAGAGTTCCAAGTTTTAATAAAAAAAAGAATTCTTTGAAGAACTGTCATAAGTTTAACACTAAATCAGTTGTTACATAGCTACTTGTTTTTTTTATTAAGAAAATTAAACTCTTGATTGTTATTCAATCAAAGTTCAAATCAAGAGTTCAAATTTTTTGATAAAAAATCAAGTAGACATGTTGACTTGGCGTTAAATTTATGGCAGTTCTTAAAAGAATTTTTAATTTTTTTTATTAAAACTTGGAACTCTTGTTTTTTAATTTTTGTTTTAAAACTTTAAAAGCAATTATCTCGGATATTGCTTTCCCATCATAATAATCCATCATAAAAAATTAGGGTTTCCATTTAAAAATATTTTCGCTATCGCCATAACTCGTAAACAAAAGATAATCTGCAAATAACAGTTACACGAAAATATGTCTCATTTAAGATAAAAATCGACGTGTTCGAGGATTTTTCTCAAATATATTTAATAATAGTATATTATACACCAAGGTGGTGAAGACTGTTATTATTGACCGAGCACCAAGATTATTTCGCGAGGGGCTTTGCCCCGAGCGGAATAAGGTGCGAGGCCTATTAATGTCTTCACCACCGTGGTGTATATACTATTTTTTCCACTACTAGCCAAATTTAAGGCAAAAATTAAAAATTAAAATTTTTCTTGTAAAAATCAAGTAGCACAGGAATGCAAATTCGCCTTTCCACTAATAAAACAAAAATCAAGTAGTCTGATGCAGATTGACATTTCCACTAATAACTAATGACATTTTTATTCAAATAATTTTATCGTGTTAGGTAATTTCAAGCAGCAAATACGTTAAAGACAATCTCCTGGGTATACAAAATTATGTTGCACAAGTTTTTGTTAAACAACTATCCCTGGATTCTCAAAACATTTGAATTTATCCATTATTAACCTAGGTTAATAATAAAAAAAATATTAACCACTACTAGAGAAATTCAACTTCTCAGTTGGCTAAGAGACGCAATAATTGTCAACTTCCTAACTAGTAGTGGAAAAAAGATTTATTTCGATAGTTCCATATTTATGAGTTAACGCCAGTACTATTATAAAACTAATAATTTTGAGTATAATTAAAAGTCAAACGTTTTATTTCGAGTTTTTGAATTTTAGGTAAATAAAAAAGTACAAAACAGGTTATAGTTATTTGGTTTTTATTAAATAAAGAAACATTAAAACTAATAAATTATTGTATACTATCAAATTGTATACTATCAAACTACACTTTTTTGATTGTACAGCTTTTATATAAAGCAGTGATCATACTAATAATAATGTGCGTTATGTAATACTACAATACGAATAGTTACAACAAACAACACGACAATGTTAACACTAATTAGAAACGATAAAACCCAAACAACTAAGCGAAGATCTATAGACGCACAAGCTATCAAAATTTGAAATCAAATAATTATTTCTGTATTAAGAAATTTGCTTATATGAGTTCGATGACAAATAATAGTGCCGACAAAAAATGTTATACTATATAATTTCAGTAAGTTCAAACTGTATTATGTAGTTTCGCGAAGTAAAAGTAGAAAAACCAGAAGGGTTTATTGTTTACTAAAATCCTTTGCATTTGCTGCTAATCCTAAATTTCCGTTTTTGCAAGTTTCTTTTGAAACAAGTTGAACAAATGAATGATTTTATCATGATTAAATCATTTACCGTTAGAATCACGTTTGGGACTTCCTGTATTTACCTGTGAATTTAAAAGATTAAAAAGATCATACAGAAGCTAACCAGCCGTTATTCTTATGTTGAAAGAATTTGAAGACGAAAGAATTAAACAAAAAAGTATAAGTAATAAAATATCGGATATTTAGATGCATGTACGATGTAAAAATCCCAAGTAATGTTTAATAAAATAACAAATACATGTTAATAAGACTTTCTTTTAAATGCTTCTTTTGTATGGTTACGATTACACTTTTTCGGTTACTGTTTTCAGAGGTTTAAAACTCCCGGAATCTTAATCCACATTTGTATAGATTCATACAGTGAAATAGGTGGCAACAACGAAGCACAAACTCCCAGAAGAAATATACATTGGCTATCTTTCCTTCACTGTAGTCCCAACGTGAGACGGACAATAGACACCTGTACAAATATGTGAAACTTTCCAGTTTGTTTTAATAATTAATATAAGGTAACTTAAAATAATGTTACATTTTATTAATACATGTATTATTTTATAATTTTAGTAATTAGTGTTACTCATGTTGAATAGGACGGAAGCACTGGGAACTTATAAGACATGTTCAGCAGTAAACTATTTAATCTTGATATTCAATGGTGTTGTACTTCTTTCAATAATTCATAATCAGTATTTAATTTACAAAACAATAAACAAAGATATTGAGAAATTAGGTAACTAAAAGCAATAATTATAATTATATCTAATTCGCAGAACAATAGAGTAATTACATCATAATTGTAGTAGTTTTGAATTTTGACGGAATTACGCAGTGCTGCAAAGGAATCTCCTAAGAGAAATCTCATGAACTGGGCTCGTATATATTTTTTTCAATACGATCTTATGTTTTAATTGTATATTTATATGTACGTTTGCATTGCAATAACTTATTTTATTATTGACCTTGGGAAATTACAATACTTTCACTCTAATATTTCAATCTAAATAGAAAACAAATTATACAAAAATATTATAACAATCCACTCTAAATAGGACATAGTTTTCAAACGTAGAGTAAAAGTCAAGAGCAAATTACTTCGAAACGATTATAAATTTAACTGTTTTAGTGTAAAACAAGTTACCATAATTGATTAGAAATATAATTGTTTTAGACTGTGATAAATTTGCACTAACATGTATTGAAGTTAACTCTATGGTCTACACTTAGGTACAGATCAGATATTTTACTCTAAATGTATTGGACCTAAACACACACTTTTTACAGTGGTCTAGTGTCTATTTATTTATATATTTTAAAACCCACAAATCTTTATTGTATTGCCCCTGCATCGACTCCACGTCAAGTTTCATGAAATCTTACTGGGGTGTCCCCTTACCGCCCTTTCGCGTCCACAAACTGATTAGAGTTGAAGGAGCGGTACAAAGAAACCCCTTAGTAGAATTTCATGAAATTTGGCATGGAGTAAGTGCAAAGGCAGTACTACACTCTAGCAACAAGAAACCATTACTACGTTTGGGTATACCAAAAGAATGCGGAGCGTACTTTAACAAAATTAAAAGTGGGCCAAATTAGTATAGTATAGGACGGGGTTCAAGGTAGTTAGGTTATTTGATAAATGCAACATTCGATTACATTGCGCTGTTCACACTTGACTTTTTTTTTGTTAATGAGTCGCGAGCACTCATGGTTTTGCGTTTGGCGATCATGGGTTTTCCAAAAGTCGGCGCTCCTGGCTACATTTCGTTTCCATGAATAATTAGATTAATTAGACTAAAGACTAAAGAATAATTAGATTAAAGACTAGTTTGACAGAATGGGTAATGAATAGGTAATAGTCGAATTAAAGTGAATGAAGAACCAAAAATGTTTTTATCATTTATTTTAGGCACTTCATAAATCATAGAACAAAACGTTTAAATAGTTATATAAGGTTATATTATCCACTCAATGAATCTCCACTCATGAAACTCCACTGCTAGCTATCAATTATAATAATAATAATAATTGCTACAACCCATAGTCTGGAAACCAGGCCCCAGAAGCTATAAGCTTGTGCGGGAGGGAGGGGGCGATTATTATTATTAAGTAGGCCCTAAGTGCGGCTGCAGCCGACTTACAGATGGAACAGCGCAAATCCCACATTTGTGTCACAGCTAAGGAAAACTGCAGAAAACCTTAACCAGATCGGCCGGCACTGGGAATCGACCGCGGGCCGCTTGGGTGAAAGTCCAGCACTCTCGACATTACACTACCAATTGCAAAGTTAAAATTAATGCAATAATAATAATATAAGTATTTAAGTTATTAAAGGTTATTACAACTGGTGTACAGTATAAAATAGCCATTAAGAATGAATCAACTTCTATAATTTTATTCAGAAAAGATGTACTTACTTAGTTAGGTATGTCAGTAATTAAACATTTACACTAATTGCAGATTTATTCTAGTAATGTATTTAACTATTAAACTACTTCACTACATGACTAATTGTAAAAAGCCAATACATACTTACTAAGAACGATAACGATGATAGCTTTTTAATTAGTAAAGAATAACTAGAAAACCGCATCCATAATATAAATACCTATGTAGAAACTTATAATCTTTTTAGAAGCTTTGCGATGAAAATATTAAAATTAACATGAAACAATTGTAAATTTTAGAGAGATTATGTAATGCGATTTTAAGGTTACCGTGTTGCTCGGAGCAAGAGTAATATCACTTTTAAGTAACCGGGCAAAAGTTGAACGGTGTCCAAAACTGTATATAAAAATTATAAAATCAAATCAGCGGGATAAGTACAGATGATTTCAAATAAATCTAGACAAGTCTAGAGCGTAATTTTTGCGTTTTTAACAACGTGTAAACCAGGGTTTAAATTACATTTTCATAGGTAACTACATAAAATTCATTAAACATCAAGGGAAAAAAGCAACACTTACAAGTATGAAATACTAATTACCCTAAATTGATTTGATATCAGCTGTACATAACAAATTTATTAAGCATTTATGATGTCAGACAAAGATGGCAACTATAAAAATCTAAATCTAGTAACAAAATGAACCTACAAAATGCATATCAAAATTCTGCTATTAACCATAAACTAACTATAAACCACGTCTTAGTTTTTAAAATATTCCATTATTCCAGAACAGTCCAGTAAATTAGCTATTTCCTACTCTATGGAAAGAACAGCAAGCTTAGACAGCCACTTCTGTGTAGCTTTTGATTACTTAAGCTTAGAGATCGAACGCTCGGACGGTGTTGCAGTTATCGGAATTATAAGCACATATGCTATCAAAGGTACCCGAGAACATTTGGAAAAACAACCACTTTCTTTTCTACAATACAGTCGAGCATCCTCTTAATAGACTTAGCATAAATATCAGGTTCAAGAAACACAAAAGAGCTTTAGCTCATGCAACTTTGCGCCATTACTATCTCAGTCTGCATTGAAAGTGTTACTCAAGCTTGGTTATAGTTGATTGCATTGATGCTTAAGTGATGCGTTGATGCATGCATTGATCATACAGTAATCCTAGTTTTCAAATCTACTACTATGCATAAATGTGGACACAAGTTCACCTCAGCTTTGTAAGAATTTAATATAAAAAAGTTTGGGGTTGTATTTTCTATGAATATTGGCCTTTAAAATCTGGCGCCCCAGACGACCGCCCACGTCTAACATGGAGCCTGAACAAGAGTAAATGTACTATCTATTTCAATATGAAACAACTATGTACTTATATTATCACGCTTAAATTGATATAACATGCAGCCCCGGTGACGACAAGATGTCTAGCTCATATTGTGCAACAGAGATATACGAGCGTAATAACGGGACGTACGGAAAGTTTTACAAATGTATTATTCCATTGACTAACTGAAATTAAAAAAAGTAATAATTTCGCTCTACATTATATTTACATTAATTTAAGGCTGGCTTCTTATAGAACAGGAAGGACTAATAAAAAGAAACGGAGATAAAGAAACAATATCCTTTAATTCATTTCATTATTTTGTTTAATTTAGAGCTAACCACAAACTAGTACAAATGGAAATATCTCTTAGCGGAATAAAAAGAAGATATCAAATGAATTAATAAATAACAGGAATTTTATTTAGGAGTAACTTGTTTGTGTCTTATTTCCCTACCAAGTCCCCCCTGCATTGCAATACACTTGGTCTACCTGTCTAGAAGCTTGCATTTTGCAAAATGCAGCAAAAAGCATTTTGGCGTGGCCTTTAACTACTTGTCCAACCTCACTGTCCTCTGCAAACCTCTGATCCTGCAAATGTTTTTTCAAAGGTTCAAACAAGTGAAAGTTCGATGACCTTTTTCCTGGAAGTGTACCAATATAGGGCCATTAAGACACCAAAAGATGGCCAGCATGACTTTCTCAGCGGAAGCCTGTGTCTTAAATTTTTTGTCGAGCGGAGACTATGGGTGCTTCCATTGCATCCATTGCCTCTTACGCTCTGCTTCTTAACAGCCCCCTATGACTTCTGCCACAATTCGATGGAGGAAACCATCTCTTTCACGAGCATATAACGGCCCAAATTCTCCTAACAAATCGTCTGCGCGCACGCTTGTGATCATCCAACAGCTGCCTTGGGATCCATCTGCTACATATTTCCTATACACGAGGTCATTATGAACAATATTCTACGAAGAACCGTGATTCATGTTGTATTCTACGGCAATTTCATTGATAGTGACTCGCCTGTACTCACTGGCTTGCTGCAACTGTCTCAGATGCGACGCTAACTGATTTCCCACTCCGGTTTTCATCACTGACGTTCTGTCTTCCGCTTTTAAATCTTTCCACACATTCATGCACTCTGACTTAAATAACTCCGTCCATATTGCAGCTTCATTCTTCTGTAGATTTCAGAAGGTTGCAGGCCCTCTGGCCACAAAAATGAATAATGCTTCGTTGCTCTTCTGAGGTGCAAGTTGACAATGGAGCGGTCAATTTGTACGAACTGTTGCGCAGACACAAACTCACCTTTATGGCGTATTACGACTTTAGAATAAAATGCTTGTTAATTAATTTTGTTTGAGTTTGTCTCATATTAATTGCGAAATCATGCATTATCTGTTATAGAAATTTTGATTCTATTAATTGATTCATATTAAATTTGTCTAGTCAACATTAATTGTTTTGTCTCAAAATGAAGTTATCAAAAATTAATCTCAAGCGAAATATATACATATGCTAACAAGTTAATACTGCCACTCAAAGAATTAGAGTAAAGATTATTATTACTTTCTTTATATTACCTGTCTCTTTTTAGCAATCCTTTAATCTCTATTAGTCGCAGTCTTAAAGTTACATTTAAATGTAATTGATCATATTTAATTATGTAATTGAATAATAATTTTTAAAATTTACGGTGTATACTGGTATACAGATGGTAGCGAGACGAGTTGACTCCTCCAATGCCATTTAATTTATTTCTATGAAATCTTTATTAGCCCAAGATCAAGAAAACAAGAGGCAGTCCGTCCTTTGCGCTAATTAGGTATAGTTATTAACCTTCTTGCTATTACTTCTGTTTATTAGTAATTCCAGGTGAAGAATGGTCGTTGGAAATTCCGTGCAATTACTCGAACGGTACGTACTGATAAATACCTTATATGGTTTATGTGAAACTAGTAGATCTAATTCTTCTAGCACGTCATCGTATTTAAAGTTTTTGTTTGAATTAATTATTGGCCCATAAGAAATCCCGCTTGCTTCAAGATTCTACAATTCTCTATAATTATTCTTCTTTCTGGTTTAATTAGTTTGTTTTTTTATGACCAACTACTTACTACGTGTGCATTCTAAGAAATGATAAATAATTTGCAAAAAGATATCGAGTGTTGTAAATGTGAACAATGTAGTATTATTTCTAGAAAATGTCTTCTACAGATATACCCATTACGTCAATTTAATCAAAAAACGATTCACTTAATTTAATTAAAAAAATTAGTTGTAAGGCTTTAAAAAAATGATATGTATGTACAATTGTACACATGGCATAAGTCACAAATTTAAAAATATATCAAACACAATGAATAGTTTAGTAAAGCGTTATGATCGTAGATAAAACGTTGTAAGATATACGTGTAAAAAGTCTCTTCATTGCACTCACATCCTTTAAGACACTCACTCGTACCTCGCTCGTGTGTTAAACCGTTCGCTCAATAAAAAATGGCTTTTTACACTCATTTTTTAAATATCTTATAAAATCGTGTAACTCATTCTCTAAATCATTGAAATAATTCATGAATTTCAATATCCCTTAAATATTTTTCTATTGTCCACGTTTGAAGAAAAAATAGTGTATATTATGCAGAGCTGAAGAGACTTTATGCGGCTCAATCGCTCATCTGTAGTTGCTAAACCAACAAATTCGCTGCATAAAGTCTTACTTCAGCTCTTTATAATATAATGTACTATTATTGCGCTTTACTTTATCAATTATACCTACATTATGAGAACTGAAAAGATTTGCAGCAATGTTTTAAAAAGCTGAGATATTACACAGTCGAAAGCGTTTCAATCACAACTTATTGTCAATGCAATGATGAAATTCTGAATACAACCTAGCCATCAGTAAATAGTGCAATAAACAGTACATATGTATTTTCATAGATTCTAGCTTTCCATCGGAAAGACAAAAAGTTGTTCATAAGCAACCAATTTTAAACATTTGAACCTTTTCACTGATATACGGAGAAATTAATTCAACTAGGATGATAGCACATTTCAATTGGAAACCGCAAGGGCGCACGCTGCAGGTGTCGGCTAAGCAGGGATACAGCCTTGCTTTGCCGCTGCATTGTCCTTTTAGAGTTGTATGAACTCCTCGTTATAGCAACAATACAAATTATACCTATCAGCCTAGTACGCATTCAGTAAATAATACAAAATTGAATACTAGTATAAGAGAGTTTCTTAACGACCCTAATCATTAATAATAATAATAATTACTACTACTCATTGCATGGCGAACCAGATCTCAGAAGATTGAACAGAAGGGAGGGGCGATGATTACTGTTACGCAGGCCCATCGTGAGGCTGCAGCCGACTTACAGATGGTATAGCATAAATCCCAAATTACACCACCGTATAATAGATTTACATTATTAACGTAACACTATCCCAATAATTACCCCTAATTATAAGTACAAATTCGGAAACTAAAATCGGAGAGTTTCCTAATGACCGTAGTTTTAGAGTTGTTAAATAAAGGAAGTACTATTACCGTAATCTTACATCAAAAGAATATCAAACATGAATGACATCATCAACTCATTATAAAAGAACGAGCACATTCCCAAGAATACAGCGAAGGAACTTAAATGTCTCAATGGTAACTAAGATAAATAAGATCTAAGACCAAGCGGAAATCTATAACCAGAGAACAATATCCATATACAGGGTGATTCAAAATGATTTAGGACCGTTTGAACTTACAGTCACGTTAAACTGTTGTCACGTTGGCAACACGAATACTTATCAAACATTTTTATTCTTATTTTATTATACAGCGACGTCTCAAAAATAATATAAGGTTATCAACTTCATTCATTTTAAATAATAAACTTACTTGATACTTGTACTTCTGAAAAGAACTGTTTTGTAAAATAAGTAAACAAGAGAAATAAAGTAAAAATTCCTCCAAAATGGGCTCTTCCATATCACTAATTATTTAAATGTTGAAATAACGTTTTTTAAGATGTACTTTCAATTCTATCTAACAGTAAAGTAGAACATACACTCAAGTTATTCTCAGAAAGTACGTAGGTCAAATAGAAGTAAAATTGAAAAAAGAATAAGCAAACACAAACCAGACATTAAAAAGTCCTAAAACAAAGTAAAATTAGTCCGGAGTTAGACTGGGAAGCTAATTCACTTGTTTAATAAAATATTGAATTAATAATTACAAGATGATTTGTATTAAATAGACTTACCACGCCTACTACCGTGAAATTACATCCACCAAATCACCCAAATTCATCCCTCTAGCTCATGCTTAGTATACCGTTATTACCTTAGAGAAAGTACACTTCGTCATTATGCACACAAATGAATCTGTGCCATTGCTAGGAAGAGGCATCTTTCTGAACAGCTGAAATAAACACAGAAGCGTCCCGCCGTTTTTCGTTTGAGTAATGTTTTTTATAACTACGTACTGTATGGTTTGCTTTATTACGTGTGCTTGCGAATTTCTGACTTTTTGAACTTTTTTTAGTTAATATACTAAGTAGTTTTAGCGTATTAGTTATTTATTATTAAATTAGTCGTTTATTATTAAGACAAAAACATTTATGCTGATACGCTGCTGGCAACACCTTAGCTCTTTCAGCCGTGTTCGCGCAGACGTGTCCGACACTTTCATTAATAAGATAACAAACTATAAAATAATCATGCGTATGTACATTATGGTGGTCCAACCAAAAAGCAAAGTCGGAAATCTTATGCTCTCACCCCCTAGGTATATCGAAAAAAAAGGTATCCCTATTTTTTTATTTTGGAATCGGACGATGTTTAGTTCATCTGTTTCCGATGTTTCTATTATATTAAAAAATAGTATTAAATATTTTTTAACGATTTTTCCGTGTTTCTTCCATTTATGGAATTTTTGCAAGTCTGTAAAAAATAGTTAATATAAGAAATTTAACAAATAAATTATTGAATGTCATTCTCTGAACATTTCTGAAGAGAAACAGAGTAGTCCGGTTGAGAAATATTGATTTTCTAAAATTATATACCAAATCTACGAAAACGTGTTTTTTCACCATATAAAATACATGGGAAACTTTAAGGGCTTTGAGGCACCCCTAAACATTTTCAAGATTTCAAAATAAAAAAATAAGGGTACCTTTTTTTTTCGATATACAATAATCCTAGGGAGTGAGAGCATAAGATTTCCGACTTTGCTTTTTTGTTGGACCACCCTAATGTACATGTACACCTTAACCAAAACTTTTTCATTCCTTCTGTGTTAACACATCTGTTTTCATTAATTCGTTCTTAAAATCTTTAACTAGTTAGTATTAGTCCGACCCATTTTAGAACTTCATTTTCATTCAAATTAGTGATTTTATTCATAAATTATTATCATTACCCATTACTCTATACAGGGTGCAACAAAAAAGCTTAATATCATTAGTGACTATCATTCATAATAACCGAGGAAGAAATTGTTATATCTGATACAGCTAATGATAGGTGATGTCACAGTTTGTTGTGACTATTATCTCCAGCAGTTCCCAAAAGTTAATCTTTTTAGCAAATGTTTTTCGATGTGCGAAAAATCAAAAATGACATACAGATTTTTTGTTCCTGTTGACCAGTACTACCACCTGTGCAGAGGATATGAATCTAAACACCCTGTATACATACCATATATATAAAATACCGTGTGTCCATACACTTACAGAGAAATATTTAACTTAGTATTAATTTAAATTAATGGTGTGTGAAAACATTCTATAAGTATTTTAATAATTACTCCTAATTTAAAAATTAATTTAAGTAAGTTAATTTTAATTAACTACTACTGTAAAAATACTGTACAACTAAATTATCTTTTTATGTCCTAAAGAAGATGAGAAACACTACCAAAAGGTTCTATTTATGTAAATTAGAATATCAATTATATAGTATAGAGATTTAATTTATTATGCGCTAATTCCTTATACCTAATTGCCAAACTGGTAAGTTTGTTACATGATTTTTCAACGAAGTTCTTCATAGCCTAATTGAACACCGAGAAAATATACTTATCTTCGATTGCAGGGTATTTAATGTTATCTTCTCGTGTTCTTTTAAGCATTTGGTATCTTACATGCCAAAATAAGTATTATACCAATTGATTTACCGAAAAAAAGTGTTTAGAACGTATTCTTCAGATAAAGACATTAGAAGGACTTAGCAGCCACGACAATGATTTACCAACTATAGGATCAGGAAGGTTTCTGAAGCTGAAATATCACTGATGAGTGATGACATGTATTTCTAAGTTCCAAGTGAACTAGTGAAGGGCAAGTGCAGTCGAAGTAATTAAACGTAGAACAGTATTAATAAAGATTATAATTTAAAAATCCCAGGAATAATATCGTACATAATCTTGCATCAGTACAAATTCGTTAGAGATGAGTTTTATATGTACTACTAATAAAAGATAGTTTTAGGGGACACATAACTATGTTAAATATTCTACTAATTGTTTTTTAAACATCTGAAACCTATTAAATCTACCTTAATATTAATGGAAGCTTGATTGTGAACTGCCAACAACATCTTTGAAGTTACTTTGACGAAATGACATAAAAAATTAAAAGAACAAGAACTTGAAATAATATCTGTTATACACATTACTTAGTTCTACAAATTGGAAATTTCGAAGATTTAAAAACTCTAGAATTTAAAATGTCAAAATTATAGATTTACATAGATTCGCAGTTTCTCAATTTCAAATATATAGCGTGTCAACTTTGTAATGCTTTAAAGTTTAAAAGTTTCATAGTTCAGACTTTAACAGTTTCGTGCTTATAGAGTTTTATATTTGTACCTACAGAGTTTCAGACTTTCAACGTTTCATAGATTCATAGCTTCAAATTTCTAAAGCTTTGGAGACACTTTTTATCATTTCATAAGAGCTCGCAGATTTAGACGATTGAATTACAGTTTCGCTTTTCCAAAAGTTAAGAGCCTTTAAGAGGCTGTCTCCGGGAAACTGAAATAGATTTACCTAGAATGGAAACAGAAAAAGATTGTGTTCTCCAATTTCCTTCAGGGACGATTCTTTAGCCCATAGAGGCCGTGCTGACCGAAGAAGGCGTCATTTATATTGATAAGCTGGGCGTAGTAGGGCGGTAAAGGTCAAAATGCTAACTTTGCGTAGAAACATCGTATACTTACATGCTATAGCTCACTTTGACGGGCTCAACTTTGTCATTTGGTACATAAGATTTCTACTTTGTGCAAAGTTATGTCAAGAAAAATACTAATAAATGGAACCTCCTGATGGTTTTAAGCGGTTTTTTATGGATTCAGAATGCCTCCCACCATAAGCTGTACATCTCCAGAATATACGATAGATTTTTCTTCAGATACATTTACATTTATGCATTTACATTTAGGCTCGGCTCGCCTGGGAGGTCCCAAAATGTACGGTACAAAATTACAACAAAACCACCTTTTTGTCTATTTCGACGAATCTCACTCCAAACTGCGGTGTAATAATATGTCATTCGACGCGTTCTAACGAGAGCTACACTATGGTATATGTGGTTTTTGTTTTTCGACAGAATATTTAGTTTAATTTAATTTATTATTTTGAGATTATAAACCTTACATTACAATTAATTTACAATATTAATTTATTTCATACAATACAGTATCTCAAGGAGGGAATTCAACAGTGTTGTCCCCCCTTGTATAATTTAATTAAAATAAACATTGTGTATTTGATACAATTTAATGATTATAAAAATAATTTATAATAAGAGTATATGAGTAAATTTGAGGGTAATAACAATAATAATAATAGTAATAATAATAATATCAGTATTGTCTGATGGCGAAGTGGTACATCAATGATGGTCTGTATTCCATCTCGGGATGCTTTTTTCAATTGTTTAACTGGTAATGTCTTGAAAGATGAAGGTACATTATTGCAGATTTGCGACATTGTAACTAAATGATCGCTCGTAAAATGTAGTATTATGCTTGGGTATAGTCAAATATGGCAATAGTGGTGATACATGTGGTTTATTGATAAAATTCCGTACCCGGATTCAATGCATAAATGTAAGTGTATCTGAAGCGCAATTTATCATAGATTCTCAAAGATATGTAGCTTATGATGGAAAACGTTCTGAATACATAAAAAATGCTTAAAACCACCAGAAGGTCCCATTTTTAGTAGCTTTTTGACATAACTTTGCGAACAGTAGAACTTTTCGGGTGCACCAAAGTTGTTCTACTCGCCGAGCCCGTCAAAATGAGCTATAGTATTTTTGACGTTTATCGCACTGCTACGCCCATCTTCTCAATATAAGTGATGCCTTCTTCAGGCAATAATTATGAACCAAAGAATCATCCCTGAGAAGCAAATTGGAGAACACAATTTTTTTCTGTAACCAAATGTGTGCAGTTTTTGGAGACAGGTTTTAGAGACTCAGATTTTCAAGGTTTCAGAACTTCATTAGAATTTATAGCATTAAAGTTCAAGCATATAAAATATTTCAGTTTTTCAATTTTATTTATTATAAATTCAAAGTTTTAAAGCCTCAACATTGAAAAGTTTTATGCTGCCAAAATTTCAAAGATTGAAAGTCTCTAAACGAATTTGAAGAAATAAAACTCCAGCGTTAAGTTAATAAAATGCCCAGCTTTCAAAATAACTTGTTTTAAAACTAAAATTATCACGAGTCAAATTAATATCCCTGCATTGAGTAGAAGAAGTATAGTATAGAAGTTGTACTCATTCAGATCTTCATATTTCTGATTGAGTCGGTCTGGTAATTTCATAATTTTGGACTTTTATAGTGTCATAGCTTTTAGGATTTTGAAATATTAAGGTTCCATTTTGTATAACTATAAAAGTATTATACATGATGAAAAATAATATATAAAAATAGATTCATATCACAATATTATCATATTATCCCTATTTCAATTTTACATTTCAAATTGATTTTTAAATTTCTAATAAGTGAATTTATTAGTTATCCAGGCAGTTAATTTTGAAGTCACAATCATTTAAAATAAATACAACTTAACATATTTGTTTACAATAATTATCTTATAGCCATAGCTATTTACTCATCCCAACGCTAAATATGGCATTTTTAAAGATAATGCAGCAAACAAAGTACATATATGGAAAAACCGCATCTTGATATTACTATATGCAAAAATAATGCCTGACACTAACAAATTTTATTGCATTAAGTAATTATGTCACCTAAATTACGTAAACTTCTTAAATGTCAGCTATTTAAGTATGCTAAAAGAATTGCTATTGTATGAAAATAAAATTATATTGTCAGCATCAAATGTCACTACTATAAATTGTACATAAGTAAATACTTTTAAAAACTTATTTTTTTATAAAAACAAAAATGCTATTTTTAAAGACTTCCAACAATGATATTATAACTAAACAACAACATTTTAAAAATCTTGGAAAATTTGAAAATAAAGAAAAAGCATTATTTAAAAATTGACAAAAATCTACAATTTATACATCAAAATATGTATTTAGTTAAAAAAATGAAATCATACACATTAAAATGGGAGGACTTACATTTGGTCCGACACTTGACAGCTGATAAAAACACGAGCAACGTGAAGATAACGCACGCGATTAATCGACTCGTGTTGACCATGGTACACTCGAACTTGCCGACTTTAAAGTCTTCACAATACTGAATAGCTTGCTCTTCGAAATCCGAAATTCAACTCGTGTGTAAAACTTTAATAACTAGTTCTTTATTTGCCATGCAGGCCTGTCTTTGTTGTCTTATTACTCAACGTTTATGTGCAAGGCCGCTACTTGTATTACCATTATATTTTCTTCGGATTTTCCAACTGTTAACTTTCTATAAAGTTAGGATTTTTGATAACTTATCATAATATGTGTAATAGCCGAACAGTACAACTTGGCAGATGTTCTCAGAAAGTGATGCAGGCGATATTATCTGTTTTATCAATTGTGTTATAATCATATAATATTAAGTTGTATAAATAATATTTACCATTAATGGTTTTATTATGTACCTACTATGAAAGCAACTTTGTAAATATTAATCTTCAAGCTTTTTAATTA
Organism: Agrypnus murinus; assembly: GCA_929113105.1. Classification (NCBI taxonomy): domain Eukaryota; kingdom Metazoa; phylum Arthropoda; class Insecta; order Coleoptera; family Elateridae; genus Agrypnus; species Agrypnus murinus. Next base: position 71,958,085 of record OV816024.1, read on the forward strand.
TTCAGAATTCTAATTAATTTATTTGTATTTATTGTTATATCACAAACATCTATTATATGTAACAAATTGTAGGGGCGTGGCTATAATAATTAACTATGTCACAGTTCGCAAAGAAAATAAAATAGGTAAACAGAACAAGCAATTATCTTTAATTTCAAACTGTAGTCTTCGATATCTGTGACCAATTGATTGCTCTGAGTTCAAATTAATTTTGAATCTTGTATAATAACATACTATAAAATACCACATAGTGATGACGCACAAAACTGGAATTTTCGATAAAATATTTGAAGGTAATTTAGAAAATGAAGGTAAAATCTCATTGTAATAATTATGTACGCATTAGCGATTATTTGTCTCCAAATGCTTTTGTCCAACACTGTAATTAACTTTTAATAAGTCAGTAGCCCAACTAACCTTGCAATATAATTTCTGGTCTGCAAAAGCCGGCATAAATAATACAGAACAAGATGTACATTTAGAAAAAAATGGTTAATCCAGTTTATAGAAAAAATAATATTAAATTGACTACTTTAAAATTCTTCTACAATAATTAATTAAATGAATTTCCAAAGCCTACAAGCGATTATGGATCGTTAATAAATCTTTGTGATGAACTGATCAGAAACTCAACCTACATGCATGAAAGTAATATTACTTCTTTATCCTGATTTACTTACATCTATTTAAAATTTTATTCCACATTTAATATGGAATATGAAATAAATAATAAATCTCTAATTAAAGCATGCCCAATAAGTAAATGGATTGATGTATCGTTAACTTTTACTAATCAGAGTTACATAATCTCTTATACTTATATAACATATAAATGGCTACAAAGTAGGCCATCTGAAGTATTACAAATTTTAAGTTCCAAATGGCATAGGTAAATACATAATAAATTGATTTACAAAGTAGTGATTCTGAGAAATAAGTAAAAATGAATACCTACTACTTAAAATTATTGTGCTTCACAAGGGAGTCTATAAATTATGATTTATTTGCTCATTTGCCAAAAGCATTTTACTCTCATACCAGTGTCCTTCAATGGTGTTGTAAGATTGGGACTGCAAATCTAGGAAAATCCAGAAGTGTATGAAAAAACTCAACATTTTGTGAGTTTTATATTGCTTTGTACTGCCAAATTTTAGTAAGTAAGTATTCTACACACTTTAAATCCATGATTCCAACATTTCCAGCTATATTTTGATTGAAAAGGCATTGAAGCACAAGCACTCAGGTAAATGCAGCAGTCAGTAATAGGGCTTAATAAAATAAAACAATTGGTCACACATCAAAAAGTCAAGTTATCCGTAATTTTTTTGTCTTGCCCCCTAAATAAGTTGTTCTATTTATGCTAAAAAAATAATTCATATCAAATCTTAGTAAACTTGTAGCAAGGGAAATAATAATAAATGAGTTTATTGCACACACACAATAATTTGAATACATATGTACAAATAAAAAAAATAATTTCATTAGGTGCACTTCTAAAATTCCACAATTTACATATAAAATATGACAGACAATCTTAATTCAAGATATATTAGAATGGCATTCATAATGCTATATACGCCCTTTCAGAAATAGCTAAACGATAACTACTGTCTTTGACCATACCAAGTTTCACGAACACTCCCATAATATTTATTTTCTAAGAGATTTTTAAAAACAGATGGTAAGGATCACTAGCGTCGGTGGGTGACTTCAGTCCGATACTTTGGCTTCTCTGGCAGATGGCCTCGAGCAAGCTCTAGAAAAATGTCTAACAAACCGAAATACGCGAAATACATTAAAATACAACAGGTTTTCTTAAAATATAAAATCATGAAATAATTCTGTGTTTTGATTTGATGTGTTTTTAAATTAGTTCCAATATTGAAATGTAACATATAGTTTGAGCTCTATCCATTTCCTATCGTTTTATACTTTTCGGCATTGATTCCACGTTCGGCAATTTGTGCACAAATATGTTTCGGCGATTTGACCGTGCTCAACAATTTGTCCAAATATACCTTTCGGCGTTTTAACCACGCTCAGCGATTTGTACGATTTGTTTCTGATTTATTCGGCGTCGTTTTTATAGCTTTCGGCGATTTGTCCACTTTCGGCGATATGTCCACAGCCTCTTTTCGACGTTTTGACCAGCCTTCTGCAATGCGTCCAAAGGGCCTTTTCTGGCCTTTTCCACAGGACATTTTGTTCGTTTGGTGATAAATCATAGATTCCAATAAATAATCTCTAATTATTGATCAGAATGATCTATTATACGAAAATATTGAAACCATTTTCGAAGAGAGTTGGCAACCCTGCTTTTATGAGTCAAATTAAAATAATAATTTTTAAATTACATATTATTACGTAACTAAGACAAAATAAATAAACAATAATTAAATTCAATTTAATAATAAGTAATTTTATTAGTAAAAACAAATTAATCACATATTTAATTAAAATAAATATATTTTTTCTATTTTGAGTGTTTTAATAGCCCAACTTTTCAACGTTGGTATTAGCATTGAATAAATTAAAAAAAAGAAAATTGACAAAAACTTCACTCTACAAATGTAAATTTTCAAATGTCACATCAGTGTTGCCCACCACCACAAAATTTCTTAAATTTTGAAATTGAGATTTTTTCTTATTTAAAAAGGGAATAAAAGGTGCAAAATAGAAAAAAATAGCAGAAAAAACTCGTTTCATAAGTCATTATTGCACTCATCCTTTTATAAATTTGGCCACGTGCACTAAATCTTGCCTTATAAAACTCGTTCTTTAATATACTATTATATTTTCACTCTTGTAGCTAGAGGGGCGACGCCTTACTTAACTTAAAGGGTGCTGTCCGCCACCTCTGACCCGTACTTCCGACGCCCCTAACTTCTTTTTCCATCATAAAGTTAATTTTCAGTTTTTCCTACGAACGTCTTTAATTTCAGTGCTAACAGTAGAAACATTGGAGAAATACTTGTGAATGCAAAGAAAATAATACTTTAGAATTATCATCTGACGTGATAGCGTCGCCGGCCATATAGTATATGTTGTATGTCGGTGAATATTTAGTTAATTATAGTAGGTGTGTTGATGGTAGGGAGAATGGTCGAGACTCCTCCTTTACCGCAAACACTTCACTATCCCACTCTCGTTTTTCATGTACGCTTTACGTATCCCTATAGTAAGCCCAGGCGTTTCCAACCTGTATCTTTTTAATATTTTTTATAGTTCATGATCTACAAACCTGTAACTATTATATAGACTATAGTACCTATAATTCCAATTAAACTACTATATAGAGTTAGATAATCAGTTAAAAGAGTTAGGTAATAGAATAGTATGTAAAAGACAGTTTTCTGATAATCTTTTCCCCTGCTTTATAGTTAGACATACATCATCGCGAACACGAAGGCGAACACTGCTCAAAATCTGGTTTAAATCACAAATTCCAAAACCTTAATTTTGAAATACCAGTCTTAGTATATTTCAAAGCAATATTTCAATATAGTGCATGTAAACAAGTGTTGGGCAAAATGTTCAGCAAAAATAATTATAGCATGGGTCTGGTCGATGTAGATGTCACAAAAAATAAATAAACAACAAAGTTAAAGTTAGAATTGCTTAGTGCTATTCGTTTAATTTTGAAGAATTATTATTGGAAATTTATTTATTTACAGCTTATTATTTATTAGAGCGTAATTCGAAGTTGCTTGATCATTCTTACAAAGAAATTAAAGGCAGATTTGTTGAACTGGCCAACAATCATTGAATGAGACGTACAGTTGCGATCATTCGCTAAGGAACGATGAGAAAATAATAACCGTCGATTTTATAGTTTTTTGCAGAATGTAAATGTAATCTTATTATATAGTATTTAAGAACTTTTCATTTTTTAACATTCTAATTGCCCAGTTCATAAATCAGGTCGAGTGGTGTACATTATACAAAAAACTGAAAAACCGACAATCACTATTTCTACATCGTTCCTTAGGGAATGATCGCAACTGTACATATAAAAATATTTTGTTGTGGATTTGTTTCTTTTGTATTAGTATAATATTGACGGTGATAATTTTATCTTGGGTTTTCAGCAAAATAAATTAAAATCAATAATTGAAGTTGAATAAGTTCCTCACGTACCTAATTATTATTTCAGCTTCGTATATTTATACCTTATAATGTATTTTGAAGAAAGACTACTGTCGAAACACGTGTAAATAAATACAACGATCATTAATTTTAATTAATTCAATTTATTTTGCTGAAAACCCAAAATAAAAGTATCATCTTCAATCTTAACAAAAACACGTTCTCGACTAAAGACAAACGTCGTCAGCGAAATTACATTTTTAAATAGTTTTTATAATAAATCCAATGAATAGACTTGAATTACAAGTTATTCATAGAATTTGTTTCTTTTCTTTTAAATTTCTGTTTCATAATATGTATTTGCTTTTATAAATAATTTAATGTCTTTTAATGTACTTAATGTATAAATATATAACCATAACAGAATTTACTCATATAATTATTTTTTAATCCATAGTTTGCATATGATTTATGTAGCAATGAATCTTGACTGCTTCTCGTTTCAATTGCATTACATTTACACTAGCGTATGCATGATGTAAAGGCGAAGTGTCGTTATAAAGTATCATGAAGAGTCGACACTTCTCCCGCTATATTGTTTCGACTCTCAAGTGTCGCGACACGCGGGTAATGTCGAGGCCCCATCACTAATAATTAGATATCAAATGCCACGCATACGTTTGTTGAAACCATCATATTCATGACAATTAACCTCTAGCTAAAATAGGATCGATGGAGTTAGTCACTATATAGTGACTAACTCCATCGATCCTATTTTAGCTAAAGTATATCTACATAAAGTATCTCTTAAAAGTATATACCCCGTATACTTTCATACTTACTTCATACTTATACTTCCCAGTATAAAGCCCGCAGTAGCACTGGAAAGATCTTTTTTAAAAAGAAATTTAACACAGCTTAAGAAAACTTTAAAGCCTTGAAATAAGATTTTTACATCAAATAACTACTAACGGGTGGGCCATAAGTTAAGGCACAAAATTGAATTGGATTTATTTCAATAATAGTTTACCAGAAATAAAACACCGTGAACGAAATACACAAACAATATATTTTACATTCATCCTTATTATTTAAAGAACCGTTCTTACTTATATTATTATGTACGTTAATTTTATCTGAATAGTTTAAGGTAACTTAAATTTTACTAAAATAATATATATAAAATAATTAAGAAATTTTATCTTTTCTAGAATACAAATAATATACAGGGAGTCCCAAATATAACGAACAATACATAAATACGAGATAGTTGATGACGTGTAGGGAAAACTTTTACTATAACTTTTTTTTAAATGTTCACTTTCCAAGTTTTTTAAGGTTCAAGTTTTGAGTACGGTCCTACACGTTCTGCTAGACATTCTTCCTAATAATGCTGAGGATTGTAGTTTGTTGAGCTATGATAATTTGTCAATAAAGCACGATTTTGTCTCTCCAGCAAAATACCCCGAATCAGATTGTCGGTCTTGAATAAATTCGTAAATAAAGCACATGTCCTTTTTGCTCATGTTGAAGTTTATTTATTTTAAAATAAATTCAAGGTTTAATAACAGCTTTAAAATAAAAACATTTTATTTTTAAAGAGAATATTTAATTTCCTAATAATGAGGTAAGTTAATTCAATTACTTAAAGTGCGATTTTTATTTGTGTGAACGGCGTTGAATTTAATTTAAAAAACTTAAACAGCATTCTTTATAAGAAAATTATCGTTTTCAGTAAAACTGAAACCACCATGAAAAAAGCATTAAACTTGTAAAATTTCACAAAACGATCTCGGGACCGAACTTTTCAATAAATTAAGGCGCTTATAAAAGGTGAAGTACTCAAGAGTATTTTCATGCGAGGCCCCCTAAAATGCACGCCTCTATCAATAACAGTCATTATTTAGTGTAAATGTTTGTGTAGAAACGGATACACATCACTAATACATTTTACGTTCTTCAATAACATTTTTACAGATTAAAAAAAATTCATGCTAGAATTTTTTTCTTCATATGTATTTAGATTATACCTCTGACGTTCTTAACCCTCTGCGTTATTGTTCGTTATTTTTGAGACACTCTGTATATCTAGATATATGTTTACAACTCACGAAAAATCAGCCAAGCAACTACGTACCCTTTCAAAAAAGCAAAACTAAAACTTGAAAACTAAGATATGAAATTAAAGCCTTGAAGTAGATTACAGGTTAAAATAAAAAATAACCAAAGTATTCTTGCCAATCGCAACCTTCATACGAAAATCTGGTAACTAGATAAATAGATTTGCAAAATATTATAGTGTCTTTAACGTCATTTAGTATTCACATAAAAAATGTAAAGGATGTAAACTGTTGAACAATTTAAATGAGACACCTCATTTAAAACGATTAGGGCAATTTTACCTGTATAAAATCCCTCCAGGTCGCCGTTGTTTGATTTGCATTGGGCACAAATTAAATTATTCATGAAAATATTGAAAACAAATAATAAGTGATTTGAGACAACGTCACAACGAACTGCATTTGAAATTAGAAGAACAGAAGAAACTGAGTTTTTGCAAAATAGTCTCAATCATTTTGAAAAATTTAAATAAACTCAAATTAATCACCAATTTGTAATAGTAACCAAACCCGGTTTCATAGATCATATGTATTTACATGTATTCCTTGTAAAGCGAACTAATAAAATAAACAAAATGTATAATTTAGGATCTTTGCATCTTTGGATACTAAACTATTTTGAGAAAAATAATAAAATTTCCAAAAATTTTTATCAAGTGTTTCAGTGAAGAAGGTTCCCGAATCACATCGCTACTAGAATACTGTAATAATAATAATTGTAACTATAATAACATTTAGTAAATGCTCAGAAATTAATATAAAATGCAACGACTAATCTCTATATTATTAGTATGATCGTATGAATAAAACATAATAATTACTATAATTGTTTTGTTATTGTTAATATCATAAATAAATTATAGTATTATGATGAATCTTTGTTGCTATTGAACATCTTGAATTTCCTTAGTCTCTTGTAAACAAAGCCGGTAAAATCCGCGGCACGTCGTCAAACAGTGAACGCTGGAAAACTTATCACAATTTATGATTTTTATTAATAACTCTAGTAAAACTCAAACTGTATAACATTTACAGGCAATATATTTTGAATTAACAAAATGTAATCTGTTATTAAATTAATAACGATGCTTTGTAATAAAAATTTAATAATTGGCCATAATTAATTATTGTGTCTATGGAGATTTATGTATAAATACCTTAGAATAACGGAACCTAAGAATATATATTGTTACTTGTAACAATAACGACCTCTTACAGTCATTTTCCTTGCAAGTGCGCTGTCAAGTCAATCTTTATGCTTGAAACTGAAATTTGAGGCACGACGCGTTAACGGAATGCTTTAAAAGAGGTCAACAGCAAACATGTATCGAACAATATCTTTTATCTACAACCACTATAGAAAATTAGTGTTCGAATTCTCTGATTTAAAATAAAACATATCATGATGTACGTCAAAAAACTGTTTCAAGTTATTAAATAATACAGGTTTCTTTAACTATGGGCAGTTGTGGATACAAAGTTGTATCTTAACACGTGTGATAAGGCGTACTAACATACTCACGCTCTTACCCAACGTGCAACTCAACGCATTCGTAATTTAATAATGCCTTTATCCCACTAATTAGATAAATAACTATGTTTTAATTAGTGTTTTACATTCAATTATATTTTGAACGCAAATTCATCTACAAAAATTATCACTCAGGCGCGGCGGGGAATCAAACCCTTGCTAAGTCAGATCTCCTACCGTTGGGCTATCGAGGCGACTTACGTAATTTAGTTATTATTACTACCTATATAAAGTTATTATAAAATTGTTGTTGAATTAACGTAAAATTGATTAATTCTTTTACATTAGTATATGTATACTAATGTATACTTAATGTATACTTAATAATGTATACTTAATGTATACTAATGTGTACTTAATATAATATTATTCATTATTATTGCTAAATTGCAATAAAAACAATGAAAGCTTTTATAATTTCCTACATAATTCACAACTGCAAGCGCGATAAGTACACTTAAAGCTAGCTTTCCTTGTCACCCACAATGCCTGCAACACCAGAATATGTTGACATTTCGCTGCAAAGGGGTTAATAACCTTGACAATTGAATTGTGATTGTTTATAAAAATTACTTTTGAAAACGAGTACATACTGCTATGGTATATTATATTTTAATGTTTAAATAAACATCACATTAAATTTTATAGTGATATGCGCTGTACTAGTATGCACCTTACAACACTTGACCAACAATTTACTTAACTTATGTTTAGTGTAGCAAGGCAAACTGAAAAGTTGTACAGAAACAAACACCACTTACCTTTGTGATGAAAAGAAAATTTGCTCCGGCTATGATTTTAAAATCCAAAGACAAGCTCAAGAAAATTACATGAGAAAATTTCAGGCGGGTCGCTGTTTGACAAAAAATAAAATATTGTTCAACTTTTACCTGCGAAATTCTATTAATGGACACAAAACAAGAAAAATACACAAATGAATCTGCTTTTAAACATTTAAATATTTTATTAATAAACACATGAAAAAAAAATTGAAAAGATAAACGAAAACAAAAAAAAATCCTTATTATCTAAAATGGATTCATTTAATTGATGGTGGCAATTTGATTTAACAAAATAAGAATCAAAAGACAATGTTAATGTTCTTTGTCTTGCTTGATTTTTATTTGATCAATCCCACAATCTTCAATTATAATAACATAAAACAAAAAAAAGGAAACGAAATAAAAACAAAGTTAAATAAGTTGAAAATAAATTGTTAAATTCAAAAATTTTGCGCCATTCTTGGATTATTGCACACACTATTATTATTTGGCAGTTCTCTGTAAATTTACCTGGTTATTTGTAGCATTGGTGAATACGCATTTCCATAATTGTTCTTGTAGGTCTTGTTTTGTAATTTATTACAACTATTAAATATAGAACAATTTTCCTCCAATACGTGAGTAGGTACATACATCAATTGTCTATTTTTCAAAAATTCTTATTACATCCAGTTATAAAATTTGCTTCCATCCAGAAATAAAGTTATGAAACGTTTTCAAAAAAAAAATTCTTCTGATAAATAAATAGTGCAAACGCCAAATTGACACTTCACTTTACCTTTTTATTTAAGTCACTTTAATTGTTCAATGTTATTTTCATTATTAAACACTTAAAAAAAAACTAATTCAATTTGTATGACATTTGTCATAACCTTACTTTTTTACATCTCATTGACGTAAAATCTGCCACACATAACCTCAAAATTTTAACAATCCAACATGGCTTCTGCTTTATATGAAAATCAACAAGCAAGTAACCAGATTTTCGATTTGCTTTTATGTTTTCTTGTAAAACAAATGACGATCGTCATTTCTCCACCAACAAAAATTTGGTAAGTAACTAGGAACAATTGAACATCTAACCTAATAAGAACTACATAACCAAAATGTTGTTAAGAAATTTAATTAAATGTTTAAACAAATTACATAATCGGAAAGAGGATAATTTTCCCTACATTTTGGTATATTGCATGTCTAACAAAAAACAAATGTTACTCTAGGATTCAATGACAACCATCTTGAATTTCCTGACAATACATGGTTTTATAAAATTATAGATAATTACATTTTCACACCTTATTCCCTCCTTTTTTAATAATTAACTGAATCCACATATTCCATCACACAATATTTACAACAATTTTGGCACCAACATTTTAAATATTAACAATTTTATCATATTACCAGGTAAGGTTGAAACGATACAAATCATAAACTTCAACAGGCTAAACCTTCTCTATATAGAGCTGCCCACTTGAAAATTCTATTGCTAAAGGTGCTGTAGAATCTAATTAAGAATATTGCAGCAAAACATTTTGGCTGCAAAGATTAATGAAAATTATGCAATTATGCTGAAATTTGTTGCATCGTTAAACCAACATGGGGTTTACTTGAAACTTAAGAATAAAAACTGTAAGTATTGTGGTGATTACTTGCATACACCTTTCCAATTATGCCTTTTATAAGTTCCAGGTGAAAATACACCTTACGAAGGCTTCAAATATTAAAAACCAAGTCCAACGACCCAACGATATGCAAATCGTAACTTGTCAAAATAATTTTTTTAATTTTAAGTGAAAAATCCTTTTAAGATCTACTTCTTATTATTACCAAGTGATCCTAGTGATCAAGTAAAGTGTATCCTTTACCTATTAAATAACAAAATTACTCAATTTTCTCAAATTTAAAAAAAAAATTTATGAACGCCTGAAAGATAGGCAAACCCAAATTACCTATTCAATTATTTTTGACTGCAGATAACACAGCATTACGTATGATTGTTTAGTTGTACTAAATAGTCGATTGACTAAAATTATACAGATTGTAAACGTATTATTCTATTGACTTTAAAAATTTAATATTTACTTTTCTCATTTCCGAAATTCTAGATTTATCATGAGTGAATCCGATAATGGAAAAATGGAGTGTACGCTTATATACCTCCAAACATCATGGAAGCTGCTCACATTACATCTCCTAATTTATTGCCAGATATTTCACGTAAAAAATATCAATGCGAGTATAAATTCTAGGTTAAATACTTTTCTTAGCTTTTGGTGTTTTATTAAATTTTTTGTGGTCGTAGATAAAGTAAAAACCCCAATTTCACACTAATGTGATGAACTGGCAACCGCAACAACGAGAATGGCACTTTTCGGCACTTGTAACACACTATGCTATTGTATTTGTTTGCTCAAAACTGTAAAAAGCATTAATTAATTGTAAATTTTGAGATTTACTTTGACAGTTGTTAAATTAGATACATAAGCTACAAAGTCTATATACAGAGTGTTCCAAACATAACGAACAATACGTGAATACCTAATAGTTGATGATGTATAGAAAAAACTTTTCTTATAACTTTTTTTCTAAAATATTTACTTTCCAAGTTATTTAAGGTTCAAGTTTTGAGTCCGGTCCTGCAAGTTCTGCTCCACATCCTTCTTATGTCGCATAATGCTGAGGAGTGCAGTTTGTTGAACCTGAAAAATAATTTGCTAATACAGCACAATTTTGTCTATGCCGCAAAATACCCGAATGAGATTGTGGATCTTGAAAAAATTCGTAAATAATACACTTGTCCTTTTTGCTCATGTTGCAATTTGTTTATTTTAAAATAAATTCAAGGTCTAATAAAAGCTTAAAACAGCTTATTTTTAAAGAGAACATTTGATATCCTAATTAATTAAATAAAGAGTCAATTTTTATTTGTGTAGGCGCTATTGAATTTAATTTAAAAAACATAAAAAACCTTGGGCTTTATGAGAAAATTATGTCCAACAAACAATCAACACCTGGTTAACACATAAAATAAGATCAGTTTGCAAACAACACTCTAATCTAATCAACACTCTAAGCTATTAAAAATTTCAGTGATATGACTGGATAAGGGCAACAGATGTTTATTTTCATTAGTGATTTTGCTACTCGTCTTATTTACAATTAAAAAGGGGCTCTACTTACGCTACTGAGTTATTCACTCATCTTACCTGCTATTTTTCTTATCAGTTAAGTTACTTAAGTCGAGCACGTCATCGCCCAGATTTATCTATTGTTTGTTGGACCAAATGCCTTCAACGTGCTCGACAAAACTTCGGTAGACGTTTAGAAGCTTGTTTGCGATCTAATGGGGGACATTTTGAACATTTTTTATAAAGATTGCTAAAAGTAGATAAATTAATATTAAATTAAATGACGATTTATTAAATAAGAGCAAGTTTTACCATTAATCCATTTTATTTAAAACAGAAAGCACCTTCGAATAAGCTCTTGATAATAAAAATAATCAGTTTGATGAACTATCATCAAACTTTTGGAACTCTTTTGCAACTATGCAGTTTATAACAAAAACGCTTATTATGGTGATATGTCAGGGTTTTTTTATAAAGACTTGACCTTGACCAATATTTGTATTTTTAAATCGACTTCTCCGAATTTCTTCTCAACTACATACTACAAGAATAATTACATACAATTATCCCTTAATTTTATAGTCATTGTTTAAACTACATAATATATGTATAATATTTGTTAATTAAAAATAAAATTAGTTGATTAAACATTACCATGTTAGTATTAATAGTAATTGTAAGTTATGCTGTTGTAAATACTATAATTATTTATAAAAAAAGGTTTATTTATGGAATATATTAGATATTTTATTAAAAAAATTATACGAACTGCATGGGATTTGAACCGTGGTAAACTAATCTGAGATCCAGTCATTCATCCACGGAGCCATGCTCTGTTGACGTTATCTGTTTATTTTAATGACTGTCATTTATCATCCTTTTTTGTTTGTTTCTGTTTTTATTAATTTATTTATTGTTACTTTTTGGTGATTTTTTACAATTACTAATTACTGTACATTCACTCATTGATTGGTTAATATTAATTAATCAACAATTAATATTAATTCATTTACGCACGCTGTTTGTGGTATCAAAAATCGCAATGTCTCTCTAAATATATCCCTCTCCAAAAATAATGTGTGGTGGGGGACTAGTTCGACAGGTTTCTCTCTCGTTGTCCCCTTACCACTGCCCCCCAGCAGATGGTTCGGGACTGTTTAAATATAGCCTTAACATTTATTTTATTCTTGAATAAAACTATTACCATACAATTGGTAAACATTTTAGTAAATATACTTAATAGTAATTATAACTACTTTAAAATTAAAAACTATTCTTTTTTGTTTGATAATTTCTTATTTTTAAACATCTTTGTATTATGCAAAATGAGGTTAATTGGTTTCAAGGTGTTTCTTTATAAAATTATAATACTAAGGGTAGACAAACGAAGTGAAAGCAATTTTCAATTATGGCCATTACCGGTTTATAACAGAATAGATAATACTTAATCCTAATATTTTTTACAAACAAAAGCGTTTAATGTTTTATACATAGAATGGTAAATTATTATGTAATAATATTTATTAAATATGGGTCAAGATTCAATTGCTTAATGAAAGTATTTCAATATGTACAGATCTTGAGAAAGTAATACGAATTTGATGATTGATGAACTGATTCTTATGCATATGATTTAGTATGTATGTATAAAGAAATAAGGAATAAGGTTTTTAATATGTAGACCTCCTGCACAAAAACCAGAACTGATGTCAAATAGCTCACATTACGTTTAGAATTGATATTTAAACGTAAATTTTTATTTTAGAAATATTTAGCAAACACTGTCAATAATGTTAAAAAATAACTATTTTAAAGCTTTGTATTTTTAAATTTTGTTCAAAAGTAGTCAACCAACCAAACATTCTGAAATAACAGTTTTAAACAGAAACGCATTTCACTATAGTAGTTATGTACGTATTATAAGGTCTGTTAGGAAATCTATAACGGCCAAGGGAGCTGTTAATGCTTTCGTGGTCGTTATATCTCTTTACAGAATGCGGTACGTACAACGGGTTTCATCGTATTAAATCACTTGAAAATTATATTTTAAATTCTGGAAATGTTCAGCATTTGAATACGATATAATACTATTTACTCAGTTTCAATTTATCTCTAAGCTATAATATCTTTACTACTTACTGGATAAGTCGGTTGCTTCATTTACCAGAAATTTAATTTATACATTTATACTATTTAAGTTCATTTTTAAATCTCATAATTAACATAAAAATAACGCAGGATTCTAAATTATACAGCTGGTGTGCCCTACAATTTGTCACTGGCGACTCTTGTAAAGTAAAACAATATCATCTTTCTTGATCGCAAAAATGTTAAAATCTCATGATATAATGCAATTACGTATTAATTTGTTTTGTTACGTGTTTTGTTTACTTCCAGGACTAGCAAATAGTTTTACCTTGCGTCAGATGAATAGTCCACAAAAATCATGTAAACTTTGCGTTATATCGCGTTTGAGGACTGGTCGCCTGTCGAATGGCAGGTCTATTTGCTAGTAATGCAGTAATTTCAATATATGTTAGTACCTAATGTATTATTGTTAAATACTTTTCATTTTCAATAACAATGATACCAACAAATCATGATCGAAATTTGCAAAGAAAATCCCGCATTATCATGAAATAAAATAAAAATAAACACTTTTATACGTTTACCCCTAATATACCTAATGATACTTGGCATCGAAACGATTGTCAGGTAATAAATTCAGGTAATAATTAATAAATTCTATTATTTCGTTTTATAAAAATAACTGTTTTTCAATAAAAGTTATTTGTTAAAAACTCTCATAAATAGTTATTTTGTTTATTTTTATTGTTTATAAAACAGGTTTTTATTTAGTTAAATTTAAGTTTAATTTTAAATTATGTAAAACACAGATGAATATTTCAAAATGATGTAATTTTAAATGTTATTTTAATTATTTCATCAAAAAGCATTTATTATTTTTATTATTCCTATAGGTATACTACTACTATCCATTTTTTTTTCTAGAGTCCTCTGACTTCGAAAGCGTATTGCTCGGGAACTACTGAACCAAATTAAATATTTTAAAAACGAGCAAATAGTAAATTTATTTCCACATACAACAGTAAAATATTATATATCTAGCTGGTATACTTTTACTTTTATCGGACGATACGCAATAAAAGGTACCCATTTTTAGGGACAATTTTATTGAAAGTAAGTTAACTAATTTTTTTCTCAGAAAGTATATGTCCTATATCTATGAGATTCTTGTAGGGGTTAGAAAGAAACCTTGCGGTTCTTATGCTATTAGTTTTCAGACAAAAAAGCGTTTTATTTAAGATTTATACGAAAGAATAGCGAACTATGCGATCTTGTTTATTAATAGAGATAGCGTCAAATTTTTTCCGCTAAATCGACACTTTTCATGTGTAGACATTATTTTTTCAAAAAAATGTTCCTAATTTTAATAATAAAAAAGCGAAAACGAAAAAATGATTTTTGTTGACAAGCGGTTTCGACAAAAAACGGGTTTCTTGTTATTGCACTTTTATTGTTAAAGTTTGGAACGTTTTATTAAAGGAAATACTGTCTATATATGAAAGGTGTTAATTTAGCGAAAAAAATTTTACGCTATCTCCATTAATAAACAAGAACGCATAGTTCTCTATTTTTTCATATAAATCTTAAATAAAACACTTTTTTGTCCGAAGATTAATAGGATAACAACCGCAAGGTTTCGTCCTAACCCCTACAAAAATCTAATAGATATATCACATATACTTTCTGAGAAAAAAATTCGCTAACTTACTTTCAATGAAATTGTCCCTAAAAATGGGTACGTTTTATTGCGTATCGCCGATAAAAATAAAAGTATACCAGTTAGAAATATAATATTTTACTGT
The DNA here is from genome assembly GCA_929113105.1 of Agrypnus murinus. Classification (NCBI taxonomy): domain Eukaryota; kingdom Metazoa; phylum Arthropoda; class Insecta; order Coleoptera; family Elateridae; genus Agrypnus; species Agrypnus murinus. The sequence goes on from OV816024.1 coordinate 71,973,625, forward strand.
TGTATGTAGAAATAAATTTACTATTTGCTAGTTTTCAAAATATTTAATTTGGTTCAGCAGTTCCCAAGTAATACGCTTTCAAAGTCAGAGGACTCTAGAAAAAAAAAAATGGATAGTAAGTTGATCATTTGTGTATCTATGTAATATAATGAATATAAGTAAAATATGTATTTTCGAACTGATATGATCGTAAGGACATTTACTTCGAGGATGAAACCAATATGTTATATAATAAAATAATGACGTTAATATAACGATAAGTGTGCTTGCCTTTGTTAATGTCCAATGCTTAGCCGCTGGTCATAGAAACTCAAATTGACAACTATTTCTGCATGAATTATGGCAAGAATTTATTATACTTTGTTTTATTCACATCTGGTTCATCGAATTGATCGCCTACGGGCTTTAAAGACGTACTTCTCGCTCTCAAATGTGGTTGAAAATGTAGATGTCATTTAAATCTTTAAAGAATCATACATAAAGGCAAGTCTTTCAAGCTGAGTCGATAGGCTAGGTCAGAGCCTACTATAGCTAACGAGCCTGGAGGTGCAACGGGTGACGTCACAAGAGCCGATGAAATTCTGCAGCGTTTAATAGGGAAATACCGCCGCCACGAAGGTTTTCTCAAAACCCTGCGAAAACCATGACAGATATGAAAAAATGTATCCTAACAAAATTATAGAGAATTAAATTTCCTATAAATCACAAAATAATAGATATGCCTATTTCCATTAGTTTAGACGTGGGAACATGTCAAAGGTTTGTGTTATTCAGATAAATTCGCAGGAACTGTCTATTCCCTTTAAATGTAATTAAAAAACACTTTGAATTGCATTTATTTGTTTTGATGATTTTTACAAAAAATAAACAACATTGTAGATATAAACACATAAATAAAATTGAACATAAAATATATTTATTTTTCTATTAAACATGATAGTAACAGACAAATTTAAAAAAGAAACGACTATTATTTATTTGATGAATATAAATTTTAACAACAATGAATCATTAAGACTGCTTTATTGATATACACTACAAGTGTCAGAGGACATACGACGTAATTAGTTTATGTCATAATTTAAAAAGTTATTTATTTTATGTCAAATAATACAGAATTACAAAATCCTTTATTTTTTTAATTTGGCTGTTAGATATTTAAAACAAATAACAAATAGACAATACCCTCATAGGAAATAAAAAACAATAAGGGAAACATTTTAGTATAAATAAATTGTAAATATCGTTAATAAGAACAAAACATATAAGCTTTAATTTCTCTGTGCAAGAACTGCATAAGTGAAAACATTTAGCAAACAAAAAAAAATTATGAAAATTGCAAATTAAATTAAAAAATTATATAACAATAAATAACAAAGTTGTAAATAAAAATAAATTCTACAAAACTATTAATTACAGATTAAATTATGTTGGTAAACTGGTTGATTTGTCAAATTTTTGTACTTTTCTTCTGCTTTTGGGCGTAGTTTTTTCTTTGCGGATGTCATTTTTTACTTTAGAATAATTATTAAGCAAAATGTTACAGAATGTATTGATGCTGTGTTTTGAAAGAGAGAGTATTGAATTCCCACATTCGCATTCGGGATTTTCACTTAGGTTAAAACCTGAAAGTTCTAATTTCTTTAACGCTAATTCTACAAGAATTCTCTTGTGTGACGTAAAACTTAAAAAGGTTGTTTCGTATCTCTCAGAAATTAGCACTCGAAACAAAGAATAAGTGTTTATTATTATATCATTAAAAAACTGTTTGGCATATTTCAGGCCACCTCGATCAAGCAGTTTAATATAACTATTTATGCTGGCCGAAGTATCCAATTCTATATCTCTTTCGCAAGTCATAAACAGGAAACATGGTTTACAGGTTTGTTTTATTTTGTGTACTATATATCCAGTAATATATACTAAAATCATGAGGTCTGTTTCGGACACATCAACATTATTTTCAAAAACAGACTCGTCAAACTTATCGCAAGTATCAGAAATATTTTCTTCCGATTCTGCCATTTGGGAACTGTTTAAAAAGTCTTTTAGCAAAAAAGATCCCTTAGAACTCGACGACAAATGAATTAAACTTAAAATCTTTAACTTTCTTTCAGACTCCAAAATTTGAGATAATGACACATGATAGGTAGCTCCGCTCATTTGGCGATACTGTCCAAAACGAGCTTCCAAATCGTCTGTTTGAAATTTTCCAAAAGTTACATATTCAAAGCCTAGTTCTTCTAAAAGAAATCTCGACAATAAAATTAATGTTTTAGTTGTATGAGCGAACGAAAATTGGGTTTCTTTGGTTAGTTTTCCATTGCGTTTGTTCTTTCCTTTCGTATCACAACCTGGTATCTCTAATGTGTCCCATTTATCTAGCCAGTCTACTACAGCCTACAGCCTACAGCTACAGCCAAATAATTTGACACACAGGTTTACATTTTGTCTCTCAATGTTGGTTGGAAATAAAACCTTTTTGTTTAACGCAGGCGCTAGTTTGATACTGTTACCTTCTTCATTATTATATAATTTCTTTAAGTCACTAAATTTTGCATGTATTCTTTGAATATCAGATACTGATAATAAATTCCAATTTTCTGAAAATGGTAGAAAAATTAAAGTTTGATAGCTATCACACTGATTTAACCAGTTATTCCTAATAGATTTAAATATGTGAACTGTATCAAACAGCAAAAATATTTTATGATTTTCTTTGAATGGGTTAATAATATACGAGCTCATGATACCATTACACATTAAATCGAACATTTTTCTATTAACGCGATTGTTATCTGATATAATAGACACAATAACGTAACCTGCTGTTGTTAGAGCTTCAATAACTGCCATGAGAAGCGTCCTTAAATGTTCGGAATTTAAGTTTTTTACTGGATACAAACCAATAACGTCTTTGTTTTTTGACAGAATTGAAGATAGCATAAAGGTTTGCACAGTAGTAGCAATCTCATTACTAGAGCCTTCACTGCCAAATCCTTCAATTTTTCCTCCTTTGTATGAAATGAATGGTTTAATATATATTTCATCCAACATAACGTTAATATATTTTTCGTTGTCATTTAAACATTTTATTTTTTCTGTAAGGTACTGTTTATGCGTTTCATCAAAACCTGCATTAGCAGTACCTAGCTTTATTTTCAGTGAATTTAAATGCCTCGTACTAGGAAGACTTAATATATTACTAGTGCGTATTTTTGTATATGCACCTGGGAAAGTAAAATAAATTAAACTAGACCACATTAAAATGTCAACCGCATATCTTTTTTGCTTACTAAACACTAAGGACAGCTGATCTCTAACAAAGGTCAACTTACTTTTTTCAATGGCATAATCTTCACCTAAATCACAAACAATATCAACAGATTTTCCAATTAACGAACATGCATTTTTGGTAAGTACGATAGCCTCATCTAATTTTTCTCTAAAGTCAAAGTTAGTACGGTTTATAAAGGACATTAATGCATTCAATTTTGTCCAAGTATTACAATTATAGTTCCCCGTCAGTAATTCCTTAACGGATACACTTTCAGTTATATTAACGTTTTTGTTAATTACAATAAGAGATAAATCATTTTTGATTGTAACTGACATGGAAACATGCGGAATTTCAGCATCTACATTTACTTTCAGAAAACAAATTTTATCAGCTTTTACTGCTACATAAAAGTTTTCAATACCACTTAATTTAGAAGGATACCTAGCTCTAAAATCTTCAAAACTTATTATATTATCTTCGGCTTCTTTTTTCTTTTGTCTTTCTTCTTCTCTGCTTTTAATTTCTAATTTCCTTTCTTCGGGATTCTTACGTGTTTGCGGTAATGATACATTCATATACAACGGCTGGTTTTTAAAAATTGTAGGATACGCATCATCTGCTAGTTTTACTCTTGTTCTGGGAACTGTTAAAATTGTCCCGTCGGGTCTTACAGCTGAGTCGGTTCGAATAATATATTTTTCATCAAAATGTTTAATGCATACTACTGATGCATTTGTAACTACAAAGCCTTTGCGGTGTATGGCACGCAACCACTTCCCTTTTCTTTCAAACTCTTTAGGAAATTTAAATACTGTTACGCAGTCTGTTTTCAAATAATTACTAGTGCAGCGTGGTACACAGCAACTTGACGGCATTTTCTAAAATGAGATTTCTAACAACATAATGCATTAGGGAAATAATTATAAAATTACCACAAATATTTACAAAACGTTTGTCTTGCACTAAAAATATAATATTTGGGAGACGCTATGCTAGTCTGCTGGTTCTCGCGGCAGTGTGAATAATTCAATCCGATCATCTACTATTTCTACGTCACAACGGTAGTAGGGATACAGTTCCAGGCTCGTTAAGCTATAGTAGGCTCTGGCTAGGTACGATTCAAGAACACCTCCCACCTCCTACCAAAAAGGCACTTACGACACCAGAAATATATCATATTTTTCTACTATTGGCAAATGTTACTTTGTATTGAATGAAATAATTAAAACACATTTAAAAATAATTTTTGACATTTATAAGGGAACAAACAATGTACAGGGTGGAAGGGATTACAATGCGTTAATTTTAAGATGTGATAAAAGACATCAAAAGGAACAAAAAAGTCTCATACAACTTTATTCTAGGAGGTGCCACTTTCTCAGATTAAAATAAAAACGTTGTAGACTTTAACGTCCTTTTGCTGCGTTAATAATATTAGGTTAATTATGGAACTTTGTTAGAAGATGCATCCCATCTAGCACAACAAATAACCTTAATAACACTTTTTCATAGGATCAACCGTTTACGCGTAAAATCGAATTTTTACATTTACAAATATTTGAAATTTTTTTTGAAATTTTTAAATATAAAAAGAATTTGATTTGAACTGGATAAATTTGTATTAGCTGTGTAAATAAATAACATTAAAGACAAAACTTATTTATTTTATTAATCTGATTATTTATTTGGAATACAATTATTTATTTTCACGAAGGTACTCCTGCTTTACATTGCGCTGGGTACTTCTAATAATGTCCCTCTTCTCGTGCGCTCGTATTTATATTTCGCGATATCCTCCCTCGAATGAACTAGAAACTTCTCTCTATAGCAACTACATATACGCGATGTTTTCCCGTTCACTACAATATTTGGTATGTTACATTTATACGTCCATTATGTAACTATTTGTTCATTTATACATGAAATTTATAAAAAATTACGAATTTTAAAATTATAAAAATAATTTTTAAAACTCATTTTCAATTTAGTATTTTCTTTTTGAGTTTCTATTTTTTGTCAATACAAACTTACAAAAAAGTATTTCGAAATGCTTCAACAAATGCAGTTAATTTAACGGGCCGGCTTATCATTTGTCGCCTATAGGCCTACTCATGTTTACGCCATTAATAAAAGGTCGTTGTTGTTATGATTGCATGTAATTTATTAAATAAATTAGCAAGCATATTGTAAATAAAATATATTTTTTAAAATTTGACGTCTTTAGTTAACTAGGAATTAATTTTTTTCTAAACGTACTACACTTACATGTACTGAAACGCGCGTCAATGTCGAGGTGTTACTTGTCATCTCTTGTGTTACACAAATTATCTTAATTTATTTAATTTAAGTTTAAGAATTTAAAATTGCAACAGGTCAAATTAGCACAAAACTCGTGGGACTGAAGTCAACTAGAGGGGCATAACTCATATTAGTTTTGATGAAAGAGGGCAAAGTGAAACACGACGATTTATTACAAAATAAAACTCAAAACTATAGCAAAACTGTTTTTATTAGTCACTAAAAAATGCGTACTGATTTACATCCCGCCTCGCCCCACATACGCATCAATTTGAAGAGGGCTTTATTCTCTTTTATTTTTGTTCTAAGAGGGGCAAGCTGCCCCACCCTGTTCCTTGTTGGGTACGCTCTTGCTACTACTATAAAATAGTTAAACCTTTTAATAGAAAAAGGCGTTCCAAGAATTATTTCCACCTTTTTAAATGTCCATGAATACATTTTAATATTCGACGATAATGAAAGAAGGTTAGTTAGTAAAAATGTGGGTTAAATTCTTTCAGTAAAATACTAGTATAAAATAGCTCCAAGAATTATTTCACTTTTTTTAAATTTGCACAAATTAATTTCAATATTCTAGGACAATGTAGGTTAAGTTCTTTTAATAAAATACTACTATAATATAGTTAAACCTTTTAACAGCAAAAAAATTGTTCCAAGAATTATTTCCTTCTATTTAAATTTCCACGAATTTATTTTAATATTTGAAGACACTGAATGAAGGTTTAAGATGTAAAAATGTGGGTTAAATTCATTTAAAACAATACTACTACTGTAAAGTAGTTACACCTTTTAATAGAAAAATAAATTGTTCCAAGAATTATTTTCCCTTTTATAAATCTCCACTAATTCATTTTAAAATTCGAAGATAATTAATGAAGGTTTGTAAATAAGAACGCAGGTATAAATTCTTTTAGTACAATACTACTATTCAAAGGCGTACCCAGGATCTCAACTAGAGGGGGTTGGGGTAAAGTGAAACAAGGCGATTTTTTACAAAATAAAATTCAAAACTGTTGCAAAACTGTTTTTATTGGTCACTAAGAAATACGCACTAATTCGCATCTCGCCCCCCAACACAGACGCATCAATTTGAAGAGGACTTTATTCCCTTTTTTTTCTTGTAAGTGGGGAGGCAATTGTCCCCCTTACTGAAGCATTGAATAAATATGCTACATATTCTCTGTAATAAAATTGTATAATACTTAATAATTTAATGCCGAATATCGGCCTATTGTAATTGTAAATAAATGTTTTTGCATGTCAGTACATATAAAAATTATAGAAAAGGAATTATTTTGAATTTATATTCGAAGTTGTTGATTATATTTTTATTTACCCCCCCCCCCACCATCACAATACATCATAATTCTTTGCTTCTTTTTTAAAAGTAGCCCTCCCCCCTCAAAACAAAATTCTGGCTGCGGGCCTGATAGGTAACGCTTTAACATTTGACGTGCAATTCCATACGTGTGAGTTTGGTACGTTCACATTTTACACGAATGTTAATATAAACAAGTATTATTATTAATATTTTTACTACATTTTAAATTTTAACTTTGCTTTCTTTTGAGCATTAATATAGATTCACAATATTTATTAAAATTCTTATACCTGACAAAATTATTTATATACTAGGTACCATCACCAAAGGTAAATATCTATCTTTTATTGGTTTCTTTCTATTTCATTTCAGGATATGGAGTTTCACGAAGTATGGCTTGAAAAGAAAACCACTCAACTGTAAATCACCATGTATAGCACAAGTAGTGGGAGATGGCCGGTACTGGAACCACACCTCGGGTAGGCAACCATGTATACATGCGAACATATGGGTTAATGTATAGTTATTGTCATAGAGGAGATGCGATTGTTTACGATATAATGCATAACATTATATTAATTACATAAATATAATTACCCTAATTAAATTTATTAAATTATTTGTTCTAATTAAAAACGCTTAACGTTATTATCAAAGATCGAAATTAAAAATAACAAAATCAAAAAAATTTCGAGTAGGCAACCATATATACATATGAGCTTAATATATAGCTATCATTGAAAATATGAAAGAGGGATTGAATTATACCATAGATTATACGCTATAAATCAGGTCAGGGGTAAATATCTCTTAATAATCGCCATGCTTCTACGTTTATGAATCATATTTATCCCTTTTATTTATTATTAACATATCACTTTTGATCTACTCTCATTAAATTGGAATGTATGTGTAAAAGAGACTGAGATCGTTCTTAAATGAAACAACAGAATGTAAATTTATGCCTGGTTTATTTAACTGTCTTCATTTCACAATATATAGTATATACAATTCTTAGATCTAGATAATTACATAGTTTATATACAGATTTATATCATATAATAATACATATCACATATACAATTGATAGACTAATTACTTTCATAGAATAATTACATAGATAGAGAATTTATATACAGACTTATATAATACATGTAAACTTAACTAGTTTCTAAAGTTTCATCATTAGAAATCCTATAATTTCCGCAAGCTAAGGTATCTCCGTTCTCGCCAGCAATAATGTATCGTTTACCATCTTTCCATGATAACGCTACTTTATTTTTTAATTCAGTATAAAGCTGGTGGTTGTATGAACGGAGATACCTATACATACGCTTATTGAAAACGAATAATAATAGGCAAGCAGATAACATTTTAAGAATTTTCATCTAATAAGGTACTAAACTGATTAGGACTCCTTAGCAATGTAAAAAAGCCTGCCTTCAAAGCAATAAATAATCTTTCTTTTAAAATAAATTAAAAAATAAAAACCATGTAAATATATTCTAAAATGTTTCAGATAATATGATTAATCAAAACATTCAAGTTTCAACACGTCTATAAGACATGTGGCCCTATGACGTAAGATCATAAGGACGAGATATTAGATATACGTTAGATAGCTTAAATATGAGAGTTTTAGAAGGATAAACTATTTAATAAAGCTATAATCTATAAATGATAAAAATTATCGAAACAATTCTCAGATAGATTAGCATTTAGCTGTAGAATTTGCCTGTCAGAACAAGGTATCATTAGGTAGGTCATTAACGCAGTTGTGTATCTAGCATGCAATAATATTATAACAACCTTTTTAATAAATAACACAACACGGGATATATGTATTCAAATATGGCCTCCCTTACTGATGAGTCTAGGTGAAGACGAAACAAATTTATCCATGTTCAACGTCAAAGTTGAATAAGAAATAATAAATTATCCATAATGCATTTTAACAACAACATACTAGCTATAAACTCGCTTCAAACATAAAAATATTAATTTAGTATCTACAAGCCTAGATACATATATTATTATGATGAATCGGGGATATGCTATAAAATACATCCGTCACAGATCAAGTAGAAATATTTCATATACAGGCTCCTACAATGATCAAATTACACCAGCTGCTTCATATTTAGAACATTCGCATATTCTGTTAAACTATAATTTAGCGTAATCCTTCTATTACTACTGAAAATAAAAATGTCTTTTGCTTGATTAAAGTATATAATAGAAAATAATTCAATAGCTTCTATGGATAATTGAAAGCATTATTACCTGTCCAGATAAAAATTATTAAAGCACACCATATAACTAAGTAGGGGGCATATTTAACTTTTCATTCTAATCAATTTACAACAGATTTCATAAAAGTATATTACAAGCAGCAAAGAGTAGACCAAAAAAAAAACTCCAGAGGGCTGACTGAAATATTTGATAACAGAATAATGATAACAATTAATAAAGCATATAGCTACTGACCACGGCCTATTTGATAAGTTATCTAATTCCCAATAGTTTTCTCTTTCTATTAAAACAATCTGATTAATTTATATATTTAAAAGTATGTTTGCAGTTAGAGTCTAATAATTATATGCTAGGATAATCTTTTCATTATAGGATAATCATTTTATTATTTTAATTATGAAAGCAGATCATTGATACATAGTAGATGTTTTTAAATATATAATAGAATCATTAATTTTATTTTAACGGAAAAAATCTCCATAATAATTCTTCCATAATATCTTCTTGTATATAGTAAAACCGTTTAGAAATTTTAACATTTCCAGTAATTAAGCCTTATCCACAATTAGTTTGTAACAGCTGATACACCATCCATATTGAAATTTAATATCCTTACATTTAAAAGATTCAACATTTAAAAGTATACAAAAGCAGAATCTATTAGTCATTTCATTTACATCTAAAGCATAATAAACAGCAAGCCTGCTCGCAATTTCTATTCAATTTTACATCGTACTTTGAAGATGTAACATCTACCCGTTTTCTAGACAATCGAATTTGAACAGATCTATAACACGTTTTCTCATTTAACCATAATTAGGGACGACTTGAATAGCAAAATAGTAACGATAAAAGCATAATATAAATGTTAAATGATCAAAACCCGTATACTGGTCAGGTATAAAATTTGGAACGTCGGGCGCCATTTTACCACGCCTTCTGATGCCGCTTCGAGGATCTGTATTACCGATAACCAACGTATCGTCAATAGATGGCGTCATGAAGAAATACCGGCAAACTGTGTACTACTACTAGAGGTCGTCATGAAGAAATCTGTATTACCCGTATGTAGAGGTCGCTTAAAAGAGAACTGTATTAGAGACCCTTTAATTAGAGTCTGACCAAGACAACCATTTTATATCACAACATGTGGCGCTAAATTTGAAACTATCAAATTACTGAATCTGTCAATTTTGAAGCTATCATTTTTGCATCTGTCATTTTAAATCTGTCAATTTTGAATCTGTCAATTTTGTATCTGTCATTTTAAATCTGTCATTTTAAATCTGTCAATTTTGAATCTGTCATTTTGAATTTGTCATTTTGAATTTGTCATTCTTAAAGTCGCCATCTTGGATTTCCCAGTGTCCGAAGAGATTGACGAAGAGATACAAATATTGTTTAAAAGTGCTTAAAATGTATATATGTAATTTAGGTAATTGTTCTCATATTTATCCTGTGTTAATAAAACTCAACAAATGTTTTATTGTTTTTTATTTTATTTTTATGTTTTATTTTGTAAGTTACTACAAGTCTATGGTTAATTAACTTATGCGTTGCATTCGATGACCTAGTGCTACAACTTAATCTGATGAAATTCCATCCGAAATATAAAAACAATAGGGCTCGTCCAGGATTCGAACCGGGACCTCTCACACCCTAAGCGATAATCATGTCTTTAGACCAACGAGCCAGTTATATATGGAAAAATTTTGCTTCGAGAAGATTAGTATGTTTCTCATTACATCTGAATAATATAAAATATAGAACCGATCTTGGTACAAGGATTTTCAAAATTTGACATAATGTTTTAGCTAGAATTATAGGTCGCTTTGCCCTTATACATAACATTATTAACAGATTTATTTATTATACGATTTACTTCGAGTAATGCAATTACGTGAGTACCCAGCGTGAAAGTAAATATTGCGATTATGTATTATACAATTTTACAGTGTTGAATAGAATATTTGGCAAAACAAACCTTACAAGGTATTCAATCGGCTGACTGAAGAACAATTTGACAATTACTAATACATTCTTGCAGACAATGCAACGTATTTCGCAAGCTAACCCTCAAGTGGAAGATTTATACCAGAGCTATTAAGATTTCTTCGAATAATATTAAGGGGTAAAAGACATACTATAAACAGATATCGAACATACATCAGTTAACATTCTGAATATACTAAAATTATATGGCGTATATAATAAATTAAAACTTATTATTATAAATTTAAAGAGCGCGACATATTTTTTAAATTCTATTCTCTCTATAAAACAACCCGGCTATTGGAGACATAAATCACTCTAAAATATTATTATTAAAAATTAAGAAATGTATTGCTTGTTATAATTCGTGCGCGGAAGGTATTCTACCCAAAACTCTGCAGGTTCAACATCTCCACCGCTATGCTATTTCACCTCTTCTAGAGATATTTAAATTAATCAATCGCTTTATGAAATCCATAGAGAACTATTGTCACGTGGGGTTTGCGTGACTGGGGAACGTAGTCAGAGGTAGAAAGGAATCAAACACAAGTCGTAACAACAACTATACTAAGACAATAAACAAAGAACAAAAGGTTTACATGTTGACAATAAACAGAGTACAAAAGGTTTACAACGGTTACAAATGGATTACATGTTGACATATGGTGAGGACGTATATGTCCTCCTAAACTACTACAATACAGGGAAGGTCGGAACCAACCCTGTTCAGCACTAGGTCTACAGACTAAGCATGTAGGAGATAACCTCCTGGTAACTAAGCCGGGGAAGCCTGGACACAACTTCCCCAAAATTCTGCATAGAGTGGGCGATTTAGCGCAGCCCACTCAAGTTAGGCACTAAGCATTTATATAATAAAAAGAGTACTCACCAGTTTGCTTGTAGATGTAGTGTCGGAGTCATGGAAACTGACTGGTTTGAATAGCTCAAGCAAGCTGGTTATATACTGCCGAATGAGGAAGTAATTCGTATCGTAGTTGGAACCCGTAGGCAGAAGTTCTCGGTAAGTTTGTGGGTTGATTGCATGCGCGATGTCTGTGCCTGGTACGACGCTGCAGGTGGACAGAAGTGTTAGTGAGTTCACTGGAAGGAATGCACATCTGCAGGCACATCGTGTGGGAAGCCTCGCCTCGACAGAGTAAGTAGGCGTAGATATCGCATGCCAGTGGATGCGACGGTGGGCGAAGCGGGCGCGCTACTGAGAAGACCTTGCAGGTGGCATCGCAGCTGTTGAACTAGCGTGGCAACTGAATGTGGCCTTGCATGCTTTATGTAGTCCAAACGGAAGAGAAGTTTAGTTTTAAATAAAATATTTAAGTGTAAATATTTCCGTTTGTGACACTATGCAATCTTATTAAATAAGTCTAGAAACAGATGTATACCAGAACGTTTACTGAGGCAGAGAGAGGTTGAGAAATAAGAAGCTTTTATATTTCGTTTATTTTGTCATCATATCAATAATATCATATTACATATAAATAGCATTACAATACGACTATATTACATAGTACAACTAGAAATTAAATATTTACTTATTCTATGATTTTTCTCGCTTTAAGCTCTGTGATGACTGAAATTATTTCGTTTTCGTTTTCGAGACTGCTGCTAAGAGCTTTCTTTACAGCATACACCAGACTAAGTCGGTCCACTAGTTGATCAGGCGTACTCTGACGTATCCAATCCGGTTTCATCTTGTTTAACTTTTTGGGAAGACTAATCCCAAAGTCTGTTATTCTATATAAATTAGGCTTTATTATGTTTCGTATTTCCAATGCTTAACGCTTATTAGCCGAGCGTTGTGTCTATAGTCTTTCTTATGAGCATTAGTAAGTGATATTATTTTCATATAGTTGTCGATATCTTCCTCTGTTAGACTAGGAGAGCTTATTCGTTTAAGCGTTAGTAAATTAAACAGGCCGGATGTTCCATTGAAAAGTTTGTTTTTAATTAAAATATCTTTTCCCTGAAACTATACTCGCGAACAACCAAATCGCCACTCATCGGTGTCGTTATATAGAGCGTACCTAGTTTTGTCTACGTTTTTGTTTTCTCCGCTAGCTAATAATGCTCTATAATAGTTAGAGAATTCGTGATAATCTTTTAAGCTAGAATCGCATTCTTCTTCTTCCTCATCAGTAGATGTAACGGGAGATGATTGTTCAAGCTCTTGTGAGAGATTGATAGCAACGGTCTCCGATCGCGGTATAACACGATTATCATAAGGTTTTGCTTTATCACAGTGAAAGTAGGCTAATTTCTTACGTATAGCATTACGAGCGTTTATTATTTCATCATCATTATCATCGTCCTCGCATCTTATTTCTTTATTGGCTTCTATAGCACAGGATTCATTGGTGTGCATACGTTTCAGATTCACGTCTTTAAATATTACATTATTTGTAGGTGATGTCTTATTGTCAACAACTATGGTATTATGAACTGTTTTCAAATGACTTCTATAGTTATCGAGGCGTGTAAAATACTTTAAACAAATAGAACACTGAACTTTATACCCTTGGTGTATCTTCAAATGATGAGCAATCCCTGATCGTAAAACGCTCATGCAACATATGTCACACTTGCGTCGCCGGTTCATATCGACTAATAATTAATCATGAACTCCTATTTATATAACATGTTCTTCAGGTCACTCTTAATTAACCCTAGCACTACGTTATCATATATCACCCTGTCGATCTTCCTTCATCATTAATTAACCCTGGTTAGACGTCCTTCAGCATGAATTCATCATGGCACGACACGCCTTCATCATTAATTAACCCTAGCACTACGACTATCATCATCTATGGATCATTCTCCATCCTTAATTAACCCTGGCTAGATGCCCGTTATCTTATCGATCATCCTTATTTCACCCTTGACACGGTTTAATGCTTCGATAAATAGCTGAGAAAGCTTACCATCAGTACGAGATTCCTGTAATCCAAGATGGCTGCCTACAAATCACAGCGTAGTAGGCGTGGTCCAAGATAGGTTAGGTTAGAACACGTGACGTTTTATTTAAATTATACATGTATATCACCCTTCTCCATTCACCCTTCATCGTTCATCCTTAATCATGCTAGTAAATGAAACATCACGTGTTCTAACCTAACCTATCTTGGACCACGCCTACTACGCTGTGATTTGTAGGCAGCCATCTTGGATTACAGGAATCTCGTACTGATGGTATTCCATCAATCTCTATATTAAACTTTTCTCAGCTATTTATCGAAGAATTGAACCGTGTCAAGAGTGAATTAAGGATGATCGATAAGATAACGGGCATCTAGCCAGGGTTAGTTAAGGATGGAGAATGATCGATAGATGATGATAGTCGTAGTGCTAGGGTTAATTAATGATGAAGGCGTGTCGTGCCATGATGAATTCATGCTGAAGGACGTCTAGCCAGGGTTAATTAATGATGGAGGAAGATCGACAGGGTGATATATGATAACGTAACGTATGTCCCAAAAGTTTTCGGAAAAAATCAAATAAATTTTTTTTAACGAAATATATTTTTCAAATTTTAACCGTAATAATATCTTGTTCCTACAACTACTGTTAATCTCTATGCATATTTATAGAACTGATAACGGCCCTCGTTCTTCTATGACACGTAATTTGGTTACCATATGTCTCATGAGTGTTTGGACGGTATTAACATCGACTTCACGCATTTTCTGAAAGATCCTGCGTCTTAGTTGTTGTTCATTTCGTGCTTCCCAGCCACCATCGTAGACTTTTCTGCTCAACAACGACCAAAATTCTTCAATTGGTCCGGCTTGAAGGACATTTGGAGGGTTGTCTGCTTTGGGAACAAAATTGATTCCGTGTGTGTCCAACCAATCCCTTGTCCTTCGAGCGTAATGGCATGAAGCTAGATCGGGCCAGAAGATAATTCCATCGTCAGAATGTTGCCTGTTTATGAAATTTTGCAATTTAGTAAGGCAGTGTCGAATATATGTATCTGCGTTGATTGCTTCACCGCGAACATGTCCGACATAAGGCTCGGAAACACCAGCCTCTGATATGGCACACCACACCAAGATTTTGTCTTCAAATTTCACCTTTCCTTTGAATTTAACATTATCAGGGGTTTGTTGCACATAATCGGTGTAGAAACCATCATTGCCTTTAATTTCAGAATTGGTCAACGTAAAATATTTCTCATCATCCATGATGAGAACTCTACCGGGAAAATGAACCCGTCTCAGAGCGCGACAACATCTGGGAATTTTTTCCAACTGAGCAGCGGTATATTTTGGAGCCTTTTTCCGTTTTCGAAAATAAAGACCATTTTCGGCGATAATTCTACCAACAGTTGAGCGTCCAACACCAAATCTTCGAGCTAATCTTCGTACTGAAGTTCCCACTCTATTTTTGGCCCTTTCCAGCAATCTTTGTTTTGTAGCCCGGCTTAAAATTCGTGGACGTCCACTTTTTGGTAAGTTTACACATGGTAAACCTTCCTCACACTCCCTTATTGTTTGATAAATGGTTGAAATGGAGATATTCTGGTTTCGATAAATTCGTACAATATCCCGTTTGGGTATTTGTCCAACCAGCTGATATATACCTTTACGAATCTGGAGCTTGTATGACATGATTATCGTTTTGTTAAAAAAAATTGACACGTCAACTGAAACGTCAATTAATTTTCTACATTTTGTTTACAACGACGACTCGATTCGGTCACGTTTACTATGAATAAATTTTTAGCGAAAATTTTCCGAAAACTTTTGGGACATACGTTAGTGCTAGGGTTAATTAAGAGTGACCTGAAGAACATGTTATATAAATAGGAGTTCAAGATTAATTATTAGTCGATATGAACCGGCGACGCAAGTGTGACATATGTTGCATGAGCGTTTTACGATCAGGGATTGCTCGTCATTTGAAGATACACCAAGGGTATAAAGTTCAGTGTTCTATTTGTTTAAAGTATTTTACACGCCTCGATAACTATAGAAGTCATTTGAAAACAGTTCATAATACCATAGTTGTTGACAATAAGACATCACCTAGAAATAATGTAATATTTAAAGACGTGAATCTGAAACGTATGCACACCAATGAATCCTGTGCTATAGAAGCCAATAAAGAAATAAGATGCGAGGACGATGATAATGATGATGAAATAATAAACGCTCGTAATGCTATACGTAAGAAATTAACCTACTTTCACTGTGATAAAGCAGAACCTCATGATAATCGTGTTATACCGCGATCGGAGACCGTTGCTATTAATCTCTCACCAGAGCTTGAACAATCATCTCCCGTTACATCTACTGATGAGGAAGAAGAAGAATGCGATTCTAGCTTAAAAGATTATCACAAATTCTTTAACTATTATAGAGCATTATTAGCTAGCGGAGAAAACAAAAACGTAGACAAAACTAGGTACGCTCTATATAACGACACCGATGAGTGGCGATTTGGTTGTTCGCGAGTATAGTTTCAGGGAAAAGATATTTTAATTAAAAACAAACTTTTCAATGGAACATCCGGCCTGTTTAATTTAATAACGCTTAAACGAATAAGCTCTCCTAGTCTAACAGAGGAAGATATCGACAACTATATGAAAATAATATCACTTACTAATGCTCATAAGAAAGACTATAGACACAACGCTCGGCTAATAAGCGTTAAGCATTGGAAATACGAAACATAATAAAGCCTAATTTATATAGAATAACAGACTTTGGGATTAGTCTTCCCAAAAAGTTAAACAAGATGAAACCGGATTGGATACGTCAGAGTACGCCTGATCAACTAGTGGACCGACTTCGTCTGGTGTATGCTGTAAAGAAAGCTCTTAGCAGCAGTCTCGAAAACGAAAACGAAATAATTTCAGTCATCACAGAGCTTAAAGCGAGAAAAATCATAAAATAAGTAAATATTTAATTTCTAGTTGTACTATGTAATATAGTCGTATTGTAATGCTATTATGATATTTTTGATATGATGACAAAATAAACGAAATATAAAAGCTTCTTATTTCTCAACCTCTCTCTGCCTCAGTAAACGTTCTGGTATACATCTGTTTCTAGACTTATTTAATAAGATTGCATAGTTCTCTATGGATTTCATAAAGCGATTGATTAATTTAAATATTTTAGAAGAGGTGAAATAGCATAGCGGTGGAGATGTTGAACCTGCAGAGTTTTGGGTAGAATACCTTCCGCGCACGAATTATAACAAGCAATACATTTCTTAATTTTTAATAATAATATTTTAGAGTGATTTATGTCTCCAATAGCCGGGTTGTTTTATAGAGAGAATATAATTTGAAAAATATGTCGCGCTCTTTAAATTTATAATAATAAGTTTTAATTTATTATATACGCCATATAATTTTAGTATATTCAGAATGTTAACCGATATCTGTTTATCGTATGTCTTTTACCCCTTAATATTATTCGAAGAAATCTTAATACCTCTGGTATAAATCTTCCACTTGAGGGTTAGCTTGCGAAATACGTTGCATTGTCTGCAAGAATGTATTAGTAATTGTCAAATTGTTCTTCAGTCAGCCGATTGAATACCTTGTAAGGTTTGTTTTGCCAAATATTCTATTCAACACTGTAAAATTGTATAATACATAATCACAATATTTACTTTCACGCTGGGTACTCACGTAATTGCATTACTCGAAGTAAATCGTATAATAAATAAATCTGTTAATAATGTTGTGTATAAGGGCAAAGCGACCTATAATTCTAGCTAAAACATTATGTCAAATTTTGAAAATCCTTGTACCAAGATCGGTTCTATATTTTATATTATTCAGATGTAATGAGAAACATACTAATCTTCTCGAAGCAAAATTTTTCCATATATAACTGGCTCGTTGGTCTAAAGACATGATTATCGCTTAGGGTGTGAGAGGTCCCGGTTCGAATCCTGGACGAGCCCTATTGTTTTTATATTTCGGATGGAATTTCATCAGATTAAGTTGTAGCACTAGGTCATCGAATGCAACGCATAAGTTGATTAACCATAGACTTGTAGTAACTTACAAAATAAAACATAAAAATAAAATAAAAAACAATAAAACATTTGTTGAGTTTTATTAACACAGGATAAATATGAGAACAATTATCTAAATTACATATATACATTTTAAGCACTTTTAAACAATATTTGTATCTCTTCGTCAATCTCTTCGGACACTGGGAAATCCAAGATGGCGACTTTAAGAATGACAAATTCAAAATGACAAATTCAAAATGACAGATTCAAAATTGACAGATTTAAAATGACAGATTTAAAATGACATACAAAATTGACAGATTCAAAATTGACAGATTTAAAATGACAGATGCAAAAATGATAGCTTCAAAATTGACAGATTCAGTAATTTGATAGTTTCAAATTTAGCGCCACATGTTGTGATATAAAATGGTTGTCTTGGTCAGACTCTAATTAAAGGGTCTCTAATACAGTTCTCTTTTAAGCGACCTCTATAAACGGGTAATACAGATTTCTTCATGACGTCCTCTACTAGTAGTACACAGTTTGCCGGTATTAGAGTCACTGCATCTAGTTACCTAGGCCAGCTTGTCGGCCAGAGTACCGCAAACCGCCGCCATATTGGGGCAAACGAAGCACGAAATTGTTCATTATTTGTTCTGTATTGAATTTAATCAAATTTACGTTTACTTTAAAAGGTTTTTCTTATTCTGAAAGATCAAACCTCTAATATATCAAACACGTAAAACGTGGTTTTAATTTGCCCATTATTAAAAATCACCCTTCTCTGCCCCAATATGGCGGCGGTTTGCGGTACTCTGATCGACCAGCTGGCCTAGGTGACTAGATGCAGTGACTCTAGCCGGTATTTCTTCATGACGCCATCTATTGACGATACGTTGGTTGTCGGTAATACAGATCCTGATAACGGCGTCAGAGGGCGTGGTAAAATGGCGCCCGACGTTCCAAATTTTATACCTGACCAGTATACGGGTTTTGATCATTTAACATTTATATTATGCTTTTATCGTTATTATTTTGCTATTCAAGTCGTCCCTAATTATGGTTAAATGAGAAAACGTGTTATAGATCTGTTCAAATTCGATTGTCTAGAAAACGGGTAGATGTTACATCTTAAAAGTACGATGTAAAATTGAATAGAAATTGCGAGCAGGTTTGCTGTTTATTATGCTTTAGATGTAAATGAAATGACTAATAGATTCTGCTTTTGTATACTTTTAAATGTTGAATCTTTTAAATGTAAGGATATTAAATTTCAAGATGGATGGTGTATCAGCTGTTACAAACTAATTGTGGATAAGGCTTAATTACTGGAAGTGTTAAAATTTCTAAACGGTTTTACTATATACAAGAAGATATTATGAAAGAATTATTATGGAGATTTTTTCCGTTAAAATAAAATTAATGATTCTATTATATATTTAAAAACATCTACTATGTATCAATGATCTGCTTTCATAATTAAAATAATAAAATGATTGTCCTATAATGAAAAGATTATCCTAGCATATAATTATTAGACTCTAACTGCAAACATACTTTTAAATATATAAATTAATCAGATTGTTTTAATAGAAAGAGAAAGCTATTGGGAATTAGATAACTTATCAAATAGGCCGTGGTCAGTAGCTATATGCTTTATTAATTGTTATCATTATTCTGTTATCAAATATTTCAGTCAGCCCTCTGGAGTTGTTTTTTGGGTCTACCCTTTGCTGTTTGTAATATACTTTTATGAAATCTGTTGTAAATTGATTAGAATGAAAAGTTAAATATGCCCCCTACTTAGTTATATGGTGTGCTTTAATAATTTTTATCTGGACAGGTAATAATGCTTTCAATTATCCATAGAAGATGTTGAATTATTTTCTATTATATGGTTTAATCAAGCAAAAGACATTTTTATTTTCAGTAGTAATACAAGGATTACGCTAAATTATTGTTTTAACAGAATATGCGAATGTTCTAAATATGAAGCAGCTGGTGTAATTTGATCATTGTAGGAGCCTGTATATGAAATATTTCTACTTGATCTGTGACGGATGTATTTTATAGCATATCCCCGATTCATCATAATAATATATGTATCTAGGCTTGTAGATACTAAATTAATATTTTTATGTTTGAAGCGAGTTTATAGCTAGTATGTTGTTGTTAAAATGCATTATGGATAATTTATTATTTCTTATTCAACTTTGACGTTGAACATGGATAAATTTGTTTCGTCTTCACCTAGACTCATCAGTAAGGGAGGCCATATTTGAATACATATATCCCGTGTTGTGTTATTTATTAAAAAAGTTGTTATAATATTATTGCATGCTAGATACACAACTGCGTTAATGACCTACCTAATGATACCTTGTTCTGACAGGCAAATTCTACAGCTAAATGCTAATCTATCTGAGAATTGTTTCGATAATTTTTATCATTTATAGATTATAGCTTTATTAAATAGTTTATCCTTCTAAAACTCATATTTAAGCTATCTAACGTATATCTAATATCTCGTCCTTATGATCTTACGTCATAGGGCCACATGTCTTATAGACGTGTTGAAACTTGAATGTTTTGATTAATCATATTATCTGAAACATTTTAGAATATATTTACATGGTTTTTATTTTTTAATTTATTTTAAAAGAAAGATTATTTATTGCTTTGAAGGCAGGCTTTTTTACATTGCAAAGGAGTCCTAATCAGTTTAGTACCTTATTAGATGAAAATTCTTAAAATGTTATCTGCTTGCCTATTATTATTTGTTTTCCTATTCTACAGCTAAATGCTAATCTATCTGAGAATTGTTTCGATAATTTTTATCATTTATAGCTTTATTAAATAGTTTATCCTTCTAAAACTCTCATATTTAAGCTATCTAACGTATATCTGGCGAGAACGGAGATACCTTAGCTTGGGGAAATTATAGGAATTCTAATGACGAAACTTTAGAAACTAGTTAAGTTTACATGTATTATATAAGTCTGTATATAAATTCTCTATCTATGTAATTATTCTATGAAAGTAATTAGTCTATCAATTGTATATGTGATATGTATTATTATATGATATAAATCTGTATATAAACTATGTAATTATCTAGATCTAAGAATTGTATATACTATATATTGTGAAATGAAGACAGTTAAATAAACCAGGCATAAATTTACATTATATTGTTTCATTTAAGAACGATCTCAGTCTCTTTTACACATACATTCCAATTTAACGAGAGTAGATCAAAAGTGTTATGTTAATAATAAATAAAAGGGATAAATCTGATTCATAAACGTAGAAGCATGGCGATTATTAAGAGATATTTACCCCTGACCTGATTTATAGCGTATAATCTATGGTATAATTCAATCCCTCTTTCATATTTTCAATGATAGCTATATATTAAGCTCATATGTATATATGGTTGCCTACTCGAAATTCTTTGATTTTGTTATTTTTAATTTCGATCTTTGATAATAATGTTAAGCGTTTTTAATTAGAACAAATAATTTAATAAATTTAATTAGGGTAATTAGATTTATGTAATTAAATAATAATTATGTAATAAATAATCGCATCTCCTCTATGACAATAACTATACATTAACCCATATGTTCGCATGTATACATGGTTGCCTACCCGAGGTGTGGTTACAGAACCGGTTAACTCCCACTACTATCAACTATTGCTGATCTGTATAAAACATAAAAAAAAATTCTGAGAGAACTTGAAAAGCATTTATATATAATTTGGTAATCTCATATTCTTCCTGTATATCACGCTTAATATGTAATATACTAATTCGATATTTTATGTACATAAAATATCAAATTAAAATTTAATTTTATAGATTTACTACATACGTAAGTATAATTTATGCAAAAAGCAAAACTTACCTAATGTTAAAAATAAAAACTTCCAAAAGTCTCTAATCCAGCGAAAGTAAAATTATGCACAACCGAGATAACTGAACAAAAATTAGCAAACGAATGAAGAAATTATATCTAAAATGTTTGCAAAGATTTTGCATTTCCTCAGTAAAACACGTGTTTATTTTACTGAATGACCCAAAAAGGCTAATAGTTTCTGTAAAAAGCAATAAGATAATCTCGATCCGCTCTTTGGGTATCTTGATACCCTTGCCGTCTATCCAGATGTGTACTTATTTAACATTTGTTGGAAATTATTTGGTTAGTTTCAGATCAAAGCACTTTGTGAAGTATGAATATTGACACTTTCCAATAATTATAAAATTTTGATAAATCTCATGCAATTTTTTATTTGAACACCTAAATCAAGGGGGCGATCGCTCCGAAATTTGTCGCCTTAGGCCCGGGCCTCTCGGGTCTATTGGATAATCCGCCGCTGAACATGAGATAAAATGTTGATCTATAACTATAGACAAAGTGGCCATTCCCTAATTGCCCAAAATTGGAAGGATTGTTTTTAGTGATTTTTAAGTCAAGTGGTTATAAAGATATTAACTATTAATATTAATTAATTAATAAGGCGAAGAAGGCGCCCACCACGGGCGCAACTGGGTTTGGGCCGCAAAACAAAGGGTACCGACCCGGTTGAGAGTTGCGTGTTTTTTATTTTACTTGACCATTCTACTCTACATGAATCAACACCGACTTTCACTGGCCATTTTTCGTGTCCTGACCAATTAGACAGAGACACGTATTATTGCGCGCACATCACAATCCCTGTCTTTCTTACACTCCTAGCCCGCGTTCACATGAGGCGAAAAGCTCAGCCAATCAGAACGTCAGGAGAAATCAGGTGACGTTGATACGACGCACGTTCTGATTGGTTGAGCAAGTTACGTCGGATACATTACGTTGCTTTTTCCCGCCTCATGTGAATGCAGGCTCATTCAAGAACGATCTATACTGTGTAGTGTGTAAGCAAGGTGCTACCGTCTTTGTTGGTTGTTCCTCGTTCATAAGATCAGCTTATGAGAAGAAACATTAAATTATGACGATATAATAGATGTGTTTGCAAATAAAAAAGCGAGGAAAATTACTTTATAAAATAGGCTGAACTGTTTTTATTATATTATTTTAACATATACCTATGCTTTGTATTTATTTTATTTTGTCGTCATTGAATATGAATAAAAACTCGCCTTTCTCTTAAATTCCGACAAATACGATGAAGGGAATTACATTTTATTCGTTTGTTTAAAATATTAAATATAAAATTTCTATTCTAAGATTAATTTTAAAATACTATGTTTCAAAATTGAGGTTATGTAGTTTATGTGCACATTTCTAAAGAACTGCCAATGGAAATATCTTATTCCAAAATCTGACGCGTCTACTCCGCCATATTGAGACCCCATCCCTGTCGTAAGTGGTAGATGATTATATGATGTAGTATGTATTTTTATATTTAAGATTTATTCATACAAATACCTTGACAAATACATTATTGTTTATACAGCCAACTCACTTTGATGAGGTTAATAGTATTTATTTCATTTCGTATTTCAAACAATTCTTTATATACCACAATTAGTAATATAAAGTATATCTTGATCTCCGTTGTCAATGATACCGGAGTTCAAGACGTTCTTGATCTCCGTTGTTGTTGGCAACGTAAATAATTTGATGTTGCATTATAGCCACATGCATGCATGCATACTGCTTTTTATCTCCTTAGTTACGCGTATGATGACACAGACAAGGCAACTTGCTTCTTTATACAGTAAATTCGGATGGATTTTAAAAGGGAGAAATTAGGATTGAAATACGAAATAAAATAAAACAACTTATGCAATACGGAGATCAAGCTTCTTTAAATCCTCGAAGATGTTATAACGCCTCGGCTGGCGCCTCGGCGTTATACATCTTCTTGGATTTAAAGTATCGCTTGATCTCCTAATTACATAATATATATTAATATATTGCATTTAGTAAAATTTAACTTGTTACATTAAAATTTTTAATTTTGTTGTCATTATTGGGTTACGGAAAGGTGCAAGTCAGACACTTGCCACAGGCGCTTCTTACCCTTGTTACGGCACTAATACTATACACAGCCTTTGTTTGTTTGTTCCATGCTTACCTATAACCTATAATCTATCTTCAGGCCCAGGTATCCAAGCAAAGTAACTGTTGAGTTCTGTAGGTAGCATTAACTTATTCTTAAAAGTAAGTGTTTGCAGGTTGATTGCTTACTAGTTATTACATACCTAGTATCCAATTACTTTTTCACGAAGGATCCAAACAACGATTTTTATAAGTTCCATAAATTTATCCAAATTAGTAACAAGTTCTTCGTTACCCTTCACCAATTGTACGTATATGTAACTAAGGTTGCCTACGTAGCTGGCTGAGCAATAATCCGCCAAAGGTTGTGTCCTACTTTTACTACATACAATTAGTATATCTAGTAAGAGAGAAATGGGCCAACAAATGAAAAGTTAATTTGTTTAAAGACAAGAAGGGTCATAAAATCAAGTTATTATTCTAATATATCCTACTCCATAAATATTCAACTAAAGTAGTGTGGTAGGGTAAACAGTCAACAAGCAAGTGATATTGTTATGTAAAAAAAATATAATCAGTAGCATGATATCAGTCAGTAGAATTTAAGTGGTCGAGTGTTAGCTGAAAAACGATAGATTTAATCAAAAAAGTTGTGTTTTGAATAAGATGTAAATTTTACAATGTTGAGAAATAGTGAAACTTCGTTAATTATTATTAAATAAATTTCAATTGAGCAACAGGTACGTAATATATTATTTGACTTTCATCCAAACACATTGAGATGTATAATAATTGTTAATCTATTCTGAAGATGGTATACATTAAAGGAAATATACCGAAACGTTAAAAATTATCGTCTTTTTATTAATCTGACCGATTCCCACTAATTTTTACAAAAGTACGTAATAAACTTGACATTGAATTTAGCGCCTTTCTATAAAATGAACAAAATGCGACATTTAAAATTAGATAGATTCTAATTATACAGCATTGACCTTAACTTGTCTTAATTTATTCGAATTACAATAGTAATTTGTTGGTAAGACTTTATAGACAGAGAAATCATAAGATTCCGAATCAAAAATGATTACATAGCCGTTCAAATTCTCATTTTCACTTTTAACGTACGTATAATATCTGACTACTGTATTACTTACAAATACATATAATTATTATTAATATTATCAAAATTTAATTAATATTTTTAAATAATCAATTATCACTTAAATTGTTATAATTTCTTAAAAATGTACGACTTGCTTTACTCTAGTATATTTTGTAATAACTGATAAAACTGCGCAACATTTAAATATCGTACCTACCTATTTTATATTTTTTGTCTTGATTCCAATGATATGGCTTTGATAGTGTGCGAAAAACATTTCCTTACATTTAAAATACCAAGCAAGTACTGTTGCATATGAATAGTACATATTAATTATATGACTACTTAAACACTAAAAATGATAAAAAATTAACTTTTTCAAAATTTTTTTAAAAAACAGAAAAAATGATAAAATTAAATATAGCGGTCAGACGATATACGTTATTGATAATTTAAAAATATAAAAAAATAGTGCAATCAGAAGAATAACAACAAACAAGAGAAACTTTCACGATCGAATTGCTTTGTTTCTACACATGATTGCTTTTATGTTGCATGTCAGTTCATCTCATCTGTTGTTCTTCTTTTGAAGATGTTCTTATACTTGCGGACAAGCTTTAAAACCATTATTTTTTTTTATTTAGTACAATCAAGATTCAAAATTTTGGACAAGGAGCTCCAGCGCTCGAATTTCACTTTTTGCTTTTTGTTAACTGAATACATAAATAGCATCTTATTTCCTCTATACAGTTATAGTCTCCATGAAACTAGTATCAGCTGTAGCGACGAACATTGACCTTATTGCAAATATAAATAGTAATAAGCAAGCATTTTGTTATCTAAATGCCAAAAGAGATTATTTTATTATGAAATGCACTTTTACTTGTGTTCAATTCTTGATTAAAAATGTAGGTTTCATTAAACATTTTAAATCTTCCAGTCAGACTGCTAGTATTGTAAAGTTTCTAATAAATAATACCGGTACCTACTATATATTAATCGGATTTGTGTGAGCTGAGAGACAGATGAAGTCGTTTATCAAATTATGTAACACCTGTTACATAAGTTTTGAGAAAAATTCTAGAAGAATATTATTTAAACTCAAGAAACCTTTATTAAGTGAACATAACATAACAATAACTAATGGATATTAAACTTTAACACTTGGCTCCTATATTGCTGCTAGGGGTCCTCTATCCTCAATAAGACGAAGTTTTTGTCTTATGTGTCGCATTAAGGTTTGGACGCTTTCTAAGTCCACTTCTCTAACTTTTTGGAGAATTCTTTGGCGCAATTGTTGTTGATTTCGGGCTTCCCAACCATTATCATATACTTTTGTTGCCAATAGAGCCCAAAAATTTTAATTGGCCTTGCCTGAGGGACGTTTGGAGGATTATCATTTCTGGGGACATACGGCACATGGTGGGCTTCTAAACAGTCTAGTGTAGCTCTGGCGTAATGTGACGATGCAAGGTCAGGCCAAAATATGTAATCATCATTAGCATGGTGCTGATTAATAAAACCAATCAATTTGGATAAGCAGTTTCGAATATATACTTCAGCAGTCACTGCCTGACCTCTTACATTACCTACATAAACTCTGGATATCCCTGCCGCAGATATCGCGCACCAGACCAAAACTTTGTCAGAAAATTTGGCTTTCTGTTTGTATCTGATATCACTAAGGGTGTCTTCAATGTTATCTGTATAAAAACATGCATTTCCTGGAATTTCTGCGTGGCTAAAAGTAAAATATTTTTCGTCGTCTAGGATAATTGTCCGGTTGTTGGCGAAGTGATGACGCCTCAAAGCTCTACAGCAACGAGGGATTCTGGCCAATTGTGCGTCAGTATACTTGGGACATTTCTTCCGTTTTCTGTATTTTAGGCCTTTTCTTGCGATGCATCGAGAAATTGTGGCATTCGAGACATGGAAACGGCGGGCAAGCTTACGGGTGGAAACTCCAATGGTGTTTTTGGAACGTTCGGCTACTCTATTAGCTTGAACTTCTGTTAACTTACGTCGACGGCCTGTTTTTGGCAGGTTTACACATGGAATACCCTCTTCACATTCCCGAATTGTTCGATATATCGTAGTTTTTGAAATATTCTGCCCGCGAAAAATGTTTACTATTTCTCGTTTTTGCACCTGTCCGACTAGGTTGTAGATGGACTTTCGAATATCTATTTTATACGCCATTTCACAAATGACAAACAAAATTGTGATATGTCATACAAATTGACAAAACACCTAGCAACATATTTCTCCATAGTTGACTAGATGAATTAGTTTCACTATATCACAGAGCGCATTAAAACATTTTCCCAAAACTTATGTAACAGGTGTTAGGTACCTTTTCAAAATACACAAATAAGGGTACCTAGGAATGCATTGGTTGGAAGGATCTAGTGATTTAGCATAAGTTAGAATGAAATGTTTAAGATTTAACTTTTGCGTTGTAAGAAGTTAATGTTCGCTGATTAGAATTTAACAATTTAAAACAGCTACGGGTGGTTACAATATTGATAAAAGTCGTATAGTTATTGCATTTCGACTTTTACTATTCGATAATATTTATCTAACCTTCGGCATACTCCTATTAGTCCTACTTGAGTATACAGATACACAGTAGGTATCATCAACAGTTAAAAACTGAAATAATTCTCATATTTATTCACTATTAATTGATCAAACACAGAATGCAGAATGCAAGTTTCTCTCTAGGTAAACCTAAATAAGAATAGACTTTTTGAATTATTAACACCATGATAATATTGAATACTAAAGGTCTTGCGAGTTGTACGAGTTAATTTCATTCTTCAGTAGCGTATCTAACTTAAGCTTTCTGTTTGCCATGCAAGACTTTGGTTACACCTTCCACTTCGGGTAGCAGTAAAATAAAGATCATAACGACGTTTTGTTTGATCACTTAATACAACTTAAAATGTTTTTGTGTAGAGATACCTACGTACCTACGTGATTAACTAATGTAATCAACAGATTAATATCAACATACAAAAAATAATTTAAAAAAAGAAAACTCAGCGGTACCGGAGCTCGATGCGAAACTCAAATCGCCCTTCTACCCTAAACGAGGATTCTCACCACCAGACCACAAAGATATCTTACTAGAAACACGAATGGAAGTCGTTTCTTTATAGCAAACCTTAAAATTATTTTTTTTACTTGGGTTTTATTCTTGTTTAGCATAACATTCACCACATACGGAGTTCGTACAAACCATCGTACACCGGAGCATTTATACAAAACACAGCTTGGTATATTCATATTTAAAATATCCTGGAATCGCTCTGTAAAATCAGCATGAAGAGCGTCCAGGTGTTGGCAGTAAGTAAGTAAATCTTCCTGTTTTATCGATAATGCTGATAATGTCGGAAAGTGGCTGTATTCACCTCTTCCTAGATTTCGTTTGAATAGAAGAAGTTTTCCCACAAAAGCAGCTATGACGTTTTTTGTTTTTATTAAATTCAACTCACCACCTTGCAATTGTAAATTAACGTCATTAAATATTTTAAAAAGGTCTTCAAAGAAGCGATGTCATTTTTGGACGCAATCAAGTTTCCGCGCAGTTCATCGTCTCTGTTTTCAAGGAAGCCCCGTACTGAGACAAATAGATTGAAAAAGCGATTCAGACAAACACCTTTCAAGAGCCATCGTACTTCTGTGTGTAACAGCAAGCGATTATAGTCTTCATCATTTTCACTACAAAGTTGCCCAAACAATCTGTCATTTAATGAATTGCTTTTTATCTTGTTGACCTCTAATAACGTAATGGAGCAACGTATGCAGGCGTTTATTAAGATTTTTTGCAACCAAGTGCTGACGATGAATAACACAATGTACAGCAAGTACATTTGGTACTGCTTGTTTTAAATGCGCAATGAAACCCTTATGACACCCCGTCATTGCTGGAGCACCATCTGTAGCAACTGACAAAATATTTCGAATAGGAATTTCTTTCTCTTGAAAAGAAAACGTGCATGGTATTAAATATGGATTCTCCCTTTGTATCGGTTTCCAAATTTTTTGCAAATAATAACTCTTGACAAATTTTTTCTTCTTTTATGAATCGGACGTAAGCCAAGAGCTGTGCTTCGTTATTTGGTAAAGTTGATTCATCGAGTTGAATGGAAAATTTGGAAGTCTTTAAGTAGTCACATAATGATAGTTCAACGTCTTTACCCATTTCATCGATTCTTCTTTGCACTGTATTATTACTCAAAGGAATTTTTTTGATGATATCTGATGTCGTTTTATGGTGAAGAACAGTTTCGATTACCTCTTTGACTGCCGGCATAATTAATTCCTTAACAATAGTGTGTGGTTTTCCCGCTTTTGCGATTATTAATGAAATATTATATGAAGCTCGTAGTCCATCATCTTCTTGTTTAGAACACGATGCAAAAAGGTTTGATATAGTTGGCTGTTTTAAATATTTTTTTTCAAGTCCTTGAAAATAGGATAAATCTGTGTCCTTTTTATCAGCATGTATTTTATTCAAATGCTCTTGGAGCCTAGAAGGCTTCATTTGAAAATACTTTTTGGCAAATTAAACACATAGGTAATAATTGGTTTGTTGGAGATTGCGTAAATCCATATTTTAAATACTCAATGTTGTACTGCCGACATTTCTTCTTAGTTTCAGACATTTTGGAATTCACAATTTCAATACATTAACTGTTCAACCGATTTATAGAAAGTTATAAAACTAATGACTATAATGACTTCTTTACTTTATCAGTCACGCGCGAGTATGGATCATTGGCAAAGCACATAAAAACAATAAGACATTAGAAGAGCTATCCCTGCCTTTTAAAGATTTGATTTCGAGCACGCAGCAACTTGTATGCCTTTGTTTGTTTGCGGTGCCCCGGTGCACTTGCCCTGCAAACAGGTTGTTAAAAGTTCCCGTATTTTTAGTTAGTTTATCAATTAGAATCCGAATCAATTAGTTAGTTTATCTTTATACTTAATGCTTATTTAAATGTTTTAATGTTTATTTACGCCATAATAATAAGATAAACATCTTTGACGGCTAGATAAAATGTTTTTTCATGAAAATAGATGTATTTTCAAAGGATTTTATTATATTAAATTTCTAATTAGGTAGGTACGCCGCGACCGCCCCCTTGACTGTCATAACGCCCCCCATTTGCCTTTGGACCCGCTACCACCCCCGTTGGGAACCTATGGATTATAGTAATTCAGACATAGGCGGCGCATCAAAAATATTATAATCAAGTTAGCTATCCCTTAAGATAACATGTTTGTAAAAATCCGAGGATTGTTTCTTGTCTATTAACACAGAACAAACTTTCTTTTGTTTTAGGTATATTTGAATCACTTATTATACTAATTTATTCTTATAAAATCATCATCAATCTTTCAATGAAAAAATTTTAATAGAGCCTATAGTAGATACACTTTCCCTTTATAATTTGTCATTTTGGTGCATTTTTATACTGTTGTTTCGTCTACTTATTTGGTAGTTGAACTAGGAACTGCTATTAAGTAACTATGGAGTTGGATAGATGATGTTTGAGTTTGAACTTAACAACTTACATTTGTCACTCAATAATCCCTCTAGAAGGGCACATTCCAAACGAAGGAATGATACATCAATAGACATCATCGGCGTTAAACATCATTCTAGCTGTATGTTCAAAATGTTTTTGTTTCCATAACAATAATTCAGCTAATGTTCGGCAGAGCTAACTCTCTTTTATTTTTTCTTTTCTTTCCTTTTTCTATACTCATACCTGTTTCTTTTCCAGATGCATCTTCCTTTTTTCTTCATTCTAGATTATGGCCAGTATTGCCAATTCTCTGTCTGTAAACGTTGAAATCTCATACAGCCTTACCGAACAAATTTGTATGCTTAGACGTCACTGATACGTCACAGGTGCTGCTGATGTTTAACCATTGTTTAACTGATGTGGAACTGACACGTCGCTGATATGTGTAAATAGATCTTAAAGTAGATAAACTATTTACCTAACGCAAGCTGGTCCATTCGATGGTACAAAAAAGCTAAATGCCGAATGACAATAAAAAATGGCCATACTAAAATGAAAGCACACACTCTGAATTGGTTTTTTGACATAATAGCCACTTAACATAAGCTACTGTTCATACCATTATCTCATTTCTGAACCTTTTCAAAGATTTCCGGTACTAGAGTTAATGGTTTTGGCAATTTTCCTTTAATACACCTTGTTAAATTTCTGTTTTGGTAGAATTTTTTGGTGTACATAAAGAGATAAATACTACTGTGGAAAATCTGGCTTATAGGCCTAGCCTAGCTTCTATTGTCGCTGTTATGAATAATCACGCAAAGATGTGTAAGAAGAAAATACCATAAAAATAGCAAACTTCGAATTTTGTTCTGGATTGTTCATCTCATTTCTTCGTTCGTATGAAAAACGTTTCTAACCGGACAAAACTTCGCTATCATAAAGTCAAAGGTACACTAATGATGTAGCTAATAAAAGTACCGGTTGAATTGAAGAAGAAATACAAAAGCTCAATGGCGGATTCAGAAACTCTCCCAGGAAGGAGTTTCTAAAAAATTGTTTTTTTTAGTAAATCTTATACTGCTAATCGTTTCTGGGCCGTATCTTTTTGCATGCATACAGGGCCGCGTCTAGACATTTAGTCGGTTGCTGGTTGGTACTGGTTTATGGACATGTCTGCAACATAAAACGGTCGTAGAGGAGATAAACTACAATATCTGAAACTTTTAGTTGGATCTTTAGTGAATGATATGGAAATAGAGTTCATTCAAATTTTAATGTCGTTTGATATGCCAAAAATTGATTTTTCTAAATCTTCCGTATCACCTACTTTCCACATAAAATATTTAAATCCGCAATTCATTTGTACATAAGAATAAAAGTTTCGATAAAATAGGAAGATGGACTTAGAATATTTCAATAACAGTTGAAAAAATGAATTTTTATCAGTTCGAATAATTATGCAAATAAATATGTTGTGTAGATAATATAAATATACACAATTTTAAAAAGAAAACGACACTACAGCTATCCCAAAAAAGGACCCGTAGCAAACATATGTGAAGTCACAGCTTAATACAGGTGGTGTATAAACTGTTACCGAAAATTCCATTATAAATGCACAAGATGTTTCAGAGAACTTTCGTATAAATTGAATGTGTGATATTACTACTCATCAATAGAAACATGAAAAAAATTGATAAAAAAGTACATTTTTGAAGAATGCTGGAACGTATCACTACCTACCTTACATATAAGATCAAATACCGTGTTGAACAAACTTAACAGTATAGGTTTAAAAAAATATATTTGTGCAATTATACGCATTGCCAGTATCACATTTTATTTTGTTTGTGATTTTAGTCTGTGTATTGAGAATGAGTGATGACTGAAAAAATTGAGTGTTTACAAACATACAATACTTTATTATCGCATTAGCGACAAGTTTTGTTTAGCTCTAAAGCAACCTCGGTATTGACTTGAAAACGAAATACTACCATAAACAACTCATATAGGTCCATGTCCGTTTTGTTCTAACATAAACGGGATAGCCTTGAATAACTGTTAATTATCCATTGTGTTATAGGTACATTTCTTTAAACATGGAGAATAATTAATTAAAAATAGATTTAATTAAGTCCGCAACTTTTCTTGCATCGCCAAACCTATAAAATTCAAAACAATACTGTAAAGTCTACTTTATGGAAGAAGTGACGACCACATTTAAAGTATATAAACATTAGCTGACATAGTGAGTTTACATAAACTGAATCGGACGAAACGAAAATAATAGTCTAAGATTTACTTATGAATGAGCGGTTATAATCCTGTCATTCATGAATTGACAAGAAGCTTTTTTTCATTTACCCTTTCTAAGGATTTTGAAATTCAAAAAATGACAAATTGTTATAAATCGCAAAAAAATATTTTTACGTACCGAAAGTTTACCCATTTGTGGAGAACTGTAAATTATTGACACTGGCTCATTGTAGGACATTCTCCCCTATTATATTATTTTTATATTAATTTATTTGTTATCATCTTTGTAAATAATAAATCATTCTATCTTACTTTTTATAATTGTTGATTATTATTGATATTTTTACAATAAAAATTTATTATTACTAAAAGTTTAGTTTTTTAGTGTTAACAAAATAATTAAACAACTTTGTAAATAAACAAATCAGACTCGCTGTAAATAAATTAATAGATTTTATAATAAAGTGGAAAAAAGCTTAAGATATTTATTTCTTAAAATAGAAGAAACGATAGAAGTAAAACGGCTGTTTAATAATCTTTTGTACCAACTCCAATAAAATAAGAAACTCACTTGAAAATATAAGTTTTTATTGTTTGTTATACAATGGTGGCATTAGCTTTAAAACTGATGATATCTGCGGTATTGTTTGTAACTAATGGAAAAAGAAACTGTGCTCAGAAGTCTACGTTGTTTCTTTTACTTGACTTGTTAAATGTGTTGCCTACTCGAGTCATGTAATCTGCTAAAGCCTGTATCCAACTCCAACTGTGTCTTTTAACCAGTGACCACCAAACCCACTTTTCAAAAATATTTTGTTCGCGGTCATTATGAAAGCTAGGCACTAATGATATCAAGCTTTGTTTGTTACATTTTATGTATGTATACTGTCGCTGTTCAGAGGATACTATTCTTAGATGAAACACCCTGTTTAGTATTTCAAGTCTAGCATGCGGTATAACGTTCCATACAAGTTGGCATGAAACACATCGTCTTTCTCCCATTCTTAGCGGACAACATATTTGTTATTCTTATTACATGAAATGAATTATTCAACAGTAAGCATTCTTCAAATTCTAAATGTTTAGGTGACACTATAAGATACGTTAATTGTTATTTTTTAAATTTATTGTTGGATATGTGTTAGAGTAGGTATTTATTTTTTAATATTAACTGAATAAAGCTGGCTCTAAGGCATATATGTACCTTATTTACACACTTAATTACGTTGATTATGAAAAAGAATAATCAGAAACGCTGGTATTAATAATCGTTATTATGTATAATTTGCGGCCTAACAAATTATGTTATCGCTACCTCCACTACTTATTAAAATATAAAATTTTCTGCTTACAACCGTCTTTAATACTAGCAGGCCTCAATTACTCTTGCATTTTTAGATTTTATAATAATTTGTTGGATTGTTCGTATAATTAGTTCAAACACACATGGTTAACTGATAAGGTGATAACACGGAAATCTTAGTAAAGTGCAATTTTAAGATAGTTATTCGGAATTGCTACATTAGTTTATTTACATTTATTTTACAGGCTGTGAATAATACTACAAGGAATTAGTGACTATTACGAGAACACTTAAGATGGGGAAAATTAATAAAAAGTTGCTACCAATCAAGGCCCATTTCTTCTTTTTTATGGCAGGTAAGTGTTGCCTCTTTTTTTGTTACAACCTTTAGTTAATAACAGACGAAAAGTGGCCAGCGACAAAATATAATACTGTTTACGGCTAAAAATCTTCGAACTCTTTTTACGCTATATTTAATATTAGAGTGTGTGCTATTTTAAATTAAGTAGATTAGGCGTTGCCCAATGTCCACTAAGGGCAAGTCTTGAATTTCATTTATTTAGTACATCATTTAATATATTTTTAATGCAACACCTCTTGGTAATTCCCTGCACTACCACAACGTTGCAGTACAAAGTACGAGGACGACTAACTATATACATATAGTATACTAACTTCGTAATTTACAAAAACAGCTATATGCAATATCTTACATGTGTTTTAATAAAATCAATTAAAAGGCATCAATAAAATCTTTGTTAACAGTCCAGTAGTGACCAAAGCGGTTGATTACAGTATTAAAGGATTCTTTAGAGTGCTTCAGATTTTCAGATCTCTTTAGATTATTCCTTACAGACTAAGTTAGCTTGCTAAGATGTTTGATCAGAGTACTTCTAGTCTGTCTGCCTGTGTTGCCGATTTACATGACACACCTGCCTTCATATCTTACAGGCACGCTCCCCTTGGGTAGGAATTGGGGTACGCTCAATTGCGCGGCACTTATGTGAGTGCTGTCAGTTGTCGTTGATGGGAGCGAGATTGCTATGCATCCTCTACTAGCCATCCAGGCTAGTATCGAAGCTATTACGTGCTCGGGGTTTACCTCTTTTTGATACCTATCCCTATACCCTTAGTTTGGCAGGGCGACTATGATATCCGTTAGTTTGGAGATGGGTGGTCGCAAGTCATGGTTGAACTCTAGTATGGAAAGATTAGTTTGGAGTATCCCGCCAGTGATCCCCTGATAACTAGCCTATGGGAGATCGTGTTCCCTAGAGATTCTCTCGTGTAGTTCAAAAATTGAGTCGGCTACTTTGAACATTCTCAGTTGTCTTTGGGCTCTTTAAGGTTCAATGGGTCGCAGAGTAGGCAGGTTTTCTCCAGCCCCTAAGTAGGATGGGGTACTCGAGTTCCGAGGTTTAACGTAGGCAAGTCACATATATCACAACACAATCCCACAAGCAGAGCTTACACTGCCCCATAGATTCCATTCCATGTGAAAATTGTACTCACCCGATATATCAATTAAAGGTCTGGTGTTCCTAGTGACAGAGTTAAAAGTAAATACTTAGCGGTTACTGCACGGAGGTGGAGTTATATTTTGGCGTCAACATTCCTTAGGGTAGTGTCCTAGGATAGGCTGCCGTACTGGTATGTATTCAATATTTCAAAATTTTAGTGTTTCATAAATCAAAGATTCAAATATCTACCATGTGCAAGTTTTAAAGACTCATGGCCGGTTTCAGAAAGCTTGATTAATAGTCCAGTCAAATTAGAAAAAATAGCGGAAAGTTGAGGGAAGTCCATGGATCTTTCCATA
Source organism: Agrypnus murinus (assembly GCA_929113105.1). NCBI lineage: Eukaryota > Metazoa > Arthropoda > Insecta > Coleoptera > Elateridae > Agrypnus > Agrypnus murinus. The sequence continues at coordinate 72,009,790 of OV816024.1, forward strand.
GGCCTTCTTGGAGGGCTGTTAAATAACCTCCTAAAAGTCACCGTTTGTAGGTGGCGAGCTTGAGGAGATAATGAGGGTAAACCACGCCCCCTAACGGTTTTTGTCTTTTTTCTCGGAAACTATTAGGTTTATCGAGATGAAGGAGGTTAGGTAAATTAAAGTTTATTTAAATGTCTACCAGAAATGTTCAAATGTTTTTTCGTGTTCGCCTTCTTTTTGTGTTATCGAAGAAAGAAGATATGTCATACACAAATGAGCAATTTGCTCCAGTAAATCTGCTCAAGGAACTTTCGGAGGTAACGTTTTGTGATCTCATATTCGATCGGATGCGATCGTCGTCCAGTCGTATTTTACCTTAGCATCTCTTCGGCAAAATCCATCTGGCGATTTTATCGTTATCTTTGGTACCAGTCGGATCAAAGTTTCGTATTGGCAAATTAATTCTTAGGAGAGTACACTGTGCTAGTACAATTTTTGTATCCAACCCAATACTTACAAGGTATTTCGCTTTTTTAGAAATCCTTATAATTTCCTTAATTTCTAAGATCTTGGTATTCTCCACATTAATTTACCTAACCTTCTTCACCTCGATAAACCTAATAGTTTCCGAGAAAAACGACAAAGACCGTTAGGGGGCGTGGTTTACCCTCATTATCTCATCGAGCTCGCCACCTACAGACGGTGACTTTTAGGGGATTATTTAAGAGCCCTCCAGGAGGGCCTATGCAGAAATCCACGGACTTTCCTCAACTTTCCGCTATTCATGAAAATTTGTTCTAAATTGACTGGACTAAAAGTTCTGATTAACTTAATTGTCATTAAATTCAAAATTCAGAATTTCATTGGTTGAGATTTAACAGGCCTTAAATCTTATCCAATCATATTTCTAGATTTCAAATTTAATCACAATTAAGCATATCATAGCTTTGTGAAACCGGCCATCAGTGTTTTAGAATCTCAAACTTAAGGAATTTAGCCATATTTCAGAGCTTAAAAATGTTTAGGACTTTTGGTCTGCAAAGTTTAATCGATTTGGTATTTAAAATTTAATTGCGATTTTTCAGGAATACTTTCTACGGTTGACAGTATTATAGTTAAAAGTTTGAAAATTTTAATTTATGTATGATTTAGGATTTATTGCATTATAAGACTCGGAGAATTTCTGAAATGAAATTTCACAGTTTTAGATTTTTCAGAAAATTTATATTTTGTCCTGTGTATTTTTGATGCTAGTGGTACGAGTTTTGCCTGCGTATCGATATTGAAAGCGCCACGCGCATTTCGTTAACCTTGAAGGCTGTCTGAGTGTGTTCAGGGGCGGGTATGCATGCTGGACAACGGGTAACAAGTTCATTTTAAAGTCATTATAAGTATATAAGAGTCATCAACAACACAATGTTGGGATCCTTTGAACATTTTGTTTTTTCTGCACAAATTAACACACAAGAAAATTCTACTTTTTGGTTCACTTTCTTTATTGCCACGTGGAGAACTGTCTAGGTTATGTGGTCCCCATGCGTGTATAAACGAACACCTACGATGGATAGATATGCACAAGTCTACGCGCACACAAACTGCAAGTGTTGGTAGTTGATAGAAAAGTATGCAATTATTACCACCAAAAACGGCCAACATAAGTGAAACATCTGATTTATCTCCTGTAACCTGTGATATCAGTAAACATCAACAGTTTTAAGCATACCAGTACTATATTAGAATCTAGTAGATAGTTTTGTACTACTTACTGATGTCGGCTTATAGTAGAGTTTAAGTTAAGCGTACACTATGGCTTCTAACATTCTTCGCCGCGAAATCGTTAATTTACAATATGCATCTCGACAGAGACTTTTGATCCGCAAAAGCGAATATTAATTGTAAACAATTGCTCTAAAATGTTTGAAAACCGAAAGGTCAGACCAGGGGTAGGTATGGACCTCAAGCCTGCTTTGTGAGTGAATGAATTAATGTTGATTATGAGTATAGTATGAGTTAATGTAATCTTGTGATTTTAATTTTTTTTAAATTTTATATTCCAATGCTTTTTTTCTCGCGAAACACTCTGTCTCTCAGTGCCTAAACAGTATTTAGATATATTACAGTGATGATGATGATGATGATGAAATGTATACATTTATAAGGCTGCTTAATAGAGAAAGTAAGAAACATTATTTTCTCTTTGCGAATGAAGCTGTGCTTTAGGCTTGCGATTTGTCATATGATTTAGTGCGAAATCCATTCTCTAGACACAAAATGGAAATTTTTGTCAAATCCCTATCGACCTAATAACCTAACCTAACCTAACTAGAGATCCTTGATAATAATTAAGATAAGAGATGAGACATGATGAACCAGAAACCAAGGCCCACCTGACTTGTCAATTTATTTATTTCTTATTTTGACAGCGTGCTAGCTTGGTGTCATGTTACAATTTTGTTATTATTCAATTCAAAATTTAATAATTATTCAAATGTTGAAAGAAAAAGAATAACCAAAACTTTATTCCACTACATTAGCATTATGCATATAATCATTTAACATAAATCAATATATGAAATATTTAACCTAAATAGGGAAGAGTGGTGCACGTTGAGACATTTATCTTTGCACATGAATTATATACCCATTTAATAGGATCTGTCAACTTTCTAATATACAATTTATAGCACGTTCATTAATTATTCGATATACGGACCCTTCTGAACCCAGGTAAACCAATTATATTGAGTTGTGGAGGATAACTTAGAGAACAATAATCCGAAAAAACATTGCGCCGGTCGCCGGTAATTAATAAGAAAAACAATGTTAAAATGCTATTTTGAGGTTAGAATGTTATGATGTTAGGTTACAGTTAGTAAGAAAGTTGGCTGTATTTACGTGAAAATGGCTTAAAAATGGTGTTTGTGTCATCTGATAAGAATATTTCATAATTTTTACCTGTTTTTATGACGTTTTTCGAACGAAGACTCGTAGCGCTTGGTATTTCCGTATGTATGCATGTACGGTAGGGGTCTGTATATCGAATAATTACCGCACGTTCATTTGTATACGAGATGGCATGTAGAAATTAAGATAAAGTTACATACGTTTTTTGGAAAACATTTTTTCAGAAGTTGCATTTTTCTGAACTTGCCCCATAGCGGGGCACCTCCGGACAACACACGGGGCACATTCGTACATAATTAATTAAAACACAACAATAATGTCAAATAATTATTTTAATGACTATTTACTTATTTTTTCAATAAATACAAAAAGTTATACCCTACTCTATTGAATGTTAAGATTATGGAAGTTAACAGCAAATTTCGGAAATCCTGAATCCTGACTAATGATGATTTCCTCCCGTTTCACAAGTAAAAAATCGTCTGTTAAGGGAAGACAAATCCTTCATGCCCTTTCTTCCTCATGAATTCGACATAGTAGGCTGGCACCATATCCTCAGTAATCACCTTTTGAACTACCCCCATAAGGTATTTACAGGTTTTCTTCGTTGCAAATTTTACAAGAATGTAATTTCCTATGGCTAAGCTTTCATCATCTAGTTTATCCTGTAAGGGGCCACTTTTTTCATTAGTCTTTATCAAAAAAACTTCCATATCAGAATCGTCAGAATTGACGAACTTACTTTTCTTTTGTGTGATAGGTTCTTCTAAATCAGAGCAATCAGTCAATGACTCATTCATTGAATTCACTTTAATCCTCAGAAAGTCGAATATTTCATACAGAATGCCACTTTAGATTTTGCATTCTTCTGTCCAACGTGCTAATTGAAGGAAAGGGTAAATGTAGCTGGAGTAAAATGTTATAAGCACTTGCTCCACAAGTAAATCTAAGTTGTAATGCAGCAGAAACTTTTTTATTTGACCAGGGTACAAAGCGATTACTATCACGTTGCATTCCATCAATTTGGTCTGCACTAAGAATCATAGGTTAAATTGACTAATTAGCGACAACTGTCAAAATTGAAGTTTAAACAAAAAATTCAGTTTGTTTTCGAGTTAAATCAGAAAGTCCATGGATTCTGGTTCCAACCAATAAGAACGGGCGTCCAACATGTCTCATCTCTTATCTTAATTATTATCAAGGATCTCTAAACCTAACCTGTCTATGGCTCCCTCTCGTCAGCTTTACCTGATTTTCTCAACGTTCCGGTAGATCAATTTTGGTACCAATCGATTTGTATCGTCGAATACTACAAGAATCAATTTTCCTCAAATATCCTTACTCCACGAAGTTTATTACATCCCCCATTACCTTGATCATGGCTGGATTTTGCACCATGATAATGTCCCTTCTCATGGTCCGCAGAATTGGATGTAGACCTAATATTAAACTCTCCCTACTCCTCTAACGTTGTTTATACTTTCCAGAGGCAAAAAAAGCTTAAAGACCACAGATTTGAGTCAGACTTGGAACTCAAAAATACTGTAATGGGTATACTTGATAGACTATCAAAGAATAGCTTGTTAGATGTGTGTGAAAAGTGGATAACGCGATAGGGAATACTTTGAAGGATATTTTATAAAATATATATAGTTTTTATAAATTTTTTTCTCGTGTTGTACCGAACCAGTCTCATTATTTTCCGTTATATTTATGTAGTAATAGTGTAACATTTATTTTTCCGTATTTTGTTCTTTTACTGAAAGGGTCCTCGTATGACTCAAATTTCTCACCTAATACTCACCTTTCGAAATATTTATTTTAAATATTTTGTGGGTTTTGAAAATTACTATTTTCTCTCTTTATAATTTTTATATTGATGGCTTTTATGGTTGCATATATTTAAATGTAGACTCCCTGAGTTTATTTTTAATTATTAGTAATTTCCTTTTGAATATTATTGTTTAATGGATTTTCTTATTCAAATTTGGATATCGTTATCAATGTTCCTTGGTGGGAATGACGGCCAGGCGCGTTTGATCTTTCGAGAGGAGGATTCGCTCTCTGTTGTGCGTGCTGGAAAGACCTCTCTTCGGAGGATTGGTTTTTGGTCACGTTTTTGACCAAGCGTCTTCATTAGAAACTCTTTTAATAAGCAGCTGAACGGAAATAAATTTCTCGGTGAAGAACATCCATAACTATTTTGTTTGGCCTTTGATTGTTGCTGAGGAATTTCGTTGATGAAGATTTCCCTTATAAAGGTACGTCTTTTTGCAGTCTATTCAATCTTTTTCCAAATTTTGTTTGAGTTTTTTCTATTATTCAACTACGATTTTAGGGAATCTAGGCTACCCTGTAACATTACGCTTACTCATATGCACCTATTTGTGCAGCCGTTTTGTCAAAAAAAGGGAATCCAGTCTTCCTGGAGCACGGCTGAATCACACCTTCATCTCTGAGACGTTATCGTACGCTGAATAGGCCAAGTAGCCAATTTTCGAGGCTATACGTATCCGCAGTCGGCATCATCCACCGTAGGATTACATCAGACTAACCATCAATAGCATTTTCCTTTGTTGGTATTTTTTTTATATTATTTAAATTTGCCTAATTGATTCTTCGAATCAAGTTAATAATTTCATAAATCTTACATTTATCTAATTATAGTTAAAGATAATAATTTATATTAAGGTTTACGAATCTATAGCGTAATAATAATTTTATACATGAAATTTTTCTGATATCGCTTTCTAGTGATAACTTAAATTTTTATTGCATTTTATTTGTGCCAATTTATAAATGCTACGTTTAGATAAATCGTCGGTATCAATTTTCAAATTTTTATTAAATTTATATTGTTTAAATTAAAGAAAAGGTTTAATTAAATTTTTGCATATTTTTTAATAGATTTATTAATTCATTTTAGAGGATTACAATATGTAACAGAAATAGTACTATATCTGAGTAATTAGATTTATTTACATATCTACGTTCACATTGATCTTTTTATTTCTTTATTTTGCTCTACATCTATTTTTTTTTAATTTTGTGTATATATGTGTTACTATTAATAAATGCATTTAAAATTTGTGCTTCTTATTGTTGAGGAATAACACCACCATACCTAAAAAAAATAAAAGATAATTTATGCTAAATTGTTTAAGTAATAGTTGTTTAAAAATAATACTTACCAAGAGAAATAGGTTCTCCCGCTTTCCTATTTTGTTCAAGTTATCTTGTGCATTAAAAAAGCTGGATGGCGCCCTTTTTTTTCTTTGCTTCATACTCAGTGGACCCACGTATCCCGCTCACCGATGAAAAGCTGCCGCACGCCAATGCGTAACCTTTTCCGCAAGTAAAAAAAGGTTACAATAGATTTAAAATTGTTGGATTATTATTATAATAAGAATTACAGCTAAGATATTATAACTAAGATACTGATACTACGTACACAATACAACCTTGAGACACACGCGCTGTCTTTTGTAAATCTATGTAAAATATTTGAATAAGTTATTTAATAATGATACATAAATAGAGAGGAAGATAAATGTAATAATTACTATTTAAGCCAATCTCTTAGACGTAGACTTAAATGCTACAAATGAAAATAAGATTTTAATAATAATTAAGTAAATAAAACTAATCAAATGTCGAAACAAAGTGAAATACAAAGACCATTGTTTCCGAATTTCGATAGCTCTTGCAGCATCTAGCAGAGATAGTTTGGAAACTTGTAGTTCCCAACCCAACTTATAATTTAAAATATCTTTGTCAAGCCATATGTACAGACTTTTGCAGCAATCTCGCCTAGTACTAACTGTTAAGTATATTACAAAATACTAAGCAATTCGACTATATGTAGTTGCTACATAATCCAATGCACACCTACAGTTGTTAAACCTTTTGCCGTTACAATTCGATGGGTTGTAAAGTGAAATAAGTAAGAAAAACTTTAAAATTTTATCATTACAATATAATGTTGATGTAACGATTTGCATTCTGAATATTGAAAATACTTAAGTTAGTAAGATAGGTATCGAGAATATTGTAAAAATTTGGAGAGTACACTAAGGAAATGTTTTCTCCATTCCAGGAATTGTTACATTTTATAAAAGCCATTATCTAATTAAGGAGCTAGATTTGGTGTGAGTTTTTTAATAAAAGAATATTTACAATAACTAACATCTAAAAGTAAAACTAATTAAAACACAAATTATGCACTATCGTTAAACGAACTTAAAAACATGTATTTAACACTACAAGATCATTTACTTAACATGTACAGTTATTTATTTCTACTGAAGTCCATTTATTATTTTTCGTGCGGTCGCAGCATTTATATCGGTGTAGAATTATCGGAACATCTAAAAACTCTTTGGAGTGTTCGATATACACGGCGTTTCCTAATTAATTACATTAAGTAAGACATACTTGCACTTTCCTGGGTGATAAGATTTTTGATTTTTGTTTCTGTTACGTCAAAAAAAGTACGAGCCCCATCTCATTGAAGTTTGCACACTTCTATTTCTGTTAAACATCGCCCAGTAATTTTCACCATAAATCGAATTTGTCGCATCCATGGTATGTAGTGTATATGTATGTCTTCTTGATGTTTGTTTGTATGGACAAGACATCAGGATGATAAATATCTGTCGTACCTCTTGGCACCGATTGAATGATCATATAGCCAACACTTCAAGGATTTAACCAAAGTATGTTTGTTATTTTTAAAAGTAACTTTTTGTGTTACTTGATTGTTTAGTACATTTAATTCTTATCAGCCAGGAAATGTTATTAAGTTAATCACAATTTAAATAGACGCGTTGATAGTAAGAGAGTTCAAGTGTATAGATATACATATATACCTATCAGATTTACAATCTTATGAGACCATTATTTTTGTATGACATACGTATGTTGCAAAATTTATCTGATAAATTAAACAAAAAATGCTATACTTTGTATTTTAATAACACTAAGTAGTGATGCAGAATTTACGTTTGTGAATAAATTATTGTTGTAAAGTGTGACATTACAGAAAGTGAATTTATATGAAGTATAATAAGTCTAAATGATAAGGTACATTCAGGAAAATTTGTTACTGGAAATTTTATTCATACTCTCGTCTGTTTACATACACAACATTTATTTATTAGTTTAAAAATAACACTCATAGTAATAATAAAGTATTTATAAGGACTGCTTTCTATCTTAAATTTTATTAACTTTTTAACTTTCTGTTAACTAAAATACAATAAGGCTTGATCTTTCTATATAAATAAATAATACAATAATAAACATGGGCACTTACTAAATCCGCCGAAGTAGTAATTTGGAGCTGAAGATTCACACGTCATAAAGCTTCAGAAAATCTGAAAATTGGATTTATTTTAGATTCTACTTCTGAAACTAATTTTACACTGCCTAATAACAAAGTTTGCTATGCAGCTGTTTTAGAATTATCTATGTTAGAGCTCTAAAATATGTTAATATTCTTCTATCGCTATTGATTGTTTGCATTAATGAGAACTTGTCACAATTTAAGCTATTTTGACCTAAATATTGTATCTAATACTGATTGTATAACTAATTAAGTGCTTTAACGTGACTTAAACTAGAACTTTAGTATTTTAGTACTGAAATTGTAGCAGAGCATATACACATAGTGTGCGTACCAATAAAAACAATATAATACCCTAGGTATTTCTCTTGGTAGATTTTCAGAAAAATTCGAAAACGTGTCAACTTCAATATCGAGGCAGACACAGTACGGCGTAAATTTATTGACTTTACTTAAAGTTCTTTCTCTGACAGCCACCCCCTAAAAATCACAAATGCATATGTGGTCACGTGATAGCTCATTTGAAACAGTTTTCAATTTTGGATATGACTATCATATTTCTTTTGTTTTATTCTACCTACTGAGCTTTCAATAGTCTTTTATCGAGGAACTAACTAACAGAAGCAACAAAATGCAGAGGTTTCGAGTGCAATCTGGAATTAATTGAAGATTTAGTCAATCCACACATCGCCTGGATATTAGAGAACAAAGAAAGCCGTTCCGTTCCGAAATTCTACTTAGGTTTGAAGAAGATAAAGCATCTTCTTCAAACCTAAGTAGAATTTCGGAACGGCTTTCTTCGTTCTCTAATATCCAGGCGATGTGTGGATTTACTAAATCTTCAATTAATTCCAGATTGCACTCAGTTAAGTTTTCATTAAAAAACAAGGATCCAACAATGTGGTCACCTAGGATACCATGCCAAACGTTTAAGTTTAGGGACCTTTGAGTATTACTTGCAGCATTATAGTATGTGGATTTCTTTCAGCCGAATATCTACAGTTGGGTCTGTAACCGTTCCAACAAGTGAAGATGTATATTGATTGGAAAAACAAAACTTGCATAGTAGATTTGAATGTTCAATAAGACGTTAACTTAACAATTTACAAAATTGGAAACGTCGATCAGGATCGTCTTCATTCAATTCTTGAATTAATCTCACGATGTCATTGTATGGAAGTAAATCGAAGAAGTCATTTTGAACAACTCACAAAGTAATTAAGCCGTTTAGTTGTGCTAAAATTTCGTTAATAATAATTTCTTGAAATACCAGTGTTATATTTTATTTCGGATTCTCTGAAACCTCAGAATTGGGAGATGTGTCAAATGAGCTACCACGTGACTATATGACATTTGAGATTTTTAGGGGTGGCGGCTAGAGAAAGGCGATTAAGTTAATGAATTGTGTACTGTATTCTGTCTACCTCAATATGACACTTGATGTGTTGCTGATTTTTCTAAAAATTTACCAAGACGGTGAATATTTAGGATGGAGAGGTTTTATTGGAAGGTCTCTGAAGTTATAATATGTTATACAATCTATATTAAAATATATGGTGCAAAAGTTTTATCGTTTCTGAATGTGAAAATTATTCATTTAATATTTTTTGGGATACCTGAACTTACGTGATTATTTATATAAGTAGCAACGATTCCGCTAAATAACCGTTTATGTAATTGTACGTAGCAACGGCAGCTAAAGCTCGACAATCACAACCTAGATTTTTAAATTTTAACGATTCTTGTGGAATTTTGTGTTCCTTTTTAGTAGAAAACATGCCAAAAAAAATTCGAGCAAAATCGGACAATATTTAGGACTGCCTCAAGAGCTTTGAAATTTAACTATATAAATCTTATATTGTACTAACAAAAATAATTACTTGTCAGTAGTCTAGTCATTAGTCAGTACTCACTGCTCAGTGCTCATTCATACTATCACACATTCGATTTCTTATGTTTCTTATCGATTTATTTTTACATAGTACACAATTTAATTAGTTATTTTACTTACTGTTGGATCATAAATAAGTATTAATCATAATAACCATTAAGCAATAATAGGCTATATTTGTAGAATAAAACACTAAACAGAGTTCATAGCACACAACTGTTTAATTCATAAACAATTAAACACAGTCACTAAACACTACAGTTCACTAAACAGTTTTTAAAACACTAAACAGTTTATAATTCAGCTTTCGGGAAAGAGCGTACCTTTATTAGGGTTCGGAAATCGCTTGCGGTGATTCTCCACCATTTGGTAGAGACATTGTTTTTGTTCCTCGTGCTTTGTAACAGACATGTTGAATGTAGCCAGTGCAATTCCTCGTTCCGCACTGTCGTTCACTACTTTCAACCCTTTCACAATCTTTTTCGCCTGAATGTAAGAACGATTCTCGGGCCACTTGTCCACTTCCTCATCCAGGAACCCTCTGTTCAATTGCAGGACGTCGAAAAAGAACTGGGAGTCGGGGCCGAGGAAGTAGTCGAGGGTTACTTCACTAATATCATCCTTCCCGACATATCTGACAGATCGGTCGTGTACTTCTTCGTCTGAGCATTCCCGAAGGCGCGCCGCCATTTCTTTTTTAATCTCGGGGGATACCAAATCAGAGAAGAGCCCAAGTGGGGCGAGTTCCTCACTCAGGTACCAAAGGTGACGATTAACTGCTTTGATCGCAGTTTTGGAGATTACTTCTGAGATTCGTGAGTAGTCAGATAGCTTTTTGATCAGACTTAGATCATTAGCGAGGGCATCAGATGAATTTGGGCAGGTAATTTGGGCAAGCTCTTGTGTAGATTAAGGAGACAAAAAGGCAGAATTCGAGGGAATATGTGTTCTCTCGGGCTGTTAACTTAAACTGATCTTTGAAGAGATAAATCTTCAGTGAATAAATCAATTTAGCCATCCACCTTGCATGGTGGAAGGCTCCAGGACTCTGAAAACTAACTCCTCGCGGAGGTTGCTCTCCAAGAAAGATCAGAGTTAGCTCAAGTAATTCGCGATAGTCGTGTCTGGGAATATTCGTTTCTTCATTCGAGAGAACGCTCAAAGCGAAGTTAATTACTTCATTCTTTAAAGTGTTCAATTCCAGATCAAGACGGCTGTCGGTACAGGGTTTGTAGGCTGTTTGCTTAATTTGAGGCCAAAATTCTTTAAACCGATCAAAAACCAGTACGTTCGGGCCAGATGTAGCACCAAATAAAGCCCTGTGTTGCTGGAAGTCGTATCGAAGGACATCCCGACGATTTCACTGCCAATGTTCCAGTCCAAAATCATTTCTACAACTACTTCAGATACTTTTTCTCCCGTACCTTTGTCAACCTTTGAGATCCCGAGTAGTTTCTCCACCTCGTAGCCAGATACTAAAACAGCTACGCGGTCTTCCTTGGATCCGCCGCCAGATATAGCAGGAAGCAGCTTTCCATCGAAATGGACAACCAAAGGTTCATCAGTGGAGAAAGAAGCCTTACACTCATCAGTGTGCTCCAAGCGGTGCTTAATTCTGCTTCTTCTAATGCTGCTTTTTGAGAGCGGTTAACTTGATGCGTCCTGTCCAGTAGACTGGACTGCCGCTTTGAGGATATAGGTCGCGTTCCTATCACTGACGTTTGTGCGGTCTAAAACAGCTGCAAGATCGGGAGAAAGTACGTTCGAAGAATGACGCCTGGGCCTGGTGGACTTAACGCGAGTTGTACCCCTGGACGTGGATGGCGCGTCGATGTTCGGCTGTACAAAATCGCAGTCCGAGTCGGAATCGTCTGTTGCTAACGTCATGTCTTCGTCGTCCGAACTTAAATGAGACAGGGTCGCTGCATCAGTGGTTGTCTTTCGTTTTCGTTCACGTTCTCTCTGTTGTCTTGCAGCTTCTCTGCTTTCTTTTTCTAGTTTATTTTTCACTCTTTTAGCAAAATCTCTGTCAACACCACCCATCACAAATTTCCTGTCCGACCTTTGATCGAGTAGGAAATTTCTATCTTCTTCGATTGTAATAACGTTGAACGCATCGTGATGTGCAATATCGAACAGCAGATTTATCGTCTTCACAAATTCGCTCTCTCTCGCTGTTTGGGCTGCTCCTCCACGCTTCTGATTCCGACAAATAGCTTGATACTTGTTCGTTAGTAATTCCAGCTTTACAATACTGTTCCTTTTTTCGGCAATCGGAATGTTAGCTTTAACCCATATCTCAGAGATTTCTTCGATGACAAGTTTAACAGCTTTACTTTGCATTAACTTTTCAACTTTGTGTTTGTAGAAATAGACTTTGAGTACCTCCAAACTTGTAGGCAAGACGTTTCCTTGGAATTGCTTGAGCGGCTCTCCAAGAAGAAACATCGCGGTTTTAGAACGAGTTGTTGCCATTTTCTTTTTAAAAATCAACTTTAAAAAAGGTGCCGTACTGTTCGCGTTAGCAGCTAGACTGCTAGTGAGGAGTGAATGAACAATATTTTCTGTTTAATCAAGTTTGCGCAACGCGCAAGTCATGAGTCATCATCATCGCATGAGAAGCGATGATGATTTATGATGTGATATTACGTATATGGCTTTTATTGTCTGTTACGGTAAAATATCTAAAATTCAACTGCGTTGAGGCAGTACTTATATTCGTCCGATTTTAAAAATATTTTAAGATCTTCTCTTTATAGAAAGGAATACAAAAACCGAAAAGCGTTTGAAATTCCGTTGATTTGGCTTTTTGCCATAAGACGTTGGACCAGGCTAAAGTACAATTATATTAATCACATTCTAGTTTCTTTTTTAAATGTTATATACAAATGGTATTCCAAAAAAGTTTGTATGTTATGCTTCCTCTAACAGTCATTAACGACTCGATCGCTTAAATATTCCGACCACGCTTTTAAAAAAGACCTGTTTAGAGGACTTATGACATAAATTAAAGGAGATACAAAAGTTTAAAGTGTAATAAGAAATTAAATTCAATACAATAGAGAATAATCTGCAAACTTAGTAATAGAACTTGTCAAATATTTAGTTCGATTGTTTCGATAATTTAATTAGAGTCAAAGCTAACTGTTCAAAAAATGAAAGCCTTAATATCTTTGTCATTGTTTTTAAGTAATGTAAGTAATTAAGTAATTAATAAAACTCTTATACTTTATCATACCTAGGTATACAGGGTGCCTCATAACAAGCACATCAAACGCGGCGGGTATATAGACATCGATAATACAAACAAAAAATCCCTATAACATTTTTTCCCACAAGTAGAGTTTTCGGAAAAAATGCAAATAAAGACTGGTATAATGTTTTTAGCTCATACAGTAGTGTTTGTTATGTTCTTCAAACAAGATGTTTTATGGTTTGTTATGTTTACGTTGCAACCTGATCCTTTTATAATACAATATTATGAGGCCAGTCAGTCAAATGTTAATTTCCAGAACGCCGATAATTAAGAAAAGAATATTGGTGTAGGTCAAATCTTTGTAAAATTCGCCGTACATTAAAAACCTGGGGTTCACATTATTAAAATGTTTAATTAATGCAGTTAAAACAAAGCGACATGTAGTTTGGGGGATTACCACATCGCATCGCCGATATTAGAATTCGTTAATGTAATTTTCTTAAAAAGTCGAATGGTTTTTGTTTTTTTAGATTAAATTTAAAGCCCCACACACTAATAAAAATTCCCTTTAAACTAATTAATTTACGTGATTAGGAAATCAAATGTTCTCTAAAAAATCAGGTAAGATATTCTGTAATTAGTCCTTGAATTTATTTAAAATTTTATGTTTTGCTATGTTTACGTTTCTGCAACATGAGCCTGTTTACAATACAATTTTATGAGGTCAGTTAACCAGATGACTTACTTTTCATTTCTTTTCAATGTCATTGCGTACTCCAGCGTTTTTTTTAATAACAAGAACGCTTTAATAACTGTTTAGTTTGTTATGGTACGTCGTAAAAAATATCAGTGGTGCATTCAAATTATCCAGGATAGACCGATAGTTGCGCTTCATAAAAATTGCATAAAAGGGAATCGAGAACTGAATGCTGCCATACCCTTGCTTGACCGCTCACAGCGCGTGTTTCGGCCTAGGGACGAGGCCAGTCGTTTCGGGTATCTATATCCATCTCAAGCACGTGATTTGTGATGACTCATTTCTTCTATTAATGGTAAATACATACCTCTCTAAACCTACATGCATACAATTAATAAAATTGATATCAATGTGATAAGGATTTAATATATTTTCGTTTTTCATCACGTTTTATTCTTTATCGAAAAATTAATTAACATAATTGCCAAATGTAGAGTTTTACAGTACCAGATAGTGAGGTCACGTTTAAATGAAATTAAATAAATTCCCGTTAGAAACAAATGGCTTGTAAAAATTAAATACACAACTTTGTTTATTTATATACGTGTTGTATAATTTACAATTAGTCATCATTTGAGACGTGTAATTTAGAAAAGTTAAAACCACTATGTCAACCAAGCGAAGCAATTTAATCTGCCATAGTCCAATGTAACACAAGTGGACGCTTGGAAATCATGGGTTTGGAGTAGATAAGGAGCATAAAATCGCAGTGAAATGTGATCTCATCATGTTTGTCTGGCTTGAAAATTTCAAAGGTTGCAATTATAACTTTATTTTTATTCATGATATCAATATCGACATCCCCGTGTTATAATTTTATACGTACTTTCCTAAAAACGTCGGTCAAAATTACTAAAACTTTGGACTCTCTCTAATCAAAAAACTTTATTAAGATTTTTTGTTCCAAATGCCATCAGAGATGCGCTGGTCAAGTCTGGTGCAGAGGCTATGATCACCCTATATAAAGTTCTATGAAAACTGTTATTCAAAAATGCAGAAAGGCTTATATTATTGCTTTTCTGTTAAGGGAGTTGTGGTGAGATAGTCTGAGGCAAAAGTTTTGGAGCTGCGCTATTTTGACAAACATATATAATTACATATTTTTGCTTCAAATAATGGCTCAAACGATACTAGTTTGGTCAGAATGCATGTGAAAACAGTTTAGTTAGTATTTATATATGTTTTTAATTAATTATTAGCCTTTTTAAAGTCAGAGATTAACTTTTGACTGTCTAGTCCAAACTTAAGAACGTGAAAAAATGACGAAAAAAACAATTCTTCTAATCAGAAATTTCACTAAAATTAATTTTTTTATTACTAAAAATAATATATTACTATGTAAACACTAAAAAAGAAAGAATTCTCTATAGAATATAAATAAATTATACGCTTCTAGAGTAGTGAAAAAGTGACAACGTTGCCTTAAATTACTATAAAGTTGTAAATTGGTACTAATGACAACAAACAAAACAAATGCAATCAATGAATTTGACGATATTTGAAACATGTTTTGAGGTTATCTGTGCGCATTAGCATTGTATTTAGTGCTATTGATGTTTTTCATTCGATCAGTTTTTGTCAAAATGGAAGCGAGCGTAAGTGATAGGTTTGATAAGAATGGAAAAAATATATATATCTGGAAGAGAAAACGCGTTACAGAGAAAATATACTATCAAAGATAAAACCAAATAAAATCTGGCCAAAAAAGAAGAAAATATTTCCATGTGCAAGAAAGTCTAGCTTCCGATCGTAACCTCGAGGATGTGTCAATGATGTTGGATTATAGTGCTATAATTCACGGTTTTACTGATACACTACCGATTTTAAAGAAAATTACTGGTAAAACCGAAAAGGGGGCGAATGCATTAAGTCTAGCGTCGTCGTTAAATATTTCGGTCGAGGGGGCGCACAATGCTGTTTACGACGTCGAAATGGTAGAAAAGATTGTTGAACAATTCGGGATTTCGAGAATGGAATTGATTTCTGCTAGTAAAAGTTGGGATTTTCTTGCTCAAAAAAAAAATTCACGGCGAGAGGACTGCCAGAAATCTAAATACTCTTCTATGTATGAAAGATAGTGCCTCACTTAACATGCGAAAAAAAATGGCTGAGGTAGACATTTCATACGATAATCTCGTAGAAACCTTTCGTCATGATCAAGCTACCGGCATTAAAAAATTATTTGGAGTTGATAAAAATAATAATATCAAAGTAACGAAATCCTCTCGCGTGATAAATAAAATGGTTGATTATTTAACTAAAAACAAATAAGTACTGTAAAGCTCTGTAAGTTTACTATTATGTTTTATTTATTTAAGTTCATGTTTCATATTTTTAATATGTACAAGTGATATAAAACTCTGTTTTCTATTCGTATTTATTTATGTTCATTTTTCACATTTTTAGTTAGCATTCGATCGTATACTTTTACATTATATCAATAATATAAAAATTCCTTACTAAGCACTGATTTTTTCTATATCAAAGAAATAATTCTTAGTACCTTATAAACTAATGTATCTTAATAAATGATTTAAATTTCCCGCCCACTTCCCGTAATGCAACGTTGCCACTATGCTAGCTATCAAGCGTTCAATTGACAAATTCTTTGTATTAATGTTTTTGTTTTGAAAAAACTATCTTTCTAATAAATTTGAAACTTTAACGACAAAATCTTATAACGTTTTTACTTGAAATGTTTTAGTGACAACTTTTTTTACATCATTTTTTATGAAGTTATCATAATAAATGTGCCAACAACTTACCATTTTACATAAGATCGCGTGTTATTTTTAAATACAATTTTTACATAAACAAGCTTCCTAAACGTTAAAGAATTTTCAGGAAAAGAGTTTGTGGATTAAAATATATCAACTGTGCTAATTTATTTTACATTGTCATCATTTTTCTGTAGCGCCACAACTCCCTTAATTAACTTACAAAATAATGTCTCTAATTAAGAAAATTTTGAAAATAACTTTTCTTCTTTACACTTTTTCTTATTTATTCTGACAAGTATAATTTTTTTTTAGCTTGTGTTCACGAGACAGATACGTGTAGCTTTAAAACCTCTTACATAATCGTGATGTATGATTTCTTTATTCATTATAGTAGTTTCGAAATCTTAGAATAATTGTTTTACTTGTTATAAAATTTCATATAATAAAAAAGAATTTAAATTAACATAATCAACACAGACATAAATAACAATATTTATTTGATAGCACTTATCAGCAAAAAACTGGTTTATTGACCCGATTTGTTTATACATAGTCCGAATTTAGATTGCCAGCCACTTAATAAAAAATAAGCGTGTGCAGCTTTAACTAAATTTTCTTACGATGAGTATACCGTGTGGAACCACATATTTGTAAGGAGTGCGAAGAAATAAGAGATGCAATAATGAGGAGGTTAATTCCAAAATGCAACAAGTCCCCAAGTTCATATTTGGATAATTAGACATTTAGATGCGTTAAGCATTCTACTGATATATTACATAATTACATATGTATATTATAGACGGAGAGCCAGCAACGTATTTCGAGTTGTCATTTCAACAGTCGTGAAAATTTGGGTACTAAATCTTATGTACCTGCTGAACACTAAAAGTCGATTCTGGCAGCTCCCTGCGGCCGGGATACTACCCCAAAATTACTAAGAGGGTGAGAAATAAGATTCAATTTATTTAAAGTAACAGTCATGAAATTTCAGGAGGTTACTTTCGATAGTATTCTTTATTTATAAAAAATATTGCCAGAACATTTCCTCCCATTCTAAATGTTGCCAAACGCTGTAAATGTTG
This sequence comes from Agrypnus murinus, assembly GCA_929113105.1. Taxonomy (NCBI): domain Eukaryota; kingdom Metazoa; phylum Arthropoda; class Insecta; order Coleoptera; family Elateridae; genus Agrypnus; species Agrypnus murinus. The sequence goes on from OV816024.1 coordinate 72,027,663, forward strand.
ATTTAAAAAAGTGGCATTTGTGTTATTTTAAAAGTCTTGAATTTTAACACAATAAATAAAGTAGGTATATGTAGGTTTACATGTTAGTGCGAGCGAGACAGTTATATAGCGGCCTGCGGGTTAGAGAGAGAATCTTATTTTTCACCCTCTTAGTAATGTTGGGGTGGTGGTATGCCAGAATTGACTTTTAGTGTTCAGCAGGTATATAAGATTTAGTACCCAAATTTTCACGACTGTTGAAATGACAACTCGAAATACGTTGCTGGCTCTTGGTCTATTAGTACTAACCATGTAGTTCAATTTCCAAAAAGTCCTATATTCGCTATGAGCGGATGGGATAATCGCCCGAAGCGCGTTAGGTGGAGCAACAGAGCAATAACGACGGACGCTTTCAGTAAACTTTGCAAATATAATGGGTGGGAATACTTGTTGCGTAGTGAATTGCAAAAATAATGGTTCAAATAGCAAGTGCAAGTTTATATCATTTTTTACCAATTATTGAATTTTCAAATGTGCATATATGGTTATAACCTCAAAGAGTCAAATAGTAACATGAAAATGTGTATATTAAATACAATTTACTTACATGCTTATTCTTCTCAATCGCATAAAAATAAATACTGTACAAGCTCATGTAGAAAGTAAACAAAAAATAGTCTTTATATTTGATTTATTTCACACTTTCGATATCCGTCCATAAACTCCAATGTTATGGTTTCCTTCCTTATTCCTCAGTCTACGACCAGAGGTCGCTACGAGACGCCATGCACATAGCCATGGCAGACTTTATTGTACCAGGCAGGAGCTGTAAGAAAGCAACACTGCAATTTCTACCCATATTTTCAAGGATCACTAGATTGTATTTATTTCAAAAACATACAAAACAGAAGTTGACATTTCAAATCTTGGTTAGAATAATGTCAAACAACTGTCGCAGCGTTATCTTCTTAAAAAGTATTAGTAGATAGATAGATTAGTAGTAGACTCCTTTGCAAATTAAGAATATCTCCGGATTAGTGTTTTCCCTGTAAAATTTTAAAAATTGTATAAATAAAAAATGCAAATTTATCTTTAAGAGATTTTATTAACAAGAATGAATAAGAATAAGTTTATTCTGAAACTAACCCTATTTACATAGTAGGTATATAAATCAGTGTTAATTTCCGAACTAACAGCAGCTGATTTTAAAATTTCAGTGACCATATATATTGTTGGATAATTATACAGCTTTCAGAATTTGTAGTAAAACCAACTGCAATTAATACTTGTTTTAAGTTTTTTAAGAAGTGAGTCAGATACCACATACCACTGACAATGACTATTTTAACCAAATTAACAGGGGAAGGTTAACTGTTCCGTCCAATTTAGTCATATAGTTTAAATAACTTAAAATGTTAACCAATACAATTTATGTACTTGTTATAGTTTATGTTTATTTTGTGGATTTAGTTTAAGTTAATATCTAATTGAAAGAAGTCCATCGGTTATTAATAACCTGTTGTTTTCTAGACCACAACTCAAACCTTCTTCGGTTTAGGTGGACTAGGAAATATTAAACTTACACTGATTTATACCTACTATATAAATAGGTTAGTTTCATAATAAACTTATTCATTCTTATTAATAAAATCTCTTAATAAATTTGCATTTTTTACAATATTTACAATATTTAAATTTTACAAGGAAAACACTAATCCAGAATTGTTCTTAATTTGCACAGGCAGAGGTCTATTATCTACTTATACTTCTTAAGAAGATAACACGGTGACAGTTGTTTGACATTATTCTAACCAAGATTTGAAATGTCAACTTCTGTTTTGTATGTTTTTGAAATAAATAGAATCTAGTGCTCCTTGAAAATATGGGTAAAATTGCAGTGTTGCTTTCTTACAGCTCCTGCCTGGTACACTAAAGTCTGCCATGACATAGCGAATAAAATACCACAAAAAGTCAAACGTTCTGTATCAAAGCGCATCAAATCCCAAAATCCTGGTTTTCGAAATCGTAGGGGAGGGAGGTATTCTTGACTGAGGTTGTGATGTAGCTTTTTCTTCGATGTGGGGTTCTACTAAAAATGGACTGTATGATTTAGAGAGCTATACTTGTTGTACATAGAATTAACACGGGACTAGAGATCACCAATATAAGCATAATATCTGGGTAGTTTATTTATCTTTTTTACATGGAACAAATATCTGACATTTTATATTTGTACTGACATTCTATTTGTTTGTTTGTTTTGGGCGAGGAATCAGGATGGCGGAGCATCCTTCGTACCTCATGGCACCGATTGCTATGATCATTTGGCCGACCCTACTAGAATTTAGCCGAATCTGGGGGAATTCCACTCCCAGTAGGGATTTTTAACGCGACAAACATCGCATTGACACGGGACCTACAGTTTTACTTCCTATCCGAGAAGAAGACATGTTTTTAATTTTTATTTATTTTTGCAAACCATGTCACTAAGCTACAGGGTAAAGCAAACTTGATTTGTATATCATGGCGAGATAACAATAAAACTGAGGACTGTGAAAGCTGGGCCTGAACAGAAATCAACAGGCAGTATATGAACACGTGATGATGTTATGAATGTTGTATCTTAGTATCTACTATACTTCAACCATAAATACATGAAATGAGGCATGTTCGTAATCACACCGGAATAAACAAATACGACCCGAAGTGAGATATGATAAGAGTGCAAAATTCCACGTTGCTAAGAATTCAGTGACGTATGCTAGAACCAACAGATTTTCATTGCTTTCATTCAAGCTAATGAATCTTTCTAGCTCATTTATTGTTTATTTTATCATTTAGATTACAACGTGGCCTTCGTGTAATTCTTGATGCATTTTACATTTTCGCCCACGTGTTTGTGATGACTCATTTCTTGCAACTTTGGTTGAAGTATAAAACATTATGGATTCTGTGACGGGTGGCAAGAATAGTATAACAGTAGGAAAACCATAATACTAAGGAATGAGATAAACGAATGGAGCAACAGAGTTGGGTAAACTTTAGTTTATGAGGTTAAATGAGCCGTTTATTGGTAAATATGTCATTTTTTTTAATTTAAGCGCCAATGGAACTAATAGGAAAATTCAGGCGGTCTGAAACACTGGATTTCAATGCAAAAATATTCTATTGGATGTTTAGTTTAAGCTAAAGATTTTTTGTATCAAAACAACGACCGAGATAAGGTGTCATAGGTGTCACAACGAAAACAACACAGAAATAGGGACCGTGTTCGTTCCAGGGGAGACTCCGGCCAGGCGGAATGTCGGAAAATTTCCGGTGGGTCGGTATAACAATGACCACTTATAAGACAGAATAGAGATCTAACAAAACCATTTAATTTATTAACAAAATAAATAAATGATTATAATAAACACTAACCATTCCACACATGCCGTTGCTACTGCAGTTATAATTTTATTAAAATGTGGATTATTTTAATATAGTATATACTAAATATAATCAATTGATTATATTCACAGTATTCGAAGTTTGAAATTTCGTAAATATCTAACTCGTGATGTATAAAATTTTACTATTATTTTTCAATGAAGTATTTATAAATGCAAAATTTATAAGTTGTTTATCGGGTATGCTATTTTTAGGTCTTATTATTTACAGCAGCCACAAATAAATTTCGTTTGAAATTTGTCACTATATAATAATCCAGCATTTTTGCAAGGTCTCTTAAGCTGGCTCAGCCAAAATAGCACAACACAAAAAGAAATATATAATCATTTAGTGCTAATTAATTGCTATTTAATTGCGCTAAATAAAAATTTATTGCTCTGCTTTTTTTAAAAGAAACCACGGCTGAGCTGGCAAAAACCGTGTGCTGGCTCAATCGAAAAAAAAGGAAATACATATTTTTTGATTTAGTGAGAATTAACTGCTAATTAATTGCAAATTAATTGCGCTAAATAAAAATGTATAGCTCTTATTTAAAAAAAAAACATGGCTGAGCTGGCAAAAACCATATGCTGGCTCAATCGAAAATAAAAGGAAATACATATTTTTTGTTTTCAGTGAGAATTAACTGCTAATTAATTGAAAATTAATTGCGCTAAATAAAAATGCATAGCTCTTATTAGACTGCATAAAAACGACGGATAAGGACGTCATATAAGGGTGAACTGTGTGACTGGCATAGGTGCCGTAGAATATTTAATTGCTCCAGCAAAACACACTAAAATGTGTTCTACTAAGTACTACCAACTCTAGAATACCTAAAAATACACTCTTCGATTTAATTGCTACCACAAAACTGCATTAAAACGGCGGATAAGGCCGTCATATAAGGATGAATAAGGACTGGCATAGGTGCGGTAGAATATTTAATTGCTCCAGCACAACACACTAAAATGTGTTCTACTAAGTACTACCAATTCTAGAATACTTAAAAATATACTCTTCGATTTAATTGCTACCAGAAAACTGCATAAAAACGGCGGATAAGGCCGTCACATGAGGTTGAACAGTGCGGCTGGCATAGGTGCGATAGAATATTTAATTGCTCCAGCACAACACACTAAAATGTGTTTTACTAAGTACTACCAATTCTAGAATACTTAAAAATACACTCTTCGATTTAATTGCTACCAGAGAACTGCATAAAAACGGCGGATAGGCAGATAAGGCCGTCATATACTGTTGAACAGTGCGACTGGCATAGGTGCGGTAGAATAATTAACTGTTTCAGCTAGTGATGGGAACTTGGGTGTCGAGTGTCGTGATACTGTTCGTGGTCGTGATACTTGAAGTGTCGCGACACTTCGTGTCGAACAGTATCGCTCTTATTAGAGTGTAATTCGAAGTTGCTTGGTCATTCTTACAAAGAAATTAAAGGCAGATTTGTTGAACTGGCCAACAATCATTGAATAAGACGTACATATAAAACTATTTTGTTGTAGATTTTTTAGTTAAAATTATAAATTCATGAATTATTTGCAAAACATTAATTTAAAAGCCGAAACCTGAAAAGTTGACGCAACGCCTCCGTGGTTCGATGGCAAATCGTGGCTTGCTAAACTTCACGGGCTGGTGGAATGCAAGATCGAACCCTGTTACAAGCATAACTTTTTTTTAAATTTTATTTGTTATTATTCTTTTATTCGAAACACGTACAAGAAATAATACATTACAAATAAAAAATAAAGATACCCAATTAATAAGACATTGTCTTAGGCTAAGGCCGTCATATAAAGTTGAACTGTGTGTCCGACATAGGTGCGGTAGAATAATGAATTGTTCCAGCACAACACACTAAGATGTATTCTACCAAGTACTACCAACTCTAGAATACTCAAAAATACACTCTTCAATTTAATTGCTACCAGAGAACTGCAGAGAAACGGCGGATAAAGCCGTCATATATGGTTGAACAGTGCGACTGGCATAGGTGCGATAGAATAATTAATTGCTCCAGCACAACACACTAAAATGTGTTCTACCAAGTACTATCAACTCTAGAATACTCCAAAATACACTCTTTGATTTAACTGCTATCAGAGAACTGCATAAAAACGGCGGATAAAGCCGTCATATATGGTTAAACAGTGGGTCTGGAATAGGTGCGATAGAATAATTAATTGCTCCAGCACAACACACTAAAATGTAGTCTACCAAGTACTACCAACTCTAGAAAACTCAAAAATACACTCTTTGATTTAACTGCTATCAGAGAACTGCATAAAAACGGCGAATAAGGCCGTCATATAATGTTGAACAGTGCCACTGGCATAGGTGCGATAGAATAATTAATTGCTCCAGCACAACACACTAAAATGTGTTCTACCAAGTACTACCAACTCTGGAATACAACGATGTGTGAAATACAAAGTTTTACATTTCGGAAAAGTGTGAATCTGGCAACATCGTCAGCTCTACCATCAAATTGAAAATATTTTTATGTTCGATTTCATTATAAAGTACTGTTTATTGTATTGTTTTGCGACAGTGAACTGGCTTATTATTGTACTCGTAAAATAAAGTGGTAGTAGTAAAATAAAGTATATAGTAGTAAAATAAAGTATGACAACTGTATATTACATGTCAAATTTTCTTCTGTCAAGAATAGATGTCAAATTTAAAAACTGATTTTTTTTGATAATTAGCCAATTTTAGGAATCAAACATAAAGCTTTGTATGCAACTCTTACATAATCGGACCTTATAGACTCGCCCTTTTTATAGGCCTTGCTCGCTTCGTTCGCTCGGCCATAAACTGGGCTTGTCTATAATGTCCTACATTATGTACTTGTTACATAAATAGCTATTATCTCCCTATACCAAATTTAATTTTATTAAGACTATCAATATAATATATTTTCAGCCGTTCCGGCACGTTTGCCACGTTCTGTATAGTTATATACCACTTTTCACGTAATGTATTTGTATAATAATATATTGTATCCCAAAGATTATATCGGCTTTCTTGCGAAACCAGCGCCGCTTATCTAATGGGACAACTTCTTCCGACTCAAGGAATAACTGAGGTATCCACTTGCAGCATAGGTTGCATGAAAGAAAAGCAAGTGAAAATTATTTCATTGAATGAACATTACCTATTCGATCCAGATATTCAAAACATTATAAGACAGCAGTATCTCCTGTCTGCCAAAACACACCCTTGTGATTCCAAGAATTGTGAGGGTTTCATGAGCTCAAGCATACAGAAAATTGGTACGTATATCACGTTACAAATTAGTTTATCTGATTTCTCAACAAAGGTGTCGCTTTTAAAAATTGACTAAAGTTCAAAATATTGCACTTTTTGTAATTGATTAGGAAATGAAACAACTTCTGCAAACAGGGATCCAATTCTTGAAATCGTGTGAATTGATTCCCATGTGACAGTGACGTCACGTTCCCATATCCTCATTTAGCTCCCTCATTTAATAACGAGGGTCTAATGAGGCTGAGGGAGAGTTAAATAAAGGCGGGGGAGGATCAGCCTACGAATGACCTTGAAATGCAAAATGAACCTTCATAACAAAATTCATAGGATTTTGCGCTAAAACTGTCTTAGCTTAATCTACTTTTATTATAACATAAATGTTTGGCAGCAATCATTATGCATCTATGCTCAAGCAAACGTAAGACTCAACAGCGTGGGGTCCATACGAAACAGTGGAAGCAATCGCGATGCTCCGTATGCGCTATATGCTAATTATGCTCGTATGCAATGCAGACGAGAGCGTGATAACGCATAAAGGCTGATTCTCACTATACGGCAGGCTACCAACAGTCACCGAACCGATAAAACATTGTGCTGTACGTTTTATATGATCGCGACGGCCCGTGTCTGCGATGGTTGATGTGAATACCTTCATATAAAGTGTACAGTACAATGTTTTGTTGATCCGGTGACTGTTGGTAGCCTGCCGTATAGTGAGAATCAGCCTTAAGTCGTATGCAACTGTTTCCACTGTTTCGTATGCGCGGCACGCTGCTGGTAAGACTTAGCTACGGGATATTGCTCCTCCCTTTCCTTAGGATTACTTTATTTCTGAATCGATAGTTTCGAAATATTCCACAATTGAATTTTAAGCATTCTTAAGTAGTTAAGTGCATTTATCCATTTACCGTTTAAAGATGCTAAACGTAAGTCAATCTCAAATTAGTATCCAGCACATCAACAAGCACATGTTTAGAAACATCAACAGAAATTAATTTAAGCAATTTGTGTCTTCTAAAATTTCAGGCCCGATTGTCTCTATCGAAATTTATGGTTTGAATAACACAAGATTACAAACTCCATTAAAGCATATCCCTAACGAGATTAGTGGTCCTAAGAGCGAAACAGAAAAATTAAAATTAATGGGGGTGGTTAACTACAGAGGACCTGTGAACTTGCAGCGATCTACCAATGAAATGGGTCACTATACTGCTTTATGTCGTAGGGGCAGCGTTTGGTACGAACAAGATGACATAAACGGCAGTACAATAAAACGGAAATCGACATATAAAATAATACCATCAGTATTATTATATACACACCTGTATTAGAAAAGGCTTTGTTTTAATACTCCCTCTAAACTAGTTGTCACATTTACAATATATCTTTTAATAATTTCTTATCATGACTCAAAACTAAATACAGACCAGTTACAATACTTACTTTAATTATAATAATCTTGCATTCACATTTCATAACTACACTCACTTATATTGAAGGATGTCAAGACGGTCAAGAATACAAAATATTTTGGAAAAAAATAAAAATACATATAGAACAATTATGTAATTTTTACAATTAAAAAATATTGTGTAAGAGCATGGCAGATTTTTAATAAACACATTAACTCAATCGAACATGGATTTTATTTATTAAATAACCCTTTTAGCCATCATAATACTTCGCAGATCACATTTCGTTCGATGTGTTGTGCTGAAGCTATTAAATATTCTACAGCACTGTAGTCACCTTATCCACCGGTTTGCTGCAGTTTTCGCGTGGCAATTGAATCGAACAGTATAATTTTTAGTATTCTAGAGTTGATAGTACTTGGTAGAATACATTTTAGTGTGTTGTGCTGGAGCAATTAATTATTCTACCGCACCTATTCCAGACGCACTGTTTAACCATGTATGACGGCATTATCCGCCGTTTTTATGCAGTTTTCTGGTAGCAATTAAATCGAAGAGTGAATTTTTAAGTATTCTAGAGTTGGTAGTACTTGGTAGAACACATTTTAGTGTGTTGTGCTGGAGCAATTAATTATTCAACCGCACCTATGCCAGTTGCACTGTTCAACCTCATATTCCTTATTCATCCTTATATGACGGCCTTATCCGCCGTTTTTATGCAGTTTTCTGGTAGCAATTAAATCAAAGAGTGTATTTTTGAGTATTCTAGAGTTGGTAGTACTTGGTAGAACACATTTTAGTGTGTTGTGCTGGAGCAATTAATTATTCAACCGCACCTATGCCAGTTGCACTGTTCAACCTCATATTCCTTATTCATCCTTATATGACGGCCTTATCCGCCGTTTTTATGCAGTTTTCTGGTAGCAATTAAATCAAAGAGTGTATTTTTGAGTATTCTAGAGTTGGTAGTACTTGGTAGAACACATTTTAGTGTGTTGTGCTGGAGCAATTAATTATTCAACCGCACCTATGCCAGTTGCACTGTTCAACCTCATATTCCTTATTCATCCTTATATGACGGCCTTATCCGCCGTTTTTATGCAGTTTTCTGGTAGCAATTAAATCAAAGAGTGTATTTTTGAGTATTCTAGAGTTGGTAGTACTTGGTAGAACACATTTTAGTGTGTTGTGCTGGAGCAATTAATTATTCAACCGCACCTATGCCAGTTGCACTGTTCAACCTCATATTCCTTATTCATCCTTATATGACGGCCTTATCCGCCGTTTTTATGCAGTTTTCTGGTAGCAATTAAATCAAAGAGTGTATTTTTGAGTATTCTAGAGTTGGTAGTACTTGGTAGAACACAATTTAGTGTGTTGTGCTGGAGCAATTAATTATTCTACCGCTTCTATGCCAGTCGCACTGTTTAATCTTATATAACGGACTTATCCGCCGTTTTTATGCAGTTTTCTGGTAGCAAGTAAATCGAAGAGTGTATTTTTAAGTATTCTAGAGTTGGTAGTACTTAGGACTTGGAGTGCTTAGATTTAAGGTAAATACTCACAGCAGCGAATCCGCAGGCGGATGTCATACGATTGGTTGGATTGAGTCGATTTAACCCTAAAGGTTTTTAAGAGAATTTATTTTTCATAAATAAAACAATTCAATTTCTCTTTTATTAAAATTTATTTTTCATAAAGTAAAGTATTTGAACATTTGTGAATATTTTTATCTGATTTTTGATTTGTGTTAGTTTGTTCAAGTGCAGAACTGCAATAGCCCTATGTCAGGCTATTTATTTATTTATTTATTTAATATACCACATTCTACAGTACAGGACCAATTACAGAATGGGAAGTTACAGCTAAATAATACTAGCATAATAAGTAGATACAGCAATTAATACAAATGTTATATACAGAGCTCATTGCACAACGGACACAGAAACACTATAGTTTTTTAATAGAAGCCACACTGCAGTTGAAAATATCAATATTTTGTTGCAACTTATTGTACTTATCGCACATTTGATAAAGCGGGGAAAATTTTAACACGTTAGTTCTAGGAACTGGTAGAGCAAAAGTAGAATAATTTCGAGCATTAAGCCGCGGTACTTACTATTACGACTATTTAACACACTTGAGCAAGCTTGGGAATTAATTTCCTAATTGATTTATTGTTCTATTTCGAATATTATCTTTTTATTTCCTTTTAATTTGAATTTCCATTTATTTTCTTAAATTAAACAAAGATTGCGTTTTTTAAGTCTTTCATGTGTTTAATTGATGTAGTTACATACAAGCATCCATTTCTTTTTCTCTTCATATTTAGAGTTTAGCCAGTGGTTGTCCAGTTGCAGAAGCCCAAGTGTCTGCAATATAAGTTTTTCTTTTCTTTCAGGTATAAGAATCAATAAGATTTTAATAATTCAAACAATTCATGCTCTATCGGATAAACCCTGAGTTAGCCGACTGGGAAAAGGAAAAATATTTGGAGTGTATTTTTATTTTGTTTTATTTTAATTCACCGCATATATTTTATGTTTGCCTGGAACGTGTGGCATATTATTTATCAAGTTAAAATCACCGCAGTATATGCATATAAACATATATATTTCAGTAGCACTTGCACTTCGCACAAATAATAGCCATTTATGATGATCTTTTTATTATTATGATCCTAATAATTTATTTTCATTTTCAGCTATGGGTCCAATATTACCACAACTGCCAGTTTACGGAAGAGAATTGGGCATTTCTACGGTAGTTATGGGAAGCGTCACTGGAATCCTACCGATCATTTTTCTTTTGGCCAAACCAGCTTTTGGACTTTTAGTGGACGTCTGTAGGAATTACAGAAAAGCTATATTTTTGGGTCTCATAATTTGCACTAGTGCATTTTATGCTGCCTTGTACTTCGTGCCAGCAAGATTCATCAAGACGTACAACTTTGAAAACGTTTCCTGCCTTCATCTGGATACATGTAATGTCGCAGTCAGTAAATATCTTACAAAGAATAGTACTTAAAAACTTATTGAAGAAATTAAAAGAGAACAACATTATTTAATTGAAATATTGATAATACAGGAAGTGATAAAAAAGACAAAACAAAGTTATCCAATGATTGTATCAGTGTTAGCTAAAACTATGTTGATATTTTTAAGAATTCATTGCTAACATTAATAACGTTATTAAGTTCTAATTATTATATTATTATTAGATGTTCTAAACATAAAGCCTGGAATACATCTGGCAAACGTTGCCATTCGTTCGTATTGCTGCTCGTGCGCAGACATTCTCGGAAACGTTTCTGGGTAGCATGACAGATCTAACCGAATGACTTGCAATATTTGCATTCGCTAGAATTCCTTGTATTTCCACCCATTTGCAAAGTTGCATTGTTTGTGTGGTTGCTGATAGCGAACTACTGCAAATTATTTCCAACACGTCCACATAGCAACCTTTCCTGACATTAGTGCCTCAACATTTTTTTGATCTTTTTATTTTTACCGACAGCCGATGGAAAACGTTCGTTCGCACTGCTAGCCATTCGTACCACAATTAATTCGCCGCAAACGATCACATCTGACAAAAATGATTTTTTCTCAAAAACTATCATTAGTTGTAAAGTATAAAGTTATAACAGCGAATGTAGGTCTACAAATCAGAGGAACGATCAGGAATAAATGAACGAACTAGGAGTTTTCATAATTTACAAATATTACAAAAGAATCATCTTTGAATTTCTTGCTAATATTTGCAAATTATCCCTCAAGGTTTATTTATGCATTGCAGTCATTAAGAGTCTTATATGGGATATAGGAGCTTTTGGCAAACAATAGTCTAATGAGGCTAGTTCCGGCGAGGATTAAAAAAAAATATTTGCAGTGTTGTTCAAATACATCTTCAAATCTACCTGATTATTGAAAGAAATGATTAATTTTAGAATATTCTAAAAGGTATGAGTATGAGTAAAAGCAAACCACCTGTAGCAAGTAATTATATCGTACTTGCAGATGAAAGAAATTACCTGTAGGTACGGTTCACCATCATACCTATACTTGTTTTAAGTAGACAGAAATTTGCAGGTATCTTCACAGATATATACTAAATACCTGATAACAATACTCTGGTCTGAACTTCCACATGCATATTTTGTGTAAGAAGTGTTTAACTACCATATTTAACAATTTTTTACTCTTGTTCCCAAAGACTTCCCAAAATGAAACTTACACCAAAGACAGACTGCATCTAATTGTATAACATATTGTATTCATAAAAAATTGAAAGTACACTTTCTTAGATATTCAAGGTCATAGATCACATCTATACAATGTGATCACATCGTGTAACCTTGGAATGAAAAACTCAATATTTTAGTATAAAACAATCTTCTATGAAAACTATGCTCCTTGTTTTGATAAAAGTTATGATTAGATGCAAACAAGATATATTTTAGAAGTGGATATAAATATTCCAGAGATGTGCATAGCTCGATAATGATAATTGTCTATTTTGGTAGGATGACTCGTTGCGTTGAATACACGATAGAACTAAACATTGCTGAAAAAATAGATATGTCTACGAATGTTTAGTAAATCTATACTGTAAAATATTATGATCCTCAGGTTAATTTTATTCTTTTTTTTTTAATTTTAGGACTATTCAGAACATTATGCATGCAATACTACGATACGAGTTATATGTAAGTGGTCATGTGATAATATTAACGATAATTCCTCTATATATGGCCTAGTACGTACAAATGGCGATGAAAACATAGCATTAACTCATGAAGAATTATGCATATCGAATACATCATTTACTTGTAATTCAACCTGCAATTTTAACTGTGATGAAGATATAGAAACAAACACTGGATGCTTATATAAGTCGTTCACGTTTTGGAGCTTTATTGTTTTAATGTCTGTTGGTACTGTTGGATTTAATGTATTGAATTCTATAAGCGATGCCATATGCTGTGATGTGATAGGTAAGTTAATAATAGATTGTGTCCATTAAGTATTTGCTCGAAAATTTGTAAACTAGGTACCCGCGTTATTTTCCATAACAGTGCCTTTGAAGCCTTTTATTAAGTTGTGTTTTGAGATCGGTAATTGAAGAATTTTAAACAATACTACGAAGTAAGAACAAATCAATGACTTTTTGATATTAATGACTGAGACAGTATCCATCAAAGTATTCCTTAGATGAATGAATCCTCAGATTTGCGAAGTTTGAAAATCATTTATCTAGTCACCTTCATAGAGAGTAATAAAGTGAAGTACCTATGTTGCAGCCTTCAAGAGCAAATACTTGAAACCACCGTAAATAATAATAAATACCTTAAATTCAATTGTTGTCTGTATCGTAGGTGATGAACATGATTATGGTAAACAAAGAGTATGGGGTACTATAGGGTTTGGAGTAACGGCACTTATATCTGGATATGTAGTGAACTATTTTTCCGAAGGAAATATAACATACGCCCCGGCATTTATAGTTATGTTGATATGCACAGCAATAGATTTTTTTGCGTGCATTAAACTTGAGGTAATCAGGCAAAGACCTAAACTGGTTTAAAGCTAACTAAATTTATTTTTGATTTTAGCTTCCAATTATGCATGCCCCTAAGAATGTGTGCAAAGATTTAAAGAAGTTATTTAATACCAGACACACTATAATTTTCATAATATTTGCTGCTCTGGCCGGTGTCGTTGATAGTTTTGTAATATATTTTTTATTTTGGTACTTGGAAGATTTAGCTATAATGACTGATACATCTCATATAAAGTTGTTAGAAGGACTAACAGTGGCTGCTGAAACGCTTGGAGCGGAAATTATATTTTTCTATTTATCAGGTTAGTATTAGATGTGATATGCGTTTGTCTATAGAATTGAGCAAATGGTCACTCAATAGAATATTATTGTTAAAAACTATTATATGCTTCAATAATAGAGTATTATGTAACTTCAATCATAGAGTGTTAGGTAACTATTAAAGAGTTCTCTGCCTTTCTTGCATATCTTATCAAATGCTTTGATTCACTTTGATATTTTAAATCAAGAAGTTGGGTGTGGGTAGCTGCTTATCGATTTTGTGTCAAAATAGATTTATGCATGCGATTCTCCATCAATTAAAAGTATGTATCTTTAATAATGAGAATAAATTGCTAATGATATTTTATTGTGTTGTTAGGTAAATACATCATATGATGAAACAGTTCATGTTTACAGTCCCAGGCAGTGTTTTCTAATTTAGACCACCTCATGTGCTACAAGTCGTTCATCGATAATTTCTTGATTTTAATAAAAACAAAGGATGACCGTATTTCTCCAGCGTTGAGAGATCATCAACAGAAGCGTCCCTAAGGTCGGTCAGCCCGGGGCTCCGAAGGCTAGCAGGGCCTCACCGAGCTACCTTATTTTAATCAACAACGCAATATATATCTTACGGATTAATAAAATAGACTGAGAGGCGGCATTTGATGCAAGTTCTTATACATAAAGCTAAAGTTTACTTTTGAAATAAACCGCACCAAATTTTTAAACGTCTCACCGTTTGAACGTTTTTATAAACGAGCAAATGGTGAGACGTTTGTATCAGAATAGTCCTGCGCCGCTGGCCGGACTAAAACTAGTGATATGGATAGTAGAAAAATCCCGGTCGCCCATCTAGCAACATGCTTACATAGTGGTGTGTTTTAACGCTACTCGTAACACCCAACACCAAAGCGTCGGGAAATAAAAAAGTGTCTAACAATTCTCGAGACGTTAAGATGAACATACATAGTATTTTGTTATCGGAAGTACTAGCAATAAAGTTGGCGCATTGCACATCTATGCATGGTACTCTTGAACGTCGCTAAAATGTTAAAACTTCTACTTACAAATCAGCGGGAGCGAGAGAAACGACAATATATAAAAATATGTATTTAAAATACAGATGAATATACTTCATATTGCAACGCTTCTCGTAAAACACCTAAGCGTTGTAACACGTTCTAAGCGTTCGGTAAGCATCGTGATTCCCTCGAAAACTAGAAGGAAGCGACCACATGTTGAAAAGAAAAATATGTTCTTAATCATTGCAACTACCCCCATTACGAGGTTTCTAGTAGTTATATTCGTTACACCCGGTATATTTATTTATTCACTTTTTTATTTACTGGGGGCCCCATGCCATATTTGTACCCGGGACCTCAAAATCCAAAGAGCGGCACTGATCATCAATTAAATCGTTATGGATGTGTGAGCAAAATAAAAAAATTAATTTGTTTTTTCGAGACAATACTATAATAAAAAGAGAAAGAATACTAAAAAAACACAAAATCTTTACCATGCTAAAATTGAGTTATCCAAAATAAGTCAAAAGTTCAGAGATCAAGAATTTAAAAGAATCGAAACCTCCATAAAAATACAGATTTTAAATTTCGCAGATTTCCAAGCACGCCAGCTTTTCAAAGTTTCATAGTATTTAAGATTCAAAAAGCCAAGTTTCAATTGGAGCTATTAAATTTAAATCTTAAGGTTTTGAGGTTTTAATATTTTTAATCGTGAAGTTTTTAAATTCCATAGTTCAGGCTTTGAGAGTTTCATACTTATAGAATGTCTAATCTCGATATAGATTCGATGCTTAGTTATAATAATGAAACTCTTAGACGAGCTAATTAATTTACTATTCAACTCGAATTACTTAAGTTATAATGAATTATTTAAGTTATAATGAATGAATGAATTAAATAAGTTGAAATGAATTAAAATTTGAAAACCTTGCAGTAGCACATTTTATTTCCTTAAGATCAATTATATCTACTATTCGCAACATCATAACTGAGTTTCAAACTCACTAACACTTGTAAGTACAAGTGCTATTGGCTTTGAAACTCAATTATTATGCACAAACGTGCATTTATGGTTAAAATACTATTAGAAACTTGGTTATGTGAAGACAGGGTTTGAATTTAACAGTGATTTCTCTTTTCTACTACGTACTTCTCTAGAGATTCATCTAGTAGAGATTATTAACTATTGCTTGAAATATAAATAAAATAAATCATAAAATACTTTTGCAAATATATTTATTTAACGTTATTGTTTCAGGTAAGATCTTAGAACGATTCGGACATGGATACGCGTTCAGCATGTGTTTCATCAGTTATGGGTTGAGATATGGTTTAATATCTGTGATACCATCACCATGGTGGGTAATACCAATCGAATTTATAATGCAAGGACCTACATATGCATTATCGTATTCAACTATTGTTGCATATGCAAACGCCATTTCACCACCAGGCATGTCAGCTACCATGCAAGGTATTGCTGCTGGTATGGATGATGGATTTGGTAAGTAGATTATGAGATGAATTATTTTAAAATATTAATCGTGTAGATTAATTTTAGGATACGCAATAGGCAGTATTCTTGGAGGATTCTTATATAAATACATGGGAGGTAAGGGAGCTCTACAAACGTTTAGTGTTTTAAGTGTTACTTGTGGAGTAGTTCATCTAATTTTGCATAAAACTGTTCTTCAACATCATGAAGATCCTACAATTAATAAAGTAAGATATATGTCGCCCGAAGATGCACTTGATGAATGTGACTATGAAGAGAAACCTCAAATTAAACAATAGTGTTATTAAAGTATGTAAATCGTGATGAATGTATGCAGATTTCATGTGTGACTTCTGTACATAGTACGAGAAGAAATAAGTCTGACTAGTTAGTTGTTTACTTATTTACGTAAGATGAATGTATATAGACATCTGTACATGTAACTTAATGCTTTCCATGTTTAATTTCACAAAAAATGTACAATAATTCGTGATAAGAAATAAATGGAATTTTAAGTTATTTACATGGTAGTAGTATTATTATTCTTAAATCTAATTCTAGGGTTCTTATATACGGTGATTTAATGACCAATGATTGGACTTTGAGAATAAGCTTCTGATGACATTAGAAACATAAAACCTTAGTAACATTTTTTGATTAAACTTGAAAATTTAGAAAATTTTACACGACGTTTTTAAAAAAATATGTACGATAGATGCAGATCAGTGTTAAGTCTAATAGTCTTTAATGAAAGCTCTATAGAAATTGACATCATCAGCAAGGTCCGTCAAAGTGACATTTTGGCTTAAAAGGTTGTCTAGAACGAATTGAACGAAATTTTCCCTATTCAGATTTCGAGTTGGCTTGTGACGTCATCTTGATATACGTTAACCATATCCTGATTTGCAAAAATTCTCAAAACTACGTCACAAAAACAAAACAATTTCGTCAAGTATTGAATGTATAGGGATCGAGACAACCTTTTAACCAAAATGTCACTTTGACAGACCTTGATCATCAGTACAAAACGTGACATCTGTTGAATGGGCACAACAACAATTCTGGCCTAATAATGCAGTCGTGCACATTTCATTTTAATGTTGTTGAAACAACTTAAAACTTTCTAGGAATAGTGTAGTCAAAACAAATTGCCACAATCCTAGGGGGTTTTTCGCGTTCTAGTAGGGAACGCGGACAGGATTGACATCATTCTGATACCGACCCATTTAATTATCATTATAGTTTGATTTGTTATTCGTAAATAAATAGTAACAAATAAATAGTAATAATAATAAATATAATTAAATAAAAACATAGTACATAGTAAAACTTGTTTACATAGAAAATAAATACATAGTATAGAAATAATGCGTAAAAGATAAGTACTGTTACTGTTTTATTAAAAACTGAAGTGTAAGGGCTTTGCAATTTGTTAGACCCTAACCTTGACCGAATGTTTAAAAACATAATATATCGGATTGTTTCGGTTACCTTATTATAATGCCCAATTATTAGTCACA
Source organism: Agrypnus murinus (assembly GCA_929113105.1). Taxonomy (NCBI): domain Eukaryota; kingdom Metazoa; phylum Arthropoda; class Insecta; order Coleoptera; family Elateridae; genus Agrypnus; species Agrypnus murinus. The sequence continues at coordinate 72,045,628 of OV816024.1, forward strand.
ATTCTTATGAATACTTAGCAATAGGTGTGTTATTTATGAAAATAAATATTATCTAATAATTAATTAATAACAGTGGCGTGCGGTGAGAATTTAGGCTAAGGAAGCAACCACGATTTTAATTTTAATATGCCTAGGTACAATAAAAAACAGTGTTATAATTATTAAGCTTGAAAATTTTTAAAGAACTTTTAAACGTTAGTAGTATTCTTTTGCTCTATAATAATTAATCGGTTTGGTAATTTTTTAGCACATCTCGTTCTTTTGAATACTGATTAACCCCCACCTAGTGAGATATTTTTAGCATGATTGATAACCCTTTTACTCCTTTGAATCGTAGAAATTCTGATTGACATAATTGAATCATAAAAAGCGCTGTGACGAAACTTGTAACTATTGCCAACGTTCTTTTGTGACAAAGCATTTTCAAATTTTTATAATTGTTTAGATTTAATCACAATGTGCAAAAGAATACGTCTTTTATACTTATGGAATTTGTTGACTATTATTCTTTGTTTAAAAAAAAGTCATACTATTTCTTTATAATGCAACTCGATTTTCCGGTCTTTTTTAGCAAAATACCTGGTGCAGGTTTTAATCTTTGTTGTTAAATTTGAAAGTTTTTGTTTTGGTCTGCCTTTCTCAACAATTTGTAATTCTCTCCGACACTGTATAAAGAAAATTCTTTATCTAATAATCCTAATACGTTACAAATTGAACAACAAAATCGTCGCGATTCGGATGTATCGGAAGTACTCGAACCTTCCACCGAAGCAGCTGAATTTGCAGTCATGACGTCATGACGATAAAGCAAGTTTAAATGTTGCATACAGAACAAACTAAATAGAATTATTTGTCTTTAAAAAAATCCCAACTTATATAAATTGAAATAATAAAATGTTCCAAAATACAGTCTCATTCGCTGATTTACATTGCTTAAGTAACATTTAACAAACTCGAAAAATCGAATAAATAACCAAATTATAATAAACATCTGATCACGGAGCCCACAACGCATCCGCGACCCGCCCGCTACCGAAAGCAAGAAGTGCAGTAAGCAACGAAATCAGTGCTTATATGCAGTGTATGTAACATATTTGAATCGGTATTATCTTTCCGCGCAAGTTATGAGCCTAATTTAAAATAGTACTCTAATTGTACCTTTTGCTGTACGGAAAATAAAACTATTTTTCTTGGCATTGTTTTTTAATTTTAATAAATTCTTAAGGGAAGCATAGCTTCCCTTGCTTCCATGGACCGCACGCCACTGATTAATAATAATTGTGACTAGATGGAAGAACGACCTTGCTAAAGGTATAGTTGATGTTCAGTTTTGTATGGTCGCACGTATAAAATTTCGAAGAGCGACCATTACTTGTCATAATAGACACGACCGCACGGCATAACGTACTAACTACCCATTTAGCAAGGGTACGCCTCCCTCTGATTGTATCTAACTACGAAAGTGCAAAGATGAGTTAGAAGAAATTTTATTTTATTTTTTGTGGTTTAACAAATTCGCATGGATTGTAGATAATAAAGGAGTAAAGACTAAACTTCAAATTTGAAGAAATTGTAACTGAAAGATTTGAAACATATCAGATATCACAAAGAAGGTTCGCAGCTGTATTTATATTCATTGAAATAATAATAACAAAACGGTATATAGACTACTTATTGCTGATTTATCTTTTATTACCTGTTACTATCCAAACATTTTAGGAAGTAAACAGATTGTTTATCTCTTTGAACTTCAAGGGTGCATTTCTCCAGCCCCACAACCATTAAATTTGGAAATTTTATTACTAGCATATCAATGTGCTCGCTTTGTGCTGCAAAAAGTTTTCATTGTACTGCCTTCCGGAACGATTTATTGAAAGTTTTATTTTGCTGGGCTGGGTAAACGCTTAGCCCTGCAAATTCCGAGTTCTGAAGTTTTAGTACTGACGTGCTAGAAACTGAATGTGCTAACTTTGTGCTGCACTCTACTGGAAAAAGTTTCCATTGTGCTGCTTTCCAAAACAATTTATTTCAAATCTTATTTTGCTGTGGAAACGCTTAGCTTAGCAAATTCCGAATTCTGGAGTTTTAGTACTTGCACATGTGTTTTGCAACATGTGTGTTGCACTGTCTTGTGCTGCACTGTGCTGGAAAAGGTTTTTATTGTGCTGCCTTCCAAAACGATTTATTTCAAATTCTATTTTGCTGGGCTGGGGAGACGGTTAGCCCAGGAAATTCCGAATTTTGATATTGTAGTGCTGGCTGCTGGCACATGAATGTACTCATTTGTGCTGCACTGTGCTGGAAAAAGATTTTATTGTGCTGTCTTCTGAAACGATTTATTTCATAATGTATGTTGCAGAGCTGGAGAAACGCTTAGCCCAGAAAATTCAGAATGTTGGAGTTTTAGTACTGCCATATGCATGCGCTCGTTTTGTACTGCACTGTGCTGGAATAATTTTTCATTATGCTGCCTTCTGAACCGACTTATTTCAAATTTTATTTTCTAGCCCGTGAGCAACTGAGTTGGAATTATTTTAAGGAAAACGTTGATATTTCGAACTGTTTTGAAATTCGTCGATTTGAGTTACAAGCGATTAATGCTAAGATGTATTATTGTAGAGAGAGTCTATACGCTCCCTGTGGACCAAAATGGAGATCCAGAATGTGGACTTAAACAACTGAAAGAAAGACTGGGTTTCTTTAAAAGATCTAAGACGAAACAAAAAACGTCCCTAAAGCGAAGCCCATACACCATGAGAACAGCAAAGTATATGAGAAATTAAAGGCTAATTAAAGGCTAATTAAATGCCCTATTTTCAAATTTACGGCTCAGCTAGTTTTTCTAAAACCGCGAGTTTCGCTAGCTTTTGAAAAAGTTAGCTGAGCCTACATCAAAAATCTAATGTAGAATGCGAAATTTAAAAAAGTAACCTATGGAGAATTAAAGCCTAATTAAATGCCCTGTTTTCAAATTTAAGGCTCAGCTGGTTTTTTTCTAAACCACTGGTTTCGATAACTTTAGAAGAAAGTTGGCGAGACCCACATCAAAAATCTAATGTAAAGTGCAAAATTTAAAAAAGTAACCTATGGAGAATTAAAGGCTAATTAAAGGCTGACTAATGCCCTGTTTTTAGTCTTTAGAAAAAAGTTAGCGGGACCCACATCAAAAATCTAAAGTAGAATGCGAAATTTAAAAAAGTAACCTATGGAGAATTAAAGGCTAATTAAAGGCTGATTAAATGCCGTTTTCAAATTTAAGACTCAGCGGGTTTTTTTCTAAACCACGGGTTTCGCTAACTTTAGAAAAAAGTTAGCGGAGCCCACATCAAAAATCTAATGTAGAATGCGAAATTTAAAAAGTAACCTATGGAGAATTAAAGACTAATTAAATGCCCTATTTTCAAATTTACGGCTCAGTTAGTTTTTCTAAAACCGCGGGTTTAGCTAGCTTTAAAAAAAGTTAGCGGAGCCCACACCAAAAATCTAATGTAGAATGCGCAATTAAAAAAGGCAGAGTATGGAGAATTAAAGGCTAATTAAGTGCCTTATTTTCAAAATTAATGCTCAGCTAATTTTTCTAAAAGCGCGGGTTTCGCTAGCTTTAGAAAAAGTTAGCGGAACCCACATCAAAGATCTAATGCAGAATGCGCAATTATAAAAAGCAACCTATGGAGAATTAAAGGTTAACTAATGGCTGATTAAATGTTAAATCACGGGTTTCGCTAGCTTTAGAAAAATATAAAATGCACGATTAAAACAAATAATCTATGAAAATTAGAGGCTAATTAAAGACGAATTAAATGCCCTATTGTCAAATTTAAGGCTCAGTTATATTTTTTTAATCGCGGGTTTCGCTAGCTTTAGAAAAAGTAAGCGAGACCCGTATCAAATCCAATGGTAGCTTTTAGAACTGAGAAAGATAGGCTATAGGGAATTAAAGGTTAATTAAAGGCCGCAGAATAGAATCCTTAATAACAGTCTGTAGTTGATTTTGACGATGTATACGTAAAAGTTTCCGCGTAAGCGGAATCTTGAATTAATTAATCTTTAAATCTGAAGTATAAGTGCGTACTCAAATTGGGGACTAAATTATCTGAAATATTAGGAAACTAAAAATTTTCGAAAATGCAGCAACTGTTACTTCCTGAGAATTGCATGCTGGGTTCTGCTAGATTTCGCAATGACGTGCCATAGTTTAAAAAAGCTACCTATTATCTTTATGTTACTTTATTACCTTAAAGGTTTAAATTTTATTTTTTCTATAATTATTATACAGGGTGTTTCACTTAAGATTTGTATACTCTGGACAGGTGATAGCACACATAAAATGCGACAAAAAAATATTTAATATCATTAGTGACTATCTTTCATAATAACCGAGAAAAAAAATTGTTTTTAAAAAGAGGGCTGGTGGTCCCTGGTTAAAGTCTAGCAGTTGGAGCTGGATATACCTAACTGCATTTTGAACGTGATATCTGATACATTGATGCTAGATGATGTCACTAGTTGACTTTTTAGCAAATGTTTTTCGATGTACGTAAAATCAAAAATGGCATAAGGGTTTTTTGTTCTTATTGACAAGTACTATGACCTGTCGAGAGGATACGAATAGTGAAACACCCTGTATAATAATTATAAAGAAAATAAAATTTAAACCTTTAAGGTAATAAAGTAGCATAAAGATAATACGTAGTTTGTTTAAATGATGGCACGTCATTGCGAAATCTAGCAGTAACTGTTGTTGCATTTTCGAAAATTTTTAGTTTCCTAATATTTCAAATAATTTAGTCCCCAATTTGAGTACGTTCTTATACTTCAGAAGTAAAGATTAAGTAACTCAAGATTCCGTTTACGTGTCTCGAACTTTTAGATATACATCGTCAAAATCAAATACAGGCCGTTATTAAGGATTCTATTCTGCGGCCTGTAATTAGCCTTTAATTCCCTATAGCCTATCTTTCTCAGTTCTGCAAGCTACCATTGGATTTGACACGGGTCTCGCTTACTTTTTCTAAAGCTAGCGAAACCCGCGATTAAAAAAAGATAATCGAGCCTTAAATTTGACAAAAGCACATTTATTTCGCCTTTAGTTAGCCTCTAATTCTTCAAAGATTATTTGTTTTATTCGTGCATTCTACATTTGATATTTGGTACGGGTCCCGCTAACTTTTTTTCTAAAGCTAGCGAAACCCGCGGTTTTAGAAAAATTTGCTGAGCCTTAATTTTGAAAACAAAGGTTGCTCTCCATAGGTTGCTTTTTTAATTGCGAATTCTACATTAGATTTTTGATGAGGGTTCCGTTTTTTCTAAAGCTAGCGAGACCCGCGGTTTTAGAAAAACTAGCTGTGCCGTAAGTTTGAAAATAGGGCATTTAATTAGCCTTTAATTCTCCATAGGTTACTTTTTTAAATTTCGCATTCTACATTAGATTTTTGATGTGGGCTCCGCGAACTACTAAAGTTAGCGAAGCCCGTGGTTTAGACAAAAACCAGCTGAGCCTTAAATTTGAAAATAGGACATTTAGTCAGCCTTTAATTAGCCTTTAACTCTCCATAGGTTACTTTTTTAAATTTTGCATTCTACATTAGATTTTTGATGTGGGCTCCGCTAAGTTTTTTCTAAAGTTAGCGAAACCCGTGGTTTAGAAAAAAACCAGCTGAGCCTTAAATTTGAAAACAGGGCATTTAATCAGCCTTTAATTCTCCATAGGTTGCTTTTTTTAATTGCGCATTCTACATTAGATTTTTGATGAGGGTTCCGTTTCTTCTAAAGCTAGCGAGACCCGCGGTTTTAGAAAAAGTAGCTAAGCCGTAAGTTTGAAAATAGGGCATTTAATTAGCCTTTAATTCTCCATAGGTTACTTTTTTAAATTTCGCATTCTACATTAGATTTTTGATGTGGGCTCCGCGAACTTTTTTCTAAAGTTAGCGAAACCCGTGGTTTAGAAAAAACCAGCTGAGCCTTAAATTTGAAAATAGGGCATTTAATCAGCCTTTAATTAGCCTTTAATTCTCCATAGGTTGCTTTCTTTAATTTCGCATTCTACATTAGATTTTTGATGTGGGCTCCGCTAACTTTTTCTAAAGCTAGCGAAACCCACAGTTTTAGAAAAACTAGCTGAGCCGTAAATTTGAAAATAGGGCATTTAATTAGCCTTTAATTTCCCATATACTTTCCTGTTCTCCTGGTGTATGGGCTTCGCTAACTTTAGGGACGTAACAAAAAACAGGATTTGGTACAAGGTCGGTTAAATGACATAAACGAGCTCTTAATTTCGAACAATTTCCGAACGGTTATATTTCAAAAACAAATGACAAATTAATTTTCTTAATTGTCAATAAACTAAGGCAAAATTACAAGTTAACTAATCCATTATAGTATGCCCTCGTACAATTTTGTGCACCAACGAACTGATTTATTTATAATAGTAGGTAATGCGACAGTTGGCCAGCCTGCGCCATAAATGAAGCGTAAACCTGGGCAGCCTGCGCCATAAATGAAGCGTAAAATGATTAGCGGTTACATGATTAAAGGTGATGATTGAGGTGAGAATTATTAGCGGTTACCTGTGAAATGATTAGCGGTTACATGATTAAAGGTGATGATTAGCAAAGGTGATAATTAAAGGATTTGAAATGATTAGCGGTCACCTGTGAAATGATTAGCGGTTACATGATTAAAGGTGATGATTAGTAAAGGTGAAAATTAAAGGATTTGAAATGATTAGCGGTAACCTGTGATATAATTAATTTGATATGATTCGCGGATACCTGTGATCCGATTAGAAAGGATGATCTAATTAAAGATAAGGATTTGATATGATTAAAGGTTATGATTAAAAAGGTGATAATTGAGTAGCGGATACGTATGATATGATAAAAGGTGTGAGGTGAGAATTGATTAGAGATAGCTTGCGATATGATTAAAGGTTATGATTAAAAAGGTGATAATTGAGTAGCGGATACCTATGATATGATAAAAGGTGTGAGGTGAGGTGAGAATTGATTAGAGATAGCTTGCGATATGATTAAAGGTGATGATTAGCAAAGGTGATAATTAAGTAGCGGATACCTAAGATATGATAAAAGGTGTGAGGTGAGAATCGATTAGAGATAGCTCGCGATATGATTAAAGGTTATGATTAGAAAGGTGATAATTGAGTAGCGGATACCTATGATATGATAAAAGGTGTGAGGTGAGAATTGGCTAGAGATAGCTTACGATATGATTAAAGGTTATGATTACAAAGGTGATAATTGAGTAGCGGATACCTAAGATATGATAAAAGGTGTGAGGTGAGAATTGATTAGAGATAGCTCGCGATATGATTAAAGGTTATGATTAGCAAAGGTGAAAATTAAAGGATTTGAAATAATTAGAAGGGATGAGGTAACCTGTGATCTAATTAAATTGATATGGTTCGTTGGTGATAGGATTAAAGGATAAGGATTTGATATGATTAGCGGATACCTATGAACTGATTAGAAAGGGAGATCTAATTAAAGATAAGGATTTGATATGATTAGTGGTTACCTACGATATGATAAAAGGTGTGAGGTGAGAATTGGTTAGAGATAGCTTACGATATGATTAAAGGTTATGATTAAAAGGTTATGATTGAGTAGCTGATACCTATGATCTGCTTAAAGGTGTTAATTTGAAAGGGTGATCTGAATAAAGGTACGGTTTTGATAGGGTGATCTGTTTAAAGGTAAGGATTTGATAGGGTGATCTGCTTAAAAGGTATTGATTTGAAATGATTAAGTGAGAATTAGCGGTCACCTGTGAAATGATTAGCGGTTACATGATTAAAGGTGATGATTAGCAAAAGTGATGATTAAAGGATTTGAAATAATTAGAAGGGGTGCGGTAATCTGTGATATGATTAATTTGATATGATTCGCGGATACCTGTGACCTGATTAGAAAGGGTGATCTAATTAAAGAATTTGATATGATTATAAGGGGCGAGGTAACATGTGATCTGAATAAAGGTACGGCTTTGATAGGATGATCTGCTTAAAGTTGTGGATTTGAAAGGGTGATCTGAATAAAGGTACGGCTTTGATAGGGTGATCTGCTTAAAAAGGTATTGGTTTGAAATGACTAGGTGAGAATTAGCGATCACTTGTGAAATGATTAGCGGTTACATGATTAAAGGTAATGATTAAAGGATTTGAAATGATTAGTAAGGGTGAGGTAATCTGTGTTATAATTAATTTGATATGATTTGCGGATACCTGCGACCTGATTAGAAAGGGTGATCTGTTCTGCTTAAAGGTGTTGATTTGAAAGGGTGATCTGAATAAAAGTAGGTATTTGATAGGATGATCTGTTTAAAGGTAAGGATTTGATTGGTTATCTGCTTAAAAAGGTATTGATTTGAAATGATTAGGTGAGAATTAGCGGTCACTTGTGAAATGATTAACGGTTACATGATTAAAGGTGATGATTATAAAGTAAAGACAAATTAGTTAGTTAAAAGAGTTATCGTTTTATATCTTATACGTTTTATTATTTATAGTTCCGATATTACAAAATCAAAAATCTAAGTTTACGAATATTAATACCAATTATACATGAATAAACTTTATGAAGGTAACACACACTCACAATCTAATCCTAAACGAATGTTCGTCTTTTCTATTTCATGGTAAAGTTTAGCAAACGCTCTTTCCACTTGTTTCTCATTGATACCTTTATGGATGTGAACTGGTACCGTTGTATATCGTCGAGGATCTAGTAAGATTTCACCTCCAGATAATATTAACTCATATTCATAGCATACAAGTGCTGATATCGAAAATAGATCGGTTGTATCGTTATCTAAGATTGGAATACCGGAGACGGAAGACCAGAATTGTTGTAATTCTTGTTTATTCATACATAATCCTGTATCTTCGAATATGTAATCATCACTGTCTAGCGAGGACACTGAAGTGGTGCGGGATAACGGCATACTTTCGTCTTGAACACGACAAACAAGTTACAATTTTAACGGGTCGGTTTCTATTCAGAGGCTAAAACAATCGAAATAGTTATAGAAAAAGGTTAACCTTTCAAGTTTCAATTTAGAAAATAACTGAGCTAAAGACGATGTAAGAATATACAATACTAATAAATAGGAACTACATTAGCATAAAAGGTTAACATTCAGTCGATCAATTTAAAAACTTATGATAATATAATCGAAAACTCACCTATTGATCTTGAAGTTGTAAAACACAGTCGTCTTACAGTATTGAAGAATTTCTGGATTTCATGAAACTGATTAAAAATGAGGCTTATATATGTACGTATATGTACGTATATCTATTTGCTGACTTTCAGATATTCTCACACATTTCTTAATAGTACTGCATACATCTAATTGATAAAAATAACATTTCTCTGATTAGAAATATAGTAAACACTAATTATAATTTATCGAAAATATTTGCGTTTCACAGGCTTGAAATAAAAATTTGTTAAAATGTGTTTATTGTATTGTATTGTAATTACTGAAGATTATAGGGGAGCATGTGAATTGAGTATTATTTATATAGTTTACGTAAAAAAGAACGAATTTAATAAATGTACCTGAGCAATTATAATTAGAAATATTATATAGTATCATTATGACTAAAATTAAATTAATTGTATCCACGATTTCTATTAAATACAATAAGATTTATATTGCTGTAGAAATAAATAAATAATTGATAGCATTATTCGCTAATATTTAAACACTTCGAATTATTATCGATATCAATTTCCTATTAATTAATATAATCAGTAATTTGTTTACAACAAGTAAAGACAGATTATTCTGTTATATTAAATTAGACAAAATTCCTCATTCTGCTATCAAATCCTTTAATCAGTTCAGCAGATAGTGGTAGACAGGTAATCAGTAATTAGGTCACAGGTAACCGCTAATCAATTCTTATTTTTAATCATACCGTTATACGAGTTCAGCCGATCGCTATTCCTGTTTGCAATTTCGTTAAGCAAGGCATTCAATCAAAATGTATCGTTGAACTATTATAATCGGATGTAATGAGAAACAAACTGACTATCGAAGTATAATTTCTCTTACATTACATACAAGGCAATAAATTGTGTACATCTTTGTCTATAAAGATATAAAATCAATACAATTTGCAATAATTCTATTGACTGTTTTTCATAAAATATTATAATATTTCTAATTATAAACTTATATTAACAATCAAATCCCTTTCGATATCTACCCTTGTCTAGAGAACAAACTTTATTAATAACTAAAAAGTCATATGGTTCGTTCCAGCACATGAAACAAATATTATGTTTAAATTTAAGTTTAATGTTTAAATGTTTAAGTTCATCATAGCTTGCATCTCCTAAAATATGAGCGTTATACACATGTTTTAAATTCAATTCATCTTGCTTAAAGAGAATAAGTAAGTTAGCGTTATCCCTAATCAGATGTTTGGGAATTTTCGTATATGTTTGACCTAAATAAAATGAATCAACACCGTTTATGTCTACCCATGTTAAATATTGTCTATTTTTCTTGTTTATCAGAAATTATATCATCAAAAATGAATACTGAATTAGGTTTCACATCATTAGGGGTGATTACATCATCGTTTTCGCTATATTTAGGTTGAAATAAAGACTTGGCGTATAGGTAGGTATTTTCAAATTTTAATCCGTTTTCATTAATTGGTAGACCTAACAAGGCATTAGTTTTACCACAAGAAGAAGGTCCACTCAAAATTACTCGACAGGAAACAGGTAAAAGCTTACCATGCTTCTTATCACCATCGGTATATTATCGAGAAACAGCATCGTCTAAGTTAAATATATTTAGCGACTTCTTTTGCTTAATAATTTTCATTATGGTATGTGTATATGTCTAGTCACAGTTTCAGCAAACGCATATCAAAAATTCGTAACGGCAATGCATAGGTTTAATACTATCAACAGCTCATATAAAGGAAATGCTAGATTGTTAACAGTTTATGAGCATTAATCAAAGACTATTCTATAATGATGTATTATTTATTTATAAACGTTACATAGTATAGTAGCTAAATACATGACTGACTGAAAAAAGTTACTTTTATTAATGATGACTATTCAATTCGATCTGTCACTAGCTTAACCTTTTAATTTCCACTTTTGCCCAAATTATAGTTAATCTGATCAAATATTGCTTACAAATCGGAGCTCTAATCTATTGTCTACAGTAGAATCCTTAAAACCCTCTATGAAGTTTTAGAATTGTTGATTACTAAGACACCCATTTCTTCTACCTTCTTTAGTAAATTCATATTGTTAGCTTCTACTTTGTCAACTGTTACTAAAATGCTGTTCTTTAGATCCTTTACCTCGCTCTATGTATCTGTAGTCATTACAATGAAAGTTTGTACTGTTGTGTCGAATTGACGATTTGATTTGAAAATTTAATAATGTAATTCATCGTTTAAACTAACCCTTGTTTACTTCTATATATGTTTAATTAATATGTAATTAGTACATCAAAATATGTTCTTAATATATTTTTCAATTTCCTTATAAAATATAACTATGTATCATTGAAATAAAACATTATTAAAATATTAAAAATAATTTTATTTTATCACATCCTAAATATTTACACGACTGGTCACCTTTCTCGACAGCTTCTTTTCAAACAATTGCAGTCGTTTATCATAAACCTAGTGGTGAGCTTGTATTATTCGTATTGCGATATGGATATATTATTCAATTTTAATGTCTTTTGCTAACCCTACATAACCTAAGCTTTACATAGATTTAGACACGTTTTATATTTCGTATTTAGACACAAAGCACGACATATCTGCAGAACGTAGGGAGCAGAGTAAGTACAAGCATCTAAAGTAAACTCTTATTTAAACATTATTTTACAATATATCATACATTTCAGCAGCTCGTATGATTATCCGTCTCTATCGTAACCCAGTATGTAAGGACATTATGTTAAATACTATCTCATACATGTAAATAAACATTTCTTTAAAGAGTTTGTTAGGTCGCCTAATCTGTTATAATATTACTATGATATTAGATGTCGTCGATTACAGTTTTACCATTAGGACATACTTAGTAGGTTATATGTGCTAAGTAAAATAATAAACAGATATTTAGAAAATGTTATGCATTCTTGAGAGAACGGGGTATAATATTTAAAAACACACTGTAGAAAACATATCAGCAGAGAAAGGGAATACATAAATACAGTATGTTTTGTATGATGAGTTGTCGTCAGTTTAAAAGAAATAAGTTGGTCGCCATATTTAAACGTTATTTTACAATACATCATACATTTTCAATAGCTTCGAAATACGCAGATATGTAATAATATACTATATACTCTTGTAGGTTATTCAACGTATCTATAGTAAACTCTTATGATTAATAATAATCTGTAACCTTATTGTTTTTTCTTACATCACAGGTTAGAGCATACGAATATAATTTAGGTTAGATTAGGTTAGAGCCTACGAATACATTTTTTAGGGCAGAACGTAGGGAGCAGAGTAAGTACAAAACAACATACTTTCATACAAGAACGTTTATTGATACGAGTAGTTTCGACGCTACTTAAAACATAATACATAACTTATATATAATATCTATTAAAATAGTACATTTCGTATACACTAATAATGGTACTACATACCCGACTATAAAGTAAACATGGTAAGTATAACAGCAGTTTAAAAGAATAGATAGTAAATATAACTATATCTAATTATTTTATAAAATACTATGTTAACTAAGAGGTTATATACAGAATATATACGCCTGTATTCGACCTCTAGAGGGTTCATAAGACTAGACTAGACCAGACCAGACCAGACCAGACCAGATCAGACCAGACCAGACCAGACCAGACCAGACCAGACCAGACGAAACCAGACCAAACCAGACCAGACCAGACCAGACCAGACCAGACCAGACCAGACCAGACCAGACCAGACCAGACCAGACCAGACCAGACCATACCAGACCAGAATAGACTATAGATGATAGACAGTAAAATCATGAACAATTATACCACCTGTAATATAATAGAGCTTACTTGATATTTTAAAATTAGTGACTGAATCTAATTATTACAGAAATTCAATTGTAGAAACTTTGCATTCATCGTTTTGTTCCGAGCTATCTCAATTTCAAAATCAAGACTACAGCTATGTTGTTTATCTTTACGGCGCCAATCTTACAAAACAAATAGTTTCTAAAAACGATTTGATTATAACACCCTCTATTAATCTGACCTGACTACTAAAAACTTCTAACTTTAGATGTTTTAAAGATTACATCTTCAGTTTCTACAATTGAATTTCTGTAATAATTAGATTCAGTTACTAATTTTAAAATATTAAGTAAGCTCTATTATATTACAGGTGGTATAATTGTTCATGATTTTACTGTCTATCATCTATAGTCTATTCTGGTCTGGTATGGTCTGGTCTGGTCTGGTCTGGTCTGTTCTGGTCTGGTCTGGTCTGGTCTGGTCTGGTCTGGTCTGGTCTGGTCTGGTCTGGTCTGGTCTGGTCTGGTCTGGTCTGGTCTGGTCTGGTCTGGTCTGGTCTGGTCTGGTCTGGTCTGGTCTGGTCTGGTCTGGTCTGGTCTGGTCTGATCTGGTCTGGTCTGGTCTGGTCTGGTCTAGTCTAGTCTTATGAACCCTCTAGAGGTCGAATACAGGCGTATATATTCTGTATATAACCTCTTAGTTAACATAGTATTTTATAAAATAATTAGATATAGTTATATTTACTATCTATTCTTTTAAACTGCTGTTATACTTACCATGTTTACTTTATAGTCGGGTATGTAGTACCATTATTAGTGTATACGAAATGTACTATTTTAATAGATATTATATATAAGTTATGTATTATGTTTTAAGTAGCGTCGAAACTACTCGTATCAATAAACGTTCTTGTATGAAAGTATGTTGTTTTGTACTTACTCTGCTCCCTACGTTCTGCCCTAAAAAATGTATTCGTAGGCTCTAACCTAATCTAACCTAAATTATATTCGTATGCTCTAACCTGTGATGTAAGAAAAAACAATAAGGTTACAGATTATTATTAATCATAAGAGTTTACTATAGATACGTTGAATAACCTACAAGAGTATATAGTATATTATTACATATCTGCGTATTTCGAAGCTATTGAAAATGTATGATGTATTGTAAAATAACGTTTAAATATGGCGACCAACTTATTTCTTTTAAACTGACGACAACTCATCATACAAAACATACTGTATTTATGTATTCCCTTTCTCTGCTGATATGTTTTCTACAGTGTGTTTTTAAATATTATACCCCGTTCTCTCAAGAATGCATAACATTTTCTAAATATCTGTTTATTATTTTACTTAGCACATATAACCTACTAAGTATGTCCTAATGGTAAAACTGTAATCGACGACATCTAATATCATAGTAATATTATAACAGATTAGGCGACCTAACAAACTCTTTAAAGAAATGTTTATTTACATGTATGAGATAGTATTTAACATAATGTCCTTACATACTGGGTTACGATAGAGACGGATAATCATACGAGCTGCTGAAATGTATGATATATTGTAAAATAACGTTTAAATAAGAGTTTACTTTAGATGCTTGTACTTACTCTGCTCCCTACGTTCTGCAGATATGTCGTGCTTTGTGTCTAAATACGAAATATAAAACGTGTCTAAATCTATGTAAAGCTTAGGTTATGTAGGGTTAGCAAAAGACATTAAAATTGAATAATATATCCATATCGCAATACGAATAATACAAGCTCACCACTAGGTTTATGATAAACGACTGCAATTGTTTGAAAAGAAGCTGTCGAGAAAGGTGACCAGTCGTGTAAATATTTAGGATGTGATAAAATAAAATTATTTTTAATATTTTAATAATGTTTTATTTCAATGATACATAGTTATATTTTATAAGGAAATTGAAAAATATATTAAGAACATATTTTGATGTACTAATTACATATTAATTAAACATATATAGAAGTAAACAAGGGTTAGTTTAAACGATGAATTACATTATTAAATTTTCAAATCAAATCGTCAATTCGACACAACAGTACAAACTTTCATTGTAATGACTACAGATACATAGAGCGAGGTAAAGGATCTAAAGAACAGCATTTTAGTAACAGTTGACAAAGTAGAAGCTAACAATATGAATTTACTAAAGAAGGTAGAAGAAATGGGTGTCTTAGTAATCAACAATTCTAAAACTTCATAGAGGGTTTTAAGGATTCTACTGTAGACAATAGATTAGAGCTCCGATTTGTAAGCAATATTTGATCAGATTAACTATAATTTGGTCAAAAGTGGAAATTAAAAGGTTAAGCTAGTGACAGATCGAATTGAATAGTCATCATTAATAAAAGTAACTTTTTTCAGTCAGTCATGTATTTAGCTACTATACTATGTAACGTTTATAAATAAATAATACATCATTATAGAATAGTCTTTGATTAATGCTCATAAACTGTTAACAATCTAGCATTTCCTTTATATGAGCTGTTGATAGTATTAAACCTATGCATTGCCGTTACGAATTTTTGATATGCGTTTGCTGAAACTGTGACTAGACATATACACATACCATAATGAAAATTATTAAGCAAAAGAAGTCGCTAAATATATTTAACTTAGACGATGCTGTTTCTCGATAATATACCGATGGTGATAAGAAGCATGGTAAGCTTTTACCTGTTTCCTGTCGAGTAATTTTGAGTGGACCTTCTTCTTGTGGTAAAACTAATGCCTTGTTAGGTCTACCAATTAATGAAAACGGATTAAAATTTGAAAATACCTACCTATACGCCAAGTCTTTATTTCAACCTAAATATAGCGAAAACGATGATGTAATCACCCCTAATGATGTGAAACCTAATTCAGTATTCATTTTTGATGATATAATTTCTGATAAACAAGAAAAATAGACAATATTTAACATGGGTAGACATAAACGGTGTTGATTCATTTTATTTAGGTCAAACATATACGAAAATTCCCAAACATCTGATTAGGGATAACCCTAACTTACTTATTCTCTTTAAGCAAGATGAATTGAATTTAAAACATGTGTATAACGCTCATATTTTAGGAGATGCAAGCTATGATGAACTTTTAAACATTAAACTTAAATTTAAACATAATATTTGTTTCATGTGCTGGAACGAACCATATGACTTTTTAGTTATTAATAAAGTTTGTTCTCTAGACAAGGGTAGATATCGAAAGGGATTTGATTGTTAATATAAGTTTATAATTAGAAATATTATAATATTTTATGAAAAACAGTCAATAGAATTATTGCAAATTGTATTGATTTTATATCTTTATAGACAAAGATGTACACAATTTATTGCCTTGTATGTAATGTAAGAGAAATTATACTTCGATAGTCAGTTTGTTTCTCATTACATCCGATTATAATAGTTCAACGATACATTTTGATTGAATGCCTTGCTTAACGAAATTGCAAACAGGAATAGCGATCGGCTGAACTCGTATAACGGTATGATTAAAAATAAGAATTGATTAGCGGTTACCTGTGACCTAATTACTGATTACCTGTCTACCACTATCTGCTGAACTGATTAAAGGATTTGATAGCAGAATGAGGAATTTTGTCTAATTTAATATAACAGAATAATCTGTCTTTACTTGTTGTAAACAAATTACTGATTATATTAATTAATAGGAAATTGATATCGATAATAATTCGAAGTGTTTAAATATTAGCGAATAATGCTATCAATTATTTATTTATTTCTACAGCAATATAAATCTTATTGTATTTAATAGAAATCGTGGATACAATTAATTTAATTTTAGTCATAATGATACTATATAATATTTCTAATTATAATTGCTCAGGTACATTTATTAAATTCGTTCTTTTTTACGTAAACTATATAAATAATACTCAATTCACATGCTCCCCTATAATCTTCAGTAATTACAATACAATACAATAAACACATTTTAACAAATTTTTATTTCAAGCCTGTGAAACGCAAATATTTTCGATAAATTATAATTAGTGTTTACTATATTTCTAATCAGAGAAATGTTATTTTTATCAATTAGATGTATGCAGTACTATTAAGAAATGTGTGAGAATATCTGAAAGTCAGCAAATAGATATACGTACATATACGTACATATATAAGCCTCATTTTTAATCAGTTTCATGAAATCCAGAAATTCTTCAATACTGTAAGACGACTGTGTTTTACAACTTCAAGATCAATAGGTGAGTTTTCGATTATATTATCATAAGTTTTTAAATTGATCGACTGAATGTTAACCTTTTATGCTAATGTAGTTCCTATTTATTAGTATTGTATATTCTTACATCGTCTTTAGCTCAGTTATTTTCTAAATTGAAACTTGAAAGGTTAACCTTTTTCTATAACTATTTCGATTGTTTTAGCCTCTGAATAGAAACCGACCCGTTAAAATTGTAACTTGTTTGTCGTGTTCAAGACGAAAGTATGCCGTTATCCCGCACCACTTCAGTGTCCTCGCTAGACAGTGATGATTACATATTCGAAGATACAGGATTATGTATGAATAAACAAGAATTACAACAATTCTGGTCTTCCGTCTCCGGTATTCCAATCTTAGATAACGATACAACCGATCTATTTTCGATATCAGCACTTGTATGCTATGAATATGAGTTAATATTATCTGGAGGTGAAATCTTACTAGATCCTCGACGATATACAACGGTACCAGTTCACATCCATAAAGGTATCAATGAGAAACAAGTGGAAAGAGCGTTTGCTAAACTTTACCATGAAATAGAAAAGACGAACATTCGTTTAGGATTAGATTGTGAGTGTGTGTTACCTTCATAAAGTTTATTCATGTATAATTGGTATTAATATTCGTAAACTTAGATTTTTGATTTTGTAATATCGGAATTATAAATAATAAAACGTATAAGATATAAAACGATAACTCTTTTAACTAACTAATTTGTCTTTACTTTATAATCATCACCTTTAATCATGTAACCGTTAATCATTTCACAAGTGACCGCTAATTCTCACCTAATCATTTCAAATCAATACCTTTTTAAGCAGATAACCAATCAAATCCTTACCTTTAAACAGATCATCCTATCAAATACCTACTTTTATTCAGATCACCCTTTCAAATCAACACCTTTAAGCAGAACAGATCACCCTTTCTAATCAGGTCGCAGGTATCCGCAAATCATATCAAATTAATTATAACACAGATTACCTCACCCTTACTAATCATTTCAAATCCTTTAATCATTACCTTTAATCATGTAACCGCTAATCATTTCACAAGTGATCGCTAATTCTCACCTAGTCATTTCAAACCAATACCTTTTTAAGCAGATCACCCTATCAAAGCCGTACCTTTATTCAGATCACCCTTTCAAATCCACACCTTTAAGCAGATCATCCTATCAAAGCCGTACCTTTATTCAGATCACATGTTACCTCGCCCCTTATAATCATATCAAATTCTTTAATTAGATCACCCTTTCTAATCAGGTCACAGGTATCCGCGAATCATATCAAATTAATCATATCACAGATTACCGCACCCCTTCTAATTATTTCAAATCCTTTAATCATCACTTTTGCTAATCATCACCTTTAATCATGTAACCGCTAATCATTTCACAGGTGACCGCTAATTCTCACTTAATCATTTCAAATCACTACCTTTTAAGCAGATCACCCTATCAAATCCTTACCTTTAAACAGATCACCCTATCAAAACCGTACCTTTATTCAGATCACCCTTTCAAATTAACACCTTTAAGCAGATCATAGGTATCAGCTACTCAATCATAACCTTTTAATCATAACCTTTAATCATATCGTAAGCTATCTCTAACCAATTCTCACCTCACACCTTTTATCATATCGTAGGTAACCACTAATCATATCAAATCCTTATCTTTAATTAGATCTCCCTTTCTAATCAGTTCATAGGTATCCGCTAATCATATCAAATCCTTATCCTTTAATCCTATCACCAACGAACCATATCAATTTAATTAGATCACAGATTACCTCATCCCTTCTAATTATTTCAAATCCTTTAATTTTCACCTTTGCTAATCATAACCTTTAATCATATCGCGAGCTATCTCTAATCAATTCTCACCTCACACCTTTTATCATATCTTAGGTATCCGCTACTCAATTATCACCTTTGTAATCATAACCTTTAATCATATCGTAAGCTATCTCTAGCCAATTCTCACCTCACACCTTTTATCATATCATAGGTATCCGCTACTCAATTATCACCTTTCTAATCATAACCTTTAATCATATCGCGAGCTATCTCTAATCGATTCTCACCTCACACCTTTTATCATATCTTAGGTATCCGCTACTTAATTATCACCTTTGCTAATCATCACCTTTAATTCTATCACAAGCTACCTCTAACCAATTCTCACCTCACACCTTTTATCATATCATAGGTATCCGCTACTCAATTATCACCTTTCTAATCATAACCTTTAATCATATCGCAAGCTATCTCTAATCAATTCTCACCTCACCTCACACCTTTTATCATATCATAGGTATCCGCTACTCAATTATCACCTTTTTAATCATAACCTTTAATCATATCGCAAGCTATCTCTAATCAATTCTCACCTCACACCTTTTATCATATCATACGTATCCGCTACTCAATTATCACCTTTTTAATCATAACCTTTAATCATATCAAATCCTTATCTTTAATTAGATCATCCTTTCTAATCGGATCACAGGTATCCGCGAATCATATCAAATTAATTATATCACAGGTTACCGCTAATCATTTCAAATTCTTTAATTTTCACCTTTACTAATCATCACCTTTAATCATGTAACCGCTAATCATTTCACAGGTGACCGCTAATCATTTCAAATCCTTTAATTATCACCTTTGCTAATCATCACCTTTAATCATGTAACCGCTAATCATTTCACAGGTAACCGCTAATAATTCTCACCTCAATCATCACCTTTAATCATGTAACCGCTAATCATTTTACGCTTCATTTATGGCGCAGGCTGCCCAGGTTTACGCTTCATTTATGGCGCAGGCTGGCCAACTGTCGCATTACCTACTTATAATTAACGTTAAAATGCGTTTTTGTGTAGACCCTTATTAATTATTTATACGAAGTTAACTTAACCTAAATACTAAATGTGTTTCAAATTTTATATATGTAATTTCGTGATTTGAAATCTATATCTTAATCTTGATCTTAATGATTTTCGGTTTTCAATCATTTTTATACTTATGAATCTAAGAAACATGACAAAATTTATTCAACAAGGAACACAAAGAATAAATCAACTAATAATTAGAATTAAATAATTAAAATAGAACAATATAAAAATAAATGAAATTTTAAAACCGTGAATAAAAAAAATCAATTCTAAGATTGTAATGCCTTTTACCTTCAGGGGTAATATTTCTGTCATCCTCATTATCTTAAACACTAGATTAAACTAAATAAATACCTTAAAATATTTAAATAATATTAAAATTTTGGCGCCTTTTTAAATTACCAACGAATGTAGTAATAAAACAGAAATCCCCTTTCTTCCATATGGTTTATAATTAAAAATGGTTGGAATACATGAAATTCATCTCTCTTCCAAATAATGTTCAAAGTAAATGGTAATAATAAAATAATTAAAACCAGTTGTTTTGTTGAGATAAGGTGAGTCCCTTCAACGAATCAATTTATAAATTCCCTTTCACTATCTAATTTACTATGTAGGTTGGCATTCTTATAAACCAAAAGAAAAATTCTTCACAGAAAAGAAAATTATTTCACTAATAAAATTCACAGAACTAAATATTGATTTAATTAAAAGTAACTATTATTTTTAAAACACGTATTGAAATTCAAAGAACTTTAACAATTACACAGCCCCACAAAAAAAAGTTCTGTCCTGGGAGCAAGACTATGGTATTCGGATGCACTTGTTGACGCTGAAACCGAATCCGACCTCAGAAAATCAGATATACCCTCAAAATCTTGCACCAGAGCCAAAAACAACCCCCAAATGGAGTAAAACACTCCTGCATAATTATGATGACAATAAATACATGCAAAAAATAGTTGAAAACCGCAAATGTTTTGTATTTGTAAATAAACCTTTGGTACCGTATATGGCCAAAAACCCTCCTCCCTGAGGGGGCTAAACCACTCCAAAATGGGTCAAAACCACCCCTTAGATCAAAATGTAATAAATACATGCAAGAAATGATTGAAAACCGCAAATGTTTTGTTTTTGGAAATAGACCGGTATATGGCCAACAACCCTCCTTCCTGAGGGGGTTAAACCACCCCAAAATGGGTCAAAACTACCCCTTAGAACAAAATAGAATAAATACATGCAAAAAATGATTGAAAACCGAAAATCATTAAGATCAAGATATAGATTTCAAATCACGAAATTACATATATAAAATTTGAAACACATTTAGTATTTAGGTTAGGTTAACTTCGTATAAATGATTAATAAGGGTCTACACAAAAACGCATTTTAACGTTAATAGTCCAGTCAAATTAGAAAAAATAGCGGAAAGTTGAGGGAAGTCTGTGGACTGTTAAATAACCCCCTAAAAACCGTTTGTAGATGGCGAGCTCGAGGAGATAATGAGGTAAACCATGCCCCCTAACGGTTTTTGTCGTTTTTCTCGGAAACTATTAGGTTTATCGAGATGAAGGAGGTTAGGTAAATTAAAGTTTATTTAAATACCTACCAGAAATACCCGAATGTTTTTTCGTATCTCGCCTTTTTTATGTGTTATCGAAGAAAGAAGATATGTCATACATATAAATGAGCAATTTGCTCCAGTAAATTTGCTCAAGGAACTTTCGGACGTAACATTTTGTGGTCTCATATTCGTCATGAAATAGATAAGAAAAACTCGTTGAGAGCCGGACGCGATCGTGGTCCAGTCGTATTTTACCTTAGCATCTCTTCTGTAAAATCCATCAGGCGATATTATCGTTATCCTTGGTGCCAGTCGGATGAATGTTTCGTATTGGCAAATTAATTCTTAGGAGAGTACACTGTGCTAGTCAATTTTTGTATCTAACCCAATACGTACAAGGTGTTTCGCTTTTTTAGAAATCCTTCTAATTTCCTTTATTTCTAGGATCTTAGTATTGTCCACATTTACAATTTAATATTGATACAGTACGTTGCATGCATGCTAAATATGGAGCAAAATCTTTATAATTATCTGTTAACAGACGTTTTAAGATACAAAACATTCTGTGTTAGTACCTTGGTTGCTAGTTTACAACAAAATTGCACCTTCTTAAATATTTCTAAGGATTTCTAAAAAAGCGAAACACCCTGTATGTATTGGGTTGGATACAAGAATTGACTAGCACAGTGTACTCTCCTAAGAATTAATTTGCTAATACGAAACTTTCATCCGATTGGCACCAAGGATAACCATAATATCGCCTGATGGATTTTGCCGAAGAGATGCTAAGGTAAAATACGACTGTACCACGATCGCGTCCGGCTCTCAACGAATGTTTCTTATCTATTTCATGACGACCGATATAAGACCACAAAAAGTTACATCCGAACGTTCCTTGAGCAAATCTACTGGAGCAAATTACTTATTTGTGTATGACATATCGTCTTTCTTCGATAACACAAAAAAAGTCGAGGTACGAAAAAACATTTGGACATTTCTGGTAGGGATTTAAATAAACTTTAACTTACCTAACCCAACGACAAAAACCGTTAGGGGGCGTGGTTTACCCTCATTATCTCCTCGAGCTCGCCACCTACAGACGGTGACTTTTAGGGGGTTATTTAACAGCCCTCCAGGAAGATCTATGCAAAAATCCACGGACTTTCCTCAACTTTCCGCTATTCATGAAAATTTGTTCTAAATTGACTGGACTATAATTATAAATATATCAGTTCGTTGGTGCACAACAATTGTACGAGGTCATACAATAATGGATTAGTTAACTGGTAATTTGCTTTAGTTTATTGACAATTAAGAAAAATAAATTTGTCATTTGTTTTTCATATATAACCGTTCGGAAATTGTTCGAAATTCAGAGCTCGTTTATGTCATTTAACCGACCTTGTTCCAAATTCTGTTGTTTGTTTCGTTCTTAGATCTTTTAAACCAACCCAGTCTTTCAGTTGTTTAAGTTCACATTTTGGATCCCCATTTTGGTCCACAGGGAGCGTATAGACCCTCTCTGCAATAATACATCTTAGTATTAATCGCTTATAACCCAAATCGACGAATTTCAGTTCGAAATGGCACCGTTTTCCTTAAAATAATACCGACTCAGTTGCTCACGGGCTGGAAAATAAAATTTGATATAAGTCGGTTCGGAAGGCAGCACAATGGAAAATTATTTCAGCACAGTGCAGCACAAAGCGAGCGCATGCATATGGCAGTACTAAAACTCCAAAATTCTGAATTTGCTGGGCTAAGCGTTTCTCCATCTCTGCAACATACATTTTGAAATAAAT
Source organism: Agrypnus murinus (assembly GCA_929113105.1). Classification (NCBI taxonomy): domain Eukaryota; kingdom Metazoa; phylum Arthropoda; class Insecta; order Coleoptera; family Elateridae; genus Agrypnus; species Agrypnus murinus. Next base: position 72,069,200 of record OV816024.1, read on the forward strand.
CGTTTCGGAAGGCAGCACAATAAAATCTTTTGCAGCACAGTGCAGCACAAAACGAGCACATTCATGTGCCAGCACTACAATCTCAAAATTCGGAATTTCCTGGGCTAACCGTTTCCCCAGCCTAGCAAAATAGAATTTGAAATAAATCATTTTGGAAGGCAGCACAATGAAAACCTTTTTCAGCACAAAACAGTGCAACACACATGTTGCAAAACACATGTGCAAGTACTAAAACTCCAGAATTCGGAATTTGCTAAGCTAAGCGTTTCCACAGCCCAGCAAAATAAGATTTGAAATAAATTGTTTTGGAAAGCAGCACAATCAAACTTTTTCCAGCACAGTGTAGCACAAAGTGAGCACATTCAGGTGCCAGCACTATAATTTCAAAATTCGGAGTTTGCAGGGCTAAGCGTTTCCCCAGCCCAGCAAAATAAAACTTTCAATAAATCGTTGCGGAAGGCAGCACAATGAAAACTTTTTGCTGCACAGTCAGCACAAAACCAGCACATTGATATGCTAGTAGGTAATAAAATTTCAAAATTTAATGGTTGTGGGGCTAAAAAATGCACCCGAACTTCAAAATATGTGTCATGTTCTTACAATTCAATTTGAAAACATTAAGCTGAACTTCGATACCGTTTTTCTCCAAAAGTATAGAAATACGATAAAAATATTATATAGGAATTTTCTTTCTTTAATGCTGATCTAACCACTAGCAAAGTCTGACTATTGCTTAATGGGTCACCGTGTACTAATGGTACATGGGAGGTAAGAAAGTTCTACAAACGTTTTAAGTGATACTTGCAGAATAGTTCAACTAATTTTGCAAAAAGCTGATCTTCAACATCATGAAGCTCGTACAATTAATAAAGTAAGGTATATGTCACCAGAAGATCCACTTAATGAATTTGACTGTCAAGAGATACCTCAAATTAAACAGTTGTGATGAATGTACAGTAAATATTAAAATTGCATTTTAAAATAATCATCTCAAAGCAGTATGTTTGTGCAACCAACAATGCATAAAAGCTCAAAATACGCTAGCAGTTTAACATCTTTCATTTCATGTGGGGATAATTTAACACTAATCAAGTTTATTAAAAATACAAACCTAAATAAAAATAACATTTATTGTAAAATAAAAGATGCAAAGGTGTATTTTTTTATAACAAACCACGTCTGTTAGTGGTAAAATGCATACGCACTTGCAACAACTACCCAATTTAACCTAATGCTTTTACTCAAATATGGTTGCATAGAATAATAAAGTATATTGCATTTTAATTTAATAGCACTGATATCGTGATGCATACTGAATATATGCAAATTTCTTGTGTGACTTTTACAGTACATAGCATAAAGGAGATTAAGAAATAAGTCGGACTAGTTGTTTAGTTATTTACGTACATTTATTTATTACGAATGTACTTGCTACTTATATAGAAAAATGAACAATAATTCGTGATGCCATAAGAAATAAATGGAATTTAAGCTAGTTAACTACAAGGTATTATTTTTAAATCTAATAACTATCCAAAGTAAAATTGATATTACTGCTTACCTTTATTAACTAAAATAATCTGTTCTAACATAATAAATTAGTATATCATTAACTATAGTACCCATACCTAATCCAAATATCAAATTAGCTCCAACTAAAACAAACAATAAATTAAAGTAAAATGAGACTTTCGTGATAGTAACTAATATAGGATGGAATTTAACACCGTCGATTATAACGTTTGAAGTTAGAAAGTTGTGTAAAGATGGCCAGGTTAAAAAGTTTGTTATCGTTGGGGGTAATTTTCAAGCTGTACTTGGGAAATGGTGAGAACACTCAGGTGTTTGGGCCCTAACTTTGTTATGGAAACAGAATTACCACTAAAATAGTCATTATTATTATTAGGGTCATTAGGTATGACCCCGGCTATCTTTTTACAGGGGAGTACTTTTAAATTTTTTTAGATGGTTACTTAACAGAAAACACTTTTTTTTCTTATTTAGCCAAACAAGCTGAAAGGCATTTATGTACTTCATTTAGTTGGTAGACATTACTCTAGTGTCAGTAAAGTTACATGTAGAATTTTACCTGTTCATTGGAAATAAATGAATTTTCAGATTTTGTCAAGATTATAAGTCATTGCAAAACAATTGATATCTCTTAAGAATAAGTAAGATTTTTCCTTAATAATAATATGAAATATTTTTTCCCGAAAGTCTTTCATTTCGTTAGAAAATAAGATATTCAATAGTCCTACAAATACGATAAGTCTTTCTCTACAAAGTATTCTACTTAAATGACTTTTTTATATTTTTAAATTTCCGAGTTTTGATTTTTTATTTTAGATTCGAAATTTTAGAAGGTATAGATACTTAAAGTTTCAATGATTGAACTTCGAGACCTAAACTCAAAGTTCTATAAATTTTGGGCCTAATATTTAAATCGATTTTAAAACAGATAATAAAAATAAAAAATATTTAAGATAACAAATTAGAGCCACAAGCTTTTACCTTTTCTTTAGTAATATGTTAACAAGAATTCCCTAGAAGTCAATCTTCTGTAAGGGTATTTAAAACTGCAGCAAGTTCATGAAATTAAAGTTGGGGTTTTCTTATCTCTACCCTCCCATAATATAAAATTTAGGCAGCGACAAAAAATTTAATTGGACTTGGAAAAACTGAATCTGCAATTATTAGTCAACTTGCAAATAAGATGATATTAGTAAAAGGCCAATTTTTGACCATTGAAGAAAAACCTAAAATTATTTGGTATGCTGAAAAGTTTAAACTGTTGTTAAAGTGTTTGGCAACACGCGCAAAAACTTTTTGTCGAAATATCTCAGAAATTATAAAAAAAGAAGAAATTTGCAAAATATTTAATGAAAATGGAAGCATTTTCTAAAGTTTTCAATTGGACGGTTTGAGAAATTTTGTCAACATTCGTAGATAAGTTTCAAATCCGTTTGTGGAGTTTTTTCAAAAGTTGTATACTGAATATCCGGAGTAAAAATGTGTTCAAGAATTTCTACGAAGATGTGATACAAAAAATAACGGAAACGATATTAATGAAGAAGAAATTGTTATTAAAACCAGTGTATTAAAAAAATATTAGTGGATCATATAGAAAACAAAGATAAGTAGTAGTATAAAGATAAGTTTTATTGGATATATTATTCTTATTAATTTCAAATTGTTTTAGCTTCAAAGTATCTCAGCATCACTGTTTTAAATCTGCACAGCTATCGTCAGCGTACAGTAAACAAGTATATAGTTTATGCACTGTATATATACAATGTATAATATGCATATAAATTCATAGTGACAAAATTTAAAACAAAATAAGAAACTGTCAGACTTTAAACTGATGTTTAAACACAAGAAGCGGATTATGTTTCAAAAACAATACGGTTAGACGAATTATTTACAAGTTGTAGATGTTAATTGAAAAGCTTGTTAATTTCAAATTTAGGAAGGAATAATAATTATTTAAAAAAAGTGTAATGAACCCACCAAATTATATGTAAACGATCGTAAATTAAATGATGTTAGATTCATATTCGGTCACAATTTGGAAAGAGGTGATATATATCAATTTTTAAATTAAATCAACATAAGGCAAGAAATATTCTAAAAGATTATAAAAGATTTTGCGACAAACAATTTCCATGTTTTTCACATGTTCCACAAACATCGCAATGTTTTTTTAAAAACTTTATTAATCTTTAGCCCTTGTTGGTACAATTAAAACATAAAACACACTAGCAATTATAACAAAAGATTTGTGAAAAATATAGGTTCGTGTTAAAAAAAACTCAAGAATTCAATAAAAATAATCATAAGGGAACTTTATGACTACATACATTTACCAATTGTTTGAATGAAAGCAGTAATAGTTGACGTTATTTTTGAGCTAATATACCTTTACAGAAATGTTAGTTTTTCTACCTTTCACAAAGACAACCTCGCAAAATATATACTAGTTAAACTAAATGAAACTTACCTATGAAAATTTAATAACAGACATTCGTTCTCTTGTCACAAAACAAAATTGGAAGTGAACACTAAACTGCTTCTGTATTAAGTTGGAACTTAACGAACTATTAAACTTGTTTTATAATAATCAGAACTAAATTAACTTAAAACTTAACTTACACTTTGGAATGTACAGAAGGTAAATCAATCAGAATCTGCACATGATTTAAATTAGTTTAAATTTAACAGGTTTTATCTTCGAATTTAATAACCACCATAAGTTGGATTAGAAAAGTTCACTAGATACGACAAGGAAGATTTCGGAAAGTCAGTCCTCATTTGAAGTTGTTCAAAGTCAACCAATATTTAAACTTCAAAAATACTTGAAAGGGTCACGACTGAATTATTTCTAAGCTTCAAACAGATTTTAAACAATCGCTGCAGAGTGTTTGTTGGAGAACGTGTTGACGTGTAGACGTGTATGGAGAACATTCACGTTTGTGTAGCAGATCACCCCTCTGAGCCTCTGGATAGACATTGTTGAATTGATTGTCAGGACCTTTTCAAATTTTGGAAATCCTGCATTGCATCTTTATGGTGCTGGCGTCAAAAGCGGCGCACACTGGTGTAAAAGTCGAAAAACCGGCGCATCGCGTTTATGTCAATTAACAATGCTCGCCACAATACCGTTCTTTACCAATGTTTGGAACTGTTTTGTAGGAGTAACGACAATTAAAATTAAATTTCCACTTGTGCAAGAAGAAACCTGGATACCATTTAGTTTTTGTTTAATTATCTAAAGAATCTTCTGTTGCACTTTTCATGTTAAAGTTTAATTAAACTATAAATTGCAGTAGTAACTTTAAAAATTACTAACTCAGGCAGGGGGCTCGAGGGGGGTCTGAAATTTTCAGGAAATCTAATTAATTAAAACTAAATGTAAAATCAGCAATGAAAATCTGTTTGTTCTAGCATGTCACTTAATTTTTAGCAACTTTTACATTTAGTTTTAATTAAAATCACTTTGTTCCGCTACTAAATCTTTCTAGCTCATTTATTGTTTATTTTATCATTTAGATTACAGCGAGGACTTTGCATAATTCTGTTTTTGGTAGAAGGATAGTTTAGACGCGAGCATGACAAGTCGCAGCTTACTCGCAAGCCTTACGCGACGATGAAAAAACTCAAATAACTTTTTTTCTAACTTCGGGCCATTTTTTTTGTCAACGGCATATTTTTAAGAAATGAAAGAAGTATTTGTAGTTTTTTTTCCGAGTCGAAATAAGGCGCAGAACATAGTTTTACTTGAATTTGTTATAAACAAACTTATAAATAATTGACTAAAATGCAACTTTTCAAATCAGGAAAAATCACTACAAATATGTGTTTAATGATGATTGAAATAACGATGAAATGAGAAATTTTTGTTCTTTATAACGTCTGTAGCATATTTTTTTTCAAAAAACTGACTATAAACTTTAATAACGAATATTATTTACAAAAAAATATTTTCGCAAAATGCATTTGGATTAATGTTGAGCATGTTGAATACTATTGAAAAAATTTATTAACTTTTATAAACATTTTTCAAACGAATTTGGGTGATCCGTTTGAGAAATTTTGACTCTATTGTATTCAAACAGTTTAAACTATTTTTACTACCTACATTTTTGGGTATTTTTATGTATGTCCAAACCTTTATTCATAATCCTCGAGTAACTTCCTGAAAATGTAAAAAGGTTGACCTAACAGGGATGTCAGGTAGTTTTGGTTTTGTTGGTGGCCTAAGCGTGAATATGTTTCGATTGTTGTGCCACCTATTAGAAAACTGGTGAACCTCCTCCTATTAAAACGATTTTGAAATGGTTAAAACCTATTTCTTTGGATTTAATTAGATTTTTCTTCGTTTTTACAAAGTTATGATTAGTTTACTGATTTTAAATGGTATGGAGCAGGAGGTAACCGAAATCTAAGCAATTTGAAACAAAACTTGTTTAGTTATATCTTTTAATTCTATCGACTTCATGTTTCTTGATGAAATCTTTATAATTAAATAGGTTAATAATGATCAAGAAACTATAAATTCTTCTCATATCTTCAGCAATGATGCAAAGAACCTACGTTCATAGGTTTATAACAAAATACTTAATTTAATTTCTATAAATCACTAAAAACCTATTTTCGATATAGGCTCCCGGAATTTGTTTTTTTTTGCATCAGATATTTTATTTAGTTGTGTTTGACAAATACATCTCGTAAAACTTTCAACTCTATCTAAATAACTGACTTATACGCATTTTTATAACAGCGAATTTTTGCCTATACCCAAACCTTAACAGTTGAGTGTAAGAGAACTAAAGCTGACAAACCTGTATGTTCAAATTGTGCTGAATCACACCCTGCCAATTACAGAGGATGTCTGAATGCACGCGAATTACAGAAAAGGCGTGACAAATCAAACAAAAGTAAAAATGATCCGCAACCGAAAACATTTACATCTAGTAAAACCATTGAAGGTGTATCATATCGAGGGCATCAGATCAGAGGGGCGTATCCGCCAAATGTGTGATCTTCAATTTATTAGGTCGTATTGATTTCTGGTATAGACCTGCGTATTGTTACATACGGGCGTATGTTTTGTAAGGCATTAATCTGGCCTTACAAAACATTCGCCCGTTTGTGACAACACGCAGGTCGATACCAGAAATCAATACGACATAAAAATTGAAGATAAAAATTTTGACGGATACGCCCCTCTGATCCGATGCCCTCGATATGCTCAAGCCGCTAGGACCGACAAATCACAAATGCAACCCAATACAAGCGAACAAACATCCATGGTACAAATGATGCAAAGTATGATGGATTTAATGAACAAGTTCTCACAGAGACTCGATAAATTAGAAGCTAGAAATACTAGAGCTTTACCGCGTAATACAAATTAATGCACGAAAGAGATTTACGAATAGCCACTTGGAATGCTAATGGCATCCATAACCAGTGGCGGATTTACCTTGTGTGGGGCCCTAGGCGCAATTAGCTAAGGGGGCCCCTATTCTTTTAGGAAATATTGGAATTAGGTGTAATTTAATAAACACTTTCATAAAATAGATTTTATTTCCAGTCTACACATTTAAAACATTAATCATGACAACAAAAATATTTAACATTAAAAATTAATATCTAACAAAATAGGAATTAAAGATTCTTTTCAAATATGAATCAGATTAAAAACTAAATAAAATAAAACTAAACTCTACCTATGTAAACGAAACAAGTAAAAATATAATAAACGAGCCCAGGCCCATAATAGTTCGGACATTATATAATAGTTCGGCCAGAACATTTATTACGAATTTTTGTTGTGGTCCATGATAATGCCGTTTCTTGGTGTTAAAATACTGCCCCATGCCAAGTTTCATGAAATTCTATTAGGATGTTCCCTCGCACCACCCCTTCGAGCTTTTTGGGAACCCTCTGTTAATTTCCGAATGCGATAAGAAGCGGTGTCAGCTGAGGGAACCTGCTAATAAAATTTAATGAAACTTGGCTTACGTACTTGGTTGAGAAATATTTAAGCAAAAACTTTTCTCGATTTCATTCCATGTGGATTTGGTTCTGGGACTATTTCCTTAGCCAAAACAATAAAATTATATTCTCACAAGATTTCAGAAGCATCTCTAAGGTCGGTCAGCCGGGCGTATGCACGGGGCCCCAGGAACGAGTGGGGCCCCGCAACGAGCTACCTTATTTTAATCAACACTTGTTTATTTACTGGAGGCCCCACTCGATATTTGTGCCCGGGGTCTCAAAATCTAAAAGGCGGCGCTGCAAGATTTAAAAATTAAATGAAAGAATTACTCTTTGTAAAAAAGGTATAAGTTTATTAAAAATACTTTTAAACAGCCTCTTCTTGTTTAATAACTGTAAATTGGTATTCGTAGCCTTCTGGCATCTATATTTTCCATGCATGCAGCTGTATTTAAATACTTTGAAGAAAAAATATGAATTTTTGTGTAACGTTTCGGGGCCCCCGCTCGATGCGGGGCCCTAAGCGTGCGCCTAGTGCGCCTATGGGTAAATCCGCCACTGTCCATAACCGTCTACTAGAACTAGAAGTATTTCTGAATGAGCAAAATATAGACATGTGTCTGATTTCAGAGACACATTCAACTAAACAAACCTACATAATGATAAAAGGTTATCAGATCTATCAGGCAATTCACCCTGATAATCAAGCAAAAGGTGGTAGTGCTATTTCGATAAAAAATAACATCAACCATTATAAAGTTGTTGTGACCGTTAAATCTACCAAGCAAAATTTGAATTTTTGTGCAATATATTGTCCACCAAGATACAATCTCAAAAAACCGGAATACAAAAACTTGTTACAGCATCTTGGCGAGAAGTTCATCGTCGGTGGTGATCTTAATGCCAAACATGTGGATTGGGGCTCGAGATTAACAACAACAAAAGGAAATGAACTAAGACAAGCCATTAGGGAAACAGGATGTAACTTCCACACCACAGGTAAACCAACCTATTGGCCCACAAACCCGAGCAAAATACCAGATCTTTTAGATTTCTTTATATCTAGAAAAGTTTCTCCAAACTTTATTGATATGGAAGAAAACTTTGACTTAAACTCCGATCACTCAGCAGTAATCCTCACTATAAGTGAGAATAATAAAAAAAGAACAAAAACCACATCACATTAGTTAACATTAGTTAATAAAACTACGGATTGGGAAAGCTTCAGAATAGAACTTGAAAATGAAATAAGACTTAATGTGCAATTGAGAACTGTTCCACAATTGGAAACAGAAGCTGAAAACTTTATCAAAATTATCCAAAAAGTAGCTTGGAGTAACACTAGAAAAATCATTCACAAAACTGCTGGAGTTAACTATCCTATGGAAATCACAGAATTAGTCAAGGAAAAGAGACGAATCAGAAGAAAGTGGCAACAGACACGTGATCCGGCTGACAAAAATATTCTTAATAATAAAACTCAGCAACAAAGGAAAAATCTAATACCAAACCATCAGTTTGGATCTAGACAACAGCATTCTACAATTGACCAAGTTCATAGAATAACAAATATCATTGACATGGCATTAGAAGAAAAATTAATCTGCTCAACGATTTTCCTAGATGTGGCTCAAGCCTTTGACAAAGTTTGGCACGAAGGATTGATCTACAAACTAAAAAGAATGTTACCAAAACATTACGTTAAATTACTCACGAGTTATATATCAGACAGATTATCCCGCATTAAGCAAGAAAATGGATATTCAGAGTTAAAGGAGGCTAGAGCTGGCGTGCCCCAAGAAGCGTATTGGGGCCCATCCTCTACTTGTTGTATACAAACGATCTTCCACAACCGCAGAATGTAACTGTTGCCACATTTGCCGACGACACAGTGCTGATGGTTACTGGAACAACCATACAAGAAGCAACTGATAAGCTTCAAGAAGCCAGTGACGAAATACACCAGTGGACTAGAAAGTGGAAAACAAAGCTTAATGAATTAAAATCGGTTCATGTAAATTTTACTAATAAAAGGCTTATAAATACACCTTAAGTTAATTTAAATGGCATCATAGTTCCATATGAAAACACAGCCAAATACTTAGGAATGACCTTAGATACGAAATTGCGGTGGAAACAGCATATAAAAATGAAGAGAATACAACTTGGACTCAAGTATCTACTATTGTACTGGCTACTGGGACGCAACTCGCAATTGTCAATAAATAACAAAATACTTATATACAATCAAGTCTTAAAACCAATATGGGTCTATGGCATACAATTATGGGGATGTGCTAAAGAAAGCAATGTCAAAAGAATCCAAACGTTCCAAAATAAAGTACTACGGAATATGGTAAATGCTCCATGGTACATCAGAAACAAAGATCTACATCGTGATTTAGGGATTTCAGACGTTACAAGCGAAATCAAGAGATTCGCTATTAAACACGAAGCCAGACTACAAGTGCTTCAAGAAGCAAAGTCAGACTAAAATATAGGACATCAGTGGATGAACTGTAGCTTAAGTTTTATTTAGTTTTAAGAGTTTAAAGATAAATTGATGGTTGGTCTATTAGACCAGTTTCAATAACAAGCGCAAATGCGCAAAAAAGAAAAAATATATTAATTTTCTGTATAACATTCATTAATTTCTTATATAACGATTACAAATTTTATAAATACCATCCTTCACAGTCACAAAGCAGCTCGTACTTCATAACATTCTCATGTATACGTATAATCTTATACGTTAACATTCTTAAAAAAAAAGAGTAACATTTTTAATTTACCTTAATATAAAAAATACTTTAATTTTAAATTATAAAAAATATTCACTTATAATACCATTAGTAGTCAAAGTTATGTCGACTATTTTTGTGGTGGTTTCACGAATGTCTATCATGCTTGCATTTAAATACCACGAGTGCGCAGCACGAGTGGTATTCGCAAGCATGATAGACATGAGTGTTAAGCACCACAAAAATAGTCTACTTAACTTTGACTACTTATGGTATTCGAGAGACTATTCAACGAACACGATTTAAAAATTCAAATTGTTTTTCATAAATGTAGCAATGTTACATTTAATAATTGTACGTTCAATACTCAAAATTAAATGTTGTTAAATATTTGTGTTTTATTAAAATTGTCGATTGTTATCACTAGTGAAAATTGTCGACAATTTTCACTAGTGAGAATTGTCGATACAATTCATTTTCATTGGATTAAAAATATCAAATGCTGCATTTTAATTGGTCAATTTTTAATAAATGACATGTGAGTTGAATAGTCATCATTAAATCAATTATGATATGCTTGTTTTCATTAAATTTTGATTGTTTCAGATTTTCTTAAATCTTTAATTTTTTTAGTTCAACATCGAACATCGTTTCAAGTCAATATCTTCAATGGAATTCAAGATTCATTCATTAATTACGTAACTTAGCTCTACAATTTCTAACTTCTCTGTTGCTAAAGCTTTGTGTTAGCTTTCACTTACAAATTCAAGAGATACAGCTTCAAATTTCCAGAATCTTCTAATGTATGTGTTGCAAATATTAACATTTCAGATATTAAATGTTTTAATAAATTAAAATTTTTAAAAGTTTAATGTTTCATCGTCTTAAAGAATAATAAATTCCAAAATACTCAGTTTTGAAATCAAGTTTTAAAATATATGATTGGAATATAGCAAAGCATTTTGAAACTTTTCAGGATTTTAAGTTTTCCTATGTTACAGGTTTCGAGCTTTTACAATTTATGAGTATTAGAGTATTGAAGTCTCATCGATTCAAAGTAGCTTAATCGCGTCAAAATATCAAATACTTATTCGACATTCGAAAGTTTAAGTTTGTATATTGACTTAAAGTTTGAGCTTCAAAAAAGGCAATTTAAAAATTTTAAGTTTTTAAAAGTTTGATTCATAGATTCGCCATTGCAAATTCTCAGCATATTAAAAGTTGAGAGTTATAAAGTACCAGAGATTAATTCTTGAACCTTTAAGAACTATTTCAGTTTGTGAGCTGCGACATCTTAAAGTTTAGATGCTGCGATGTTTTCAAGTATCAACCTACCAAAGTTTTTAAGACTAATGTAATAGTTATGGAACATCTTAGTTTAAGATAATTTAACTTTAAAACTTAGAGTGAGCCTCATTTTTCTGACTTTCTACTTCACAGCGCTGCGTTGTTTTCAGTGGCTACAACACTGACGTGCATCTAGCAATTGTTTTGAACTATCACATCTGTAATTGTGTGGCTTATATTAATACTAGTGTTGCAGTACATTTTCCAACATAACTTGTAATAATTTGGATCTAAATTTTGCTTACCTCAGCTTCTACTACTAATCCGGAGGATTAAATACGTACAGAATCGTGCATTTTAATGGTAAAATTATAAAACTTGTTAACAGTTGAAAAAATCGAGTAGTCGGAACAAGATTTAAAAAGCATTTAATTAAAAAGAATATTTCTTGTCCGGCTACTTTCTATTGCTGGAATTGTTATCCAAAATAAGGCATCATATTTAAAAACCGTTTTTATTTTTCTTTTGTTTATAAGTATGCAGCGTTTTACAGATAGGTTGATAGGTATTGATCGCTTCCGTGATATTCGTTCGTAAATAGGTATGTATATAATATAAAAATTTGCGTGTTACACATCGTTCTTGTCAAAAAATAATTGTTCTTTATCAAATGATATTGCTTTTGTCAGCTATGGTGTATGTTAGAAGGGCTAACTTAATAATACTTTCTCCTTATTTATTATTGCGCTAGTAAATATACTCTTTGCTCTAGACGTTTGAATTTTTTAAATGTATTTATGAACATTTTTATTTTATTTATACACGGTGTCTCAATCACCAACCGACGAATGAACTTTACTGATTTCTCATGTAATCGTTGGAGAACATGAATACTAAATACAGCTAAATAAAGATACGGAAAGAAAACCGCAAAACCTTGTAACTACATACGATAGGATAAATTCAATAATATCAATTAAAATTTTGTTAATAACACAGTGCGATGAATTTCAACTTTTGGTTTTTGACATGGGATTTCTCTTCTTGAATAGAAAGAGTAGGTGCCACAAATAGCAATTCCCAACAGCATTTCTGGGTTAGTTAAAACAAAAGACTTTTTTAATTTTAAGGATTGAGTATTGTCAGATTTGAGAAAGAACCTAAAAATATAGTTTTCGATATCTTTTTGGGCTTGTTTGAATGGAAATTGAAAGTAGATACAAAAACAAATATAAGTAAAATTTTGCACCGCCAGGGGTCGCTTTAAAATGCATTTAAAGCGCTATTTTAAATGGGGAATAGGGTAGAGAGGGCGTTTCTTTTTTATAAATTAAACTTTACTCCAAATGTCCTTTATTACACTGCAAAATCCCAGCTTGATAGCAATCTTCATAGAAAAATGAGTTTTGGAATTAAATGCCAAATTATGAATACACGTTTTTAGTTTGTTTTATTTTTTTATTGAGATTTGATTAGCAATCAGATACAATACAATATTTAAGCTAATGCGCCTACTGGTAGATTGTTTAATAAATACTTACACTGAGGACGTTTTAAATTGTGTTCAACAAATACAATTTTTACTACAGTAAAAACTCTGTTGATCTATTTTCTTTTTTTTAGGCACTGGTTCCTCCTTTTCGCTTTCCTTCCTGATTTGTATGTCTAAAGTGGATGTATTGACATTACTTCGCCATCCTCAGCGTCTTTCATTAGTGATACCCTAGCATGGCATTTACTTTTTTGCCTCTATAGCGTATTTCCATAGGCATAGCAACCTGACGGAATCGTTCTTCATACCCATCACACTCTGAAACTGCTTCTCAAAGTATTTAAGGTATTATTTGTACATTAAGCAAATGTATCTTGAGGGACATTTATATCTTTTTTTCCAATATTTTGAAAAAAAGTTGCTAAAGTGAACTAAAACGCCCTCTGGTTTGCGTTGCCAAATCTTGAAATTAGGCGATTTCGGGCGTATAACAGCAATGGTCAATTTAGCTGGATGCGCTGTGACATCGTCCTGTTGAGACCAGACTTCATCTTGTTCCATTCTTTGGAGCTCCGCAGTTAGAAATGTTTCCAGCATCTCAACATATCGAACTGAATTGACTGTAACAGTGAGGTCGTTTTCTTCAAAATAAAAATATGCCCCGATCACACCAACTGTTGTAACGTGTTCAAATTCTCAATTTTATAATAATGCAACTTTATATGCATTAATAGTAAAGGAATCTTAGCAGGGTCCTGCGTAGTTCATCATATTTCAGTTGGATTAAAATTGCAGATGATATTTCGAATTAAATGGTGCTCTATTAATACCAAAGGTCACCCTAAAATGTTTTCGTATAAGATGAATTCCTTCTAGAATAAAATTTACTAATAACATGGCGCCGATAAAGGTAGAGAAATAATATCGGCTTTTTAACAAGGTAATAAAATGTCTGAAAACGCATTAAACCCTAAATTTATAGATCCTGTATGTGCTATTTTCAATTTATATGAACAGATTTTTCTAAGTGCAAACACATAAAAAAGCATCATATGGCCACCTACAAAATATCGAGTTCTCCCCAAGACGCGATTTTAGGCGACAATGTCCCGCGAATTTAAACGAAATATTCTAGAAGATCTTTACGCGGTTATTTTCTGATTGGCTTAAGAAGTGTGGACTTCGGTTGGATTGGTTTGTTAAAATTTCCCCCATTCTTAAAAAATATCACGCCACGGAAAATCCATACCCCCAAGGAGGTAGTTAGCAACAGGCAGTGGAATAGATGCTTCAAGCCGAGTTGCGGGCGGTTGCCCAAAGCCTCTTTGGTGTTAGTAGCATTTTCGAAATTACAGTTTTTATGTATCAAAAAAAAGTTATAGTTTGAAAAGTACGATTTAGTTGTTATAATACCGTTTTGTATTTAGTTCTATTTACAGTATAGGAAGATTAAAATTAACACAAATAATCCAGTTTCCCGCTCGTTGAAAATTTGTAAAGAAAATTCAATCTCCTATTGAATTTTAATGTTTGTCGTGTTGGTTAACTAACTTATGAGTAATTTTAAGTGTTATTAGTTACCAATTTAACAAGAGGTTAATTAAAGTTATAGCATTCGGAATTTTAATGTTAATAATCTTTATTTTTGGGATTTTCATTTTAATCCTAAATAGTGGACTGCTCCGCTCTACAAAATCATTACGTTGAAACAATATAACCTAATAACGAAATTTAGTTAAAGAAAAAACAAATAATAAAACTTGTATTAAACTAATGAGTTACTGGATTATTGCAGTTTAGGAGTTTTAGTATCGTGGAGTAGTACCGAAATATTACAGAAATAATTTTTATAACATCAGTTAAGAAAGCTCAGTTAATTATTGCTGCATCTTTACAAGAATTAAAAGTTTTTCTACGGTTTTTCATGTATAATCTGTGAGGTATTCTGTAGCTAGTGTTAAGTGAAACAAGGGCATTATTGTGCAAGTGTTTAAAGGATACTTGTTTGATTAGAGTAAGTTTTAGATAAAAATTATCTGTACCATTTTCCCTAATGATTGTGTATTATAAATTTATGTCTATATTTTCCTTTAATAAGAATTCTTATTAGGGTATTATCATCAAAACCATCAATATTGTCATTGGAGACAAGTAAATATTTTGTTTACAAATAAATGAAGATTTGAATTAAACCCTACTGTGATAATATTGGACCGTTCATTTGTAAAAGTCTTTAAACTATTTTAACCAGTTTAATACTAACGTAATTAAACCTGATTATTAATTGAATTTAATCAATATGGCCAGTATTCTTTTCTGCTTGTAAATACTGATATTTAAGGACTTGTAAGTAGCTGGCGCCTAGATATTCTTTTATTATCTCTTATTTTTCTTTAAAATTCGTAAGCTATGAAAATCAGACCTACGCCTGAATTATAATTTGATATAAAGAGATCTTAAAAGTCGGAGTATTACAGTAAGTATCGTTCTTATGAGCTTTGCAGTAAGTATTCAGAGTGTGAATTTTTTTGAGATTACAGTGACGTCCATCACGCGACGTATTTTATGTTCAGTATGTTATGTTTTGATTCAGTAATTTAGAGTAACGGAACAGTTACGTTTCATTGACAGTCCAATCGTGGGGCTTTTCATTTGTGTAATTTAGTTACATTCCAATGTGGACACTCCACACCACACCGTTACTTTTTGGTCAGGAAGTGGGTTTTGATGCATTTCTATTCGGTTGTGTTCTATCCAGTAGCGAAAGTTCTGATTGTCAACGTACCTACTAAGGTGGAACGGAGCTTCATCAGGCATGATCAATTTATACAAAATTTCTGCATTGTCGAGGTGCAGTCTAGTGAGGAATTACAGAACGTTGTGAATTCAATTACTACGACTCTTTCAATATTCCCTTGTGTACAAACTGTAAGGGTACAACCGACAAACTTCGAGCTTACACTGCCCCTTTCGTTTCGTTGAAATCTCTTATCCATTTCAAAATAGAATTCCTTGTTGGCACATTAAATTCATGACAAGCGCCTCTGGGATTGCACGATGAACTGAGTGAAGATAAACGATCAACCAATTTGCCATTGTAATACAATTTTATTACTATTTGACGTTTGTCAAATAAAGAGTATTTCCATAGCAACCTTTTCAAAACCGTTCAATCCTATTGCCGGACCCAGTATTTGTTTTTGTATCTACTTTCAATTTCCTTTAAAACAAGCCCAAGAACTATATTTTTAGATACTTTTCCTAATTTTCAAGCCAATGCAATGTCCTGGTAGTTTTCAAACTTTAAAATATAAAAAACTTTCTTATTTTAACTAATCTAGAGAAATATCGTTAGGAAACTCCATGGCAAGAAAAGCCTGTCTCACTGTGTAATTTATTATTACCATTTGATAAGCAAATTATATTGTGGTCACTTTTTCCTTACAATAAGCCTAAATTCTATCATTGAGCAACCCATGTATATTGTAATGAACGGGCAGATTATTCGAGACTGGCGCCGAAAGCAAACGTTTAGAGAGTTCCCGACGCTTCGAGAGCTTAGTAGAACATTTAGGGAGGCAACTCTCGAAACACATATAAATGTGGGCCGCTTAAGAGAAGAGGAACGAGTTAATTAGAAGCGCTCAGTGTGTAATAGTCTAGATAAATATTGGTGGATGCGAAATAAATATGGTAACTAATTAAATAAATAGTCTGCAAATAAATTAGTTTAAGTTCCTATATTTTTAATTAGTTAAGTTAAAATCTGTGTCAGTGTGAATATTTCTCTTGTTAATAAACAGTTAAAACAGCATCTTTAGTATTATTTAAAAATAACGTTATAATATGTTGAAACTGTATTTAAGTATTATTCTCGTGTCTTTTAGTTCTGATAAAATCTTCGGAAATTATAAATTTTACTCTAAAACTAATCCAAATTAAAATGAAGGTATTGGTGAAGACATACGTCTTAATTTATTTTCTCAATTTTTTTTATTAGTGTTACAGTAAAGAACTTGAAACTGTCGTTTCGGGTGTGGCACTTGACATGGAATGGCTTTCCGACACACTTAGATCTTAGTAAATACTAGAAAAATACTATAATTAAAATTTACCTTTTGAAGTTCAACAACATCTACATCCATGAAAGGAACTTAACACCGTATCGATTTATTTTAATTAAAAATAATACCTTTTACTCGCTAATGGGTCTCTTCTTAGCTCTTTTTAACTAAGTACTCAAAAACAAACACAAATTGAGAAAACAAAGTATATTCATAGAGTGAATAAAGTGATGAAAGTGACCTAACTGTAAAGAATGAATTATTCAGGAAACAAACAGAAAACGTGCAAAAGAAGAAAGAGAAAATAATCCAAATGAAAAAATAAGTTGGTTTTCAAAAGTTATAGAATGGAATGCAGTTAATTGAATGATATAAAATAGAGAAAATGTACCAAAAGTAGGCAGAAATGGAGGTAGTTCAAAAACTAGGTATAATATGGAAGTTAACGACAAGTTGACGACCGTGGTACAAAATGGACAAATGAGTATGGATAGAAAAACAAAAACATTAAATTAGAAGATCAATCTTAAGGGCAGTGGAATGTTAGGACATTATAAAGCAGGAAAATTTGCTCAATTAATTGCAGAAATTAAAAGATACAACATAAACATTGCAAGATTATATGAGATCAGAGTAAACCAATAAATTAAAGCATGATTCAGGCAAGGATAACATTGGGAAAAAATAAATTAACAATAATTACGTGTTATAAATATTAAATATTCGCACAAAGGAATAAAGTGTTTTTGGAAACATAATTCATCGTCACAAGATAGTTTTATAGCGTAATAGAGTGGGTGGTGGTTGATAAGGATGTCCACGTTTTTCAATTCAATAAAAGAGAGAATTTCGTTTAATCTTATTATTGGTAATAGATGTTGTCATACTTACAACCTCTCTCAAAAGTTTAAAAAACGAATTCCTGGTTGCGCTAAAAGAATTTAGATGCAATTGTCGAATTAGTTTGGTTATTTTTGTAAAAAAATTCTTGGAAATTTCGTATCGTAGATCTAGTTAGAAACCAGCCTTTGTCAAGAGATTCTGTATGATAATCTGCCGGGTTTTCCTTGTTATAGGAATTGAATGAATCGTACGACCTAGTTCACTTCGAGGAATTGGTGAATTTGCCCTGGCTGGGTTGTACTGATTCAAGGAGTGTTCTTTAAGAAAAATTATATAAATTATTTATCAGATACTGTTAATACGCGGAAAGTTACGCGTTTTGATATTAACGAGTTAATTTGCATCATCTCCTTTAAAGGATGGTTAGTAAAAGTTTAAACAACATTGCAAATTATTATTTAGGCCACAGTTAAAGTTTAAAACAAATTAATAATAACTCAAGTTGGTTGGGTAAGCGTTGTTAGTGGGATTTTGTTTGTGCGATCTTTAGGCTTTTGTTTCAGTGAGTTAAGCTATTATTTGAGAGGTTAATATGCAATAAAGAATTGCCAGGAGTACTAATAGTAAAGGATTAGGGTCACACATATTTTATGTAAGTTACTCGAAAATGTTTCTTGTTGAAATCTTATTTTTGATGACGAAAATTTATGTTGGTTCTTAGTTAAAAAATTTAAATTAAAATTTATTTAGAATGGGATCCCTAATTAAGGTAATAATTATGCTTTTATGAACTATTAACTGTTGTGTATAGTTTGTGTTGTTGTAACTGATTTATTTTTGAACTTATTTCAATATATAAAATAAATAATAAATAAATAATAATAAATATAAATAGATAATAAATTTTGTTACAATTTTTCTACTTCCTTGGATTATAGGGATTCTATCTTAATTATCTTTTTTATTTTTGTTTGCTTGCTCAGTGCTTATAGCACATACAAGAAAACTTTCCTTCTTCGAGGACACCCGGTATTTCTTTAAAGAATTAGTTTTCCTTTTCAAATTTTTATAAATCTAGACAATTCTATTATTGTTAAAGGCGCTATCAAAGCGTAACTTGATATCTTAGTTTTAGTTTTAGTTATATCTTAGCTTTGTTCCATTCTGCTCGGCATTCCTTGAGTGTTTTCAGATTTGCACTTGCCTTCGTTGTTGTTTGCACAATAGTTGAGTTGGAGGTTTATTTCCATCCATTATATTGGGGATCTTTTTCAATAATTGCATTATTATCTCGATTTGCTCATTTGGAATTGGTATATTATCTGTGAGATATATTTTGAGTCGAAATTCGTTTTGAACGGGATTTTATTTCAACTTGGTAAGTTGACTTTTTCTGGAACATATCTGAGCCAAATCTTCATCGTTTTTTTCTTTTATGAATCGTTTAGGGGAAAGTCGAGTCGCTTCTTATTTTGGAAAGACAACTTTTCAGGTCACTAGTTACTGGAAGGAATATTGTTATTGGTATAAAAGGCCCCAAGAAAGCAGGCAAATTATTATTCTTTCTTTTTTCCCTTTTTATTATGCCAAATTCTCTTTGGCCAAACTCCTTGTTTTCTATTTGTTTAAATAGTCTTAAATAGATTGTACGATAATCTCTATTTTTAGGCCTTTTTTTGGTTCCTTCTTTCACCGACCATATATACAATTAATATCTATATTCTGTTGGAGTGACGACTTTAAAGCCAGATCCAGGACAAACAGTTATCTTCTCCTATTATTGGGGAGTCTAATATCCTTATATATTATATATGTCATACACATATTAATATTATTTTAATTAAGATTATTATTAGAGCAGGCTAACTTGCTGAACACGGTTTTTTCATAGATATTATTTAAAAAAAGTCAAGACGCTAGAGATTGCAGGAACAGCTTGTGTTTTAATGATACTTTTATTATTATTGGTTCTAGTTTGCTTATTATTATTATTATTAAATATACTGATTTATCTTTTATATTTAGTTTGTGTTTCATTGTACCTCGATCAAGAGTAAGCATCCTTTTCTTTTGCTTTGTTAAAATCTCGTGGAAACATTTTAAAGAAATTAAACAAAGATTAGTCACATTGTTGTTCCCTAATGTATGTTCTCAAAGTTGGTTATTAAACAATAACATCAAACAATTTGGGTGGCGTCCTCTTTTTAGTTGTTTTCTATTCTTAATCAGTAAACTTTTGTGATTAAAATCCACGACACTTGAGCATATCCAATTAATAAGGCGTCTCTGCCGGCAGATATGTTAAACATACAATCGGTTAACATTTAACCGCCAGAATAAACTATTAGGGCTTTAAATTCTAAATAAAAGAGGTTATATTCCTTATTTACACATTCGTAAAGAGTTATAATTAAAGATTTTCTATGAACAATTTTAGTTAAAAAATTACTCTTACTTAAGTAGTAGTTAAAATTTATTTTATCAAATAACATAAATACAAAAAAATTAATTTTATTCCAAATTTAGGAAAATTGACAAAATTCTGATATTACCCACAAAAATTCCTCTGACCGAGCATTTCAATCCAACCGAGATTCAACATGTGGAATCTGACAATTTTAACACATTTTAATTTATACTAATTATTATTAATAGTAGTAGACATTTTTGGAACAAGCACAGTTTCGGCTTGTTAGAGATGGTCATTTCTTCTTATACTTTAAATCATTAGAAAAAAGTACAGTCTAAAGGTTAAGATATAAGCACATGTTAGAGTTATATTATGGATACTTCCATCTACGAAAAAGATATACTAACTTAAAAGTTAACACTAATACAATCTACTGAAGAGATATTAAATTTCAATTACAACCCGCAAATGTATGTAGTGGGTTGTAGGTAATACTATATGCATGTTGTACGCTATGTACTTCATTATCTTCTGGAGTATTCAATTCATGGTATAGATTTACGATTACCTTAACGAGTTGCACACAAAAAAGTAAATAAACCAGAGTCCTGAACTGGAAGCCCTTATTTCATAGTGAAATAAATGATTTTTATAGAAATATATATACAAGCTTAGTAGACATGAAGTCATAAGCCGTGAGAGAATATCGAGCCATTGCAGGTGCCACGGCGACACGTAAGGCTATTGCGTTGCGCTTACTTATTATAAAATCACTCACCCCTAACAAAACCCGACAACGATCAAACGATTCCATGTCATCTCCGCGTTGTAGCGGCTTTATTCCTAAAATTGATTATTTTGGTAATAGACCTTTACAAATGAAATATGCTTTGTTTTCAATGGTTTTATATAATGTAATTCTTATTCGTTACTCGTAGCTTTATCGCGTTTAATATAACTCTTTGAAAAGCTTCAAATTAGTATTGAAAGTTAAATATGTTACGACAATGACTTCGCATTTCTCTTTCCCTTTTTTTTATTAATTTTTACAAATATCGCGTGCAAAAAATATTTCTTCAACATTATTACCAAATTAGCCAAAGTCATATCTTCTACAAAAAAGATAAATAGACAAAAGATGAATCGGTGTGGTGGACTTACCTCATATCTCACGGCATCGATTACTAATGATTAGGTATAGGATTTGTATGCACTTAAAAATACTGAAATATGCATGCACTTATGCACTATAAAAACGTGAAATATGCACTTAAAAATCATGCGTTTATTAGAAATTTTTAATAAATATATGCACTTTCATTATTAAAAAAACACCTGTTTAGCGTTATTTACAGAAATTATTTTAATTAGACATCCTATGCAATAATTTAATTAATTATATTTTCTAAACATAGAGCGTTACAGTTCACAATGACGTACATTTTTAAATTTTCAAAAGTAAACATATGCCTATTATCCCTATATATTGTTTTATATTTTGAGAAACTCCGTTCCACATCGCAAGACGTATTTGGGGCATACTTAAAATTGTTTAATTCTACAAGCGAATAATGTTTTAGCTCGTCTAAAATGTCTTGGCCAGATAATGCATCGTTTATGCTTTTAATTAGTGAAAACCAGGATTTTTGTCTATAACGGATTTAGATTTTTGTTTTATAGTCAAGCCCTTTGGCCCTTTTACTTTATTCAAAGAAACACCTAACAATTTTACATGCTCAAGAGATTCATCTAATGAATTTTCCTGACTTTCTAATTTCTGAATTACTTCAGCTAAACGCATAAAATTTGTCAATACAAACAATAATTCTGCCCTCACCTCCTTAGTATTAAAAGCATCCTGTGCGCTTTGTATGCATAGTGCATCGTGTTTATTAAGTTTATTTAGAAATGCTTTAATAATATCAAAATAAGTTGCATAATATTCTGCTGCAGAAAGCCAAGTGCCCCACCTTGTTATTACAGGCTCAGGTGGGAGAGGCACTTCTTGAGCAGTTTCCCTAAATATTTGTATGCGATATGGAGCTTAACAAACAATTTTTTTACATCTGAAATTATATAGTTTACGTTAGGATATATTTCCCGCACTTTTTCCGCAACTCTATGCATTGCATGGGCAAGACAAGTTAAGTGGATCATTTTTTCGTACAGAACTTGTAAGCCTGCTCCAGCCTTGATCATGTACGGTGCCGCGTCGGTGACGAACAGGAGTACTTTGTTGTACTGTATCCCGTCCGACCACAAAATAGCCATCGAATCATTAAACAATTTTGCCACAGAACAATTATTGGTGCTCTTGAAAACGTCCATTGCTAATAGATAGGATTTGGGATTGTTCTTCCAATTTAAAACGCCAATTATAACGTTAGCCACGTATCTGAAAACAAAAATTTGATTTTTATTTTATCGAACTACATAATTAGTCGGTTACAAACAATTAGCGCAAAACAGTTATTTAAAAAAATTATATTTTAATCAAGCAAAAATATTGTTGTGATTAAATATGTAACTAACTGAATAGAAAATAAAACATCCGTAAATTGCTCTGCTGTCTTTAATTAGTTAAGTTTTACTAACAAAACGAAGGAAATGAAGTTTCTACGCACCTTCCAGTAGTGTCAGTAGATTCGTCAATAGAAACCCATATGTAGTTATTCGCTACATGTTTTCTAATTGATTTTATGGTCTCTTCGTATAAACGAGGTAAATAATTTTTCCTGAGTGTAGACTAGTCGGGTATTTGCATTTTTGAAATTTCTTCCAGAAAATTACGAAATGCTGAGTGATTAATTTTACTTAACGGGATATCTGCAGCCACTAATGCACTACATAGTTTTTTATTAAATTCGATCGATTTGCTCGACTCACCGCTCGAATTATTAAGGTACACCAGTAACAATGTTTGTTTTTTTGATTTCAGGGCAACACACTTTTGATGTCGAACCGTGTTCAGATGTTGTGTAACTTGAAAGCGTTTCGTTGCAGTCGCTTATCACACACCTTCGTTGCACACCTTATCGTCAGTTGTGAGAACACTGAATTCCTTAACATAACTTTACACTCTAAAATTTCAAACTGAAATGCAGTTTGCAATTTCTGACCTGTCTTAATTGAAAGATTATAAGATTAGTAAACAAAAGTACAGGCAAATTTTTCTATGAACAGTAAGTTGTCAAAGGGTCTTTGGAATTTCCTAATACCTATTTATTACAATACCACAGGATGTAAGTATTTAAATTTTAGTTGAAACTTTTTCTTAGAAAATATTAACAAGTACACAGATGGTTAAGGCAGTAAAATATTTTTAAGCCTAGTATTTAACAATAAGCTTAAATTATGGATTTCCCCTAGACTCAACTACGCCGCCCTTGGTTGGTTGTCTAAAATGCTAAAATTATTTAAAAAATATTAGAAATTTCATAATTAAAGCATGTAAAAAGCTCAAAAAGTGGTAAAATATCCACACTCGTTCAAAAATAAAAAACACCTAAATATGCATTTATATGAACTTTCAAATTGACATATGTGATTCATATGTGGCTTAAACATGTAGAAATATAACTCTGCATATGTTTGCTATAAGCAGAAAAAACATGCAAATGCATAGAAATCCTATACCTACTAATGATCATTTCACTAACCCTACTAGAATTTAGCTGAATCTTTAAAGTAATTTCTTGATGTTTTTAAGCTAAATAAACATTATTAATATTTATTATCGGGGGAAATTCCACTTCCAGTAGGATTTTTATTGTGCCAAACATGGCATTGATACGGAGCCTACAGTTTTAGCTTCCTATCCGAGAAGAAGGCATGTTTTAATATTTCTCTTCTATGAAAAATTGCTAGCATGAAAGCTGGTTACCGAGATTTTTTTTATCTTAGATAATCATTTTTTCTTTACTTTGAACGTTTCCCGAAAGTTAAGTCAGAACTGAAAGATCAATTCTTGAAGATAGTACTCTACGTTCTAAGAAAATATTTTCTTCAACTACAAAAAAAATATAACTGATTACGAATTTTTTTCGACGTACATTGCGGCTCACGTAAGATAAGGAGTGTACTTACACTGTACCTTATCTTGGAGACTGTAAAAGTTAAGCTTTTACAGGTTGTGTGTTAACGGCTTAGCGGTTAACGGGTTGTGCTTTAAATCTCGGCCTCAAGCCTAAAAATGGACGTGACAACACATTTGTAACGGTAATAACTATTATACAATATTAATTAATCCAGATTGTAATGTTTGAGGTTTAGATTAAAAAGAAGGCATTGAAACAAATTTGCGATCATTGCATCGGTTTCCGAAGCTGATAATATTTTAAACATGTTCTGATACAGTAGACAGTACAATGTGGACCTAGTTGCCGATCTTGAGCGTCGTTACCATCTACAAGAAATTTGTTTACTGGCTACCGGCATAAGCTATTCCAATTCCGATCAATTTTTAATTTCTCAATTACTTCAATTCAAGCTTTTTAGTATTATTTTAAAAAAGAATTGGTGCTTTATAGAATTATCCCGTTACTGATGTCAGGGTGATGAGTGATACAAAAGAAGCGAAATTGTTGTGTTATTGGGTTGTTATTTTTTAACCAATCTATAATTGTAGTTTTGCCCATGATCTGGTGAATTGTTTAGTAGTTATTACTAAGTGATAGGGAGCATTAACAATATGAATTATTAACAAGTATTAGAACAATTATTCTGTGCTTGATTTTTAAAATAAGCTTATTAAACGTTATGTCTACATTATATACGTTTAGAAGTATAGCTTTTAGAAAGTGTGTGTTTTATTTGGTAGCAATAGGTTTACAGAGTTTTTCTTATCACACTTTCAGAAATAAATAGAATTACGAAAATTAAAAATAATAACTAATAAGAAATTAAAGTATTTTTATCATATCCAATAGTCTAATTATACCTATCTCATTGATGGCACATTCTTAATGTGTATTTGCTTCTGTTTGCCCATTAAGGGCAAGTGTTTTGTAATAATCTCTGAATAAATAGTCATTACATTGAAACAAATAACTTCTCGAGTATAACATAACATTTATTAGATTTTATCAAGTATGTTCACAAATACTATAACGTCAATGTAAATAGTGTTTTGGATTCAGTGTAATAATGATTCACGATTAGGATCGTTATCGATGAAACCTTTAGGTAACGTAAATGCTTTATTATGATACGTTTTGTGGAAATGATGTTTGTAAATACCATTTCAAATATTCTTGATTTTTATTTTTTGAACATTAAAAATATAGCTAATTACTGTGTCATTAATTACATAATTACTAGTATTTATTCTTTGTCAGTCTGCACCAACTGGAGATTACGAGTAGGTATTTCCTTATAATAATTTTTTTCTACTCATGACATTGAAATCACTCATTTTGCAATCGATAACAATGGTTGAAATCGAATTTCAACCTTTGATATTTCTACTAATAAAATATTTGAAAGTGTTTCTTTAAAATGAACAGCGACGGAGACTCAACAGATGAAGGAAAGAGAAAAAGAGAGGATGAAGAAAATAAAGAGATATTTCAAACAAGTAAAAAGATAGGTACCTAGAACCCCGCGTAAAACTAAAGAAGCAAATGTAAATGGTACGAGTGAGGAAGAGGGAGAAAAGGAAGAAAAAGGATTAAAAAATTTTTATGAAAGATGTTCTTAACGAGTTAAAAGAAATAAGAAAAGAACACCGAGAATACAGAGATGAACTTAAAGAGATGAAAAAAGAGAATAAGAAATTGCAAGAAGAAGTGAAGGACCTAAAATTAAAATTGGAAAAAACAGAAATACTTGAAGAGAAAATAGAACAGATGGAAAAGGCCAACAAAAAGAATAACATAATAATTACAGGAATGAACATTGATAATAATAATGAAGAAGAAATCGTTAAAAAAGCCGAAGGCCTTATGAAACAATACCTTAAAATAGACACTAAATTAAAGAAAGCAACAAGAATAACTAACATAATGTGCGTAGTAGAAATGGAAAACTTCAATCAAAAAATGCAGGTTATGAAAAATAAATCGATGCTAAAAGCTACAAGCGAAAAAGAAGTATTTATTACAAGCAACCTTACTGACAAAGAAAGAAAAATACAAAAACAAATAAAAGAAATACGTGATGTGGAGAGGAAAAATAACAAAACAGTGAAAATGGGATATCAAAAACTACTTGTAGACGGGAAGCAGTTCAGATGGAACAAGAAGAAAAGCTGTTTGGAAGATAAGGAGGGTAAAGAAATGAGTTGTTCAAAAAACTAAAAGTGTTAAATACAGAAATAGTTAATGAAGACACATTAAAGATAACGACACGGCAAGATCATGGTTTATGGAAATTGGGCGTGTGGAATATAAGAAGTTTGAATGGGAAAGAGGAAGAGGTAGTATATGAATTCAATAAGACGGGATTAGACGTATTAGTAATAGCAGAGACAAAGAAAAAAGGGAAGGGAGAAAAACAACTAGTAGATGGGCATTTGCTATTGTATAGCGGCATTCCTGAAAATAAAAGAGCAGCTGAAGGGATAGGGTGCATTATCAATAAGAAGCATGTGGGAAGGATATTAAGTTGGAAAGGATGGTCGGAAAGATTAATGTCATTAGAACTGTCAGGTGGGAACGAGAAACTAACAATCATAGCAGCGTACGGACCAGATGAAGATGCAAAAAAAGAAACAAAAGACAAGTTTTGGGAAGACTTAGCAATGGTTACAGAAGAAAGTGAAGGAATAATAGTTGTAGCGGGAGATTTTAATAGCAGGGTGGGAGTTAGAAAGAATGAAACAGAAAAGGTGATAGGGAGACATGGAGAAGAAAAAAGAAACAACAATGGAAAAAGGTTAATAGATTATTGTATAGTAAATAATTTAATAGTAACAAATACATTTTACGAACATAAAGACATACACAAATACACCAGACAAGTGCTTAGTAGGAATGAGAAATCTATAATAGATTATATATTAGTGGAAAAGAATAACAGGCAGTTAATTAAAGACGTAAGAGTAAGAAGAGGGGCGGAAATATATAGCGACCACTACCTACTTGTAGGAAAAATTAAAAAGGTACATGAACGTCGAGAAAAAGAAGGGCAAGAAGAACATATAGACCAACAAGAAACAATCAAAACATACAGATTACAAGAAGCAGAGGTAGCAGCTAAGTACGAAAAAGTAATAAATGAACAGATAGAGAACGAAAAAGATAACTTCGAAGAGATGACAGTTGAACAAATGTGGCAAAAGGTGCAGGCAATAATTATTAAAGCAGCCAAAGATGTTTGCGGTGTAAATAAAATAAATAAACATAATAAAAGAACAGTGTGGTGGAATGATAAAATAAAAACACAAATAAAGTTGAAAAAGAAAAAATGGGAGGAATACCTAGCAAACAAAACAGATTATAAATACAATAGCTATAAAGAACAAAGAACAATAGTTAAAAACATGGTGAAAGAAGCGAAGAATAAATCATGGCAAGAATTCGGAGAAAAGCTTGAGAAAAACAGTAAAGAAAATCAAAACCTTTTTTATAAAGTATTAAAAACCTTAAGAAAAGGGAAAACAGAAAAAGTGACAACAATAAAAAGTAAGGAAGGCACAATAATAACAAATACTAAAGATGTAATGTATAGGTGGAAGGAATATTTCCAAGAACTTTTCGGTGCTGAAGCAGACGACGATACAAGTACAGAAGAAGAACAAAAAGTAGAAGCTGAAAATATAAACGAAGACGAAGAAGGTATTACAGAAGAAGAGATAAAAGAAGCATTAAAGAAGATTAAGAATGGTAAATCTCCAGGACATGA
Organism: Agrypnus murinus; assembly: GCA_929113105.1. Lineage (NCBI taxonomy): Eukaryota > Metazoa > Arthropoda > Insecta > Coleoptera > Elateridae > Agrypnus > Agrypnus murinus. The sequence continues at coordinate 72,097,382 of OV816024.1, forward strand.
CAAGATTACAGGTGAAATGGTCAAAAAGATGGGCGACAAGGGAACTAAATTACTATTAAAGCTGTACAATAAGATATGGAGAGAAGAGAAAATTCCTAGGGATTGGGAAGTATAGGAATAGTGCCAATCTATAAAAAAGGTGATAAAAAGCAGTGTAGTAACTATAGAGGCATAACCCTATTAAGTGTGCCACTAAAAATATATGAACAACTGTTGGAAAGAAAACTGCGAACTATAATAGAACCAACATTGTTAGAAGCACAGAGTGGTTTTCGTAAAGGAAGAAGTGTGCAAGACCATATCTTCACGGTAAAGCAAATAAGTACAAAAACACTCCAGTACAATAAACAGGTGTTTCTGGCCTTTATAGATCTGGAAAAGGCATTCGACAAAGTACCACGAGAGAAGGTTTGGGATAGCTTAAGTAGTAGAGGAGTTAGTCGAAAGTTGGGAGCAGTAATAAAAAGTCTATACAAAACTACAAGAAATTATGTAATCAGTAATAACAGATCGTCAGACGAATTCGCAACAAAAGAAGGATTGAGACAGGGAGGAGTTATGAGCCCTGTATTGTTCACAGTATACATGGATGATATTATGCGAAAATGCCACCCAAGACTAAAGAAATTGCATATAGGATTCAGAAATATACAACCGCTTTATATATCTGAGTGTGCATTTGCTGATGACATTATTATTATGGCTAGAACCGAAAATGACCTGCAAAGAAATTTATCAATTTGGAACGACGTACTAACAGAACACGGAATGAAAATGAATATAGATAAAACTAAAGTAATAGTAATAGCGAAAGTACCACAACGCGTAAATATACACATAGATGGAAAACCAATAGAACAAGTGGAAAAGTTTAATTACTTAGGAGTAACAATTGATGCCGCAGGAAAACAAGAGATGGACATAACGGAAAGAATAGAAAAAAGTAACAAATTATACTATTCGATAAATAAGACGTTCATAAATAAAAGAGAGGTCACACAAAAAACAAAGATATAATAATAATAATAATAATTACTACAACCCATAACCTAAACCAAGGCCCCAGAAGCTATAAGCTTGTGCGGGAGGGAGGGGGCGATTATTATTATTATGTAGGCCCAATGTGCGGCTGCAGTGTATATAAGATGAGTGTATATAAAGCCATCTTCAGACCAATACTTACATATGGCTGTGAGACTTGGGTATTGACAAAAAGAATGAAAGCAAGACTGGAGGCAGCTGAAATGAAATATCTGAGAAGGGTTAAAGGAATTACATTAAGGGATCGAGTACGAAGTAGCCAAATAAGAGAAGAACTGGAAATCAAACCATTAACAAATTTTATTGAAAAACGTCAGTTGAGTTGGTGGGGACACCTACAAAGAATGGACACAGATAGAGCAGTAAAACAAGTGTGGGAAGCCAAAGTAACAGGGAAGCGAAAAAGAGGAAGGCCGCAAGAGACCTGGGACAACGTTCTAGGGAAAATACTAACAAAGAAAGGAAAAACATGGATAGAAGCAAAGACAATGGCAAAGAATAAGAAAGTGTGGAGTAAATTTGTGCACAGTGAATAGTTAGTTTTATTTTTATTTTATTTTATTTTATTTTGTAACCCCTACACCATATTGGTAAATGGGGAATGGATTATATATATATATATATATATATATATATATATATATATATATATATATATATATATATAGAATCGAAAACAGTAAAGATATACAGGGTGTTCCATTGAAAATAAAAAAATTGATAGTAACCACAGCAATATGACTCACCCTGTATATACAAAACTATTATAAAATTAAAATTTATTTTACACCAACCAACTTTGATATTTAACATTTTTTCGTAACTCTTACAGTTTCCAAGATAAGGTACAGGATCATATTGCGTGGGCCACCCTGTACCTAGCAGGGGCGGATCCAGAGAAGTATTTTGAGGGGGAAATCTTTGGAAAAATAATTGTTTTAATAAATAATAATTAAACAAACATTATTTGTTTCTATTCTATGTAAACTTATTTCTAAATTGGGGGAGGGATTATTCCCTCCCCGTTAATCCGCGCCTGTACCTAGGTGTATTATAATTAAAATCGTGGTTGCTTCCCTAGCTTAAATTCTCACCGCACGCCACTGATGGTCACCGTAGGAACCCGCTGGTTGGCTAAATTCGAAGGCGGAGAATTGAACTGAGGTTTATCTCGGCCTAGGGGAGTATACCTAGGTCACATGGGAAACCGCATGCCACCAGGTACTGTGCTCTGGTAGCTATTCGTTTCACCCTATGACTCGTAATCGAGTACTGTGATATGAAGCAGCTCTTGATGCGAAAAGGGGTAATCATGCGGAGTGGGAAACCACTACGGTCGAACAAAGATCCCTGACTTGAGTTGGGGACTAAATACTCACGGGGGGGCGGTGCAGACCACACGGCGCCTTCCCATAAAAACTGGTCCGACCTCTCCTATCCCAGGCTTGTCTGGGCAACGGTTATTTAGTAAAAAAAGGCTTCTAGGTTCCCTGCCTAGGCCTTCCAGGAACAAATGTGTGGTAGAGAAACACCTAAGTGTTCTCGACGAATACTCATTAACGTTGCGGAGGAAACTCTGCTAACATGAGAACCGGTGTGGGTGGATTCGATTCTCGCCTGGATTACGATCATTTTTGGTCACCGAAAAGAACCCGCTGATTGATTAAATCTAAGGAGGAGAATTGAAGTGAGGTTTGTCCCGGTCACAGAGGGGTAAATCTGGACCAATGCCACCAGTTACTGGCTCCGGAAGCTGCTCGGATCAGTGATGATTCAAAGTGGCTCTAGAGCCTTTACACTTAAAGGGAGTGATGCGAGAAGGGTACATAGCGTCTCACTCTCAAGACAACTTCACCTAAAAAGGGTACATACCGGTGGTCTATAACGTGTAGACTTGTAAACGAAACGCTGTCGAGGGCACACCAAGCCTATAAATTGTTAGATCGGGGTGGCAAAACCATTAAAAAACCAAGTCCTGCCACATTTGAGGTTGGATTCGATCGGGCAGTGGTTTTTTAGCAGTGGTTACAATTTTTATAGAATTGGGGGATAGTCCGAAGCTGGACGAGGTACAATCTCCTAGGAGAGAGTGCCGACTGGTGAGCACGTTTATCGCTCCGGTACTAGCCTGGAAAGCTAGTAGAGGATGGATAGTAACCTCGCTCCTACCAGTGAGTGACTGGTAGCACTATCTCTGATGGTCGCGCGCTAATTGAGCGTAACTCAATTCATGTCTAAAAGACGGGAAGGAACACCCGAACGTTCATAAATATAAAGAATTCTAATTCAGCCAAAATCAACTACGGCCTATTATAATATTATAAGGCAATAGGCTATAAGTCACTGTTAGAGTAAACTCACTCGTCTGAAGGAGCGGTGAAATTCATTCGATAGAACAGTTAATACACAGTAATTTCTTATAGTAAAATAGTTGGGCAGCTGATTATGTTTTTCGTATCTATTACGTGGAAGGCGTGCCGGCTTCGGTTGCCACCGTTGCCGGTTGTAGTCGAGTGCTCTTCTCTGTTCGATTACGTAACGCACGGTAGGATAAACAAAGAGAAATCTATTCTTTACTACTATGTTTTTCTGAGAAATAGAATAAGGAATACGTTGAAATAAATTAATTTAAAGTGTGGTCGCGTCAGGGGCGTCGGAAGTATGGGTAAGAGGGGGCGAACAGGCCCCTCTATCTTAGAACAGGGGGGGCGTCGCCCCCCCTAGAAACAAGAATGAAAGTATAAAATATATTTATTTTAATTAAATATTATACGATTAATTTGTTTTTACTAATACAATTATTTTTATTTATTTTCTCTTAGTTACTTATTCTTAATGATTTAAAAATTATTATTTTAATTTCTCGCTCGGTCATTTCACTCATAAAAAGCAGGGATGCGAAAATAGTTTCAACTTTCTCGAGATTAAATTATTTGTTTGGGTTTTTCTAGATCGTAAATCTGTTTGCAGATAGTTCGCCCATCGTTTAGAGCAGTGGTTCTTAGCCTGTGGTCCACGGGGCCCCGGAGGTTTATAATGGCCTCGCAGGTGGTCCGCGAAGACTGTAATTATTATAGTGTTATATTATTTAAAATAATAAATACGAAGAAAAAATTGCGAGAATCATTCTGTCTTTACGTTGTCAAAAATTACAAACATTGTCAAAACTTTCAATGTCAGCGATTTCACAAATTATCAAAAAAAAATAAGAAGCATTGCATGCTTGATGATTTGCCTAAATCACGGCGCAGAAGAGGCTTGGTAAATGCAAGAGCTGAGAAGAATGTTGTGAAGCTATTAAAATCAGAAAAATGCTTGCCTGCACGTAAAATAGCTATAAAGGAAGGCGTTAGCAAAAATAGTTAAAAATAATAAATTAATTAATAAAAAAAAATAGTTTAAGGAAGGTTGTCAGCGTTTTCATTTAAAATTCATTGCGTTTTTATGTATGACGAAATGTGCGTCAAAATTGACAGCTTTGCGTTACCAGGGCCCGTATTCTTGAGTTTCTCATACAAGTTTCGCATACGAGATGACGTAATTCTCTATTACCTTCTAATATTTGCTTGGCTAAGTTGCATCTTATGACGTAAAAACTACGTCATCTAAATTGTTCGAGTTCAAGAATACGGACCCAGGGCCTCGATTTTACAATGTAGTTATAGGCGAAGGTAGACGTTAATATAAGTTATTTTGTAATTTCAAAATAAAATAAGTGTTCGATGAAAAGTTTAAAATTTATATCAATAATTTGGTATCAGTTTAGTAAAATGAGCAGTCCTTAAAACAATTTATTTGTGCGGTAAACTCGATCTTAAGGAAAGTAAAAGCATTCAGAAATGAACCCTGTCTGAAACTATAGTCTCTTTTTATAGGAAAATTGGTTTGTTATCTTGTAAGTTTCTATTTATTTGTCTTAAGGAAGTACATGTGCAAGATGGACGTGCACCGTATCTAATCGGAAATTTCTAAATAGCATATTTCCGACACTACTACAGTAAGAACAGTTAATTGGAGTATCTCTGTACTTCGTATGTTTTTACGTAAGTTTATGAGTATGGTCAGTAGATACGCTATGTGGGTTCTAGTACGAAATCGTATGTATTTTTTTATGAACGTTTATTTTGCATTTCTAGATCATCCGCCGGCGATTTATCGTTTATCGATCGTTCATCGATAAACGATATCGTTTTGTTTATAATTTATCGAAAAACATTACTAAACAAAAACTAAACAATATCGTTTTTGATAAACTATAAACGCCAACAGATGACCTTGAAATTCAAAACAAACGTTCATAAGACGTTAAGAGAAAAGTGGGAAAAGGGTGTTGAAAAGAAATGGTTAAGAACCGCTGGTTTAGTGTATAAACATCAAGCTAAAGTAAAGGCACGTGATATTTATATAAAAGTAACATCAAATAATATAGTTAATTATTTGTTAACAAATATTTTATATAGTTGATAATTAGGTCAAATTAAAAGAATTACCTTTTAAAAATAAAACATTTTTATTTTACTTTCAAGGAGCTAGCAGTATTGAGCATCCCTGCCTTAATTATTATATCATCCTTTTTTACTTATTGTATCTTATCTATGAAATCAAAGTTCGCCCCCCCCCAAGTGAAAATACTTCCGACGTCCCTGGGTCGCGTCTTATGCTCTTAAGTTGCAATAATATCGGTCAAGTGGCCGCCGCCCGATTTAATGCACATTCGACCTCGTTTCACAGCATTTTCCATGACATCTCTCAAAACTTCTGGCGATAAATTCTCCACTTTTTGTCGAATGTTGTTTTTTAGAGAAACAAGAAAAAAAAGTCTGGAACGGTTAAATCGGGCGATCTTGCGGGTCAGTGCAAATCGCCAAAACGAAAGATTAAGTGGCTGGAAAACGCTTACTACAGAATGTCACTGTTGCTTGTCCTGCTGGAACCACATGTTCTTCAAACCAAATTCGTCAATTTTTGGCAGCAATAAACCGTTAGTCATGGTTCTGTAGCGCTGACCAGTTGAAGTAACAGTATTGCCGTCGTCGCCCTCGAAAAAATATGGGCCTATCACCTTTCCTCCGTAAACGTCGCACCAAACAGTGACCTTCAGAGCATGTAATGGCTCTTCGTGCATTACACGCAGATTTTCAATGGAAAACTATTCTCATCACGATCGAGTTTTAGGAGGACTTTGCTGTAATTTACACGCGATTGGCGGTTTTGTACGGGAACATATTCAAGTCTTTCCTCAAAATTCGCTGTAAAGACCGTCTATTGATGCCCAATTGCGTGGTCATCTGGTTGATGTTTGGAATCCTCTTGGACATCTGCAGCCACAGCAGCGATAGTCTCGGCCGAACCATTGCTCCAATGCCGGCCACCTCTGCTACGGTTCCGTGTTGAGCTAGTCTCATTGAGCCGAGCGACTAAACGCCGCGGTGTTTGGCCTGTTGGTGCCACATAACCAGGGAATCGACGACAAAATGCAGGTTGAGCCAAAACCACCGACCGATTATTTGTCAAAAACATTGACACAATTATTCCGTGTTCTTGAGAAATATACCGATTCATGGTTTGCCTACGTGTATTCTACTTCTGTTTACTTCACAAATGTCAAAGTAACGATGACATAAGACGTAATTTGCAAAAATGAGAGCATCTTCCGATAGGGTGGTGATTTTTGCGCCACCTATACAGTAAAAAATGCAGTGGTGGTGAAAAACATATTTGGTGTGGTGAAATATCTGAGTGTAGATTTCTACACTCATGTGAATGAAATTAATAATCGAAATTAACACGTAGCACCAATTCTCTTATGAGTTTTATCTTAATTTAGAAAATGAGTAAAAATAATGTTTTTGGTGTACAAATCATTTGAATTTGGTAAAGATATTCTCGTTAGTGTAAGAGTCATCTTTAAAAAGATGTATTTCACTATTCTAGCATGTTAACAATAGTAAAGAGTGTTATTAAGATTGCCAACATACCGGTTTAACCCTCGCGAGTGTCAGAACATCCACCTCCAACACGAATAATCAAGATTAGACGTGAGCTCTTTTATTTGCCGTTTGTGTGTGAATGTAGTTAGATCTCTTTAAAAGTGACAACAATGATTTTTAAGATTTAACTGGCCAATAAAAGTAAATATGCTAAAATAGAAGGGGATGCATCTTTCTACGATATTGTGCAATTAGGTAAGTACCTTAAATGTATAGATTTTAAAACTATAATTTCCAAACAAGTCCTGGTTGTGTCTATTTAGCTTTTTCTTATGTAAAGGTTTTAGCTGCCATGTAATTTCTTTGTAATTTAAATCATCATATGCATAAATACATATATTGTGTAAATACCTATAATAATAGTGTTTACGTGAATTGTGGATAAATAATAGAATAAAATTAGTTTCAGATATTTGGTTTACAAAAAACCATTTAAATGTAAAACCGTTTCTGGTTCCTGCTATGTAGTACCTAAGTATATAATTGTTCAAAACTAATGTTGATTTCCTAGTAGTAAGACCCACCTTTTTATTATTTTAATATTAAATGTTTTATATACTATAATATACAAATTATAACATTTTGTCTATAAGGTATTCTATAATATTTACATATGTATTTACATTGGATTGTTTAGATTTAGAATGTACTTATATTTTGCATTTTGTTTTAAAATAAAACTAATATTTGTATGCACTATTTTTTTACTTTTTTCTATTTTATCCTACATTACAAAAAAATAGCCGAACCAAAAAATAGAAGTATATAATTACAGAAACAGAATAGTTATTTACACTCCAATAAATGATTGTAACCACTATAGTTGGTTCCTTTATCATTAAAAAAATGTTCCTTACCATTATAAGCAATAATTTTTACACTAAAAGAATGGAAAATTAATACTCAGTTCGTGCATTCTTTACACTCAATAAATGTTTTCTCAACAATATGGTTTGTCATTTTTACACTCGTTAGTGTCTTTTTCATTTCTGTATCGTGTAATATAGGTATAAAGAATCCATGACTTTAACCTTCATTGAAGGTTAAAGTTGTTATATATTTTACCACTTTTAAGACCAATGTTATTTACACTCATCAGTGTGGATAAATAGGAACCACACTGGGTGTTATTTGAATGTAAGATTTAACATTCCATTTTTTATTGTGTAGTATAAGAAGTGTACATGTTGCAGACGATTTTTCCATTCAAATACAATTTATTTCTCGATATAACAATTCCATACTTTTTAACATCTTTGAGCGTGCAGAATAAAATCGTAATCCATAAAAAGTCGATTTACATTACATTAGGGTCATTCCATAAAATAAAGGCAATTACAAATTTCGAAAATATTTGCAATAGTTTGGATTTTTTTCAAAATTTTCATGCAGTAACTCTACGGCCTCAAGTAATCCAAATCGATAATACTAAACTTGCATATTTCACAGTTTCGTCTGTATAAGTGTCGTGATTAGGGAAAAATGACTAAAAATCATCATTCTTTTAAGGCTAGCAACTAGATTATTATTAGTTTTTTAAATAATGGTTTTTGGCTTAATGGACAACATATGAATAAAGGAAGAAGGCAAAATGCATAAAATTTGCACTATCTCAAAAATAAATTTTCATATATTATAATTTAACAAGTGGTCTAATTTTTTCCGACAAGATTTGTCATTTCAGATATGAGTAGCTTTCGCAACGAAAACTACACGAGTCTACGCAGGAGACGAGCGTAATTTTCCAAAAGCAAAAGCTACGAATGTCTTAAACGATAAATTTTGCAAGAAAAAATTAGACCACGAGTTGAATTCGGCTTGACAATCCATCGAGCAAATTTTTATTTAGCGTGTGTAGTTAATATTAATTTAATTAAATTTGACATAAATCTTTTCACTAAGAAAAAACCACTAGTGGTTTTTTCACTATAAAACTAATTTCATTGGTCTCAATTTGAAAAATTCTGTAATTTGATTGGGTAAAAATTTTCGAGTTGGATTGTCACTAAAAAATTGTGGGCACCCGGAAAACTAAGCAAACTGAAGACGGCCCTGGTGTCTGGTGAATCTTAATAATTATTATGCTGATGATTCTATTTAGTTAAACTGTTATTATAGTAATAAATACATAAATGTGTCAGTAAGATAGACTTAACACTAAACAGTGACCGAGTTTTTTTGTTATTCTTATTACAACTAATAGTAGATACATCTCTGTATTAGTATAGGTTGAAAATCGTCAACGAATTTGAATTGTATTTAATTTCAAGACATCGTTAGAAATAAGTAAATGGGTAGCGTAATAAAATCAATTAACAGTTAGAATTACTATAAAACGAAGTATTAAAAAACAGGTCATGTCCTTACCCCTGAATTTGCATTTGCATAACTGCAATTAAACTACTAAAAAAGTACAAAAAATTTCATTTTACATACAATATTACGTTAATGGTAATAGGATAATTTCTGGTGATTAAAGCAGCGCATATGACGTAATAATTAATTCATAAAGAAGATATTTTGTTAGATATACGAGCCCTAACTAAATATTCCGACAGTTGTAATTTTGAAATAAAAAATTAGTCATTTCAACAAAATCAATCAAATCTAACAAGATACTATTAAGAATTCGCAGAAGGGAACATCTGTTAATATCAACACAAATAAATGCATATTTAATAAAACTTTTTGCATGACGCATCCCTTTCATACTAACGGATCGTATTTTTGGAAAAGTATCTACTAATAATAAGATAATAATAACAACTTCTGACTACTTTATTTACGTTTAAGACATTCAGACATCGATAAATTACTGTTTTATGTGGCATATAATACAAAATTTTAAAAGGCACGTAGCTCTAAAAGGGTATCACATTTTTAAATTACATTTGTACGCATCAAGGTAGGTTAGTGCTACAGGGTCGAGCTTGAAAATCATTAAAACTTTAAAATTCATTTTCTCGAAAACTATTCATTTGAAGAACAAACTTTAAAAGGAAAATTTGCTTTACTCTATTCCACCTATCTACCATTCACCCAAAAACTTCAATTAATTTACACCCTGTATAGAGCAGAGGATAAAAAGCTCTATTTATGTAAAGTATAAATAACAAATATTTCACCAGTAGCTCTCAAAAGAAAAATTGTTTTTTATCACTATGTGGCGTTGAGAATAATTTTTTTTAAATAAAATAATTTAGGGAAAGTTTACTTTTTTCTACAAAAGCTTTGTTCATTAGTTTCAAGCAATATTTGTTTTTTATAATATACTAACTATATATTAGATATGATAAATAATGATTTTTGAAAGTACACGTTTTTTAAGATTTTTAAGAATTTTACTAACTAACCGTCGTATAATGTCGACTAAAGTCGACTAAAAGTCGTATCTGACTGAAGCAACCAGAAAAATCGTTTTATTTTTACATAATATCATGTTTCATAAATATTGCGATGTTACTTTACTACCATCGTTTTGTTTTAATTCATTTTTCTGTGATTGGTCATTACGTAGATTGTTGAGTTTCAGAATGTTATTCATGAAAATTGTCGGGGAGCAGCCACCTCAAAAAGCGCTTATTTAAAGAGTTAGTCCGGGACTCGATGACACTCTATTTGAAAACTGATTTGTATGTAGATTTTCCTGCTGAATTCGAATCCGGGGGGCGCCCGTCGATTTGAAATGGGCTTGACCCTTTAAAAGTCATTTTTACGTAAAATTTTGAAAAATCAAAAACTCGCTTCTTTTCTGTTTGCATGGTCATAACTTCGTCCTGGATGGAGCTAGAAAGTTAAATTTTTTTTGAAAAATTTTCCCAGAGTTGCCGACTGCAACATACTACTTAAAATTCAGTTTTGAGAAAAAAATCTGAGAAAATTACTATTTTGTTATACTACGTCATATTTGTGCATTAAAATTTTCACCAATCGAAAAACTTTTTTATTACAAGAGATAGACGCCCATATAATCGAGACTATAATTAGTAAAAAGCCCAAAAAGGTTTTTGGTGAAAAAATTATATCGCTGTCTGTTATACAGACGAAATTATTGCAATTACAATATCGCCTACGCGGACGACTAGGACTCCCGCGCTTCAACAAAGCAGCTAAACGCGACATTATGTAAGTGTAACAGATAAGCTGTGACATGTAATAGTATATTATATACCAAGGTTGTGAAGAGTTTTTTCTAGAGCCGAGCATTATTAGATCCCGAGATGCGCAGCATCGAGGGATATAAGATGAGAGGCTCTAGAAAACACTTCACAACCGTGGTGTATATATTATTTTTTTCACTACTAGTACTTTTATTCCTTTTATTCTTCTCACATAAAAAACGTACTATCGCGATCACGGATTTTTTCCCGGATGCCAGTGTATAATGGGATGAATTTTTGCCCCGTGTTACACTAAAATCTGGATTATTGACTGGTAGTCAATAATAAAAAATTATTTACCACTAGGCAAGAAGGCTAACTTCACAAGGTGACAACAGACTAGATAATAGTATGTTTTAAAGCTAGTAGTGAAAAAACCTCATTATTTTATTGCAGGGCATTTGCATTCACATAGACGCTGTACATCATTCTTAACATTTGCATGCTCTTGTACATATACTTGATTTGCATTGTAGTTTAAGAAAATCTGGTTGAGATGCTAATGACGTTGTAATACTTAGCCGCTATTGTTCCATCTGCATTCCTAACCTATCCAAATTCTAGTATTTTGGAGAAATTAGCATTAACAGAGTTGTATAGATTCTAACAGTTTTGAGAAAAGAAATCTGAGACAATTACAATTTCGTTATACTATGTCATATTTTAAGGTTGCATGTCAGATTAAGAACATTATAAAAACTAAAATAAATCTTTTACATACAGCACACATTCCCTTATCGATATCTATTCCGGATCCAAATCTGAGTCAAAAGATTCACACTTGGCATGAAGCAAAGGTGTAGCAGCCATTGAAAATGCCAAAATAAACAAATTGGATAAAATTTTACCAGTAAAACTACAATTTTTCAGCAACAAACGAAACTGCAAACAAATTAACTCAGTTCCATTGACGCAAAGGCTCTTGAGAGATGAAACAAGAGTTTTAAGAAGTTTGAGTTTTACAAGAGAGATGGATGAACAAACTAAAATCCGGGCCTTTTCGTATACATGATGGACCGATTATCCATCATCACTTTTTGAACCAGATCCATTAACACCTGAGGGATGTATAATGAGAAAAGGAAATAAATGTGATTTTTTCAGTGCGATAAATAAAAAAATATATTTTAATATCTCAGAATGTAACACTTTTCCGCGGGATAATTTCAATACTATCTATGTCATTCATATGATGTAGTTTGTACAACATGTGTTTTGTACAACGGTTTCAAAACTGCGGTTGTACCACATTCAATGGATTATTTAAGAAATAGTTTAACTCGATTGCACCTATGTTATTCTTGTGGGGGACAGGTACGATTTTCCTAAAAGTGCTAAGGGTGCGGAACGGAAAAGATGATCCAGATTTACTGAAGATATTTACAAGGTCAGTGATACGTTAACAATACCAGAATGGAAATCATTTATTGATAATCAACTTAATAAGCGTAGCTTGCTTAATTTCAAGTTTGCAAAATACAAGAGCAACGTGCTTTTATAAAAGATGATATAAAAATAGTTTTATCTGGCATGCATGTAGAAGATAAACCAATGGTATGCACAAGTAATGAAGTGGATATTTTAGAAAATCGTCGTTTTACAGAACAGGAGGAAGCAGACACCAGAATGTTTGCATTGCTTCAGTTTTTTTAAAGAGAAAATAGCATGGTTCTGATTTATTCCAATGATACTGATGTTTTCCTACTATCAATGTGATATTCAGTAGCTTTGTTAATTCCCATATGGTTACATCGCAAAGAAGGCTTTGTTCCATGTCAGATCCACGTTGAAGAAGGCAAGATTCCGGATGATCCAAAAGATCTTGTTTGCATTCTTTTAGCAGCTTACTGCCTTTCTGGCAATTACTGTGTCAGCTATCTTTTTCGAAAAGGAAAACGAACTGCCCTGAAAGTTATAATGAAAAATAGGCTATGCTAAATGGCTATGGATGCAGATGGAACAATAGCACCTATTACGTCTTTAGCATCTCAACCAGATTTTCTTAAAACGCAGACATTTTGCAAATGCAAATCAAGTATATCTACAAGAGCATGCAGATGTTTTTAGAATGGTTTACAGTGTAGAATATCTTGTCTATGCGAAGGCAAATGTCATACAATCAAATATTAAGATTTATATGGCACTAGTCGTTCGCGTACAATATATTGTAATTGCAATAATTTCGTCTGTATTACAGACAGCGATATAATTTTTTCACCAAAAACTTTTTTGGGCTTTTTACTAATTATAGTCTTGATTATATAGGCCTCTATCTCTTGTAATACAAAAGTTTTTCGATTGGAGAAAATCTTAAGGCACAAATATGACATAGTATAACAAAATAGTAATTTTCACAGATTATTTTTTCTCAAAACTGAATAGTACATTGCAATCTACAACTCCGGGAGCATTTTTCAAAATAAAAATTAACTTTCTAGCTCCATCCAGGACGAAGTTATGACGATGCAAACAGAAAAGAAGCACGTTTTTGATTTTTCAAAATTTTACGTAAAATGGCATTTTAAAGGTCAAGGTCATCTCAAATCAACGGGCGCCTTCCGGATTCGGATTCAGCAGGAAGATCTACATACAAATCAGTTTTCAAAACGCGTGTGTCATCGAGTCCGGACGACCATGTCGAATTTAGGCACCTGCTCCCCGACTAAGATTCGTAATTCGATGAGTTCAGGAATATTTTTCACATATAAGATTCGAGCAATTCGAGTTAATTATTTGACCATCAGTCATTAAAAGCTTATGAGAAAACTCATTGTTTAAACACATAAATTAAATTATCACAAAATGATTCAGGATAAGTGGAGGTTTATTGATTTTGGTATTTATACAAGGTTACAATTCAAATACAAGAACTGTTTAGAGATACTAGAAGTTCACTTGCAGTTTAATTCTGAAAAAGAAACCGTAATTAGTACCAATAAAAAAATGAGAATGAAAGTATGATTTCAGCAGGAAGATCTACATACAAATCAGTTTTCAAAACGCGTGTGTCATCGAGTCCGGACGACCATGTCGAATTTAGGCACCTGCTCCCCGACTAAGATTCGTAATTCGATGAGTTCAGGAATATTTTTCACATATAAGATTCGAGCAATTCGAGTTAATTATTTGACCATCAGTCATTAAAAGCTTATGAGAAAACTCATTGTTTAAACACATAAATTAAATTATCACAAAATGATTCAGGATAAGTGGAGGTTTATTGATTTTGGTATTTATACAAGGTTACAATTCAAATACAAGAACTGTTTAGAGATACTAGAAGTTCACTTGCAGTTTAATTCTGAAAAAGAAACCGTAATTAGTACCAATAAAAAAATGACAATGAAAGTATGATTTAATAACAATAAATAAAATTGAATTCATTGAACAATGCAATCTCAAAATAGCCTAGTCCACGGTTACCATGATAATATTTGACCGTTAATTGTAGTGAGAATAAATAATAGAGAAGATTAATGCGGTTCCATGGAGTCAAAATAAACACAATGGGTATCACCCAAATAATGACCAAGGTTGGTGTATATTGATTTAATAAGGGAGAATTGAATGCTATTGGTCCCTAAGGTAAATAAAAATTATCATGAAAAAAATACAAAAAAATTTAAGATATAAAATTTATGTATCCACATAAATGTTGTTAAAAAAGTTAAAAATAAATGTTGAGCCATCATATAAACAGTCTTAGAGTTTTAATTATTACCATATTATAAGAAGAAAATAAAATAAAAAAGAAAAATTACCTACGCTTTCTAAAGATACCAATAGACCTGAGGTGAGTAAGACGAAACATCGAGTCAAGCTGAAAGTAAAACCATCGTTGTGCAGCATGTCCCAGTAAACTGGAAAGAAGGAGAAGAAATTTAAAGTCAACAATACAAATTGACGTCGGAAGGTAAAACACAACATTCACCACA
Source organism: Agrypnus murinus (assembly GCA_929113105.1). NCBI lineage: Eukaryota > Metazoa > Arthropoda > Insecta > Coleoptera > Elateridae > Agrypnus > Agrypnus murinus. The sequence goes on from OV816024.1 coordinate 72,112,508, forward strand.
CAGACAGCACTTGAAAGAAAACCACAGCTACGTTTATCAAGTTTGTGTTATAAAAAGTGTTTTAAATAAATAACGAGAGAAATAGATTTAGTGCATTTGTTCTACGATATGAAAGTTACAACAGTGTTGCTACAAAGAAGGTTTATCATAAAAGTGAATACTTGCCCTAAAGTTCAGATTACTGTAAAAACAGTCAGAGAATTTCTATATATTCTGAAAGAATAAATCACACAAATAAAGTTTATATTCAGAATAAATAAATCTAACACTTACTTACAAAACTACTGGCAATACTATCGTGTGAAATTATTATTAAATAAAAAGTTGAGTTCTTAATCAAAGAAACCAGTTAAGGACTTCTCATAATTTAGCAGTCTCATAATAAAATTCATAAAACGAAATGTAGATTTACAAGACCCTGAGATTATTATAGAACGTAACAAATATAATAACAACACGTTCTTATTATTTTCATTTTTCAAACTTCATCACAATATGTACAAAAAATATCATATGTGGTTACTTGCTTTCAACACATATTTTTTTCGTCACAAAATTTTATTTCAATAGTTTTTGATATTTGCGACTTTTTTGGTTTATAAATCAAGATTTTTGGAAAATTTACTAATGAGTCGTAGTTAAGTATATGAATTAATAATATACAAAAAAAATTCTCCAATGATCATTTCAGATATTTATTTATCATTCTTCAGTGATTTAATTTAAATATATACATTGGTTATATCAACTTAATTGATTTGTTATTTTTATTTATTTTTTAATTAAATTCAAATCATTCTATATTTATTGAATGAAATAAATTTGCTGTTCCCTCTGCTGTCTTTTTAGAAAAAAATTACTACGCATGTGATGTTTTAGATTTAAAAGATTTTTATTATTAAGTGTAATTATTCTTTTTTATTATAAAGAATTTTGTTGAAACAATATTTGATTTTTAGATTTAATTGAGGAATAAGTTAAGAATCATTTCGAAAGAAAGAAATATTTAATTATTATTATCCTACAATAATAGTAAAAATAAGTGTTAATAATAGTAAAATTTAATCGGTATTTTAAATATTTAATAGTTATTTATAATTTAAATAAGAAACGACATGGAACATTAATTATTTAATTACTATTAGTATTTAATAATACTAAGAAATATATACGTATTAATGTTGATAAATTCTTTTAAATTGTTATTTATAAAGTTAAATGAAAAAATACTATATTTTAAAATAAATTATTGTAAATAGTATTTAAATTTTCAATATGTATCGGTTTTGTAGTTGATAGCTGTTGGGTTTTTTATATCTATCATTTTATAATATATTAATCTTTTTTTAGATTCTCTTTTTGTAATATTTTAGAAGAGTTAAAATTAAAATTGTGAAAGTTGTCAATTGCATGGTCAGATAATGCTGTGTTTAGTTTATGAGGCGTTGATATTTTTATTTTAATTAGATTTTTATGTTGGTTTATTGTTTTTTTTTAATTTTGTCTTGTTGGTCTTATATAATTTGTATTGCACTTGTTACAGTTAATTTGATATACTATGATGTTTGATATGCAATATTAATTTTAAATTTCTTTAATTGGCTTGCTGTTTATTGTTTGAGATAATTTTGGAATGAAAGGTAGTACTATTAGTTTTATTTCTATATTATTTATGTTATTATTAAATTAACAATTAGGTTGTAAGTTTATTGTTTAATTTGAAGATTTGAAAATGTTTTTAATCGTTTTGTTATGTTAGAATTTATGAACGTTAATGGATAATTATTTTTTGTAACATGATTTTTAATTTTTTTTAATTTTCTTTATGGAATTTTTTTGATGATAATTTTATTGCTCTGTTTACTGGATTATTAATTACACTTTTTTATATTTTAAATATGTATATAAACAGAAATTAAAATATCTATCGGTTTTAACTTCTTTTCTAAACCAATCTGTGTCTTTAGTTCTATTTGAATTTTTAATTATTTATTGTTAAATCTAAAAAGTTTATTGAGTTTTGTGAGTTTCTTTGTTCTATTGTATGTTTTAATTTTAATTGTCTAATTTGTAACTTAATGAGCTTGTAAAGTGATCTGGTCAGTGGCGGCTCGTGCAAATGTTGAGTGGTAGGGCCACGCGGCCCAACGTTCTAATATTCCCCACCCCTTTTCAATTAAAAGTAAAAATTCATTAAACTCACCAAAGTCTGAAGTTAGGTGGCAGGTAGTTTTGTATTTTCGTCGGAATTGCACAAATTCAGTTTTAAATAGCACAAACACAGAAACATGAATGTTAAAGTATTAAAAACTTATAAACTGAAACTGTTACGTATGTCAAATACCTAAAGTTTTAAATAAAAAGTTACATGACACTATAATTAAAGTCCATTCTCCGTTCTTTTCGATTTGCAAATCGGTTAATAACTTGTTGATTGAAGTTTTCAATATTATTTATGAAAGCTTTTTCTGCCGATAACATTCCTAATGCACTTAATCGCTCTTCTTTCATCGAATTTCGTAGAAATGTCTTGATTCGCTTTAACATCGAGAAACATCTTTCTGCTTCGGCCGTTGACATTGGCGTTGTTATTAATACTTCCAAAAGTTTACGCGTTTCTTGAAAAGTATCACGCATTTCTTCTTGCGAAATCAATGATAAAAGAGAAAGAGCCCCTGAAACACATTGCAGTTCTTCTCTTTCGTAAATAACCTGAAGTTCAGTTTTTAACCTATTTCTTTCCAGAAAAGAATAAGCACCGACTACTTCGTAAAAAAGGTTTTCGGGAAATTTTTTGCCGTAATCTCCAAACTTTTCTAATAAAAATAAATTTGTTGCTAACAGATGTGCAGTAAAACTAAATCTAGTTCTTATTTATTATGAGCCAACCCGGGTAACGGACACTTCGAGTAAACTGATTGATCCAATTTTTGTAAGTAACAATTCATCGGTTAATTTTCACGGTACAATTAATGCAGATATAATGTCTGATCATAGAGTTGCTTTCTGTGATTTAAAGATTTCGCTGAGCAAATATAAACCAAAAGTCATTCAAGTACGTAATTTCCGAAATTTTAATCAGGAAATATTCTTAACTGATTTGCAATCACTTCCCTGGTATGATATATGTCGGGAGAATGATATTGATAACAAAATCTCCACTCTCATGGCTTTTGTATTATCGGTTTTCGATACTCATGCACCAGTGAGAGAGGTGAAGGTGACAAAACCCAGAGCGCCTTGGTTGACCGATACTGTAAAAGCAATTATGAGGGAGCGTAACAGAGTTTTGAGAAAATACAAGCGTTCTAAATCCACCTCGGACTGGAAACAATATAAAGAATTAAGGAATTTTACGGTGGCTTCTATTCGTCGCGAGAAAAGGGCTTACTTAAGTTCTGTATCAAAAGAAAACGATCCTCGTAAATTATGGACCGCGTTAACCGATCTCAGCATACGATTTTCTACCAATCGTGATATACCTTTTAACTTAGCTGATCCAAATTCTATAGGCAACTACTTCAGTTCATTTATTCAAGACACCTCTAACACTTGTGATCAACAAATTCGCTATTATTTAAGTAATCATAATTTAACAGACACTTCATTTATTTTTTCCTTAACTACAACAGATGAGATACATAATATTCTATTTAACTTAAAATCGAATGCCCTGGGTTTAGATAATATTACTCTAACAATGCTAAAGTACTGTAGTCCATTTATTGACAAATTTATTACACATATAATAAACTGTTGCATTGAAGCTAGTTACTTTCCAGTAGCTTGGAAAGGAGCCATTGGACTACCTTTGTCTAAAATGGCAAACCCAAAAACTTTTTCTGACTTACGAATAATTAGTATTCTACCGTGCATTTCAAAAATTTTTGAAAAGATTTTACATAAACAAATGCTTGATTTTTTTAACGCTAACAATTTATTGCCTAACTGTCAAACTGGTTTTAGAGGAGGATTTAGCACGACTGATTCTCTAGCTACTGTTACGAATGATATCATAGATGCAACTGACAAAAAAAGTATTACCGCGTTAATTTTGCTGGATTTCTCAAAAGCTTTTGACACAATTAATCATCAACTTGCTTGTGCGAAATTAAGTTATTACGGATTTGAAGATTCGGCTGTTAATTTAATTAAATCTTATTTAGAAGATAGATTGTTAATTATTAAGAATGACAATCAATCTTCTAATCCGTTTCCTATCACGTCTGGTGTCCCACAGGGTTCTATTTTGGGCCCCTTACTATTTATTATATATACTTCTGATATTTTGAAAGCTTTGCGGTATTGTAAAGTGCAAGCATATGCTGATGATACGCAAATTTACAAATCCTTTGCTTTTACAGCCAGAGCTCAGGCATATGTTGACATTAATAAAGATCTTGACATGATTATGGTACTGTCACATGCACATAATTTAAAACTTAATACTAAAAAATCACATTTATTACTGTTTGGAAATAAAAAGCAAATTAATATTGTTAAAACTGATCATAATATACACGTAAACAACGAAAAGTTGTCTACGATGGACTCTGCCAGAAATTTAGGTATACTTATAGACACCAATTTACGATTTAAACAGCATGTTTGCAAGCTATTACAAAAAGCCTATTCATCTTTAAAAGTATTATATGCTAATAAAGATATATTAAATTTTAGTCAGAAAAAAATGCTTTCCGAGAGTTTAGTATTGTCACATTTTAATTATTGTAATTTGATTTATGGTCCTTGTCTTGATGCAATTGATAAACAACGAATACAAAAGATTCAGAATTGGTGCTGTAGATTTATCTTTAATTTACGTAGATATGATCATATTTCCCATAAAATTAAGGAACTCGGGTGGCTGAACATGGAGAATCGTTGGAAGTATCAATTGGGATCGTTTACACATGTACTACTCACAACGAAAAAGTCTACATCTCTTAGCTCAGAACTGATACCTAGGTCATACGTTCACTCCGTGAACACTCGCTATAACTACATGCTTAACATGCCAAAACACACATCATCTTTATTTCGTAGAAGTTTTGGCTATAATGCAGTAAGACTCTACAACTCTTTACCTATAAGATGATATAAAGATTTGTTCTACTAAGAGGTTTAAATGTGATTTGAAAAAATATTTCATACAAACGCAATAATTTAAACTTGTGTCTTTGGTCTCATCATCTACCTACCTATATATATATATATCTACTTTTATTTTATTATTATTTTTATTATATGAAATATTGTACTGCCTTCACTATATTTTGTTTTGTTATATTAATTATATTTTGCGTGATTTTCAGGTTAAATTGAGTAGCCCTTGGCTAGATTTCGCCTGAAGATCACGTAGCGAACTGTTTTATTTATTTATTGTTATTTGATTTTTCTTTATGGAAATAAAGGCGTTTATTATTATTATTATTATTTGTTGTATAATAACATCGCATATTTCAATTGCTTCTCTTTTTTTCTCTAACGGAAACGGTACAAGAGTGCGAGATTTCTTTCGGGGAAGTGTTTCATTGACTGAAAACTCTAAATCAATAGTTTCAACGATCTGGTCCATTTGATCTCGTATTTTTTGAATTTCATTTTCAAAATATTGTAAATCTTGTTTAACTTTAACTGAGTCGGTATTCTTTTTCTGCAATTGTTCAAAGATTATTTTCACATGTGGCATTCTTTTATGAAAAACTGTTAACCAAAAAATAAAGTCTTTGTCCTGCAGTCGAAGTTTGTAGGCACCAGCTTGTTCAATTGTGGAATCAAACTTAATATGTTCACTGTTTTCTAATGTTTCCATGACATCTATCAGTTCTTTTCTGTATTCATAAACAGTGTTAACTCCTCGAGAATGAAAATTCCATCTGGTCTGTGAGGAACGTGGCAATCGCCTGTGAACAACTTCATCTAGTACTTTAATTCTTTGAGTAGAAATTGAGAAAAATGAACGAAGTCCAGATAAATGTGCGAAGAATACTCGAACTGATTTATTCACTGATGCTGCACTGCTCAGTGTGAGATTCATTTGATGAGCGTAACAATGAACGTAGTTAGCTGATGCGTACTTATCTCTTATAATTTTTTGAACACCATTTAAACCTCCGCTCATAACGGATGCTCCATCATAACTCTGAGCTATTAATTTGTTCGGGGTACCAATAAGTAATGGATCAATTTCTTTTAAAATACAATCCGAGATTGAAGCCGCATCATGACATGAAGGATTTACAAAATTCCAAAACCTTTCCTCTGGATTTCCACCAACAATATATCGTAAAATAATAACAAATTGAAATTCTCCAAATACGTCGGTAGTTTCATCAGCAATAACTGCAACAAATTCGACTGCTTCAATTTCTTTAGCCACTTCTTTATGATAAACGTCAAGCATACATTCTAACAACTCATTTTGAATCATTTTTGAGGTTCCTTTAAACACTGTTGACTTGTTAAAATGATCTTTTAAGTCTTTGTCTAAGTGAGAGCTAAAATTCACTAATTCCCGAAATACTCCCTTATTTTCAGATTCATCGGATTCATCGTGTCCTCTCAAAGCTAATTCCAGTGCACCGCAAAATCGAATACAGTTTATAGTTATGTTTAAAACATACCTGTTTTTATCAACTTTTTTGTTGTGTTCTATAATTGAGTTTCTATGTGCTGGGTTCAACTGGGTTAAAATATTTGATTTTCCAAGCATAGAAAAACTAAAAACATTGTTCATATGTACCTTCGATTTCTCATGTGCCTTTATCTTTTCCCAGATGTGCACTAAGCCTGTAACACCATTCTTCGTCCATGTTATTTCTCTTCCGAATAAAACGCAACCGAAAACAAAACGGCTTGCTTTTCATCGCAACCACAAATCCAACTATTTTTCAAGTAGATGTTCCGATTCAATTTACGCGTACGAGTTTTAAAACCAGAGACAGCAGAGACAGAAACAGTTTGAGTTTTTGAAAGGTTGAAATCCGGCATGGTGCTTCCTAATTGCTTTATTTCGAGTTTTTCCTCGAGGGAATGCGAAGAAAATGTTTTTTTTTCGAAAGGTTACTAATGCTGTTCATTTTTGGTAACACAAAAAAAATACACTCAAAGACACAATAACTCGATACAGTAAAAACAGTACATGAAAGTTTAAAAATAACAACTGCCGACGAAACGTAAACAAACGCACCACGCTAAACTAGTAACACTGGCAGCAAATACGAACGCCGTGCACTCACAAGTCTGGCCCGAACGTTGATGGAAATCGCGCGCATTTCTGATCGTCCCCGCTTACCGCCAGACACCCGCAAAGACCAACACACCGTCTGTATTGTACCGGGCCAGATAAAACTGGCCCGGCACTCGGAGGCAAAAATATTGGAAAGTAGAAATTCATTAATATCTTCGTTTTACGAAGTAAATTAATAGTTACAATGCTAAAAAAGACTAAAAAGACTTAAATATATTATTTAAAAAAAAGAGGAATTTTTACTAATAATTTTGACTGAAATAGAAAATAACAAATAATATGGAAAAATCTTAAGTAAAAACCATTGATTTTCGGTTTGTTTATATTTCTTTTTTCAACAACCGTTTAGTGAATGTTTATAAAACTATACAAAATCGGTTCGATGGAGTTCAAGTTACGTAATTGAAAAATTTGGGACGCTTGGTAGCTTTTTTTCCTGTAATTGAAATGACTTTATTCTATTATGTGAGCGAATCTCCATAAGATCACATGTAAAATTACCGTTACTTTAAATTGCAATAACTTTTAAACGGCTTAGTCAATCGGGTTGAAATTTTCACTGTAGTTTTAGCAATAAATGAGGAACATTCTACTAAGTTTTTGTTCGTTTTGTTTTTTTGAAAAACTAAGACTTGTCAATGATAGATTTGTGATATTGTTGCCATAATTTGTAATGGTAGGGCCATGGCCCCTTGGCTCTTTATGAGGAGCTGCCACTGGATCTGGTAAAGATTGGATAATTGGTGTAGATTATCATCTACTTCGATTACTCTATTGATGATAATATTGTAACGAGTGCAACGCATCGTCTGTTCCGGCCGTCAATGGGTTGTGGAACATTCCGGAGCCGCAGCGCAATGCACTCAACCTTCTAGTGTATTCGATGTATACCGGTATGTTCGAGCGACTTCTAGAAGAATTACATGGGGGTATATAATCGACGGCGGATAAAAGAGAGGCAGTCTACAGCAAGTTATTAACTGTGTATTACAAAATAAATAGTGAATGTAAAGATAAATGTTGTATTAGAAATTCATAGTCTGTAAATAATAGTTTTTAATGGTTTATAATCATAGCGTTAATTTATAGTGTATTCATTACTGTTTGTAAATAAATATTTCTTATTAATAGACGATTTAACCAGCACTTTATGTTATTATTTTAAAAAGAAAGTTACAGTGTTGTCAGGTGTGGAGTTTTAAAATAAATAAAATCGCGTAATAATTAAATAAAGTGCTGTGAGAATAAATTTTTAGTGTTAAAATTAATTTCAACAAACAATTAAAATGGTGAGGAAACTGTTAAAAGATCTCAAAGTAATAGACTTGAGACATGAACTTGAAGAACGAGATTTAGACACAACGGGTCTTAAAAGTGTGTTAATAAATCGGCTAAGAGAATGGCTTTTGGAGCAGCAAGAAGACCCTGAAAGTTTCCTCTTCGAAATACCTGGACCCGCAATTGATGCTAATTTGTTATTAAGTAAAATAGAAGAGAATTCTAGAATGTTAAAAGAGGAATTACTGGAAAAGTCGGAAGAGAATTCTAGAATGCTTAAAGAAGAATTACTTGAGAATACTAAAGCACTGGAAGAAAATGTTAAAATGCTTAAAGAAGATTTACTGGAGAATTCTAGAACGCTTAAAGAAGAATTACTAGAAAAGTCTGAAGAAAGTTCTAGAAGGCTTAAAGGAGAATTGCTGGAAAATGTCAAAGCGTTGGAAGACAAAGTTTTCGAAGAATTTTTTGAGAATGCCAGCGCGTTAGGACTGTTGGAAGGTAGATTGGCGAACATGATAGGGTAATAAAGATGGTAGAAGAGAAAATATCCCAAATGCAATTACCACCAACAACTAAGAAAGACGATATGACCGAAATACTGGAAGATAGAATGAGGCAACTACGGTTTCCCTCAACTTCTGAGTGGCCGTTTAATGAAGTAAAGAAACAATTTAAAGAAGAAAAGGTTCCTGCCGTAGGGATAAAAGTAAAACCACCCACGTTCGATGGAAAGATACCTTGGTCCACCTACTACAAACAATTTGAGGCGGCCGCTGGGGCCAACGGATGGACAGGCAAGGAAAAGGCCGTTTCTTTAACTGTGGCTTTGCGTGGAGATGCGTTGAACGTCCTGCAAACAATCCCAGCAGGACAGGAAAATGATTATCAATTGTTAGTGTCTAGATTGGAGATGAGATATGGAGACGCGCATCTTCAACAAGTGTATCACGCGCAAGTGAAGAATCGTATCCAGAAGAATGGAGAAAGCCTGCAGGAGTTTGAAGCCGATGTTGCGCGGCTTGTCCGATTGGCGTACCCTACGGCACCCGATTCATTTCTGGGACAGCTCGCTGTGCAGACCTTCATTGATGGGTTAAGAGACGGGGAAACACAACAATCATTGAGGCTAGCACGACCAAGAACAACTGATGATGAGCTTGCTCACGCCTTAGAATTTGAAGCTGCAAAACAAGTGTCCCGAGGTCACGGGCGTGTTCGGGCCGTTGTGGAGGAAGAAGAAGGTTCTAAAGGTCACCTAGAGGAGTTAGTACTGAGAGTTCTTCGGAAGGAAGAAAGCCGTAAGAAGAATCATCAAGAAGTTCGAGGGCCTCGTTGTTGGAATTGCGGCGAACAAGGTCACATACGACGTCGTTGCCCTAAACCAAAACAGGTTCAGCAGTCGGAAAACTAAAGAAGGTCGACGAGTGGGGGCGAACGTTGACCTTGAGTAGAGATGCCCCGAAGATCACCATCCATGCCGTAACATCAAACAATAGTACCAGCAGTTTGTTCGTAGATGGAAAAATTGCTAATCGTACTGTTCCACTACTCATTGATACGGGGGCGACAAAGTCCATCATACGCCCTAACGTTCTACGAACAAGTATGAAGCTGTTACCAACAACTACTCAACTCCGTACAGCAACAGGTGAAGTGATACCAACACGCGGAGTGGTGAAGATGAAGATTGGCATTGGAAGTGAAGAACGTGATCATGAGGTGCTGGTAGCCGATATCACTGATGACTTCATCTTGGGAATGGACCTCCTGAGAAAATTTGGTTTTACGTTGGATTTGAAAGAGGGTGTTTTGAAGGCCGGTAACGAAGAACTTCCGTTGCACCCACGAGAAGATCCGGTTGTAAAGGGTTTGCTGACTGAAGATGTGATATTGCCGGGTCAAAGCGAGATGGTTGTCGAGGCGGGTTTGGATGGAGATCTTCGGGTAGGATGTGTGCGAATGATGGAGCCTGTTTGTGATAAGAAGATCCATAGTGGCATACTGGTGGGAAAAGCGCTGATCAAGGTTGGAAAGAGAGTACCGGTGAGAATTATGAACGTTAATGTGGATCCGGTGACATTGAAGAAGAGTACCCTTGTGGGACAGTGTGTGCCAGTATTTCGAGTAGCCAGGTGTATGGCTGATGTTCCAAAACCAGTGCCCAAAGACCATGGTGGAAAATTAGTGGGTATGGTTACTAGTTCGTGCGAAGACCTTAACAGAACGGAAGTGAAAGAGGTACAGGGTTTGGTTCACCGATACCAAGATATCTTCGCTCTTGACGATAGTCAGAAGGGACGAACAAATATAGTAAAACATAAAATCAATACAGGCAACTCTATGCCTGTCCGTCAGCAGCCGAGGCGTCTACCTCTAGCAAGGCGAGCAGAAGCCGAAAAGATTATTACTGATATGGAAGAACAAGGGGTCATCGAGGCTTCCAGCAGTCCATGGGCATCACCGGTGGTCCTGGTCAGTAAGAAGGACGGGTCAACGAGATTTTGTGTGGACTATCGGCAGCTCAATAACGTAACCAAGAAAGACAGCTATCCCTTACCACGCATCGACGACACGTTAGATACCCTGTCTGGTTCACGATGGTTTTCGACTTTGGACTTGAAGAGTGGTTATTGGCAAGTTGAAATGGAACCTGAAGATCGGGAGAAGACCGCGTTCACTATTGGTTCCGGACTATGGCAGTTTACAGTTATGCCTTTCGGTCTATGTAACGCTCCGGCCACCTTTGAGCGTCTAATGGAGACCATCCTGAGAGGGCTGTCGTGGCAGACCTGCCTGGTATACCTAGATGATGTGATTGTAGTCGGAAAATCATTCAACGAACATTTGAAAAACCTAGAGGAAGTGTTCCGAAGACTACGTGGAGCCAATCTGAAACTGAGTCCGAAAAAGTGCCACATATTCAGAAAGGAAGTGAAATATCTAGGGCACGTCGTATCACAAAATGGAGTGGCAGCCGACCACGATAAGATTCGTGCAGTTCAAGAGTGGCCAACACCGAAAGATAAACACCAAGTTCGTAGTTTTCTTGGGTTATGTACCTACTATAGGCGTTTCGTTCCTGGGTTTGCCAATATAGCGAAGCCTCTGACAAGGCTAACTGAAGATGGACGCGAGTATGTTTGGAGCGGAGAGTGTGAAACAGCTTTCCAACAGCTGAAGCGTGCCCTGACAACCGCACCAATATTGAGCTATCCACGGACAGAAGGGAAATTCATACTTGACACAGATGCAAGTAATCTGGCCATTGGGGGTGTACTTTCTCAGATACAGGATGGACAAGAAAAGGTCATCGGCTATTTTAGTAAGGTTTTGTCTAAAGCCGAAAGGAATTATTGTGTGACCAGAAAAGAACTATTGGCCGTCGTGAAGTCCGTTGAGCACTTTTACAAATACTTGTACGGACGGAAGTTTTTATTGAGGACGGACCATGCAGCGTTGAAATGGCTTCTACAATTCCGTAATCCTGAAGGCCAGGTCGCAAGGTGGATCGAACGATTACAAGGATACGACTTTGACACCGAACATCGAGCGGGCACTAGTCATCGAAATGCCGATGCTCTTTCAAGAAGACCCTGTCCAACGGATTGCCGTCATTGCTCTCGTTTGGAAGAGAGGGTTTGCCAAGTATTAAGGACTACCATCGTCAACGACAATTGGTTGCCGGAAGAATTGCAACGACAGCAGGAGGCTGATCCCGAACTAAAAATGGTACTGGAATGGAAGCGCGTGGGAGAAAGGCCTGCCTGGGAGGCCGTCAGCCCTTTCAACAGAACGCTCAAAGCATATTGGGCCCAATGGGAGTCCTTGAAGGTGGAAGACGATCTCCTGAAGCGAGTACTGGAGAGTGAAGATGGCACCACCATTAGGTCTCAGTTCGTGGTTCCAAGAAGCCGAGTGGCTACAGTATTGCGACATCTCCATGACGGTGCCTCAGGAGGACACTTCGGTGTGAAAAAGACTTTGGAGAAAGTTAGGGAGCGTTTTCATTGGGTCAACTGTAAAGAAGACGTGAAGGAGTGGTGCCGGAAATGTGAACTATGTGCCACTGGTAACGGACCCTTGGGGAAACGAAGAGCACCTATGAGGCAGTACAATGTGGGTAGTCCTCTGGAAAGAATAGCCATAGATATTGCCGGACCATTTCCCGAAACCGACGATGGGAATAAATACATATTAGTGGCAATGGACTATTTTACCAAATGGCCAGAAGCATATGCCCTACCAAACCAGGAAGCTGCGACTGTTGCTGACGTACTAGTCAAAAAGTTTTTCAGTCGCTTCGGAGTGCCCATGGAGCTGCATTCGGATCAAGGCCGCAATTTCGAGTCTGTACTCTTTGGAGAAGTCTGTCGATTGTTGGACATTCGCAAGACTCGGACCACACCGTTACATCCGCAGTCCGATGGAATGGTAGAACGCATGAATCGGACAATGGGCAAATATTTGGCCAAGGTCGTCTCCAATCATCAACGAGACTGGGACCAATACCTGCATCTGTTCCTGATGGCTTATCGTGCATCGGTCCACGAAACAACCGGTCAGTCACCAGCGTCTGTGATGTTTGGACGCGAATTACGGTTACCGTGTGATCTGGAATTTGGGTCTCCACCTATAGAGCAGGAGGTAGCCGGGAATGATTATGTCATCAACTTAAAGAAGAAGTTGGAGGATATTCACGACCGAACCCGAAATAATAGTCGAATCGCGAGTGACCGGATGAAGGCTACGTACGATGTGAGAGCCCAAGAAGGAGGGTTTCAACCTGGAGAGCTTGTCTGGTTATACAACCCGCAAAGGCGTCGTGGCTATTCTCCAAAGTTACAGCGAAATTGGGAGGGTCCATACCAGGTGAAGAAACGAATAAATGACTTGATTTATCGCATCCAGAAATTGCCAAGGGGGAAACCAAAGGTGGTACACTCCAATCGTCTGGCGCACTATAAGGGAAATAATGACGCAGTCCCGGATCGGAAAGATGAGGCTGAGGTGGCTATCAATACCGTAAGGCCTGAAGATGATCAGCCAACCTTTAGAGAATTTATGGCTGCGTTCTCTGGAACTAGAAAAGTGCGATTCGGAGTCACGACTGAGATGCAACAAGATCTTTTCCGGGTCCCTGGTGATTATTCCATTGCCCACTGTGTCTCCGCGGATCTCCGTATGTCCAGGGGGATCGCAGTAGTGTTTAGAAATAAATTTGGACGGCTGAATGAACTTCGAGAACAAAATCCCTCTGTTGGTAAATCCTTACGCTTGCCTGATCATGACCGATCCATTTACTACTTGGTAACCAAGCAGTTTTACTACCAGAAACCGAGTTACGCCGACTTGTGGAGGGCACTATGGAATTTGAGGATCGAGTTGCTTACCAGGGGAATTAACAAATTGGCAGTTCTCAAACTCGGCTGTGGGCGGGACCAGCTGGATTGGAGAATCGTTAGAAACATGCTGGAAGTTGTCTTTAGAGGTACGGACGTCAAGATCTTCATCTGCAGTTTTGACCCACAGCCCGCATTAAGGCCAACGAAGAGTGTAGACTGTTATTTCTACCGTAATGGAACGTGTAGTCGAGGTGAAGACTGTCGATATCGTCATGACCCATTCTACAGGAACCAGAGCATAAAACCTGTTCTGGGACAGAACAGACTTGAAGAGGGGGGCAGTGTAACGAGTGCAACGCATCGTCTGTTCCGGCCGTCAATGGATTGTGGAACATTCCGGAGCCGCAGCGCAATGCACTCAACCTTCTAGTGTATTCGATGTATACCGGTATGTTCGAGCGACTTCTAGAAGAATTACATGGGGGTATATAATCGACGGCGGATAAAAGAGAGGCAGTCTACAGCAAGTCATTAACTGTGTATTACAAAATAAATAGTGAATGTAAAGATAAATGTTGTATTAGAAATTCATAGTCTGTAAATAATAGTTTTTAATGGTTTATAATCATAGCGTTAATTTATAGTGTATTCATTACTGTTTGTAAATAAATATTTCTTATTAATAGACGATTTAACCAGCACTTTTGTTATTATTTTAAAAAGAACGTTACAATATTCTTCAAAGAAATGCCAATATTATAGATCTTGAAATAATTTTTGATAGTAAGTATACATTTTCCAATTATATAGATTACATTGTTTCGCCAATATTCAAATTTTTTGGTTTATCTACAGAAATTGTAGTTCTTCTAATAATGAACAGTGTCTAAAAATATTGCAACTACTTCACCATTATTCGACCAAAGATAGAATATCATGCCATCATCTGCCATCTAATATATAACATTTATACAACATAACATGTCCAACGTAAGTATCTGAGATTTAGGTCCTTACCTTACCTGCCTAGAAAGCGGTATAGACCAAGACGACCTCCTCCAAAGATTTGTTCTTTGATCTCTTTCGTTTGAAGTGTACTATTGTCAATTACATTTTTATATAATCTATTGAATAGTAGTGTTGGTTGCGAATGGATCTTAAGTAAAATTAATTTTACTGTATAATGGTAATAATAATGACTATTACCCATAACCTGGAACCCAAACCCAGAAGCTATGAAGTGCAACCGACTTACAGATGAACAGAAAAACTGCACAAAACTTAACCATATTTGCCGGCACAGGGAGCTGTGTGGCGATTAAGGGCACGTCAATAATCCCTCTGTTTCTATATCAACACCTCGAACCAATATTGCACTTAGAAATCCAGTTAATATAATGTGCAGTAATTTTAATACTTCTTTCCTGCCGACAATTTATCTGTTATTACTTTATTAGTAATTGAGTAGGGTGTACATATTTATATAGGTGTATTCAAATATTTCGTTAATTTATTTATTTTATTTCTTAATTGTCGAATTTGTAACTTACATATGTACATATATAGGTATACACTCACACATATTAATGTATACATAAAATTATAAATTTTTAGGTGAAATTAATTTTTGTTAAGTTGAATAATGGTTTTACATTAATTAGTATTTATTATATACACATTATGTATATTATATCAGTGTCTTAGTCTCAGATTTTGTATTATTTGCATGTTATTGATATTATTAATGTATTATTATTGTCTTTGTACGTATTTAGAAAACCCCGTGTTCGGATTTGGTACCTGCTTGGGAATAAACATTATTATTCTATTATTAGCAAAATATCAAAAAACTTATAGTTATATTTATTTAGTGTAAGTTTACGTTTACGTCATTACTAAATTATGACGTCAGACCATGCACTGTTGCCATATGGAATTGGATATTCCTTGTTTGATCCAACACCTCTGCTGCATATTTTCAGTGTACGTTTTTAAAAGAATTAGTCTCTTATGAACAATATGACTTGGTTCATCCCCACCCATCCCCCCATCATCCCTTGTCTTGGATGGTCATTCTTATATTATACGAATCCAATTTGTCGTAAGACAATGGATAAACAACTTCTACTTCCTTCATACATGAACTTGGATTTCATTTTTTTGACAAAATATTCAGTGATACATCTTCTCCTGTAACCAAATGTGGTATATTAATTGGAGAGTACACCCACACACATGGTACTTCGGCCAACGTCAGGTACATACTGTTCTTATACATTTCATAAATTCCATTACGCATATTTGCCCCTACAGAGAATCAATGTCTGTAGTTAACGATCTTTTTCGATTTCGTTCCCTCTTTGGACTGGAAACCTCTTCCGCCGATGAAATGTTGGATACAGTCGTAAGACATAGACATATTCTCAGTGCTTGAAAAACTCTCTAGAATTATGTATAGTTAATCTTTCTAACAGAAAAATAAAAACAAACTAACGTCGCTAACTGCAATTCAATGAATAAGGGCACCGTTCAAAATAAATTATTAATTAAATTAAATAATTAAATTAATTAAATAATTAACACTTTGGACATCTTGAAGTAAACAAATAATAGAAACAGGGAAAATCATTAAACACAGTACTAAACGCAAAATAACAATCGTAAACCAAACTCAGAAAACACATCTGAAATAAATTTGACAATACCGCGTGTTGCGTACACAGGTATACCAATCTGTTTTTTTGTTGAAATAAATGTGTATTTTCTCATTAAATTAACAAATTACGTTTTGTTTTAAAAACCTATTTGTGTTTATTCTATAAATAAATATATTATTAAATATATGAAAAGTAAATTTTATTATTTTCGATAAAGCAAATAATCTTACTTCATAAAATTACATTTTGAACGTTAGTATTTGCACAGTTGGTTGTACTACTACGTCATTACTTTTATATTTTAGACTAAACGGTGTATAGTTTAAAATTAGTCAGTATTTTGTTTTTGTTAAAAGCCTTGTAGAATTGTATGAACTCCAAAATCCTAACTGAAAACTCGAAACTTTCCTACTGTAATCTTTGTAAATTTTGGTTTTCAGACACGGAACCCTAAAACCGTAAAAAGTAACAGGGGATCTGGACGTTTTTAATTTCTCTTATCTTGACATTTCTTTTTGAAAATTTAAGTGTAGGTATTAAGAACTTAAAATAAATGCAGTCTTAACACTTTAAAATCTCTAAAGTTTTAAAATTAAAATTTTTGGAACAATAAAACTATCAATCTCAAAGATGCAGCTCTTTGCGAAGATCTGCAAAAAATGCAAGCGAGATCCAAAAGATCTCACATACATTCTTTTAACGGCTTACCACTTTTCTGCGTTAACTGCTCTTTTCGAAAAAGAAAATAACTTTTCTGAAAGGCATACAGGAAAATAATTAGATTAAAACTGGGCAAACTGAAACTTCTCTTGTGAACCTGTCACTGGAGAATATTGCTAAGAAGTTGGAGACGAAATGTTTTTTAAGACACTATGGGGACGTTCAGGTTTCAATCTTTGAATGGTTCACTAGATGAATCCCGTGACCTCCGCTATCGCTAACACAGACATATTCGGAAAATAATGTTGATCTACATTTTTATAAAGATCATTACCAATTTTACTTATATTTATCTTTCACTTACAAATTATTTGTTGTTTATACCTGTGATACGAACTATATAAACAAGTCCATAACAACCAGGGCATTATAAGCAGGCATTATAGTTTATAACGCCCGCTCAGCGTTTACTTTGCAATCGGAGCCGGCGTTCAAGTTCAATAGTAATTTGGAGCATTAGGCCAGAAACTATATGTTTGCGTACGAGTGTGTTGTTAGTGGAGAAATGGTAAACCAGGGAACTACTGGGGCCGTAGAGGTCAGCGTCAGCCATGTCTGGATCACTTCGTGGGTGTCTGCTTGTTTCCCTAAAGTGCTTATAAAAGAAAGGGGGTTAATTCTGCCAATAAAACGGACAATCTTCAAACCCAGTGATTTTATTACGACCAAAGCTCCAACAGGCGTTCTATCTAATTTTAAAAGCATTCGGTTAACTACGGGAGCCACAGCAAGCGGGATGCGGTATGGTAAACGGATACGGGGGAGGTAAGCAGGTTGTCGGATAGATACGGGAGAACAGGGTAAGGATCAGGAGGGTTGAGTCGGGATGAGATTTACCAAGGCTCACGCACAGTGAGTTGGAAGATGGCATTTCCAATGTCACGTACAGTGAGGTCTCAGAAACAGTAAGTGATGGAAGGTTGAGATCTGGGCGGAAAGGGAACTACGGTCAAGAGGACATACTCTTAGATTCCCGGTAAGCCGGTCTGTTTGGCTGGTGTTGGTCTTGCTGGCTAGTTGATCCCTTTGGCTTCGAGTTCCGAGATGGAACTGAATAAAACTGCTAATGCCTTCTCTTATATAGGTATTCACAAAGCGTCGGGGAGATGGTAGGAGTAGAATGGAGCACGCCAAATAAAGGTTTAGGAAGGGACTCATGCTGTTGGTGAATCGATGGCTTATCCGTGGTGCTGTAGATCGCAACGGATGATAAGCTTATTTACTCTTACACCAATAAACAATAAAATAAAATAGCTTTGTTGCACTACTAAAGGCATCAGTCCCTGACATGCTGGTGGGGATTCATAGTATGCACCCATTTATGGGAAACCCCTCAATCACAGTTCAACAGAAATGCAGTAAATATGAAAAAGTGCGATTGTAAGTCGGAAAAAGTGTAAAGGATTTATAATTATAAACATATGCAAATAAATGCTGATTCTTTAATGTCATAAACATGTGTAGAATTAACACAAATACAAAATATAACAAAACATAAACACGTTTAGCCTCATAGCTTAATTTAAAGTGTACTATTTATTTGCTAAAGATCTAGGTGTAGATACTCGATTTATGTACTCTATATTACATTTAAGAATAATCAAGTAAAAGCAGTAGGTTAAGTTGGTTGCAACACAACAAATAACAGTATTTGCAAGTAGTTTCTGGGTGCGTGATCCTGAAACTATTTTGTGCCGACTTCTGCAGAAATTTCTTAGATAAAATTAACTTATTCTTTAGATGACATTAGTGCTATTATGATTTTTTGTTTTCATGTTGGTAACAACAACAAAAACATTTGCATTTAAATTGTCATATCTCTGTTTGACTTTTGTAAGTTTAGTAATAGTTCTTACCATCCGGCAAACATATAAAAATTCCTAGCTTTATAAGTATATAAACAACGTCCTTGGCAACACCAACAATTATAAATTAAAATTCATTTTCTACATATATATTCTGGTGAAAAATAAAATATTGTATGCACCACGAGCGTTACTAGATGATAATACCCATCGAGCGACTTCCATCTCTCGGGCCCTTCAGGCCCTCGGGCTGGAACATCGTCGCCCTTCTGGCATTGTCATCATCCTAACGCCCTTGGTACATAAATAACTATTACAGCTACAGACTACTGTGAAGTTAATCATCCCGAAATACTAGGATTTGGATGCACTCGTTATGCGACGGAAGAATGGCAGCTATTACATCATTAGCTGCTCAACAAATTCCCTTAAAATACAAGATTTTTACAGATGTAAATCGAATACGTGTACAAGAGAATGCAGATGAATTAAAAATAAAGTGCCTTATACATACAATATCTTGCCTATAGGCATTTTATTTATGTGCAGACAAATGTTACACAATTGAATAATGAGGTTTACATATCACAACTTCTTTGTGTAACCTACTTTTTCTAACACACAAAAAAACAAATTACTTTAACTTTCAAAAGTTCCTACGCAAACTGTTCAACACAAAATATTCAATACTTACTGTACAACTCAAGATTGCCACGGCTTGAGATCTTTTCTTTACAAATTTAATTCTCAGGTATTGTTTCCACAGCTCCAAATTATAAAAGAATAGATAAAGGTTTAAGACACAAGTAAATGCATATTATTAGGGCGCCATCTGATTAGGAAAGTCCAGTAATTTTTATAAAAATATTGACTCGATACCAGTAACCAGAAACTGGAATCAGATCTAATAAATTTAATTTAATTTTAATTAGTCATAATCGGTTATGTCAAAGTTAGGTTGAATAAAAATATTTAAAGACTTTCATAAATATATGGTTTTATAATATTCAGATTAGTTAGTTTCAATAATAAGTTTATTTAAAACAAAAAAAAATAAAAAAACTTTCATATAAAGCATCGTAGTAAACAATAATAAAAATAATAGGCCAAAAATATTTAATACAAAATGATAATTCTCTTATATTAACATTGACAAAATAAAATTCATAGTCACAATACTTTCTTCAATTAGTTCACTCCAACGTCACGTTACAAAGCAATTGTTACAATATTGCCTTTTAAATCTGAACAAACACTTGTCACCAAGCTCGGCCGCCAGTTGAAACAGAAGAATCTGGAAAACACCCTAATTTCTGATACGGCTACGAAATCCTTAAACCAAGGAATTAAAGTTCGGTATAATTATCTTTTTGTAGAACTGATTTTTAATTAAGTTCCCTTTCTAATTAACTAGAACAGCCATATAAACTCCATGGTTAACTATTAAAAATATTCTTCTTAAACACCACTAATTAATAAAGTTGGCCTTGGAAATGTTTTTCTTTATTGCGGAAAACAATACACATAAGTGCACCATTCAAAAGTTATTTAGGTTTAAAACTTCCATATTATAACGATTTTTAAATTTAATCACTTAAATTTCTACAACTTTAAAGAACGGGAAACTTTATAATTTGGTTAACTTGTTAACCCCAAAAAATCAGCGATAAATTGAAGCAAGTGAGTTTTCGATACGATAGCGGAACTGAACGCACAAAACGGTAGTAGTATAATTTAATTATACTCTTAAAGACGGTAACTTTGTTCATATTAAAAACTGTAGTGACCAAAATAAAGATTAAGATAAACTTTACCTGGGGCATCTTCTCTGGGAGAGAGCCCCAGGAAAACGCAAAAAATTAGCTTCCCTTCGACCCGTCTACTTGTTTATTCTTTTAGATTATCTCATCAACTCTTCTAAACTAAAAACTATTTCGCGGTGGTAAGATCTTCTGAGGGAGGCGAAGTTTTTAAACAGTCCAATAGAAAAAATAGCGGGATTTCTGTCAGCCAACGAAATACATTCATGTCATTCGTGAACCTCCAAGAACCTTCCTAACTAAACTGAAGGGGATTTCCTTTTGAATTTATACGTACAAAACTGAAGCTAATAACACACACAGCTTGTTTCACAAAATTCCTTTTGGCGGTAGATTGTTTACTAATAAAATGTTTTAAAGCTATGAATTCGAACTTTCATACGTATTTAACTATAAGGAGATTTTTGTTAAGGCTAATATTAGATTTTAGCCCTTATAAGCTCGGAATTGAAAACAATTTTGTTTTTCTAAACCCATCTATTTCTCGGAAAATAAACTTTTAACACTTAGCACCGCAAAAGCGGTGCTTTTAAAAGGGAATGTGCAGATTTTTCTAGAAACAAATTTTATCGATCTGAGAATGTTTCTTTTAGATTTTAAAGGACTTATTTTATGCAGAATACCAACGTATTTTTAAATCAAGAAAAAATATACAATAATATGCAGGACTGCACTAAGGGTTTTTATCAATTATGCAAATAAAATTGCATTTTTCGAAAGTTCAAAAAATGAACCGTTACATTTGTTATTACTTATTACTACTTACTCGTATATCCAGATCTAAAACCTACTCTAATTGTTCAGAAAATAAACAGTACACTTAAATTAGGCTGTAAAGCTTTATAATTAATACAGACAGCAATACTGCTTGTGTAGCCTCTTTTTGCATTTAGCTGAGGCTTTGTTGGAACACTTGAAGCGCGAGAATCATAGTCGAGCACACAGCAGCAGATATTGTAATATTTAATTCGATCTGTATTGTAAACATCGAAATAATATTGTTACTAAAAACTTCTTTGCTCTTTTTGACAACTTAAATAGTCTGCGCACAAATTCTAATGTACAAATGACTATGACATAGTAGAACAAAATTGTAATTTTCCTCTAAACTGGACTTTAGGTAGTGCATCTATATGTATACTACAACTCTGGGAGAATATTTTGAAAACAAAAATTACATTTCTGGCTGTATCCGAAGTTACTATGACGATGCAAACTGAATAGTAGTGCATTCTTTATTTTTCAAGCAGTTTTCAAAACAAGTTCATCGGATCCGGACGAACTCTTTAAATAAGCGTTTTTTGAGATGTCTGGATTTAATTCAAAAGTAAATTTGGATTTTTATGTAATTTTGGCTCTTACAATGTTACAAGGTTACAACCATTACTTGTTTTCACTGTTTAAACAACTTAATGATCAATATGAGATTTTGGTTAAGAACATCCACATGTCACATAATATGTTACAATTCATAACATCCACATGTGAAATCTCACGATCACCAGACAGGGGTTACATTTCAGAAATAATTATACGCCTATCTAGAACTAAAGGACGGTGACTGATCACACGACGAAGTAGAAATTATACACATTACTACCTGTTATTATTATTTTACGACATCTGTGAATTTTAAATGTCATTTAGTTCGTCACGAAATAGCAAATTTTGAAAATGATGTATTATGTATTCCCTTTGTACTATATTCTCTTTTAAGGATGCGAAATTTCGTTAGTTAATTGAACGTAATAAATAATTACAACTTTTATGCAGTTGGATGCTCTGTAATTTTAAGTGCAGTTATCGTTTGAAAGTTGTAACTGGTTGTAAGCTATTTGGATTTTCTTTTTATTACATACGGTTCAAGCAAAATAATTCAAAGGCATAAATTATAAGGAAATACCATTAAAAAATTTATTTCAAAGCTATTTGAATAAAAATCTTTATATACTAAAAGATTTAAAAGCCAAAAATATTAGTTAATTATATTTTTACATTTAAAATTAAGTCAGAACAGAGTCTGAGTTATTTCCAGTAACCACGACACTTTCAAAATTGGTTGAATACATTTATGCTGTGGAAAAATACAATAAAATTTTCGACGACTGCGTCAACTGTTTATTAACTATTTTGTATAGGTACGTACTACATTATTCTTTTCTTTTAAATTTATCGGGTCCAGATCTAAAATAGTGCGTATTATCTATTCACTTTGAAAAGAAAATAAGGGTAAGACATGACTTTTTGACATATTTCACTAAAGATTTGTTCACAACACCACAAATTATAAGCTTAAGAATTTCAGCAATAAATTGGCAGCAAAACAGCGTTGCCAAAAGTTAAACTAAACTTTACTTAAGATAAACATTACCTGACTATTAATGAAAGGGTCTACACTCTACCTACAGCACCAGCGTAAGTCAGTGGTTCTTAACCGGTGCTCCGCGGAACACTGGTGCTCCGCGAGCTTGTTGCAAGTGCTCCGCGAAATTATGAAAGCCGAAATTTAATTTTGGTTCATCTACTGTATGTGATTTGAGTTGCACAAATAATGGCTAGATGGCAGCACCTTTGCAAAGTAAATTGAAGTCGTGTACTCGCTCCTTCGTCGCTCGTCCCATAAACTTTCCAGCTCGCCTGTAAAAATTAATTTACAAAGCTTGGCACGTAAATAACTATTAGAGTCACTTAAGCATCGTGACGAGTGCATGAAAATGTAGCAGCTAACGAAAATTGAGTACCTCGCGGTTATTAAATCTTTACAAAAGAAGGGCACACGCCTAATCAAATCAAACAACGTTTAACGGCGTTTATGGTGATTTATCTCCTTCATATTCCACTGTAAAAAAGTGGTCAAAATGTTTCCGTTTGGGGCAAGAATCTCTTGAAGATGATGAGCGCACCCGGTCGACCAATTGAAGCGGTAACGCGTTAAAAAGTCAATCGTTGCAGAAATGGTATTAGAGAAGATCGCCGTTTGAAAGTTACGCAGTTAGCAGTGATGTCTGACATTTCGGAAATAAGTGTTCGCCGAATTATTCATGACCATTTGGGTATGAATAAAATTAGTGCAAGATGGGTACACGTCTTCTTTCTGATGTTCAACGTCAACGTCGCGTTGAATGTGCGCGCTCGTCTTTAAACTTGTGTGGAGACGACCCAAAGCCGATTTTGTAATCCATTGTCACTGGAGATGAAACAATGGTTCTGTATTATGATCTCTATCCAAAAGGGAATCGATGGAATGGCGGCAACCCGATGAACCTCGGCCCAAAAAGGGAAAGTCGTTCAATTGACAAAGAAAGTTATGGCAACAATATTCTGGGATTGTGACGGCA
The DNA here is from genome assembly GCA_929113105.1 of Agrypnus murinus. Classification (NCBI taxonomy): domain Eukaryota; kingdom Metazoa; phylum Arthropoda; class Insecta; order Coleoptera; family Elateridae; genus Agrypnus; species Agrypnus murinus. Next base: position 72,136,723 of record OV816024.1, read on the forward strand.
CTTTACTGATTGATTTTAAAGGACGCGATACAACTGTTAGCAGTACATATTATGCGTCTTTATTGCATAAACTGAGAAATAATATTTGTGAAAAACGTCGAGGAAAATCGATGTTTGATGAAAATGTTCGATTATTACACGACAATGCGCCCGTTCATACTGCCGCAATTTCACAAGCTGCCATTCGCGAATGCGGTTTTGAAGCATTGGATCATCTACCGTACAGTCCGGATATGGCTCTTAGTGACTATTATTTGTTTTCCAATTTAAAGAAAGGCCTTAGGGGACGTCGTTTTAAGGACGAGAACGAGTTGCAAGCAGCTGTAATTGAACATTTTGAAGGAAAAACTTATTTATTTTTATTATTATTTTTACAAGGGTATTGAATTATTAATTCCACGTTGTAATAATAAATGTATCGACATTAGGAGAGATTATATTGAAAAATAAAAATTATTATATTTTACCAAGTTTATTTTTTCTATATCAGGCCGAGAATTTATGGCGCTTACCTCGTATATATTTTTATATATTTTTTTAATTATTGTTATTTTTAACTGTTATGTCTGATGTTCTTTGACCCTTTGATTTTGGTGCTCCGCGAATTTTTCTTATGATCAAAAGTGCTCCCTGAATATAGAAGTAAATAAAAACACTTGGATAAGTTTCACAAAACAGGTACATTTTATTAGTTTAATCGCAATTTCGGTTTTTACATGATCCGCAGAAGACTAAACATTTAAAAAAAATTACAAGAATATATAAAGACTAGGGTAGCAACTCGTTCAACTAAATACGTTGTAGGTACAAGCCTAAGAAAGATTAACGATAGTTTTATTTGCAAGTATTTCCAGAATATATGAATGGAGAACATCAGTCTGGTCCCATGAAAATCCAATTTAGAACCTTTCTTTCCAAAGTGTAAAACTTTTAAATTTTGTATGGAGCAAGTGTGATTATATGTTAAAAGATGCGCGGCTAAATTAGAGTCAGATTTTTTATTTTTCCAGAATCTGATAAGTTCATTAAACCTATACTGAGAAAACTTCTACCAATTTGACCTATATATTTATAAACGCATTGATCACATTTAATTTCATAAATCCATGATCTGTTTAGAATATTTTTTTAGCAATTTTGTTATTAACTAATTTTTTAAGCGTGTTATTATTGTAGTAAGCTGGCCAAATATTGGTATTTCTAAATTTCTTATTTAAATCTCTATTAATTTTGCCTAAACAGTTGAACCGTGAGAAGTGTTTATTGCTATTGGAACGAGGTTGTACGGTATAAATATTTTTTAAATTGAAAACTTTTATTTGTTTTTTATATTCGGTCTACATCATACCGGTTGTTTAGAGCTGTTTGTTTTATTATGTACAATTCCGCTAAAAATCTTATTGAATGCTGACATTTGAATCTAGAAAATTTAATTGACAATTCATCATCTCTTTCTTTAAAGTAAACTGTGCTGATTTGTTGAAAGAATTTAAGAAATTCTTTAGTTGTGATAATTGTCTATTCGCTATTCGTGCCGTGAAAAATACATATGATGTCATCAACATAGCGATACCAAAACAAGATTTTTTAATTACAATGTTTTTTGAATTTAGAATTTATCGTTAATTCTTCTTAGCTTTGTGTACCTACCACGTATTTAGTTATAACGGGTTGCTCTTTCTACCTTATAGAAAGAGCAAGTCTTTAGATATTCTTGTAATTTCTTTTAAATATTCAGTCTTCTGATGAAGGTGTAAAAACCGAAGTCGCAATTTAGTTAATAAATTTCACTATTTGTGAAATTTGACCAAGTATTTTTATTTACTTAGTAGAGTGTTTCACCTAGCGCCTACGACGGATTCAATCAATCATGATATAGAAGATTTACTCCAAAAGATATCTGTCGTGATTCAGACAACTCCAACTGGCATGTCCATCAGATTCCTGTAGTCAACATTTCTCCGTTTTGATTTGTGTTTCAACATAAGTGGTGTGGTGATTATATCATGCCTTGGATAGCTGTCAGTAACCAAGGGAAGGATAAGTAAATGATAGTCCAGTGCATTTAGGAGTTGACACAGCGATTTTGTATACATTTTTTCTTTTATCCCCCGATCGAAAGGGTCTCCAGTTTTTTCCAGTTCACCTGACACTTTTCGGTCATAAGACTTTTGAAATTGAACGGATTTCGAACATTTAAAAAAAATCATCCCGATACGGCCATTCCTCGCCCACCAATCCACGCGCAAAGTTGCTCTGTTTTGAGCAGGACTATTTTGAAGACGTTGAATCGCGCTCGCAGCGTTTCGACGCGCTCGCGCTCCGCGCTGTGTTCTTTGTTTTGCGTCTTCTTGCTTGTTTATTTATTTAAATAAACGATTAATATACATTATTTATTGTGTAAATGTACCTGTTTGTTACATATTAATGTATTTAAGTCTATTTCAGGTGGGTTTTTATTAAAAGAAATCAGCATTTTGATGAGTTTTAATGATGGATTTTTATTTTTTTCAACATTTTTTGAACTCATTTTCGCACCACCCTTGAGGTAGAGTTCACGGCGCGTTTTTTCTACGTGATTTCCCCGAGAAGCCTAGTTCACGGTTTTTTCTCTTTCATTTCCTGAATTTCTCACCCTGTCATGAAATTAAGAGTCATCGTCATTTGCTTCTTCGTTCTCACTTACCACAGGTGATTCGCTCGCTTTTCTTTTCAATGAAGCGGTTGCTCTGGGTAAAGGTACCATCGTTGGGAGGTCGTCATCATCTTCGTCGTCATAGTCATTTGGGTCTTCTACATCTTCCTTAATGTTCGTGCAGGTTTCTCCACAGCAAATCTTGCACAGAACTGAACATTTTAAAACTGCTTTTCGACATCCGCAAGCTCTGTCGCAATTTGTTGTGGATCCGCAAGATATAATGTCAAGAAGTATACGTGGGATTGGTTCCTGATCGGTCGTTACTGGCTCCAAACCTCGGTCACTTTGTTTCCATCTCCACTCAAGTGCATTTTTCTCTTCTCCGAGCCACTTTTGCAGTTGATGATATGTCCGAAGGGAATGTTGCCTTGCTGCTGAGCTCGTGGGAGACAACCGCGATAATTCGGTTTTAGTTTTGAGACTGCCACGCGAAAACATTTTATAGCGCAATTGATCTATCGAAGAGTCGCGTTCTTTTCCTCCATACAGCGCAATCAAAACAGATTCTCCAGCTGCAGCGATGTTATTTTGTCCAGGGTTGCTTTTTCGAAATAATTTTAGTCCTTCTCAAAGGTAGACGTTCTTTTTAATTACCTCGATTATTTTCTTTTTACCCATTCCACAAATCGCAGACACAGTATCGCATCCTGAGAATGCGTGCATGAAAAGTAAATGTTCCAATAAGATTTTGTGTTTGAAGCCGTGGGTGGAATACATTTTTGACGCGGTCGCTCCTCTCCCAACCTTACGAAAGTAGAGATTTTTTATATTTTTTCCAAGGGCGCACATTAAAACAAGCAAATCCGTGTCGAAGCGCTGCGAGCGCGATTCAACGTCTTCAAAATAGCTCCGCTCAAAACAGAGCAACTTTGCGCGTGGATTGGCGGGCGAGGAACGGCCGTATCGGTATGATTTTTTTTAAATGTTCGAAATCCGTTCAATTTCAAAAAAGTCTTATGACCGAAAAGTGTCAGATGAACTGGAAAAAACATACACTCCGAAAAGAAAAAAAAGTTTTTTTTTGTCGTTTTGTAGACTTGAAACCGTTGACTTGAAAACTTGACCGTTGTAGACTGAACGGCAATATCTTTTTTCCAGTTGATCGTATAGTTTTTGATCATATAAGATTGCAGGATATATAAGTCAAGACGAATCCAACCAAGTCGGATTCATCACTGTACGATACTTAGAACGCGAGATATGAGCATTTAAAAAACAATTAAATCCAAGATGGCGGCGAAAGGGTTAATTTTAGGGGTGCGAAAACTCGGGGTTAAACTCTCCATGGAAGACCCTTTCGATCGGGGGATAAAAGAAAAAATGTATACAAAATCGCTGGGTCCCTATATAAAAATTTCCTAGATGCACTGGACTATGAGAGATAATTTTAATAATTTTTATAATCAACACATTAATTTAACATCCAGAACCATAAGAAAATAAAGATGTCGTAAATACTTAAACAGTTTTTTATTATCGTAGTAAAGTAATACTACAGTACAAGGGAATAAAGTTAAACTCTATTTTAACATTTAAGAAATAAGAGCTTTTTGCTCTCCCATATAAATAATAATATTTCTTGGATTAACGATGCATATGTAATTATGTCTTAAGGATAAAAATATTTACCAATTTAACTTTATAAGTTTAAGAGGTGTTGATTTCTAAATAAATATTAGATTTTTATAATCACGCTTGATTAAAAAATGGTTCGGTCCAATCACTCACAAGATAAAAATATTTGCTCATCTGTTACCCTGTTCATTCAAAAAAGTTACGCTCACTCTTAAATCAGTGTTTTTTTTTGCTCTCGCATGCAGTGTGTGGTTTTATTCTCACTGGAAATATGTTTACTAATGCCTATGGATGTATGGATCCTATATAGTTACCGATTACGTTTAGATTACCGATTACCAATCACCACCGACAGAAAGTTGCTCAAAAATGAAGAAAACGAGAATTTCAAAAGCCCATAAGTACCAAAATAATGAAGTTTCAGATTTGAAATATTTTAAACATAAACTATCCTTAACTGTGTACTATTTTAAAAAGAATGAGCGCTGATACTTCACCATTGTCTAAAAAGCCGAAATTTTGCAAAAAAAAGCGTTAAACTTCGGACTTAATCTGCGCCCATAAGGAAACATCTTACAAAATTTATGTTTAAAACAACAAATGTAGTTCGAAATGTGAACAATGCAATGGTTTTTACCGCGACTTTCCACGACCAACTGTTTTTGAGATATCAAGATTTTCGTTTACATGCAAAACTGCAAGAAACGTCGTGCACCACGAAACAAATATGGCTGCCGTATTTAAACCAAAAGGAATAAAAATAAATTAAAGTGGCTTCGAACTACCAATACATAGATGTGATAACACACCAAAAATTATCCTGTTCTGAGATGGTCGAGCAACCGGTGCGGGACCACTTGGAAAATTTTTAAGTTATTCGAGTTTCACCACATTTCCCGTTTTGAGCGTCAATTTCTAATTTGTAAAGGTTTTAGTATTTTATATTTACAAGACTTAAAAAAAAATTATTCAAATCGAAGTAGTTTGGACCGGTTCCGTGTTAACGCTCTTTTTTGCTTAGCGTTACTCCACTATAAGTAGAAAAAGAAAAAAGGTTATCGAAATTTCCACACTCGCTGAGCCGCCTATACAACTATGCTAATTCGATTATTTTTTTAGTTTTTAAAATATAATATTGTGTTTTTGCCGGTTATGTTTCCAGTTTATTTGTTAATTGACAAAATTCCAAACATAATTTAAAAAATATTTTGAATTGGGGTGCTACTTTTGATTTTGGGGGTGCTTAGCACACGCAAGACCCCCAGTTGCACCTATAAATACAAATCTTTTGAGTTTTGACATATCCGCAGAATTTATGACGTCATTTGTGTGTCCGCGGCAAAAGTTGTGACGTCGTTTCTAATAAATAAATAAATAAATAAACAAATAAATAAATAAATAAATAAGTAAATAAACAAACAAACAAACAAACAAAAAAATAAATAAATAATTTTAGTTACATACTCGTTAATTTCATATACTTCCACTAGCCAGTGGCGGCACTCTGACCTTGCTCAGCGACATAACTATCGCCCCCGCAGACCCTACGACGCGGGGGGTGTGCAACCCTCCGAAAGGCGCTACTTTCGTGAAATTTTATTTCGTTGTGAATAGTTTTCTTCGAACAGTCGTTATTTCTAGCGACTGCTGACTAGCTCGGTTCCAAATTTCAGCTTTTTCAAATTTCTTTACATTGACCTCATTTTCACGACATGCGACCATGCAACGCGTCCGATCATTACGCTGTCTGACGACTGTTTTCCAGTCTTTTATTACATAAACTGCTTAGTGATCAATTTTCAGCTTTTAGATAACACTTAGATGATACTACTTCTTGTTACAGCTTTCAAACTGCGCTGACGCCGAGTGTCCGCATATCCGAGTTTCTTTTGTGTAGGATATTTATTGACACCCTAAATATAAGCTAATATTAAAATATTAGCCTTTACAAAACTCGTACACTTTTTGGTCGCCAGCTCTCGGACTATAAGGATCAGTAACTTATTATTTTTATTTTAATAATCTAATTAATATCTATGCAATACTTATTAAATGCACTACCAAAGTTTGAGGGTGCTTCATAGATGACGATGTATTTAGCATCGCTAGACCTTCAAGATATGTTGTTACATGTATCTCTTTTTGGAATAAAAAATCGAAATTGCGCCCTTAGAAGATGTTGCCCAACGCCCAACTACCACCAGTAGTCGGCGCTCCAATTATGGTAAGGTCCTACTTCCCTAATTCCTAACACCGCCACTGTTATAATTAGGAATGCCTTTACACCTTTACTAATCTTTTAACTAATTATAGTAAAGGTAGACTACTTTATTTAAGAAATATTAAGAACGTGCACCGAGATTTTTATTTAGTCAAATAGAAAGGATTTGTTTTCATTTTGTCTGAAAAATAGTTCTAACGTACCATTTTAATCTTTTATCTTGAACAATTTTAACTACGGCCCTGGAAAAACGTTAAATATCATTTTATATGGAAAATAGTGTTTGTATTTCTACATTTTAGTTAATGCATAATTCAAGTACAAGCAAAATACAATATAATCGAGTTCATAACGAAATAAACTGAATAAATAATGTTCTAAATGCGTGTATGCATGTTTACTACTATCAATATATGAAGTTACTAGTTACCTGTAACATGTTCGGTCATATTATCGTTGACCTGAGTAAATTATTTAAAAATCTACCCTCTACTTTGTCGCCCACGTAAATACCAACAAAAGGGTGGAGTTTTTCCTTTTTTCTTTTCAAACATAAAGTGCCGCTATTTTATCTCATAAATAGCCTCTGCAGAACATTGCTTGTGATTAGTGTTGACCAATAGATTCCAATATTTGGAGCGCATGTCGACGAAGGCGGAGTGTAATCACACCGGCGCTTTTAGCACCTATAGCGTCGCGACGCTTACATAGCAACATTATAATGTTGCCGCAACAAATTTAAGTGTTATTACATAGCCATGCGTAACGAATATTGTCAGTACTTTAAAACTTGTTGAGAATGTTCGGAGACTGGTTTCCGAGATTTTACGGAAGCATGAATTAAATTATTAAAAAAATTGTTTTTGAAAATATAAATTACTTTATAAGAACATAAATTTGCAAAATAAACTTGTGCACAGAAGATTTTGTCATGTTTTATATGTGGAAAAATGAATCCTCATGAATCACATTTTCATTGTGGCACAGGAAGTGGCAGTTTTCAAGCTTCTCCGTTTTCCGCCTTCCATTTCTTGCGAAACTATAATTATCTTTTACCAACGGATACTACAGGTACTTACAATTAGATCATTTTAATTTGTTAAAATAGTCATCAACAGTTTCGTTTATTTTTTAATTTGGTTTCTTGAAGCTAATTATACAGAAAAACACGCAGTCAGAACTTATTATGTATCTCTTTGTGTATTTTTGCAACTACATTTTCCAAAAATGAATACCTTATCTTGAATAGGTTCTGCTTTATTGGAAATTACTGGACAAAAATTGTAATTATAAAAATAAACTTCAAAAAATTCTTACCTTACATATTTGAAACCACTTCAATGCTTAACATTAGGATCTGGATTGGTTACATTTACAGATTTCTGATTAATTCTTTTTTTGAGATGTTGCGAATCAAAAATGTTAGTGTGTATAGTGTGTACCAGTGTTTTTGGAAATTCTCGTAATATACATAAAATATATAAGCCCACAAAATGCAAGACTTTGTATTTGCAAAGATTATCATTAAAATTGAGATATCGATATTATTAAATTCCTTGTTTTATGGAATAAGGTACTGTTAATTGATTGATATGCAAAATTTAGTATTTAGTAAAAATCAACATCAGATGCAAAACTCAGTCAAAATGTGCTTGATAGGTGCAAAACTCATTCAGTAACACTTCAAACGTAGAGTTTTGTATTTAGTGGGCTCGTATTATGTTAAAGTAATAATAGACTTTTATCCAACACCTGTAAATAAAAAGGCTTCTAATTTGAAGTTTTTAAGCAATTAAAGTTGAAGTTTACTGTCTAGTGACTAGAAATAACTTTCCACCAACTGAAGAATGGCGATTGCCTGCTACTGTATAGGTAGCACCTAATTACTAGCTTACATTGTATAATATTATTAAAATCCAATCATCGGGCTAGAATGTAAAATTATTACCGTAAAAAACTACTAGGCCAGTAAAATAGAAACCGTTGGTGGCAATAAATGTTGGAAAGCGGGAGATCGTTTCGATCGCTTCGTTTGACACCAAATATAAGTATCCTAGGTTTGCACGGTCCTTCGACTCGAGCTTACCTGAGGGCATCAAAAGAACCACGAAATCTTCGGACCGTTTTTAGTTTTTCGCTTATAACTCCAAAGTGGTGCTTTCCAACGAAAATTTCACTATTACAAGAATTAAAGAGCATTAAATTCTGCGTCGGATGAGTATCCAACACTTTAAATTCCGTCCAGTGGTATGGTCGAAATCGACGGTCGAGAAACGACAATTTTACAAATTTTTGATATTTCAGACCGGACGCCCAGAGGCTTTCCGTATAAAAAACCCCGTTGGACTGATTCTGATTGTTAATATAAGCCGACAAATATCTAAGCTTTGATATTATAGAGGTTTCCGGATTAAATTAATGGCCATTTTTTTGTCATCCCCCATCATAGCAATTAGGATCAATCCATATGAAGTAGTGCAGTACTGGTCGCTCGATCATTTCGAAAAAAGATTTTTGTTTGATATCACCCCTAAGTATTGGTAGATCAAAACCACTGTCATTTTATTTTTATTCCATTTGATTGAAATATGATAGCCATATTTGTTTCGTGATGCATGACGTTTCTTGCAGTTTCTTTTATGTAAACGTAAATCTTGATATCTCAAGAACGGTTGATCCTAGAGACCTGCGGTAAGAATGATTGTATTGCTCACATGTCGGACTACATTTTTTCTAATCTAAACAGAATTTTTGTAGGACGCTTACTTATGGGTGTGATTTAATCCCGAAGATTAACGTTTTACAAAGATTTTCGCTTTTATGTGGGCATATTTCATATATCCAGATAAAAATGAAGTCTTAGGGCGGATTTTCTATTTAAACGTACACGCTTAGAGGTAGTTTATGTATAAAATATTTTAAATCTGAAATTTTACTATTTTGGTATTTATGGGCTTTAAAGTTCTCGTTATGATACGCCATATCAATATTATGTTTAGATTAAAAAATGTAGTCCGATATGTGAGCAATACAATCATTTTTACCGCAGGTCTCTAGGATCAACCGTTCTTGAGATATCAAGATTTACGTTTACATCAAAAAATGCAAACAACGTCGTCCACCACGAAACAAATATTGCTGCCATATTTCAATCAAATGGAATAAAAATAAAATGACAGTGGTTTTAATCTATCAATACTTAGGGGTGATAACACACAAAAAATTATCTTTTTTCGAAATGATCGAGCGACCAGTATTGCACTACTTTATATGGATTGATCCCAATTGCTATGATGGGAGATGACAAAAAATGGCCATTAGTTTAATCCGGCAACATCTATAATATCAAAGCTTAGATATCTCTCGACTTATATTAACAATCAGAATGAGTCCATCGGGTTTTTTATACAGAAAGCCTCTGGGCGTCCGGTCTGACGAAAAATCGTTTCTCGACCGTCGATTTCGACCATACCACTGGACCGAATTTTAAGTGTTGCATACTTATCCGACGCAGAATTTATTGCTCTTTAATTCTTGTAATAGTGAAGTTTTCGTTGGAAAGCACCGCTTTGGAGTTATAAGCGAAAAACTAAAAAAGGGCTGAAGATTTAGTGGTTCTTTTGATGCCCTCAGGTAAGCTCGAGTCTAGGGACCGTGCAAACCTAGGCTACTTATATTTGAAGTCAAATGAAGCGATCGAAACGATCTCCCGCTTTCCAACATTTATTTCCACCAACGGTCCATATCGGGTCTAATTTTACTGGCCTATACAGGCTAAGCTATACATTTCAAATTTAATATTTGAACTTAAATGAAAACGTGTTGGATAAAACGTTGTATGGCACACATGATATTATCCACTTAAGAATTAACCAGTTCGGGCCTAATGGGATCTATTTTTCATGTGTATAATATCTTACTTAACTCACTAACACCATAAATAACTATTACTAATGTCAGCAGATGAAACTACATAAAAAAACTAGAATGTGATATGTGTATTTTTATAACAAAGAAAAATTAGTTAAATAATTTTAGAATAATATAATTGTTACTTAGAACTTTACGTGCGAGCACGGTTAGGACAAGCGAGCGATGCTTGTTATCCGTGCAAGCAAGAAGGGTTCGTGTAACGGTCGAGCGTGGTACAATGTTTTATGGTATACTGACTCGTAAATCTTTAACAATAAGAGACATGTAAAATTTTACAATGCTCATCAACAAAAAGCTATGGCAACTAATGTGTTGCTTAACCACAACACCATGGCAACGCCTAGCTATAAATTGTGCTACCGCCTTTGATTACAAAATGTCTTTTTATAAGAAATATACAATTTATAAAAAAACCGCTGATGAAAGTGGAAATAAAACTTTGTACGCGACACACTTTGCAATTAATCTTTACTGGGTTCGCTGGTTACAAACTTTCAACCGCACCCGTAAAGATTATTTTACAAAGCTTGGCACGTAAATAACTATTACTGGCTTCATAACGGGCTAGCCCTAAAAAGAATCTTTACCCAGGGAAACAAAGCTCAATAAACAGATGTTATATACTTACAAATGACGAAATGGAAAGCAATATTAAAATCATACAAATAAATAAATAATAAATAAATAAAACACACGTAGTGAAATGTAAACTTTCTAAGTAGGGCTTAATTGTAACTATTGTCTATTGTGCAGATCAAAAGTTTTAATGTTTAATAATAAAAAAAACGGTGAATGGTGATTTGTATCACAGTTGGCTTAAAACTACCCTAAGACAATTCCACTACTCGAGATCTCGTGTTGCTCTTAAAATTAACATGCATGAATACATTGTACACACATTTAATCAATATATATATATATATATATATATATATATATATATATATATATATATATATATATATATATATATATATATATATATATAAACATAAATAAAATGACACAGAATACATACAAGTTTAGACAAACATCCCACCATTCGAAGATCCACCGCTGTTTTATTTAAAGCCTCGCTTGGTTAACAAAAAGCTATGGCAACTAATGTGTTGCTTAACCACAACACCATGGCAACGCCTAGCTATAAATTGTGCTACCGCCTTTGATTACAAAATGTCTTTTTATAAGAAATATACAATTTATAAAAAAACCCTGATGAAAGTGGAAATAAAGCTTTGTACGCGACACACTTTGCAATTAATCTTTACTGGGTTCACTGGGTTATGGAGGTTCGCTCCTTCGTCGCTCGCCGCACAAACTTTCCACCGCACCCGTAAAGATTATTTTACAAAGCTTGGCACGTAAATAACTATTACTGGCTTCATAACGGGCTAGCCCGTAAAAAGAATCTTCACCCAGGGGAACAGAGCTCAATAAACAGATGTTTATGAATTAGTATACTATAAAAAGTTTTAAACTGAACAAATTAGATGGGTTAGATGGGACAAATAGGTTTATCCAAATTAGGTTTATCGAGATGAAGCTGGTTAGCAAAAATAAAGTCTATTTAATTTTCTATCAGGAAGCTTCAATCACTCTTTTCCAATCTTTTCTTGTTTTTGTGCAATCGAAGAATTTGATTTCATATTTGTACCTAGCTAAGAAAGATTCATTAAGGGCCGTTCGATCGTGTTTCAGTAATCTTTTACTTCAAAATTTCTTTGGCAAGATTCTTCAGGTGAAATTGTCGTTACTATTGGTGCTAGTCGTCAGATAATTTTGTCAATGTAATTATATTAATAGCATCCATTTAAATAAGATTTATTATTGGGTGAGATATGTAGATGATGTATTTTGCAAATGGAATCATTCGAACAGTCAATTGTTACATTTTCTAAAATTATAAACTTTTTGAGCCCAAAAATCCAATCCATAATGAAATCAACGGAATTGGAAGAAACTAGAATTCTCAATTTCTTGGATATTAAGGTTGTAAAGTGTGATAATGCTTAAAATTAACGGAAACGTATAGACACCTAGGTGTACGGATACAATTATACATTAGAAGATTATTAATTAATAATAAGAATAAAATGGAAACGATGGACAAATCTGTCGTATATACAATTTATTGCAAAGACTGCAACGCGCGTCATATCGGACAAAGTGGTAGAAAATTAAAGAAACGTCTAGCGGAACACCAACACGATATTTTGTATAATAGGACATCGTTTGGAATAGCCGCCCGTTGAATAGACATCAATCATTGTGTAAACCTAGATAAAATAGATCTATTGTATGTGCAAAAGAAAGGTACGAGGTTAAATTTACTGGCACAGTTAGAAATTAAAAAATTCTATATCAATAACTCGTTTATTGTAAGTAATCAAATAAGTTTCACACCCATAATATATTAAATTTTTAACAAAATTGTAAAAACAGATGGTAAGGTTTAAGGTACTACGGGTCGTTGCCTTTTAGAAAGCTCTGAAAAAGGTCACATATCACTTCTGATATATAAGTTGCGTTGAATAGGTAAAAATTTATCCTCGACAGTTGGTATGATCTTCTCCGCACACTCTGCAAGTAATGTAGGGAGGATCCCATGAAAAGTTAAAAATTTGATGTGTGATTAACAGATTACCCCTTCTCCATTCCAAGCTTTCTACCTACGGGTTGTGACTTTTACGAGATTATGAAAAAACCAAGAAACTAATAGAATTAACCTAAGAATTAAACTTAATAGAATTGACTGTGAAATTTCAATTCACGTTCAAATGAAATTCATTGCTTATTCACTACCATCTGCTTTTTTTATTATAATTTTATAATACACGTAAATACAAATCACATGATCACATTTCTTCAGTCCGTGTACATTATATACATAGGGTGGGATTAAAGCATGGAATATTAAAAAAAAAAGCGAACTCAACCGGTTTTTTTTAAACGCTGAAACACGTCGATTTTGTTTTTTAAAAATACACATTAATATGTGCGATTCACCTTCCGACTGTCATTTGTTTCTAAGTTATGACGTCGTCACAAAAAATTTTAAATGACAATATAGATTTTTTATAGTGGAATCCGATAGTGATTTTTCTTCTTTTTATGATTATGCAAATAAATCATAAGGTTGCATAACAAAGATTTTGAGAAAAATCGAGTTGAACTTTATAAATGTTAGTTGTGACGTCATCACAAAAAATTTTAATGAGAATATAGATTTTTAATAGTGGAATCCGATAGTGATTTTTCTTCCCTTTATGATCATGCAAATAAATCATAAGGTTGCATAACAAAAATTCCGAGAAAAATCGATCTGAACATTTAATGTTATTGATATTATGGTATCAATATATCAATATATCAGATCGATTTTTCTCAGAATTTTTGTTATGCAACCTTTTTATTTGCATGATCATAAAGAGAAGAGAAATCACTATCGGATTCCACTATTAAAAATCTATATTCTCATTTAAATTTTTTGTGATGACGTCACAACTAACAAACATTTACAAAGTTCAACTCGATTTTTCTCAGAATTTTTGTTATGCAACCTTATGATTTATTTGCATAATCATAAAGAGAAGGAAAATCACTATCGGATTCCACTATAAAAAATCTATATTGTCATTTAAATTTCTTTTTGATGACGTCATAACTTAGAAACAAATGACAGTCGGAAGGTGAATCGCACATATTAATGTGTATTTTTAAAAAACAAAATCAGTACGTGTTTCAGCGTTTTAAAAAAAACCCGGTTGAGTTCGTTTTTTTTTAAATATTCCATACTTTAATCCCACCCTGTATATTGCGGGTATGGTACGGATAGCTGTACCACTCTGATCTCAATCACAATGAATGAAACGGTTAATTTACATCTAGCAGAAGCTGTTTTAAAAAAAACTCGAATTATCTACAAATTTTTGAAATATTTACGGTTATAGTATATTACGTTATAAGTCCGGTAAACCCAAGTTTACAGTAGCGAGTTGAAAACGTTTCGGGACGAGGCGACGAAGGAGCCGAGTCTCGAATGTTGAAACGAGCTACTGTAATGGTTTACCGGAAGTATGACGTAAGGCGTTTTATTTCATACTGCCTCTCATTGTTCATTTTTTAAAAAAATGCATTTAGAATTTTCAGTCCGGTAAAATTTTTTACCGGATTCAAATTAGATTTTCAGTCCGGTAAAATTTTTTACCGGACTCAAATTGGATTTTCAGTCCGGTAAAATTTTTTACCGGCCTTGTAACGTAATAATTCATTTACCGGACTCAAATGAGTCCGGTAAATACCCTTTTACCGGACAGTATGAAATAAAAGTTTGTAACATTCATATTTTTTTCTTGCAGATATTACCTTTGTAATTTAAATATTTGCATATGAATAGGCAACCCATTTTACACGAGCCAACATTAAATTAAGTTTTTTTTTTGGCGTAGGTGGCTTTTGTGGAGAATTTTTTCGAGTTTTTGAGATTGTCAAAAATAAAATCTAAGAAAAAGGAATTTCTTTTTCCTGTAAACTTTTAACAGAGAAAAGTGATTAACGAGGTCGTTAAATGTGTGGTAGTTCTTTCTATCTAAGGGAGTAACTGGAGTGGAATCTGAGATTTTGGTAGATCTAATTAGTTGCTCTCCTTATACAGCCGGAGTGCTGGATTATTTTGGGATATTCCACAAAGTACCTTTTCTGATTTGGTCGATCTGGTACACAACCTTCGAGTTGGATTTTGAATTCAACGCCTTGTTCCACTACAACTTATTCAAAACCGCACACCATCTAAGGTTTTTTTCTCCCTTCTGCTTGTTTGGTTCTACGTGGAACAACTCTATCTGACTGGTGACTTGGGGAAAGACAACCAAAAGCTTCCAGATGAGTCCTCTTTAGTTTGGACCTAATCTTGGCTGTGGATACCACTGGATAGAACGTATTGTGTTAAATATAGTTGAATCAGTTGCATTGAGTTCTTTTATCACGTAGTAAACTATGAGTTTGAATTAATAGTACTTTGTTTATAAAGTCAATGTTAAGTGCTGTCAATATTATTTCATTTCTTTGGGGTTAATTTATACGTCACGCCTGATTCTATTTGTGTATTGAAATTGTGACACTTAAGCGTTACTATTACTATTTTGTCATCTTCTTTTATCAATCGGAACGTATGTGGTATTTATATACCGGTGCAACGTATGTATACATACAAGTACTATTTTACTGGGTAACTATTTGCTTTTTGGGTTACATTTACTGGAGTATAATAATAACGCAATTTAACGTGTCAAAGAATAATTTAATACTGCAAAAGATTATCGAACTATTTAGTTACCACTCACGAATAATACAAACTTGGTTTTGTAGTTAACATTGTACTTGGAAGTACAGGCTGGCCTTAAATTAACTACTCTTGTTCTTGTTCCTCTTTCCTTGATCATACATTATTGTATAATAATTATTTGTGTTGAGTACTGATAACAATTGTTCAGACTACATTGAGAATTGTTCGTTGTGTGGTCGAGAACATATTCTCTTTAAATAATTAAAGGTTAATTTATTATTATAGAGCTTTCCCTTTTAAAAGTTCATTCACGAAAATAAGTGTATACATATTCTGAACTTGAATCAATAGTCCTGTTTTCATTTAGTTTTGAATAAAGATATCAAACGTCCTTTTGTTTCCTTTCCTGTCTTCGAGTTCAGACTAGAACGGGTTGTTGGGAACTAGCGGTAAGTATCTGTGAACTCGTGGCGCCCATTAAAAAAATATATCAACTCATAAGGACCCACCCCATCTTCACTGTTGCTGGTCGGTGGCTGCTGCTAGTTTCGGGAGACAACCGAAATACAGGGTGTCACAAGTTTCATTTTTCAAGGTTACGATAATCGGTATCTGGAAACTGCACCATTCTTCTCCGAGCCTTAATGATATTATACAGTATATTTATTATTATATTTATTCCAACTATAAGTAGCACACGATTTTTACATTTTTGTCCGTCATTTTATGCCCGACCAAACAAAAACACTTGCAAATTTTTCCAAAAATTCTCGACAAGCGCACATTTCTAATATATAAACTTGATTCTAACATACGTTACATAGTAATCCAAAAGGTTTCATTGAAATTCATTGCGGGTAATTATTCCAAAATAATTGATATTTTCATTCTAAAGGCACTCCACTAATTAATTGTGAAAAGCTACAATAAAACGAGATTAAAGTGTAGTTGAGTTATGCCAAATACTTTAATATTATTAATACCGGAAACTTATTTCGAAAAATGGGAGACAAAATTTAATAGCGCTCCTTGCTGTGCAAATAAACCTGACATTTCTCAAATATTGGGAAAGTAATTAAAAAATCGTCATTGTAATAAAAGATTGAATAGTTTAGATAAATTGTAAAATTTTGTATAATTTAGCATAACAGTAATAAACCATCGTTTAACATAAATAGTGCTATTTTTTAATTAGATGCAGGATTTGTTAGTTGCACACCCATCTGCGAAGATGGCGCCATAAAAATGTGGCCTGTTTTCATATGGTAAAGTATATGGAGTTTCCGGTATTAATAATATTAAAGTATTTGGTTATGCTTATGAATTTTAAACTGCGTGTTGACGTCACAACTCAAATCCTACAAAAGAAATTTTGTAGACTTCTAGACAGTATACCGGGTGCTGCAGGATCCTGCGGCTCATTGGAAATTATATGTTATTTAGCTATTATTCAAATATTGACTTTCCTAAATATTTTAACAACTAATGTTACTAATGATTTTTGAAGAATATGCAAAGAGGAGTCCGTTTGCCCTTTTTGTTCAAAATACTTTAGTATTTTTCATTAAAACAATTTAGTTAGTGTTAGTAATCTAGTGATCTAGTAATATAATAAAAAATATAAGAATCTAGATAGAAAGAAGGGATTGTAACAATACCATGAAATAAATAAGTTGTGTTTTTTGACCTCTGTTTTAATTTAAAAATATAACTTACAATATATACAAGAACGTATATAAAACATGGCGCAGTCGGTAAAGAATTAACAAAGAATCAAAAGAAAAAAACGAATAGTGCAGGACTCTGATAAAATAGTAAGAAATTGAAAAAGAAATTGTGAAAGTTTGACAGTATTCAAAGTCAACATTCATTAAATATAAGTGTCAAATAAAAACTTATAAAATGGAATTTAATAAGCCGTCATCTTTAAAATTAACTGGAGATCTGACTGGGAATTTTAGATATTTTAAATCTGAAATAAATGTGTATTTTATAGCAACAGAAACTGTAGTAAAACCTATTGATGTACAGGTAGCAAGATTAAAAAATTTAATGGGATCAGAAGCTTTGCGACTATACGAAACAATTACACACTTAAAACCAGAAAAGGAAACGGTAGAATCAATTTTAAAAGTATTAGAAGATCACTGCACTCCAAAAAGAAATGAAATTATGGAAATTTATAAGTTTTTCAAAAGAAAACAAGCACCAAGTGAACCGTTTGAACATTACTATGCAGATTTACAAAAACTAATTAAAAGTTGTGAATTTGGTAAACAAGAGGAGAAGTTGTTAAAAGCCCAAATAGTACTAGGAATTAATTCGCAGAGTGTACAGGAAAGGTTATTGCGTGAGAATCAAGATTTGGAGAAAACTGTCACATTTTGCAAGTCAGTAGAAATGGCTGATAAAAACATGAAGATAATAACAGGAAATACACAAGAGGATCAAGGAATACTTCAAATCAGAAAGGAACATATTGGAAATAAATATTCTAATATTAAAATAAATGATAATTCTAATAACAGTAGAAAACAGGTACCAAATAACCGTAGCAAGCAATGTAGAAGATTCGGCTACTCTTATAAAGTAGGTCATAAATGTCCTGCACAAGGTAAAACGTGTTCATCATGTAATAAACGGAACCATTTTTCTTCAGTTTGCAGAAGTAAACAGAAGTTTTTAAAATCTTGTGTTTTAGATGAGCATGCAGATCCAATAGAGGGGTCCGAATTAGATTTTAATGTAAATACTGTAAATATGTCTTCTGTTAGTACTGTAAATAGTAATTCTAAATTTGTAAATAGTTGGTATAAAGATTTAACAGTTAATGGCCAAAATGTCAGATTTAAGTTAGACAGTGGCGCACAAGTTAATACATTGCCTTTGAATATTGTTAAAAAATTTAATTGGTTAAGTGATATTAGAACAACCAGTACAAGATTAAACGCATTTGGAGGATCTACTATTATACCTGTTGGTATATTAAAAGCCAACATCTCTCAGGAAAATTTAAACATAAGCACCGAGTTTTATGTAGTAAGACATGAGGTACCTATTTTAGGTTTGCCTGCATGTATAAAATTAAACTGTATTAAACTATTAAGTAGCATAGAGAATAGTAGTTCACTTAATAAGGCTCAGTTTATCAAGGAAAATAATGATGTTTTTGAGGGATTAGGTGAATTTCCTGAAAAATGTCATATAAGAATTAAGCAGGGTGCTGTTCCTATATCAATGCCTCCTAGGAGAGTACCATTGCAAATAAGGGATAAATTAAAACATACTTTAAATGTATTATCAAATAAAAAGATTATTGAACCTGTAAATAATCCTGATGAATGGATCAATAATGTTGTTATTGTAGAGAAGCCTGATAAGTCATTGCGTATTTGCATTGACCCAGTGGAATTAAACAAAAATATTGTAAGGGATTTCTACGAGATACCATCGTTAGAAGTGCTTTGTCCAGAATTATCACATAAAAATTTATTTTGTGTTTTTGATTTAAAAGATGGGTTTTATCAAATCAAATTAGATAAGGAATCAAGTAAATTATGTAGCTTTAGCACACCTTTTGGTTGCTATAGGTTTTTACGTGCACCTTTTGGATTAAGCTCAATGCCAGAGATTTTTCAAAAGTTAACACAAAAATACTTTGGAGATATTGAAGGAGTTATTGTTTACTTTGATGACATTTTGTGTGCCGCTAGTAGCAAAGAAGAACTTGATAAAATTGTTCAGCAAGTAATAGAACGAGCCAGAAAAAATAACATCAAATTTAACCCAAATAAAGTGCAGTATTATGTGAATGAAGTAAAATACTTCGGCTTTATTTTCAATGAGTCTGGCATGAAACCAGATCCAAACAGAATTACAACAATTCAAGAATTACAAAGCCCCAAAAACAAAAATGAATTACAAAAGATTTTGGGTGTTATAAATTATTTAAGAAATTTTATACCAAACATGTCAGAAATAATATCACCTTTTAGAGAATTACTAAAAAGTAATACAGAATGGTTTTGGACTGAGATGCATGATAAGCAGTTACAGAAAATTAAAAACATGATTAGCGAGTCTACAATTTTAGTACCATTTGATCCTAAAAAGAAAATTATTATTCAAAGTGACGCATCAAAGGATGCTTTGGGTTGTTGCCTTTTACAGGATAACAAACCTATTTGCTACGCATCTCGTTCTATGACTCAAACTGAATCTAACTATGCACAAATAGAGAAAGAATTACTTTCTGTATGTTTTGCTTGTGAGAAATTCCACAACTATGTTTATGGTCATAGAATTGTAATACAGAATGATCACAACCCATTGGTATCTTTAGTTAAGAAAGATATTCATAAAATTAAAAATAATCGTCTTAGAAGGTTGCGATTAAAGCTTCTAATTTATGATTTTGAATTGTGTTACTTACCAGGGTCAAAAATGTATGTTGCTGACTTATTGTCTAGGAACTTTATAAAGAATAATGTTGAAAATGATGCTGATGAAATTCCAGATATAATCCATACGTTAAGTGTAGGATTATTTGAGATGAGCCAAGAAAAAATTAAAGAATTCCAAACTCAAACTTTAAAAGATGAAGTATTAAATGAAGTAAAATATTATTATCAAGAAGGATGGCCTAATAAATGTGAAGCAGTTGGAGAATTAAAACATTTCTTTAAATTGAGAAATG
Source organism: Agrypnus murinus (assembly GCA_929113105.1). NCBI lineage: Eukaryota > Metazoa > Arthropoda > Insecta > Coleoptera > Elateridae > Agrypnus > Agrypnus murinus. The sequence continues at coordinate 72,157,130 of OV816024.1, forward strand.
ATATTTATGTAGAAAATGATTTAATTTATTATAGTGATAGGTTAGTAGTACCAAAAGCATTAAGAAGATCTATGGTAAGCATCCTGCATGAAACACACTTGGGTGTAAATAAAACTAAAGAAATTGCAAGAAATAATCTATATTGGCCTGCTATGCTATCTGACATTGAGAACTATATTAACAATTGTGCAATTTGTATGAAATATAGCAAATCAAAAATTAAAGGACCACTATTAAGCCATGAAATTCCTGATATACCCTATTATAAAGTTGGTGCTGATATTGCTGAATTTGCAGGAAAAAGTTACGTTGTAGTATATGATTACTACTCTAGATGGTTAGAAATTGAACAATTAAGAAATAAAGAAAGCGGTACTGTTATACAGAAACTGAAAAAAATATTCAGTCATAATGGAATTCCTAAAATATTAGTAGCGGATAATATGCCTTTTAATAGCATGGAGATGCATGGATTTGCAAGAAATTGGAATTTTGTAATTCAAACATCTAGTCCTCATTATCACCAAAGTAATGGTTTGGCGGAGAAAGGAGTCGGCATAGTAAAATCAATGTTAAAAAAGGCAAATGAAGAAAACAAAGACATAGAATTATATTTATTAAACTATCGTAATGCCCCGCTTGCAAATATAAACTATTCTCCTGCTCAGTTATTAGTTGGTAGAACACTACGTTCCAGAAAATTACAAGCTTACGACTTAAGAGTTTCTTATAAACCTGGTAAAATGATGTACATTGCAGATACATTGTCAAGATGCCCCGTTAATTCAGATAGTAATTTAGAAATGAAAGATGATGAGTGGTTAGACAAAGAGTTAAAAATACATGCTAGTTTTCATATAAATAATTTGTCAGTCAGCAAAGAGAAATTGTCATTAATAAAAAATGAAACTTTAAAAGATGAATCTTTGAAAAAATTAAAAGAATATTATTTTAATGGTTGGCCTGAATATAAAAACTTAGTCGATGACAATGTCAAACATTATTATAAATTAAGACATGACATTAGTGTTAATGATGGTTTAATTTTTAAAAATAATAGTCTAATAATTCCAACTTCTCTAAGAAGCGAAATATTAAAAATAATGAGCATCGGTTCCTCATTACTTGATTCGCTAGGCTTTGAATCTTTATCTTTGTGATCATTTTCATTCAGTGGTGTGTCCAAACAAATCGAATTTCTTAACTTTCTAATATACACTTCATTTCTTCTGTAGTATTTGTTGCTTTCCGTTTTTACCAGGTATGATCTAAATTGTAAAGGCTTTACTATTATTGCCTTTTCCCACGATTTAGTATGTATGTTTTGTAGATAAATGTTTTCTCCTTTTTTAAAAACATTTTCTGTTTTACGAGCATTTCTATTATAATAATATTTTTGTTTTCTTTGATTAGCTTGCATTCTTCTAAACACACTCTCTCTATTAAATTGCGTTGGCTTTAACTTTTTGCTATTTATAGGTATCCTGGAACGTAGTGTTCTACCAACTAATAACTGAGCAGGAGAATAGTTTATATTTGCAAGCGGGGCATTACGATAGTTTAATAAATATAATTCTATGTCTTTGTTTTCTTCATTTGCCTTTTTTAACATTGATTTTACTATGCCGACTCCTTTCTCCTATTGTGTTACCTTGAAATTATAATAAAAACTTCCAATATTAAATATTAGATTTATTTGACAAAACTCATTCATTTATTTATTTATTTATTAAACAACAACTACTCCCAGACTACTGAGATAACTATCATTATATTATGTAACATCTTCTTTGTCTTGTTTTTTTTGAAAATGAAAATCTATTTGGAGGTTTTACAATTCTACCAAATTTTGTCTTCATAAGATTTTCAGTTTTTGACTCATTATTAGATGGAGATATACTAAACTTATTTTCTGCTTCATGCTTTGCACCAAGAATGTTCTCACTAATAATCACTTCTTTTCCACTATCACTTTCAGTGTTATTACTACAGGAACTACAACTAGGTAAAAAATTGTTACAATAAGAATCATTTATAATAGGTTTAGATATAAAATCAGAAACATTTTTGTTTGCATTTATTATTGGTTTTGTTTGAAGTAAGTGATGTCTATTACGTTTGTATATCGTACCATCTGATGTTTTAACAATATATGATCTAGGTTCAGTACACTTTCTTACCACTGTACAAGGAGTCCATGGTAAATCTGGCATTTTCTTCATATAAATTTGATCACCAACAGACAAAGATGGTAATGATTTTGAGCTTTTGTTATAATAAAATTCTGACCTCAAATTATTTTCATGTTTTGATCTTTTATAATCTTTAAATTTAACAACTTTAGGGTTTAAACTATTTTTATTGCTAGGAACTTTTGTTCTTAGTTTTCTGGACATAAGTAATTCTGAAGGAGAAGGCATATTATATTTAGGAGTACTTCTGTATTGCAAAAGGGCAATGTAAGGATCAGTTGAATGTTCCTCGCACTTTTTAAACAAATTTTTAATTATACCTACTCCCTTTTCCACTAGACCATTTGACCTAGGATAATATGGGCTTGACATTACATGTTCAATGTCCCAGTTTCCAAAAAACTGTTTTATTTCATTTGAGAAAAATGGAGGGCCCCCATCACTTATGACTTGAATGGGAATCCCATGCCTTGCAAAAATACTTTTTAAATGAATTATAATTTTACCGGCAGTATGTGTATTTTTAGCAGTATGTGGTCCTAACAGAGCTAATTCAATATATTGAGAATAATAACCAATAATAATTAAATAATCTTTCAAATTATGGGTAAATATATCTATACCTACTTTTTCCCACGGCAATGAAGTAATTGGATGATTAATAAGCAGTTCTTTATTATTGCATTTTCTATTTTTTATACAACTCTGACATTTTTCAATATAATTTTGGATATCAACATTAATATTTGGCCAAAAGACAGCATTACGTATAATACGTTTACATTTTTCTATGCCTAGATGACCTTCATGAATTATTTTTAATATTTCGCTTCTTAGAGAAGTTGGAATTATTAGACTATTATTTTTAAAAATTAAACCATCATTAACACTAATGTCATGTCTTAATTTATAATAATGTTTGACATTGTCATCGACTAAGTTTTTATATTCAGGCCAACCATTAAAATAATATTCTTTTAATTTTTTCAAAGATTCATCTTTTAAAGTTTCATTTTTTATTAATGACAATTTCTCTTTGCTGACTGACAAATTATTTATATGAAAACTAGCATGTATTTTTAACTCTTTGTCTAACCACTCATCATCTTTCATTTCTAAATTACTATCTGAATTAACGGGGCATCTTGACAATGTATCTGCAATGTACATCATTTTACCAGGTTTATAAGAAACCCTTAAGTCGTAAGCTTGTAATTTTAGCATCATTCTTTGTAATCTAGTAGGAACTTCTGCAAGAGGTTTTTTAAATATATTAACTAAAGGAGAATGGTCTGTTTCAACTTCAATGGTGCGACCATACAAATACTGGTGAAACCTTGTACAACCAAAAAGGATTGCGTACAGCTCCTTTTCAATTTGGGCATAATTTTTTTGACTATTTGTTAAAGTCTTAGAGGCATAGGCAATTGGATTATTACCGTGTAATATGACAGCTCCGACGGCATCTTTACTAGAATCCGTTGACAATGTAATTGTTTTATTAACATCATAATGTGTTAATATAGGAGCATTAGTAATTAATTTCTTTAAATTATTAAATTCAGCATCATGGAGATCAGTCCAGTGCCATGCGACATTCTTTTTTAGCAACTGACGTAAATTATTTGTTTCTAATGACAAGTTTTTTATATACAAAGCTAAATAATTTACCATGCCCAAAAAACGCTGTAATTCCTTGGCATCTTTTGGAGCATTCATTTTGACTACTGCCTCTATTTTACAATTATCAGGTTTCATACCATCTTTACTAAAAATATGACCAACAAATTTTACAGTATCTAAACCTATTTTACATTTTTCACGATTTAGCTTTAAACCTGTTTCTCTAACCCTTTTTGACTCATTATTAGATGGAGATATACTAAACTTATTTTCTGCTTCATGCTTTGCACCAAGAATGTTGTCACTAATAATCACTTCTTTTCCACTATTACTTTCAGTGTTATTACTACAGGAACTACAACTAGGTAAAAAATTGTTACAATAAGAATCATTTATAATAGGTTTAGATATAAAATCAGAAACATTTTTGTTTGCATTTATTATTGGTTTTGTTTGAAGTAAGTGATGTCTATTACGTTTGTATATCGCACCATCTGATGTTTTAACAATATATGATCTAGGTTCAGTACACTTTCTTACCACTGTACAAGGAGTCCATGGTAAATCTGGCATTTTCTTCATATAAATTTGATCACCAACAGACAAAGATGGTAATGATTTTGAGCTTTTGTTATAATAAAATTCTGACCTCAAATTATTTTCATGTTTTGATCTTTTATAATCTTTAAATTTAACAACTTTAGGGTTTAAACTATTTTTATTGCTAGGAACTTTTGTTCTTAGTTTTCTGGACATAAGTAATTCTGAAGGAGAAGGCATATTATATTTAGGAGTACTTCTGTATTGCAAAAGGGCAATGTAAGGATCAGTTGAATGTTCCTCGCACTTTTTAAACAAATTTTTCTGACTCCCCTTATAGTAAGCAAGCCATTAATACATTGTTATTATGGACGTAAGTTGGTTTTACCGAAATGACAATGGTTGTTGTGGCAACGGGAGGTAAGTGATCTACTTACCTCCCTAGGGGACAAAAGTATCAGAACACCATGTGGCCGCGGGAGGTAAGTGATCTACTTACCTCCCTAGGGGACAAAAGGATCGGAACACCTGTTTTATTTATTTATTTATTTATGTATTTATTTATTTATTATCAAAGTGGTGATCCCTCTAGGCTAGGAGGTATTTTAAACCACCAAGTACAATCAATATTCACATACATTATTACATTCTTGAAGATTTTATTGTCTGGGGAGTGGGAAAAATGTTATAAGCAATTCGGGAGGTAAGTCTTTTAACCAGTCTCGGACTTAATTGCCAGCCCTCGCTGCGCTCGGGCGCAAAATCGTCCTCGACTGGTAAATTGGACTTACCTCCCTTAATGCTTAAATAACTATTTAATTATACCTACTCCCTTTTCCACTAGACCATTTGACCTAGGATAATATGGGCTTGACATTACATGTTCAATGTCCCAGTTTCCAAAAAACTGTTTTATTTCATTTGAGAAAAATGGAGGGCCCCCATCACTTATGACTTGAATGGGAATCCCATGCCTTGCAAAAATACTTTTTAAATGAATTATAATTTTACCGGCAGTATGTGTATTTTTAGCAGTATGTGGTCCTAACAGAGCTAATTCAATATATTGAGAATAATAATCAATAATAATTAAATAATCTTTCAAATTATGGGTAAATATATCTATACCTACTTTTTCCCACGGCATGCCAGTGAAGATGAACAATTAAAAAATAATTCAACAGGAGATGCTAATTTATTCCATGTATCAGATGATAGTGACAGTGACGATGGAATTCTTAAAGTGAAACGTAAAGACCATGACATTGAGTTACCTTCTCAAGAAGAACTTGAACAACTAGATATGCATAAAAATCAAAAGAAAAAGGCAATTTCAAAAGTTGCAGCAGCCAAGAAGATTCTTAAGAAAAACATTGCTCCTAATAAAAAGATAATATTTGATGAGGAAGGTGAATCTATTAAGGTGGGCACCAAAGAAAAGAGATCAGAATTAGCACTGCAATATGAAAATGAAGATGAAGGTGGCATTGTGTTACCTTGAAATTATAATAAAAACTTCCAATATTAAATATTAGATTTATTTGACAAAACTCATTCATTTATTTATTTATTTATTAAACAACAACTACTCCCGGACTACTGAGATAACTATCATTATATTATGTAACAATTTATCTACAAAACATACATACTAAATTGTGGGAAAAGGCAATAATAGTAAAGCCTTTACAATTTAGATCATACCTGGTAAAAACGGAAAGCAACAAATACTACAGAAGAAATGAAGTGTATATTAGAAAGTTAAGAAATTCGATTTGTTTGGACACACCACTGAATGAAAATGATCACAAAGATAAAGATTCAAAGCCTAGCGAATCAAGTAATGAGGAACCGATGCTCCGAAGATCGGAAAGAGAACGCCGACCTAGAGTTAAGTTAAATTTATAATTGTTGAATTAATATTAATTAGTATCATGATAAAAAGAGGAAGATGTTAGTAATCTAGTGATCTAGTAATATAATAAAAAATATAAGAATCTAGATAGAAAGAAGGGATTGTAACAATATCATGAAATAAATAAGTTGTGTTTTTTGACCTCTGTTTTAATTTAAAAATATAACTTACAATATATACAAGAACGTATATAAAACAGTTAGAAATGAACATTTTGATTCCAGTTATTCCTTTACAACCTTATTGATGCAAATCTATAGATTTCTAGAAAATAATATAATTGGGCAAAGACATCTTACATAACTTGTATTTCGGAATATTTTGAGTATTGAGAAAGACTTATTACCTAATATTAGTGCCTCATTTGGCCAAATTAATAGCTTTCTAGAATATCATATTTAGGAGATACAGTTGGGTAAAGGTGCTCAAAAGTTCGTAGAAAGTTTATAGGTCCATACTCCAGCAATATGTTTTTACCACTTCACAAATAATTCTAGGTCTAGAGACCTACACTTAAAGGACGTTGATGCGAAGATACATAGCCTCTCACGTTCAAGACAACCTACTATGATGGGCCCTATAAAGTAGCCTCGAAACGAAGCTCTGTCAGAGGCACACCAGGCCTATAACTGGGAGATTGGGGTGGCAAAACCATTTAAAAAGCAAGGCCATCGTATTGCCAAGACAATCGTATTGCCTACAAAAATGCTTTATACAAATTCTTTGTCGGACCTATGGTTACAGAGATAATTTCAAAACAACACTTCATCCCTTCTTTTTCCATTGTTTTTCTCTCACAACTTTTTCATTTTTTATATTACGCGAAAAAGTTTGAAATAAAAGTTGTAGACAATCGTATTGCCGACAAATAATACTTTATACAAATCTTTTGTCGGACCTACGGTTACAGAGATAATTTTAAAATAACACTTCATCCCTTCTTTTTCCATTGTTTTTCTCTCACAACTTTTTCATTTTTTATATTACGCGAAAAATTTTGAAATAAAAGTTGTAGATAATCGTATTGCCGACAAAAATACAAATCTTTTGTCGAATCTACGGTTACAGAGATAATTTCAAACACAACCTTCTAGATTTCATGAGACGAAGTCTCTTATCCGGCCTGCGCACTCAATTAGTTCAAGTGTTTCTCCGCTGGCGCCACCAAACACGCAAAAGGCGGAAACGGATATATAACACGTAAACGCCAATTTCAAACTACGCTAACTTCGCGCGCTTTTATATTTTTGTCGGTTTTGCGCGTATCGTCAATAAATTATATTTTCCTAATCTTCTAAGGCAGTTTTCTTTACTTTTTAATATAATTACGTTATTTCCTTGTTATTTGTTTAAATTTTCGTAGTTTTGTTGCTGTTTTTTCGTTCACTTTAGTAATGGCAAGCACTAGCAGAAAAAAGTATAAATGCAGCATTGCAATGTGTAATACTAGGAAGTGATCCTACAATATCATTTCATGAATTTTCTTCAAATTTTACCTTACGATAAAAATGGTTTAAAATCTTACGTTGGGGTTATGGACACCAACACTCAACAGCAAAATAATATATAATACTTCCTTATTTGGACAGATCAACAATTACAGATACCTGAAAGAATAAATTTCAACATCGAACTTCCTAAAAATATAACAAAATTAATAAAAGAACTTCAAACCTTATCTATGCATCTCGATTACGGAATTCTTTCAGCATCTGTAGCCCTTCTGGCAGGATTCATTGCAAAAAAACTGAAGAAAGGATTGAATGTCAATAGCCTGTTAGATTCTCTGTTAGCTGCCTCCTGTTCAAATTCACTGATAGGATTTGTAAATCTTCAAGACAGAGGTGCATTAAAATACTCCACTAGAAGATTTACACTTTTATTCAACCAAATAATCGAACTTATCGTAATACATATTGTAGAATATTTACCTGGAGAATGTAATCCGTCTAATATTCTAACATCACTAGGTACTTCTAACTCCAATTGCTTCTTCACAGTTCTTTGTTTGCCACGACCACAAGGAGGAACTTAGTAATATAATTCTTTAAAAATTGCTAAAACCTTGTTTGGCAAACAGAAACATCGCAAAAACGTGAACAGATAATGTACTTACTGCTCACTTTCTCTATATCCTAAACGCAGCTCACGGAAAGTTATAAAATTGTAATTTCAATAATGTTATTAAACCACTTACCAACTTGTAAATTAATTTTAATAACATAATTAATTTAATTATATAAATTTATTTAATTAATTCCCAAAATATTTATGTAAACATGGAACGCTTGACATTTGTAAGGGTTACCTAACCTATACATCATCAAGTGACAAATAAACATCAGCGTGTCAGCTAGCGCCAAAACGGCGAAATTTTGCGTTTTCTCAGAAACAAAGTTTATATGGGAAATCGTAAAAGTGCCCAGGCCGGATAAGAGACGTCGTCTCGTGAAATCTAGAAGGTCGTGATTTCAAAACAACACTTCATCCCTTCTTTTCAAAATGGCGGAAAATGAATTTGAGGTCGAAAGCTTCAAGTTAAGCTTTTCTAGACCGCCCCCCTGCATCTTGGAAATAAAAAATCTCATATACTTCCATTTTCCATTTCAAATGTTTAGTTTGACTGGACCAATATTTAAACACCCTAAAAGCAATCCGACGATAGTTAGTTTGTACGTTGTCTTGTTTGTAATCTTACCTACACAGAAATTGCTTAGGTGTTTTCTGGAAATCTTCTTATTAGATTAGAATCATTTTAATTTTTTTCAGCGATTTCATTTCCTAGAATTGGTCATTATTACTGTTACTGTTATTGTTATTACTATTAATATTATACTGAAAATAAACTACTTATAAACATTTAACTTCAGCATTATTTCTGTGTATAATCGGGGATAATATAACTAGTGTTATGATTATCATCGGTGATTCGGTGATAGCCCGAGTTAAAACCGACGAAAATTGACCGAGTGCGAAGCACGAGTTCAATTTTCTAAAGGTTTTAACGAGTGGTATCATCGTTGATTAATCATAACACGTGTTATATTTGGTGAGAGAATATAATGAACGTTGAAAGAAAATAAACACTGAAACTTTCTGTCACTTTGACAGTAAACAATTTTATTTATTAAAAACAGGTGACAGTCAACATGCGGTGATAGAATTATCATCGATTTGATAGCCTATTCTGCGAGTTTGTTTTTGTACTTTCACCAATGAAATTAATAAAAAATGTACCATGTGACACGTGAATTATATTCTCTGTATTATACAATCATTATAATGTCTATAAACAAATCACTAGATTTACTTCTTTTAGATGATTTTGGAAATTAAATAGATAGGAGTAACTATTTTTAGTATATTATACTCTTTTTCCTGAATTTGGAGCCATCCATATTGTAGCGATTGTAGAGACATCTCCCTTTCAAAATTCGATGCCAGTCGTATTATCATGATTAACTTCATTCATTTTCGCCGTCAGCGAATATGAATGGCCATGATATTGTAGTGAATATTGCGACATTTAACGCCTCAGGGGTAATTGGACCACAAAAAGCGTAGTCGTTTTTTTACATAGTGCTCTTATACCAGTTTCCTATCTTAACCCTCTCTAATCTTTGATACTAACATAAACTTATGTTCAAAATTAACGCACCACTCAAATAAAACCATATAATATTTTTAATTTTTTTCAAAATTATTTATTTTGTAACATAATCAAGAAACAATTGAACTGAAAATTAGTTTGTAGTGACATAAGGCTACTAGGTTAAGTTCAGAAAAGATCAATTTTGAACAGAAGAAAAAGTTGTACAAAATATATCAGAAACATTGAGTGGTGCGTTAATTTTGAACATGAGTTTATAATGGTTCAGCTGGCCTAGCGGTGAACAGTGGTGGTGAACAGTGGTATTATACAGGAAAAGGGAGCAGTGCAGTGAAGCCCTGGCTACTAGGAGACTTCCGCCTCATTGCACTTCATTCATTTAAAATATTTAATAAACACTTGGCTGAATTTTGAACAGAAGTTTTTTTATCTTTTCGGCGATTTCGGTTAATTTTTTATTAACCCACAAACTAGTGAGAAAAGTAAATAAATAACAGTATAACATTTTGTAATCAATAATTATTTCATTATCTAAATTCAACTGAAATTTGTTAAAGAAACTCGAATTGAATTTTGTGGAGAGGGAAGGCTAAATTTTAAGTTTCGCCACTGGCAGTGAAGCCGTAAATTAGCTGTCGAGAGCGACAAGAAGAACGAAGAGTAGAAACGATATCGATCTAAAGGATATAAACTATCCAGTATAATGACGCATAACCCCGGCTCCACACATGCGTATACGGATATTCGGGTGCAAACACGAGTATTCGTGGCTGAATGTTCGTTTGCGAATGTATCTGAACAATTCCCTACACACTTCGCATGCTGTAACCAAATATTCGCGTATAATGTGTAGAGGCCACCATCGTGGAGGTTAAGACAAATGTTTGATCCCCTCTTTGACTCGGTTTATATTGGACAAACACTTAGAAACTTCGTCATACGATACAAAGAACACGTACGCTCGTATAGAAATAAACACCCAGAAAAATCGAATTATGCCAAACACCTGTTGGAACAGAACCACCTAATAACGCCACCAAATAACATCAAATACTTACATTTTAGCAACTTGCATAGCTGCACTGCTTTTAGCACTTTGCATAGCGTTTTGGTTAAATAGTCTAACCAAAACGCTATGCAAAGTGAATTAAGTTTTTTTCCAACCTAACCTAAGCTAATCTAAACCTCACCTAACTAAATTGTGTAATTGTAAATTAGACAATTTGGCAATCGTAGAAACTTAATATAATTATTATTCATTTCCATGGAGATTAAGCTTTTTTTTCTTTTGATCTTCAAATTTGGAGATTTTGGGGAATTCGCACCAAAAATGGTTTACATGTTCAGAATCAACATTTTTGGGGCAAACGACCCTAAGTCTCCAAAATCGGTTGCTACCAACCGAACCTCCACAAAAACGACACTGCCTAACCAAAACGCTATGCAAAAGCAAATTCGAATTTTTCTCGACCTAACCTAACCTAACCTAAACCTGCCCTAACCTAAATCTAACCTAACCTAACGTAAACGTAAGCTAAACCTAGCCTATCCTAACGTAACCTAAATCTAACCTAACTAAATTGTGTAATTATAAATTACACAATTTGGCAATCATAGAAACTTAATATAATTATTATTCATTGCCATGGAGATAGGGCATTTTTTAAATTTTTGATCCTAATTTGAAACGTTTGCCCCAAAAATGATTTACATATTCAGAATCAGTATGAAATCTCCGTTAAAATGACACCAGTTTGGTCAATAAATGCTTGGTGGGAGAATTATTTATTTTGCCTAAAATTTAATTTAAATATGCCATTTTTCACATTTGGCTATTAGAAATCACAAAAGAAGATTAGTAATCGCTAATAATTCCACAATTTGACAAAGGACCCCGCACGTTTCTTACAAAAATTGGATCCCGGTCAAATTGACGTTTACAGTGATGTTTTCTTCAATTTCCATATTCTACTTGTAAAACTACTACCCTGTATAATAACCATGACAACTATGGTACTTTTGTAAAGGGGAAGCAATGGGCTTTCCAACTGTGTAAAATATACAGGGTGTTCCATTTGAAATGGAAATCCAACTGAAAAGTTACCTTATCGCCGAAAATACGCTGTCAATTCTGATTAAACCGGAAGTGAGTAAAAAAATGCGCGAATAAAGACTTCGCGTACTTTGTAGATAATTATAATGATACGCTATGATTCTACTGCAATAGGTAATAATGTGTTTATAATAAACCAGTTGAGAATGCGCAGAGCTAGCATTGCCATGACGAACAAAAACAACTGTATACTTAATAAACTAATTTATTTTTGAAAACTAATGTTGACCTAACACATTAGTTGTCATAAAAACTAAAATTCTAAGTCCTAAGACTTTTCGTTTAAAAAAAATAATAATTGTTGCTAAAAATGTTTATTTTTTCGTAAATTTAAAAAAATACAAAATTTTTCATTTTTTAAAAATTTACGGAAATTTTCGGTAGTCATTTTGACCACTTTCCCGAAGAGACACAAAAAAATTTCAACCAAAAGTTTCTTAGAATTTGATGTACTATAAGATTCTATAAAGAAAAATTCAAAAAAGTCAACATGGAAAAAGGCGACAAACCGACAGACCGACAGACAGACAGCTTCACGAATTCAGAGACGAACTTTTTGTTCGTCGATAATTTATTTAGAAGTTTCTTTAGGCCAAGAGTATTTTTGAACCCGACCCCGCGAAAGCTTACGCCGGCCCTGGTTATACCGCAAAATATTTAATATAGGATTAAATTTTGTCATATGCATTTGAAAGTACCAACATTCAGCTACAATTTAAGATATTTACTTTTCTTGTGCACAATTTTTTCGCAGAGATATTTGTATTTGAATGACAGCATATCAAGCATTTTATGTATTGACGTTAATCTTTCTTTTAGTGAATCAATCGTTCTGGAAATTTACATTCAAGTATTTTTCAAGTTATGCAAAATTAATAATTTATTGAAATTAAAGAGTGTATAAATATTTATATCATTATTTATTAAAAATAATTAATTTTCAAAAAATTTGCACCTAAATTAAAATTTTGTCCGCCATATCTTGATCTTGAAACGTCTATCTCTAAATTAATTTCGCATAACTTGAAAAATATTTGAATTAGTCGGGGAGCAGGGTGCCTAAATTCGACATGGTCGTCCGGACTCGATGACACACGTGTTTTGAAAACTGATTTGTATGTAGATTTTCTTGCTGAATCCGAATCCGGAGGGCGCCCGTTGATTTGGAATGGCCTTGACCCTTATAATGGTAATTTTACGTAAAATTTTGAAAAATCAAAAACGCACTTCTTTTCTGTTTGCATCATCATAACTTCGTCCTGGATAGAGCTAGAAAGTTAATTTTTATTTTGAAAAATGCTCCCAGAGTTGTAGACTGCAACGTACTACTTAAAATTCAGTTTTGAGAAAAAATAATCTGGAAAATTACTATTTTGTTATACTGTGTCATATTTGTGCACTAAATTTTTCACCAATCGAAAAACTTTTTTATTACAAGAGATAGAGACCTATATATAATCGAGACTATAATTAGTAAAAAGCCCAAAAAAGTTTTTGCTGAAAATATTATATCACTGTCTGTAATACAGACGAAATTATTGCAATTACAATATCTTGTACGCGGGCGACTAGTGTTATATAAATCTTATTATTTGATTGTATGACATTTGCCTTCGCATAGACAAGATATTCTACACTGTAAACCATTCTAAAAACATCTGCATGCTCTTGTACATATACTTTGATTTGCATTTGCAAAATGTCTGCATTTTAAGAAAATCTGGTTGAGATGCTATAAAGACGACGTAATAGGTGCTATTGTTCCATATCTGCATCCATAGCCCATCCAAATTCTAATATTTCGGGGAAATTAGCATTAACATTCACAAAGTCTTTTAAATAGATGTTTGATAATATGCCCTTCGAATGTTGTATAAAAAAGCATCGTTTGTTGGAGGCAAATGACGGTAAATATAAGTAAAGTTGGTTATGAATGTTATGATGTTTATAAAAACGTAGATCAACATTCTTACCGAATGTCTGTTTTACAAGTCGGGAACAAATAAGCACGGAGTTCATCTAGTGAACCAGTGAACTCGAAACGTCCGTATAAATCCTTAAAGAATAGCCGACATGTCGAAAACATTTCGTTCCCATCTTCCAAACAGTATTTTCCACTAATGTACATATGTCCTAAAACTCCTTTTTAGGAGCATAGGGCCTCCACAGTGCTTTTCCAAAGGGTTCTATTTTTTGCCAGCGTTTTTAATTCTCTCCATTCGTTCCCTGTTAACTTGGCTTCATTTGAGATGGTTCTTCGCCATGTAGTTTTGGGTCGACCTGGTTTCCGTGATCCCTGTGGATTCCAGTCCAAAACTGTTTTGATTATGTTGTTGTCCTCTCTGCGGAGTGTGTGACCTATCCAGTTCCATTTTCTTCTTTTTATTTGGGTTTGTACTGGTTTTTCTTCTGCAAGTTGCCACAGGTCTGCATTAGATATTACTTCAGGCCATCTAATACCCATAATGCGTCTCAGGCATCTGTTTATAAAGATTTGTATTTTATTGCTTAGCGCTTTGGTCATTAGCCATGATTCACAACCATACACACTGGAGCTAATGTGTGAAATACACCTTTCGCTTTATTTATTCTTCTCTATATCCATTTTGCATCCACCATCTGGTGTTATCATGGAGCCTAAATAGCAGAACTTTTCTTCTATATTTAGTGTTCTTCTATATTGTCAATTATTACTCTCTCATTTGACGCTTTTCCAATTCGCATATCTATCGTTTAATTGTATTGATTGTTAGCCCTATATTCGCTGCTTCAGACTTTAGTTTTTCCAGATTTCTAACTGTGTCATTATAAGTCTGATTTATTAAGGTTATACCATCTGCATAATCTAAGTGGCTTAATCGTCTGTTGAGACCCCACTGTATTCCGAGGTAGGTACTATCTGTGACTTTACTCATAATATCGTCTAATACCAAGATGAAAAGTAGGGGAGATAATAGGCACCCCTGCTTTACCCCACATTTAACTTCTATGGCGTCTGTTAGTTGTCTTTCATGTTTAACTCTGCAGTTATAAGTATCATATAGTTGTTTAATTAGTCGTATAATTTTTGATGGGGTTCCTCTTTTTTCTAATACTTTCCATATATTATTCCTTTTTAAGCGGTCAAAGACTTTATTGAAATCAACAAATAGTAAATATGCATTGGTTCTCCACTCCAGACTTTACTCTATGATGATTCTAAGAGTAGTGATGTTATCTATGCACGATCTATTTTCCACTAATAGGTTCTCCAAAATATTCCAGATTAGCCAGTTTTACCCTATTTTTCATTATAACTGTCAGGGCAGTTCTTTTTCCTTTTCGAAAAGGATAGCTGACACAGTCATTGCCAGAAAAGCAGTAAGCCGCTAAAAGAATGCAAGCAAGATTTTTTGGATCATCCCGAATCTTGCCTGCCAGTTCTTCAACGTGGGTCTGACACGGAACAAAGCCATCTTTGCGATGTAACGATATGGGAATTAACAAAGCTACTGAATAATACATTGATAGTAGGAAAACATCAGTATCATTGGAATAAATCAGAACCATGCTATTTTCTCTTTAAAAAAACTGACGCAATGCAAACATTCTGGTGCCTGCTTCTTCATGTTCTGTAAAACGATGATTTTCCAAAATATCCACTTCATTATTTGTGCATACCATTATTTTATCTTCTACATGCATGCCAGATACAACTTTTTTTATATCATCTTTTATAAAAGCACGTTGCTCTTGTATTTTGCAAACTATGAAATTAAGCAAGCTACTCTTATTAAGTTGATTATCAATAAATGATTTCCATTCTATTATTGTTACGGTATCACTGACCTCGTAAATATTTTCAGTAAATCTGGATCATCTCTTCCGTTCCGCACCCTTAGCACTTTTAGGAAAATCGCACCTGTCCCCCACAAGAATAACATAGAATAACATAGGTGCAATTAGAAGACTTCATTTGAAAAATCGAGTTAAAATATTTCTTAAATAATCCACAGAATGTGGTACAACCGTAGTTTTGAAACCGTTGTACAAAGCACATGTACAAACTACATCATACCAATGACGTAGATAGTATTGAAATTATCCCGCGGAAAAGTGTTACATTCTGAGATATTAAAATATTGTAACGTTCTTTCTAAAATAATAATCAAAAATGCTGTTTAAAATCGTCTATTAATAAAGAAAAGCTTATTTACAATGCACTTAATTAAAAGCACTATAACTATAAACTATTTAACAAACTATTAAAATGCTAGCAGCCGTACTCATAGAGAAATTACACGCGTGTAACATATAAGAAATATTAAGGTTACACGCGTGTAATTTCTCTATGAGTACGGCTGTAGGTATTTACAAATTCATATGAGGACTATTTATATAAAAACTATTTATGTATTACAATAATTATTAACATTTATTTATTCAAAGTACATTTCACTATGCCGGTCAAACATTAACTGCCCCCTTCTACTCGCGATCTCAATTTATATCTTTCATACGATGACTCATACATCTAGAATGTTCGATGACGTGTTGATGAGTCATACATGCAGTTGTTATTGATGAGTCATACAGTTGATGACTCATAGATCTAGAATGTTCGATGACGTGCTGATGAGTCATCCATGCAGGTGTTATTGATGAGTCATACAGTTGATGTGTCATACATCTAGAATGTTTGATGACGTCATATGTGGGTTTACTATTCGTTACAAGATATTTCTTTATTAATCGCACTGAAAAGAATTACATTTATTACCTTTTCTCATTATACATCCCTCAGGTGTTAATGGATCTGGTTCAAAAAGTGATGATGAATAATAATCGGTCCATGCATACCAAAAGGCTTGGAGTTTAGTTTGTTCATCCATCTCTCTTGTAAAACTCAAACTTCTTAAAACTCTTGTTTCGTCTCTCAAGAGCCTTTGCGTCAATGGAACTGAGTTAATTCGTTTGCAGTTTCGTTTGTTGCCGAAAAATTTTAGTTTTTCTAATTTGTTTATTTTGGCATTTTCAATGGCTGCTACACCTTTGCTTCTTGCCAAGTGTGAATCTTTTGGCTCAGATTTGGATCCGGAATAGATATCGATAAGGGAATGTGTGTTGTATGTAAAAGATTTATTTTAGTTTTTATAATGTTCTTAATCTGACATGCAACCTGAAAATATGACATAGTATAACGAAATTGTAATTATCTCAGATTTCTTTTCTTAAATCTGTTAGAATCTATACAACTCTGTTAATGCTAATTTCTCCGAAATACTAGAATTTGGATAGGTTAGGAATGCAGATGGAACAATAGCGGCTAACTATTACAACGTCTTTAGTATCTCAACCAGAGTTTCTTAAACTACAATGCAAATCAAGTATATGTACAAGAGCATGCAGATGTTAAGAATAATGTACAGCGTACAATATCTTGTCTATGTGAATGCAAATGCTCTACAATAAAATAATGAGGTTTACATATCACAGCTTATCTGTTACACTTACATAATTACGCGTTTAGCTGCTTTGTTGAATCGCGGGAGTCATTCATAGTCGTCCGCGTAGACGATATTGTAATTGCAATAATTTCGTCTGTATAACAGACAGCGATATAATTTTTTCACCAAAAACTTTTTTGGGCTTTTTACTATGGGAGAATTTTTCAAAATAAAAATTAACTTTCTAGCTCCATCCAGGAGGAAGTTATGACGATGCAAACAGAAAAAAAGCGAGTTTTTGGTTTTTCAAAATTTTACGTAAAAATCACTTTTAAAGGATCAAGCCCATTTCAAATCGACGGGCGCCCTCCGTAAATAAGACCAACTCTGTAAATAAGCGCTTTTTGAGATGCCTGCTCCCCGACTAAATGTAGATTTTCACTAAAGAACGATTGATTCTCTAATAAAAGAAAGATTAACGTCAACACATAAAATGCTTGATATGCTGTCATTCAAATACAAATATCTCTGCGAAAAATGTGTGCACGAGAAAAGTAAATATCTTAAATTGTAGCTGAATGTTGGTACTTTCAAATGCATATGACAAACTTTAATCCGATATTAAATATTTTGCGTTATAACCGTCTGAAAATGATCAAAATAGGCCTTTTTTGCACCTTTAAGTGCGAATATCTCAAAATCATGACGTGATACGCAATTTTTTTTGACGCTCTCGAATTCTACGCACAAAAATCTATAAGAATCACCTAGTCTGCTCTCCGATGCAAAATGTGTTCCGTAGTGTTATTATTATTATTGCTAACAATAGAAAAATTAATTGACTGCTAGGTGCGTTTATTATCCCCCTCTCCTGCAATTTTCTTTGCAATATCAATTTTAATTTGAATCGATTGGTTTACGTATTCCTCGGCCACCACCGAGGACCTCTATCCCCCGTGACGCATCAATGTGAATATATCAGCTCCTGAATCCGCTACTAAAGAAGCCGATGATCGGCGAAAACAGTGACCGGTGAAGGTAGCGATATCTTTAAGTTTAAGATACTTTGCTATCAAACTTTGGCATTTTTGAAAAGGAATGGATGCCCACTGGTTAAACTGTGCATTTTCTCGCCTTGTAATTCACGAATAGGCGACGATGGGATGTATTGGGACTTAGAGTAACATAATTTTTATAAATTTCTACTTGGTGTGTTCCTTCTATTTCCCCTGAAACTGTAATTGTATGGGAAATTTTTGTTTTTGTTTCCGTGCTTGTTTAATTAGAACACGTCCTTCTTCGCCGATATCTTTTATAAGCATTTTGCATACTTCGTCGCAACGACAGGCACCAAATACTCCGAAAATTAGAGCGACCTAGGGCATATAGAAATAAATATATTTGTTATAAACTTACACAAACATTACCTTTATTAATAAATATTGCTCGTCCGGTGCTTCCAAAAAGAACTGATAAATTTGTGTTCTACTCAAAATTATCGATTTCTTCGGTCTGTAGCCGTCACGCTGCCGTTTCAAGAAAGAAATTAGCTTGTAAAATTTACCAATGTCCACATTGTCCCTCAAACTCAACGTCGATTTCTACATTTTCATATTCTTTGTCATACCGCTCTTTGGGTTTTTCGTGTAACAGATTTTTCACTGCTACAGCGGCCTCGTTGCGGATTCCAGGAGGTGTGCACAAAAATTCTTCGGCGCTGTCATTATCTTCATTAATCTCACTCATTATATTTATAAAAATAAATATACTTAAAAGATAAGTGGCCCAAGGATACTACCTTGAGGTGTGCCTATATCAATGTCAAACTCACTTGAGATAGCATCATCTGTTTTCCAAGAAGGAGAGGAACCAATGATTAATGCAATCCCGTATGCCTAGACCGTCTAATTTCTAGAAACAAAAGACTCTTCAACATATCAAACAAAACAGACACAATGTAGCTTCCAATATACATTTTATTACTAATATATTGTACACTACAATATAAACCATTTCTAAGGCGATGTTGGCAATTTGTAATGTTCAATCCTATTTGCGATTACGTTTTCAATAATTTAAAAAATGCTTAATAGTGTTATAGGACAAATCTAAGACGCAAAGACAAATCACACGCACACTCATAGTTGAGTAGGCCAAATTCGTGATTGAAAGATCTTGCCGCATCAATTGGGACTTGAACCCACTGTTTTGGAATGCTAGCAGTGTGCTAACACCACTCGTCTACCACGTCTAACACATATGAAAATCAAAAGTTGCCGGCCCTGGTTTCTAAAAAAATTAAGTAAAATAAAACTGTAACTAAAACACCGTAGGTAATGTTAAGGCAGCTAGTTTTGGTTCTCCATAGTACTATATGTTGTTGTCGTTGCTGTTAATAGCTGTCGACATTTTGATATTTTGATTTGCATTCATACTAAAATTTAGAAAAATAAGTAATTTCAGAAAAAATAGTTAACAGATTTCTGTCTTTATACTCAAATTTATTATAAAATCTACAACCAATATTCCCATAACTAATAGTAAGATATTTTTTAATTGTTGTCTTAAAATGTAAAAGTTCCTTAACAGCTAAGAAATGTCGCTACCTGTGACCACTCTAACACAAGCGTAAGAATATTCTCGCACAGTGTTACAAAATGTAATCATTCTATAACCGAAAATTAAGCGAGAAGGTTACTATTCTAAAGTAATCGTAGACAGAAATTGATTGAAGACAAGCCTATCGGACGGTAAAAGGAAAAAGTACAATTCTGGTTTTCTCTAGTTTTTTGCGATGTGTTGCAATTGCAAATTGCAATAAAAAAATGTGAATTTGAAGAACCGTTGATTGCTGTAAAAGCCAAAAGCTATACAAAACAAAAACAAAAAAATGCAATAAAAACTAGGATGCATATTAATTTTGTCTATTAGCTTCAGAAAACACAATCATAACATACATTGCACGTTAGAACTGTAATTTGAATTTTGCTTGTGGAAATCCACAAATTATTTCATGTCATGTTTAATACAACCACAAAATTTCACAGCGGCAACAATAATTCGATATTCATTACGTTTTTACAAATTGTACAAACACGAATCACGCCTTTTATGAACATGCAATTTTTATAAAAAATTCGAATGAATGTATACTAAAGATTTTTTATTTTTAGAGGTTTCTGCAAAGCATCTACTTTCTGCATCACGTTTGTTTGCTGAGCGCCCATTACAGTCTCCAAATTCTGAAAAAATTATGCCTGCTTTACATTCAGATTCTGAGAGATTGATTGCAGTGCCTCAAAAATCATTTGGTTATTGGCAACAAACTCCATTGATACAGACTGCAAATGATTTTGCAAGTAAGTATTTTAATAATTTAATAATAAATTGATTTATTAAATTAAATTGCAATAATTAAATTTGCATTTAAAAATAATCAAGTAATATATATATTATGTAATTAGGAGATCAAGCGATACTTTAAATCCAAGAAGATGTATATCGCCGAGGCGCCAGCCGAGGCGTTATAACATCTTCGAGGATTTAAAGAAGCTTGATCTCCGTATTGCATAAGTTGTTTTATTTTATTTCGTATTTCAATCCTAATTTCTCCCTTTTAAAATCCATCCGAATTTATTGTATAAAGAAGCAAGTTGCCTTGTCTGTGTCATCATACGCGTAACTAAGGAGATAAAAAGCAGCATGCATGCATGCATGTGGCTATAATGCAACATCAAATTATTTACGTTGCCAACAACAACGGAGATCAAGAACGTCTTGAACTCCGGTGTCATTGACAACGGAGATCAAGATATACTTTATATTACTAATTGTGGTATATAAAGAATTGTTTGAAATACGAAATGAAATAAAAGCATTATGCACACATTGGCAACCAAACACCAAATACAGCACGCGCTTTTATACGATTTACATAAATTGCATAGTTAATAAATAGCACTGTATACTATAAAAATAAAGTAAAGAATCGTAATTGTGTCAAAAATAGTACTTTATTCTTTAATTTTTATAAATCCTAGGTATATCACAAAGAAGTAATTTAATATCACATTGTGGAACTTTATTTGGAAGTAATTATAAAAGACAGCGAGGAGAGAAGAAAGCAATTCCAGATGAGCAAAAAGACGATAAATACTTTGAGAGGAGGAAACGGAACAATCAAGCAGCGAAGAAGTCGAGAGATGCTAGAAAAATTAGGGAAGATCAGGTAGTACAATTTTGTATTCTTTTTTTCAAATGTAATATCTTGACATTATTTCAGATTGCACTTAAAGCTGCTATTTTGGAACACGAGAATGCTATTTTAAGGGCACAAATATTAACTCTTAGAGACGAAGCGTCTACGTTAAGACAACTTCTAATGGAAAAGAAAGTATCAGAATTTTAAATATACTAGGTTAATTATTCTAATAATTTTAAGATATTGTGTATTTACCTGCTACTATTAAATAAAAATATATATTAAATATAAACTCCATTCCACGGTGTTATAATGGCAACTAAGGGTCCTATTTTGTATCTTAACGTTATATTACATTATGTATAGTAACATTATGTTATCTAACATGGTTTTATAACGGTCGTTATGAAAAACTTATTCTGTAAAGTGTATGTTCACGGTCCCTGTAGCGTAACAGCAGACGCGGACATTTTTAGGTTTATATAGTAGAATAAAAGGTTAGGTTTGTGATCTTTACATTGGATCTTTACTTCATTCGTTGTGGTTTTCGTTGTTAAATGTAAAATGTACTTAAAAGTGCATAAAAAGGTTATAAGATTTATAAAATTAATTTAAAAAAATTACTTTTATTCGCTGAGGTTCATTTAATATGATTAAATCCATATTATTGCCTACATGTATTAATATACTTAGGGGTTCATCCTATTAGGATTATATACCATGGCAAACATAGACAACATCACTCGCATATACCTGAGGTGATGATGTAAGTCAGAGTATACGCTTGGTGGTGCCGCTGTACTATCCTCATAGATGAGCTTTTCTGTATATACAACGAGCCAAAGGTCTCCGAAAGTTTCTTTACCTTTATCATTGCACTGTTTTTCAAATTATCTAACCTCAAAGTTTCTATGTTACGACGATAACGGCAAGTTGAAAGCAGCCGTAATGTAACAGCCCCTATAACATACAACATGTTATTTAACAACTGTTAGCTTACATCGCTGTAAGATACAGAATAACCGTCGTATGTAACGTAACGCTTATGTTCCATAACATGTATGTTATAAGATACAGAATAGGACCCTAAATGGGTAACGGAAACAATTGAACGACCATCGTAGATTTAGTTCAAAACTATCCTAGAATGTCACCTCGTTCTTTTTGAGTTTCATGTAAAAATCGCTTAAATTTTAAAAATGCTTCAAGGTACAAAGCACTAAACTGACTAGTATTCAGTATATACCAATTCTGTTGGCGGAAGATTAGGAGCTTAGAACGAAACATCATCTGTGACGTCGTGAAGGGTATCCCTATAATGCTCTGAGCTTTTCAGTGGCGTGCTGTTCTATACTTAGTTAATAGAGTTAATAAACAAGTTGGTATTTTAAAAACGTTATGTTTTCAAATCTTAGCACGCCACTGTTATACTATGAAGGCGCCAAACAATAAGGTATCTACCTGTCGGAATTCGAAATCTCCTTTCCGCCAAAGGAATTAGTACGGACTCTACATTGTTGCGTCTTGAGGAGTTGCTTAAAAGTGGGAATGGTTGGAGAGGTAACACCGTTGATCACTTAAAACACTAAACTATCTATACTAATGAGAATTAGGTATTCTTCTTAACAATCGTAACTCATAAGTTACTCATAAGAAGGAAATATTTTATTTATAAGAATAGAGTACAAAAGAAAGATTGTTTAATACAAATTGCAGTTATCAGATTATAAACAGTACCTAGCGTTTAATATTTATTTATTCCATGATGGTTTCAGTTTTACTAAAAAGGATTACTGGAATCAAGTAATTATTCAGGTTGTAAACAATCTATTAACATCGCAGATTAGAACTGGTAATCGAATTTGTTTATATTTGCCTATAATTATATTTGCTTATATTTGTTTATAATTGCCTTTTAGTTTAATTAACTTACCTTATTAGGAAACCAAATGTTCTCTTTAAAAATCAGGTATTATTATTTTAAAACTGTTATTATGCTTTTGGAGCCTGGTTTTAATTATTATGGGGCCTCAATTATTATTAGACCTTAGATTTATTTTAACGATCATATGTTTTAGTTACGAATATATTTCAAGATCAACAGTCAACTTCATGAAATCATTCTTAGTATTCTGGGGTATAGATAAAATCGTGCTTTATTGGCAAATTATATTACATTTAACAATTTTAATTTATTATTTAATTATTAATTAATCAAATTTAACAAACGCATTATGTGACATAAGGAGAATGTCTAGAATTCGTTTCAAAGTGAGTATTCTGCACGACATTGATGCCATACTTATATGCAAACTTGTATTGAAATTAACGTACACCTGTTACTTATCAGCCTAATCCGTCTTTTGTGATGAGGGCAGCTTAAATACCAATCCCAACTAACGACCCTGTCTGGCTTGCTTTTGTCAGCGGTTCTCAAACAAATCAAATTTACTGCAACATACTTGGGTTAGATTAAAATGCAATAGAAATTAAAAATGCCTTTTATTTATGTCACACCAGCAGTTTGGTTTTAATTTTACAGTATGTGCTAGTAGTACAGATCATTTGTTTGAAGTTACAAAACAGTCAAACAGCGAAATAAAATTATTAAAATAAATTAAAAATAGAAACAAAAATTTCATTTGTTATTAATCATATAATATATGTTGGAAGTAACAAAACCGAGAATTTCGGATATTTTACTAAAAATATCCGAAAATAAAACTAATAAATAAATTGAAAACAAAAGAAGTGATGGTATTTAATTTCGTGTGTAGGTAATCGTAACTGTACATCATTAGGTTTAGTTCCTTTTTCTGTTAATCGCTGTCACTTTTAGTTTCTACTTCATCATCATCACTATCTCCATTATTAATATTTATAATAATTGGTTCAATATCATCCAACAAATTGGCAATTTCTCACTTTTTTTTTCTGTTGCTATTAAGTGGTTTACGTAGTTTTTCCATTTCTCTGACGTAACGACCTGATATGCTGCTGTAATTAAATTTGGCATTTCAGTTTCTTTAAAACTCGCGTTGCGTCCAGCTATATACCTTTTCATTTCACTACAAACCATTTCGTTCGGATTAAGTTCACGTTGATATTGTGCTTTTTGACAATATCTTCTATGATGTACCTATCATATCCTGCTTTGAAGGCATTGGCTACAACAAGTAACTCGTATTTTAGGTAGTCTTCTTCAAAAGAATAGGTCCTTTGACAGAAGCCATTCTTGAATATCTTTTTTTAGTGTTGAATTGTTGGAAATTTGTTCTGACTTTTTGCTGTGGTAGGAGGCATTGTCCATTACCACAACAGTTTTTTCTGTCACATTTGGTATTAAGTTATTTTCGAACCAATCTTCGAAGGTAGGTTCATCCATTTTGCCATGGTGGTCCAAAGTATTCTTCTTTGCCAAAAACGTGAGCTCTGCACCATCAACAAATCCACTGCTAGATCCTGCGTGCAATAACACAAATTATGGGCCACGTTGGTGCTTTTATTCCTCTTGCCAGACCGCGAAAAAAAGCATCACAATGAGATGTAACAGTTTTATCAACCGAGAGTTTATTGTCGGTGGTATATTGTCACAAAGAAATGTATGTACTATTCTACGAATATGGCTCCTGACACCTTCATCGTACTTGTGATTACGAAAAGTAGCAATCTTTCGCTTCTTGGGCCTTCTCTTTGTAGGTTGTAGTGCAGCAAGTGATGAATATTCTTGTCGCACGCGGAACAAAGTCTTTTCGCAAACATCACTCATTTCCGATATTTTCCTAATTACACTTGATACAGAATCGTTGTTATCCTGATTAAAATGATAATTCATAATATTCATTAGCATCTTCTTCTCTGAAAGTTCCAGGAATTTTCAATGTTTCTGTTTAACAATTTGTTCCATTTTACGGTTAATATTGGGCGTCAAAAATAACAATAACGAACAACATAAAATAACAATTGCCAACAACAAATTACAACAACGGCGGCTAAGAAATAATAACAATAACAAAAACAGCAACAGTACATCCAAGACGATACAGATAATCGCAACTCGAAAATGTTAACGCGCGTAAACTTATTCTGTACAAGAATTACTGAAATTGCTTTTTAATTACTGAATAACTTGGAAAAAACATTTGCGGTTGATATCAACCAAAATTACAAATTTCTTACACTCATTATGGCAGTAATTAGAAAGTCATTTTCCAACTGCAGCAAAAGTGTATACACATAAGTATTGAATTCAGGATATTTTTCTAAATTTACCTTACACAGGGACACATGATAGGTAATAAAATTCTAAATCGAACAGTTCGTAGAAATTTTCGGAAATTATTTTAAATTTTGAAATAAATATTGTGTGTACAAAAAAGCAAATCTTCATTTAATGCACATTTTATTATACTACTCTACTGATAAAAGATAAATGTTTATAAGTTAATTTTAGAAACAAATAATCTATTACGTAAAATTATTAGCAAAAGAGATTTGTAAATTACATAAAATTTTGCGTGAAGACTTGTTGACATCTCCTGGATTCCGTCTAGTTTGAAAGATAGACAAGACCATCGCTCACGCATAAAAATGGCAACGTCTGAGCAAAATTCTCATAAAGATAGCATTGCATATCTTTAGGACGCAAAATACTCACTTTGAGTCGAACTATGTCAGAGTGTAGGATCGGACTGAAAACTTTAAACTTTAACTTTAATCTTTAAATTACTTCTAGAAAGTAAAAATTTTAGAAAAAAAATGTATAAGAAAGGTTTCTCTATACATCATCAACTACCCCGTATTCAAGTATTGTTCATTATTTTTGGGAATTCCTGTATATGCAGGGTGTAGCTGATATAACTAGAAACCTGATAATGATTTAGAACATATTTTCCTTATCAACATGTGGTTGCACTCTGCTAGTTTTCGAGAAAATCGCATTTTAAATTTTAAGTTCACCCAATGTACTCACATTATACTAAAAATACTAAACAAACGGGCCGGCGGTGGACGAGTGGTGTCAGTGCATCACTCGTGTTCCAAGGGTCGTGGGTTCGAATCCCACTTGGGGCGGCGGGATTTTTCTAATTGAAAAATTCTGCCACCTCAACTATGGATGTGTGTATTCATGTTGCATGTTAGATGGGGGACAGATGACTTTAGATGTTGGTTTCCCCGTAGTGTAGGCGTGAAATTAAAAAAAAGAAAAAAACTAAACAAACAAAAAAAAAGTTTTTTCATTCTCTCCTTTACGAAAGTGTAACTTTCTATCTTGATAAGGCAACCGAAAGCGAAAGTAAAACATGCGAGGTGGTTGCTAGGTATGAAAAACTTTCGGTCCCTGGACAACGAAGTAAAACTGTCAATTTTTTTAAAATATAATATTATAAGGTGGATGTTGTCAACGTTACCTTGGTAACAATACTGTTGTATATAGAAAAATTATTTTATTGTAGTCACTGAATCATCATTTTATTTATATATTTACGGTGGTTAATAAATGTCGAGAATGAAAAGTTTAATACATTACACGCTGCGAAAGCCCTTTCAGGTGCTCGGTGTTTTTAACTAACCTTGGCTACGCTTACGCTTCGCCTCGGCCAATCAAAAACACCTTGCACCTAAAAGTAAACTTTCGCAACTTGTAATGTAAATAACTATTTTTTAATTTTTAAAAAACAATTTTTTATTGCCGAGCGTGAAATTTTGATACAATGATGAATCATTTCAACTTAAATAAATGATGGAAAATACATTAAAGTTTCTTACGGGAAAAAATATATTTCTTTTAACATAACCAGCTGAAATTATTTTCCGCTAGATCATCAAATACACCCAAAAACTAGATTGTTGAATGGCAATGGGGAGATAATACAGATCAGATTTGATCACTAGCCCAGTAAGCAGACTGACGTCATTTTAACGTCGATTATTGGTCAGTCATTACGTCATTTTCACCTTTGAAGTGACGTTATAATGATGTTAATAAGACGGGTAAATGTCACAGCCTAAAGACGTCATTTTACGACGTAAAAAAGACGTTGTTTTATGACGTAAAGAAAATGTCATATAATAATTTAAATGACGTTTTATTGATGTCTTAAGGGCCTATTTATTTCTACTTCTGCAAATAAAACGATTTTAATTTAAAAAAGTGATTTGTTATTTAAAATCCTGAAACATAAGTATAATCACTATTATTATATTATTATACCTATATGGCGGCCATAAAACACCTGTTTTTTCGAGGCGTCAGCCAACACTTTCATGCTTCCTCCGTCCTTTTCGGTGAATTTTATGAAGTGCCATCCTAATTTGTTTTACCAATACCCATACAAAAACTGCAAGAAATGCCAAAAATAAAATACCACAAACATAAATTTTTTTAATGAAATATGTACACATGCAGCTAAAAGGAAATGAACATCAACCAACTTTTTGTACGTATTCGGCTTCTTATTTCTTATTCTTCGTTGCGTTGTTTTTCACAATCTTTACCGATACCGGTCACGTGATGCTAGAGCACTCGGAGTTTGAATTTTTGGAACGTACTATTGGTTTCATAATGATCTAAGACAGCAAGGCTAATATGATGCTAGTTTTTATTATTTTATCCTATGCATTTACATTGAGAAAAAATTTAAAAATAGCATCATATTAGCCTTGCTGTCCTAGATCATTATGAAATCAATAGTACGTATTTACCACATCTATTTATTTTGTTTATAAAAATGATTTAGCCTGAAACAATAATAAAGCTAAATATCAAGTAATATTTTAGCGCTAAGCGTGTAAGATATTTTTAGGTTTATTTTATTTATTCAAATTCAATGAATATACCTATTAATTGTAAATTTATTGTAAGAATTCTGTGAAAAACTTTCAGTAAAATTTTGGTTAAAACTTCCACAATTCTCGTATATGTAAAACGGGTCTTACATTTTTAAGGAAATTTGTCGACGTCATTGAGACGTCATAAATCTACATTCGTCATACTGGTATGACGTCATTATAACGTTATAATTGGTCATTCGTCATCAGCGACCAAACATGTCCAGAAAATCACGTAAATAAGACGGCACTCTGCTTACTGGGAAGCTTTACGGCCAATGGAAAAACAAATAAGTGAACCAGATGACCCTAGGTAACACTGGGTTAGTAGATCAGTCCATTGGAATTGGAAAGCTCTTTAGAGCTCAGTTGATATCAGCGTTGCCAACCTGGACGAAAACGGAAATAGTACAGGGGCATTGAAAATTATAGTACACTTACCCAAGATTATAGTACTCTCAATCAGCGTTTCAATTGTTAAAAGGAATGCCTAATGTAATTGAACTAAAAGCTAAAAAGTTACAACGAAGTTTAATATGTAGCATTTGATAACTAACTGTACCTAGTCAAAACAATAAATATATTACTTTTATTAAAAGACGAGCGCGAGCGCGAAACTTGCGGCATTTAGCTGCAGTTTTCGGTACCTACTGCTGAATCATGAAAATATTTAATTATTATTTAATTATTTAGCCGCTAAATTATCTATGTATGCCTCTTTTATCAAGTTCCTAGAAGAA
Organism: Agrypnus murinus; assembly: GCA_929113105.1. Taxonomy (NCBI): domain Eukaryota; kingdom Metazoa; phylum Arthropoda; class Insecta; order Coleoptera; family Elateridae; genus Agrypnus; species Agrypnus murinus. Next base: position 72,186,321 of record OV816024.1, read on the forward strand.
TTGCATTGTTTGTTATTAGCTTAGAATATAAAACTATAGGAAGAAACATAATCATCTACCACATACGACCGGGATGGGGTCTCAATATGGCGGAGTAGGTGTGTCCTGTTTTGTAATTAGATATACTATTGGTGGATTTCACTGTCCCGAAATGCGCACATAAACTACATAACCTCAATTTTAAATCATAGTATTTTGAAATTAAACTGATAATATAAACTTTTTATTTAATATTTTAAACAAACGTATACTTACTTATGAAATGTAATTCTCTTCTTCGTATTTGTCGGAGTTTGGGAGAAAAGCAGATTTAGGTGGTGTCTAATGGCGGCCAGTGTGATGTCATATCCGTCGCTTTTAAAGCTCATTGCACCTGGTAGTTACGCTTCTTTCTACAGTTTTGTTATTAGCGATAAAAGAATACAAATGATTTTTATAATGAAGAAGCTTTTCATTTATTTTGCATGAAGTTATTATGTATGTGTAATTTAATATTAGATATACCTACTGAAAAATATAGTACATTTAGCGTACTATTTACATTTTAAAAGTACATAGTACTGGTAGTACTAATTATAGTATTAATACTATAATTAGTATAATGTCGAATTTTCCTAGTGACATTTCATTTTTTGAAACTATTTATTAGAAGATTAGTAATCATGAAAATTGGTTTGATAAATTAAACTGTCAGTATGACAATTATATAAATCTGAAATTCGGTACAATTAATACTTTATTAAAAGCTGTCGTAGAATTGATATACTGGATGACCCAGGGGTGCGTAGAAGCTCCATAACTTTGTTTATATCCAAGCTATCGAGTTGATCTTTTTTTAAACGATAGAGCAGACAATGCGGCGCATTCTAAAAATATTTCTATTTATATACAGCATGTTCCAAAATAAAATACACAAATAGATTCTGTTTTTTTAAATGGCAACCCCCCATTTTTGTTACATTTTTGGATTCGCCACTAAATTTTGGATATAACAGTCAAATTTTATGACAGCAGCCTACTCGATTCCTTTTTTTTTTCGAAAAACCATCAGTAATTCTTATTTTGCAACAATTCTCGGTAATGTTACAAGGTAGACACTACAAACCCTATATTGGCAAAAAGCTCTTAAAAAATGCCATGCAATGGTGCAAAAAAAGGTGTTCCATTTGGAAAAATCGAGTTACTGATATTTGTAATTTGCCATTTTCAAAAAATTGTAGTAGGCGTTGGAACGTCGCCTACGAGTTCGCCTAGATCTCAAAAGATGCTCTAAAGTTTAAGGAATCGACTAGAAACAAGTTGGTTAATTAATTGTGAATGGTTCTGAAGTTATGAATTTTTCTATGGGTCTATGCACGACACCATTTTGACACATTAAATTGACATAAGTCAAAAACTGTTGCAGATAGGTCTAAAAAACTGGATGCGTTATATCCAAAATCTAGTGGCGAATCTAAAGATGTAACAAAAATGGGAATCCATTTAAAAAACGGAATCTATTTGTGTATTTTATTTTGGATCATGCTGTATATAAATAGAAATATTTTTAGAATGCGCCGCATTATCGGCTCTATCGTTTAAAAAAAGATCAACTCGATAGCTTGAATAAAAACAAAGTTATGGAGCTTGTACGCACCCCTGGGTCACCCTATATGTACTATAGTAATTTTAAAAATTCTCTACAAACAGTAAATCAATCACAATGTGCACATTAACATTTTTTAGATGCATAAAAATAAACATGACAGCATAACCAAAAATTTATAACTGACAGCTTCTGAATGTTATCACTAAAGTAAATAGAGAGAAAAAAGTATCTCTGTTTCATACAGCTTAGTTTTGGCCTAGAAAGAGATAGATTTTGACATCCGTGTCATGGCAGACTTTAGTGTACCAGGCAGGAGCTGTAAAAAAACAACACTGCAATTTTACCCATATTTTCAAGGAGCACTAGATTGTATTTATTTCAAAAACATACAAAACAGAAGTTGACATTTCAAATCTTGGTTAGAATAATGTCAAACAACTGTCACAGTGTTATCTTTTTAAGAAGTATTAGTAGATAGATAGATTAGTAGACGCCTGTGCAAATTAAGAATATCTCTGGATTAGTGTTTTCCTAGTAAAATTTTAAAAATTGTATAAATAAAAAAAAGCAAATTTATATTTAAGAGATTTTATTTAATAAGAATGAATAAGAATAAGTTTATTATGAAACTAACCCTATTTACATAATAGGTATATAAATCAGTGTTAATTTCCGAACTAACAGCAGCTGATTTTGAAATTTCAAACGAAGATCTCTCAGTCACCATATAGGTATATTGTTGGATAATTATACAGCTTTCAAAATTTGTAGTAAAACCAACTGCAATACTTGTTTAAGTTTTTTAAGAATTGTGTCATATACCACTGGCAATGACTATTTTAGCCAAATTAACAGTGGAAGGTTAACTATTCCGTCCAATTTAGTCATATTGTTTAAATAACGTAAGAATGTTTTTCTGAAATCGTCAAGAAAGCTTGTCATGACAGAACTCAGGTTGGTCATGAAAGTGTCACTTTAAAGACTAGTCACTTTCATGATTTTTACAAGACTCCTGTCACTTTACAAGACTCATCTGTCATTTTTAGACTGCAATTGAATTAGAAATCGTCACTTATCTTATGAAACGTTTATTTAATATAATTAAAAACACTAACAATCAAATACAACAAAATATTTTTGATTTGTTGTTGATTCATTGTCATGGATATTAACTTCTCATACGACTCTGATGTTGATATATTTTTTCAGTTTAAATCTATTTTTAGTTTTGAAAAACGATTTCAGAAAAAATATAATACATCACTGGTCATGAAAGTGTCTCTGCTTGACTCGGAGGCTTTAAAGAGATACTCGGATGCTACGCATCCTCGTACTCTTCAATAAGCCTCCTCTTCTGCAAAGTTTCACTTTCATGACTTGTAATGTAATACACTATTACGAATACGATTTATGTACCTGTAATAGGTTGTTTATTTTGTGAATTTTAGTTTAAGTTAGGATGTAATTGAAAAATGTCCATCAGCCATTAATAACCTGTTGTTTTCTAGACCACAACTCAAACCTTCTTGGGTTTAGGTGGACTGGGAAATATTAAAATACACTGATTTATATCTACATACTATATAAATAGGTTAGTTTCATAATAAACTTATTCATTCTTATTAATAAAATCTCTTACATATAAATTTGCATTTTTTTATTTATATAATTTTTAAAAATTTTCAAGTAATAAACACTAATCCAGGGATATTCTTAATTTGCACAGGCACAGGTCTATTATCTACTAATACTTCTTAAGAAGATAACACTGTGGCAGTTGTTTGACATTAGTCTAACCAAGATTTGAAATGTCAACTTCTGTTTTGTATGTTTTTGAAATAAATACAATCTAGTGCTCCTTGAGAATATGGGTAAAATTGCAGTGTTGCTTTTTTACAGCTCCTGCCTGGTACACTAAAGTCTGCCATGTCCGTGTCCTAACTCTAAAATAACACAGTTAAAGTTTTCATTTAGGAACTCTAACAAATACGACTGTGCCGTATTTATTTTCATTAAATTAATGTTGGCAATGGTATAACAACTTTTGTATAAAATAGAGATCGGTTTCTATAGTTGGTTGCACATTTGTTAATTTTGGCGGCTTAACATACAAACGTCTTCTTGCTGTGTTTGTGTTTGTTTATAAAGTACAAAAATGACTGAAATTGAAGATAAGATACGTGAATACGGTCAAAAAGGAGACCGAGAAAGTTTACTACAATATGTTGAATCATTGGAAACTGACGAGGTCTGCTGTTACTTGTATAATAGTTTAAATTACAGTTTCTAACCTATATGTTATTTTAGTTGGAGGAGATGACTCGCAGCAGAATTAATAATCCTAACTTTGTGCATTCATGGAATTATCTTATGCAAGCCTTTACTGATTCAACAGAATCTCACAGCAAAAGATTTAAGATTGTTTCTACTCTTCTTCAAGAATTGGAAAAAGGCATTCTATCAAGTTCACAAAGTGAACGTTTTATAACCCGAACTTGCGTAGAACTACCAAAGTTTAAATCACGGCATTTAATAAATTTATGTAGTTATTGTACAGAGTGTATTCAAAAAGGAAAAGTATCAGAGATGTGGTAAATTAGAATTATTACTTAAATTTAACAGTTTTTAAGAGCAACAGTTTTCAGTTGGAAAGAAATATTACCAGAAATATTAAATGTATTGGTGGAAGTTGAATTATTAGAATATAATGATACTGAAATGACTGGTTTAGAATATAAATCTCAATTAGTCAACTCCTTATGCATGTTGGTGTGGTCACCAGATATTGTTACATCTTTAACGTCAATGTTTATGTAAGGAATTCAGTTATCAAAGTTTATACTTGGCTAGTATGAATGTATAAAAAGCGATATAGTAGGTATTTTGTGTCTAGGGAGGCTATTAATACACCAAGTCTTCTTTAACAAGATTTATTACAAATTCTTACAACATAACATAACATTTATTTATCTTAACAACCACCTTAGTGACTACCACTAGATTCCTCAACATCCCCTTAAGTTTGTTAATCTAATTATCTAACAATGTTTAAGCCAACTAGGCGGCTTTTTAATTCTCTTATCAGTTTCATTAGATGCATGTTTCTGAATCCCTTCTACTCCTACATTTTTATTCTTAACATTTGAACACTTTTCAGATATTTGTTTCTTATTTAAACTAACACATATCATCTTGATTAACTATTCTATCGTCAATTTCTAAATGATCATTAGTTACATTTTTATTTAATCTACTTAAACCACTTTCTGAATTCTCTACTATTTTATTTGAGTTATAGAACTCTGTTTCTATCAACTGGCTATCTCCATGCGGAAAGGATGCTGGAACCAGATGCCACCCATTCCTACGCTAAGTATTAGTATCACAGTTGACTAAATAAGATCTTGGACATTTTAATGTGACTGGTGTTCCAACAACTTTTCCATACTTTCTTACATCTTGAACCCACACTCTATCCCCTTCTTTCAAAATAGAAAGTTCTTTTGCACTGTGTCTTTTATTATAATTCTGTTTTTGTTAATCTTTACGTATCTCTAATCTAGAATGATATTGACTTTTATTAAATGATTTCTTTAAATTTAAAGAGAGGGCCATCGTTCTCACTTTTCTTCACATTAATAATTCGGAAGGAGAGAATCCTTGTTCTAAGGGAGCTGCTCTGTACACTAATAATCCCTCGTATATGTCTTCACACTTTTTAATTAAATTCTTTGCAATTTTTACTGCTGCTTCAGCACAACCATTAGATTGGCTGTAATATGGACTACTAGTTATAAAACTAAACCAATAACTCTGGCAAATTCTCTAAATTTAGATTGAGATTGTGGTCCATTGTCAGTTTTTACAATATTTGGAATGCCAGATCTTGCAAAAACAGATTTACAAATTCGTATTACGCATTCCTTACTTAAGAAACTCAAAGGGTAGGATATTCAAAATATTGTGAGTAATAATCAACAATAATTAAATACCATTTTCCCTGAGGTGTAAGTAAATCTATACCTAATTTCTCCCAAGGTTGATCAGGGGTTTTCTCTTTAAAAAATGGTTCTTTTAAATTGTTTCTATTCTCTATACAAGCCAGACAAAATTCAATAAGAGTGTATAATTGCGTACTTAAACCTAACCACCAAACTGATTCTTGAGCTCTGGCTCTGCATTTATTTATTCCCAAGTGTCCTTTGTGTAGTTGCTGCAATACATACAATTGCAAAGGTGGAGGTATTATAATTCTATAGCCTTTTAATATACAGGGTGTATTATCATTTGTAACATAGGGAAATAGCATGTAAAAACACAATTTCTCAAATATTGGCTCCCCTAATTATTTTGGAGAAAAAGTTACTGTAGCAAAGTTGTAGACCTTATTGAATACTGTTCAAAACACCTTCACTTTAGCATCTGTGTTAAATAGTTTTCAAGATATGTGATTTTCTGGTATAGGAAATTAACATTGTGAATGAGAAATTCGCTAATAGCAATTGCCACGTTATATTTAGACCTTAGGTGTAAATTATTAAGCAGAGTTTCATGGAGCAAAATAACTCATCAGAATGTTACAATTGCTACCGGTGTGGAAGAAATACCTGAATATTCTCCAAGAAATCTATTTTTATAAAATCTTATTAGCCATGACAATAGCTGTCAGATTAATCTCAAAAATCACATAAAGGTTATGTGAGGCTTTTGTATTATGAACATATTTTATAAATTGATTCTCGTTTTTGCTTTTTTTTATTGTTTGGTGTTTAATTTAGTTAAATTACTATAATTGTTAAGGTACTATAATGTAGTACTAAAAATAATATAAATGATGTAACAACATAAGATTAAAATGGTTTTTTTATATTACTATCATTCTTATAATAAGTTTTAAATTTATAATACAAAAGCATGACCATAGATAAAAATACTTATAGATAAGAAAGTCCTGTATATATTTCGTTCTAGAGTCATCATCTGGTTACCTAGGCCAGCTGGTCGACCAGAGTACCGCAAACCGCCGCCATATTGGGGCAAATGAAGCATGAAATTGTTCATTATTTGTTCTGTATTGAATTTAATCAAATCCACGTTTACTTTAAAAAAATTTTCTTATTCTGAAAGATCAAACCTCTAATATGTCAAACACTTAAAACGTGGTTTTAATTTGTCCATTATTAAAAATCACCCTTCTCTGCCCCAATATGGCGGCGGTTTGCGATACTCTAATCGACCAGCTGGCCTAGGTGACTAGATGTAGTGACTCTATTTCGTTCAAAGGAACAGCGCCATCTCGTGTCTCTAGTAACGAACTACCTTAATTTTAAATGCAGTTTTCTGTTTTGTACTGTTACATTTCTTGTAAAACAAATTTATTTTATTAAAAGGAAAATGCCAATATAATATATTGGCATTTTTCTTTTAATAAAATAAATTTAAATTTTACAAGGAATATATTAGTACAAAACAGAAAACTGCATTTAATATGTTATTAAATTACTATGATTGACACCATAAGTAGTTTTATTAAAATGTATGACATTTTCTGGTTATAATAATAAAAACAATATATAAAAAATATTTTCGTAGATAAAATTTTTTTACATTTAAATCTTTCAATCAACTATTAATTAGCATAGTACTAAACTACTTATTTACATGAGAATGAAATTAAAAAGTTTGCAAAACTTAAATGCAATTACTATTCATGGACTTCTTAAACTGAATACCATTAAAAAAAATTATAAAAAGGTAAAATGCCTTCGAAGTTGTCAATTTAGGCAAAGGCATGGTCTGTTATAGATCAATAGTTAAATCAACCGAGGATTGTTAGCAGCATTTTTTCTATCATTATGTTGTAACTGATATGCCTCTTCGTAATTTTCCTTTTGTTCAGCGGTATCGTTACCGCAGTCGCATGTGCTGTACGTATCACTTCTAGGCAAACCAAAAGAGTAGTTATAAAATGAAGAAAAACGTTTTGCGTAGGTGCACTTTTTTAGTTTATACTTTTGCGGCTTTTTCTCTTCTTCTAGTTTTTCAAGATATAAACAGTACATTTTAGAAATGGTCAGCCTTGGTGACAAAACAAGTTTGTGAGACAAAACATTTTTATTTCTCGAGTAATAGGACGCTTCAGCTGGAAATGATTCAATGTGACGTTTTACAAAATTTACCACTTCTTCAATTCTGTGGGGTCTACTATAATTCTTTCCCTTGAATCAGGACATGGTGCGGATTTTCCCTCCTTGAGTAAGTTTTGAAGTAAATCTACCTTCTTCCAATACTATACAAAGAACACAATGCGGTTTTACATATATATAGTGTAAATTACCGTTACAGGTAACCACATATTTATATGAAGCGCTTTTATGCTTTTTAGCATACTTTTTCTAACGTAGTGTTTCCTGTATCTCGATGCTTTTAAAAAGCAGTGCGTTTTTGGCATTTATATCTAATTTGTAGAAAGAAGTATGTATCTTTGTTCTACTTTCACTATCTACTTTTTCTCCCCATCATAACCTACAGTTTTCATTGCACAAATTTCCTAAATTTATCTCTTTTGCTGGCATTTCCTATGAAATATAAGCTTCACCTTTTTTTCTTGCCAAAGCTGCTCGTTTCTTTTTCCACTTATTTTCATTTCTTTGCCTTTTCCTTGATATCTTTTCAGACACAGGAAATTCTTTTTTCTTTTTCTTATTATTAACATTTTCTGCAGGTGCATTTTCACTCAGCATTTCCATGCCTAAATCTGCTGTGACGTGAACAGAAGTTGTGTGGGAAGCTTCTTCACCTACTTCTTGCTCGTCGATTTTTTCTCGTGGTGATGATATTGCATCATTTTTTCTTTTTTTAACATTGCTTGTTTCGTCTTCGTCACTACAACTCGATTCTCCGCTTGAGGGTATATATTCTTTGCCATCAGAGTCTAAAATAAAAAAACATAATGCTACAAAGGAGTGTAATGGAGTGACGCACCATTAACACTTAATGTAGTCAAAAGAGCCCTAAAGGGCGGCTTCAATTCCTATCAGGAATGTATAGCCTTATATATATAATGCTACAAAGGTGTTCCAAAATACTTTTATACAATGATAATAAATAATTTTTTAAACATCAAGCCATTTTTAATGGGTTTGGATTATAGCAATGTTATTTTACGATATAAATAAATTGTAAAAACTGTTTAATTTAAACTTACAATGCCATATGATGAACTGTCTGCACTAACAATGATTTTCTTTGTACAATCAAAATGTGCTAAACAGGGAGCTTTGGAGTAACTCTTTTATCTTATCAAACGCTAACTATTGGTCAGTATCCCAAGTAAATGGTTGGTTAACCCATAATAAACTATAAAGTGGTTCTAACTCATTACTTTTATTTGGAATGTATCTACCAACAAAGTTTACTAAACCTAAAAACCTTAGTAGTTCAACTTTGTTTTTTGGTTCTTTGAATGTTTTTATTGGTTCTATTCTATTTGGTTCTATTCTATTTGGTTCTATGCTAATTCTCTCAGCACTAACTATGTGTCCTAAATAATTAATTTTATTTACTCTGAACATACTTTTCTCTTTATTTATTGTGATACCATTCTCACAATAACGTTTCAAAACTTCTCTCAAAATCTTATCGTGTTCCTAAACATCTTTTCCAGAATCCAAGGCATCATCTACGTGAAAAACTACATTAGGAATTCCCTCTAAAACCTCTGCTATTCTTTTACTAAAATATTCAGGTGCACAATTAAGTCATTGGCATTGTTTATACATAAACCTTCCAAAAGGTGTAATAAAAGTAGTTAAATGCTTACTATCTTCACTGAGCTTTACTTGATAAAATCCTGAGTTTGCATCAATTTTACTGAACATTTTTGCTGCTTTTAAGGTTTTACAGTCCTCGTTTCTGCAGTCCATTAGAAATTCTGATTTTTAAAAACATTATTGAAGGATTAGGCTTCGCTTTAAAACAAATGTCGATAGATTAATCCATTCTCTATAATATTCTTTAGTTCGGCATCATGTTCAAATAACTAAAATACGAAGGAATTTGCTCTAATTAAATAAAAACCTTCAAACGTTTATGCCATATTATGAGGTTGCTTTTATGTTTAAAAACTAAAGGTATTAAGCAACAGTTAGACAATTTAATGCTCTAACACTGTATCGTTTCGAAATTTTTCCCTCATCAATAGCTTCGCGAATAAATGAGATTTATTAATTAAAGTATAGGCAACCAACACTTCATCATACTGTTATTTGAAAGTAGGAAATATGAACAGGGAATAGGTATATGGAACCATAGAAGTAGCAGGTAGTCGATTTAACTTTACTTACCTTTTTGGACAATAACAAGATAATCCCTATTTGTCATTTCAGTTTGTCGTTTTTACAATAAGGAAACGTAAATACTATTCAATGAATTTGGCCGAAGAATTAGTAGTATTCTAAATATAATTTTTTGGTACAGCATTACGAACGACAACGAACAAACTCGTCAGCTGATATACTATGCTTTTTCTAAAAAATAAGGTAACACAAATAGCTGCAGATATCAAACTTTACCAACATTGAACCTTGGATACTAGAAATTGAAAGAAGTTTCGGGGATTTGTGATTTTACTAAAAATTATAATTGAATTTAAAGCACATGAAGGATTTTTGAACCAGCGATTTTTCCGCTCCAGAAGACTTCCTGGAACTCTAAAGTTCCATTCTATTCTTCCTGTTGGTATCGGAAAAAGTTGTATGGAAAACTTATTAATTTTCAAATGATTGTTTCGTGTTTGAATAGTCGAGTTTGAATCATATAATATATGTACATGTATCTACAATAGGTTTGCTCGCAACCGCGTCCCGTAGACTTCGGATAGTAATTCTTGTTGCAGTGTGCACAGTGTATACGCATGACTATAGAAAAAATGTCTCAACTTCCGATTCCATTAAGATACCAAGTTGAAATTTTATTACAATGATAAGGACATATCATGCTTTCTGATTTTTTTTTTGGAAAAATTAATGGAACCGATTTTGAGGAAAGTCAAAATTTGTTAAAAACTCAGATAATATACTATGTTACAAATGTCGAAAAAACAAACAAAAATTACCGTAAATAGTCCATTTCATTTTCTTGCAAATGCAAAAACCCGACTTTCCTAACTAATACGAAAGCGGAGTAAATAGCATTTGAATATCGCGATGTACAGTTGCGATCATTCGCTAAGGAACGATCGAAAAATCATAACCGCCGATTTTTCAGTTTTTGTACAATGTAATTGTAAGTTTATTATATGGTGCTCAAGATCATTTTATTTTTGAATATTACAATTGCCCAGTTCATAAATTAGGTCGAATTAGAGCGCATATTGTACAAAAAACTGAAAAACCGGCGATCACAATTTTTCATCGTTCCTTAGCGAATGATAGCAACTGTACGTTTAAAACTGAAAAAATAAACCTCTATATCTCGCGAACGATGTATTTATGGGCAGTAATATTTGAGCTTTATATAAGGCTTGGTAAGGTTATTACATGAACAAAATATAAAAAAAATCTATGAGGGTACTGCGCCAACTTTGGTCGAATCGGCGTGGAATGTATTCTAAATTACGTACATTAATCTACTAAATACGACATTATTCTAAAGTAAACTGATAAATACAAAAATAACGAAATTTAAGGAATTTAAAAATATTTATAACAAAACCAACAATTAGGGGATACCGAAAAATGATATGTATCTCAAATTTGCAAAGGTTCAAAGCAGTAAATATAGATATAATACGGTCTTTGAGAATCGCTCGGTTTCTCTAGTCGTAAATTTTTAAAAGCTAGTGAAAAAATTTAGTTTACTTTGGATGTAGACATATTTATATTTCTCACATTTCTAAGAAATTGATTTAAACCTTTAATAGTAATTGTTTGACCATCGGGATTTTACAAAATAAATCCTGTTTAGTCCTCTTGCTTAATTCTAGATATCAGGTAAAACGCCATGGTTAACAATAGTAGCAGAGTAGCACCTTCTTAATCTTTCCGCCAAGTTTACAAATGTTTAAATTACCTATTGCAGTAAGATCTGGGCACATTAAATGGTCCGACTATAAATCACTAAGCATTATTATGCTGGCATAAGATTTCTTAGAAAGTGGAACCTTTAGGTGAGGTAAACGGCTACTTAACGTAATGCTTACCAAATGTTTAACCCTCTCTGTCTACAGTTCAGTTATCCTCTTTATAAATTACAATTGAAAAGCAGGCAACTTTACGTACACCAAATTGAAATTTTTAACAAGGAGTGTAAAACCTTAACTGAGCCAAAGTATATTCAACTTTATGTATTGGAAAGATTGGTGTTTTTACGTATTTATTTATTTCAGTAAAATATCCGCAAATTCTTACTTTGTCTTTCTTTGCAACAATTACCATAGGAGCACAAAATTTATTTGGAAAATCTGCAGGTTCTTTTACATCTAACTTTATCATCCTATTTAGTTCCTCTTTCACTTTATTTAATAAAGGTATAGTACAATTCGAAGTGTTGTTAAAGAATAAGGTTTAGCATTTTCATCAATTATAATTTCACATTTGAATGTACCCAGTCCTTTAAATAACCGAGGAAATTCTTTTTCGACTTGCAAATTATTTACAATTTTAATTATTTTCAGTTCGTTGATTACATTACGCCCTAATATGGGATTTAAAAAAATTTTTCACAAAATATACATTAACAAATTCTTTTAATCTGTTATGGCATAGATGAAATTTAGCATACCCTATCACTTACAATTTATGACCGTCAGGTCCACAAATTTTACGATTTGGCTTGAATAACTTAATATTTCTATTTAATTGCTTTATATCTATGCAAGTAATATCTGAACCTGTATCTATGACAAAGTTTAACATTGTTTCTAATTCTAACACTTTTATTTTTATTTTATACTGCCATTCACTACCTGTTGTAGGGTAAAAGCACCTGTTTTGGCCACTACCCTAGTTCTGGCCACTTCCCACTTTATACTTACCTAGTAAGAACTCTATCAGGTTTAGTTGTGGAACTTTTATTTTAGCTTATATCTAAGTATATTCAGATTTTAGTTCTCAAAGCAGACAACAGTCATCACAATATGGCTGACGTCACTAGAGTAAAAGACAAGAGTCAATTCTAAGTGGTTGTGTTAGCAAATGCGTTAAGAATCAGAAGTAAAGTATTTGCATCGGTTATAGATTTGTTTACATAGTTAATTAAACACTAAGTTGAAAGTTTAGTTTCATAAATGTATAGGTCAATAAGAAATTAAAAACTATTAGGTTATAATCCCGCTTCTTTTTTTAATTAATGGTGGCCAGAAATGAATCCATATATTGTCGTTTTATTCAGTTTTGGTCAGAAGTACAAAATACGGTTCCCAATATCTTCTTCAGATATACGTGTCCATTCTGTTGTCAGCAGTTCGCTGAATCCACATTCATTGTGGTCTGTGGATATTGTTCATTTGTGAAGCAATGTTTGTTTGGAGCATGTCCCACACGTGCTCTATCAGATTTATGTCTGGGAATGTGCTGGGCCATGGCGATACTTCAATTCCCTCATTGGTCAACAGTCCGTCACAATCCGAGCGACATGTAGATGGGCATTATTATTCATAAGTCGGAATCTTGGTCCAACAGCACCAGCAAATGGGCGCACAGTGGTACCAGAATATTATCCACATATTGCCGAGCTGTGAGAAATTAATTTGAAAACGCTAAATCAGTTCTACCGCCAAGCATGATTCCGCCCATACTATTACAGTACCGCCTCTATAAGTGCGCACTTCCTGAAGGTGTCGCAAACGTTTCTCATTACCGAATCGTCTCCACACTGGTAAATGTTAAAATAAAGATCTATAAAGACTTGGATTTATTTAAAAAAATAGCTCGGTTTTTATAGTTTTATATTTTTTTGTATTATTATAAATATTTATATTTATTAAAATATTTAAAATAAACAATGTTTCTCTCTAAACCACTTTTTCATTATTTTTATTAGATGGCCAGAAATAGAGCAGGCGACTGGCCACTAATGGTTGTCAAATGGCCAAAACTAAAGAAAATAACTTTGGCTGATATAAAATTATTTTTCTAAAAAATGTGTCATGTCTTATTCTTTTCTTGCCTATAGGATGTCAAGACTACACTAAAAAGAGTAAGAATGTGCCCTACTCTTTAGATTCAGTGCAACACTAGTTACTTTATTAAAGACTGAATCTCAGAGTTTCTCTTAAGGTGGCCAAAACCGGGTCTTTTACCCTATTTATTCTATTTACTGCTAATCCATAGTGCCCTACCTTCTTGCACTTGTAACAGGTAGCATTCTTCGCCTCGCATTGGTTTCTATTATGCTTACCAAACCCACAATACTTACCAATAGTTACCTGTACTATTCTTCATTTGACTTGGTTTTCCCCATTCTGCTGATTTTAAATTTCCTTTCCTGTGCCCTTTACCAGTACCAGTTGGTTTTGTTTCTCGTGCAAGTATAGTATTTACTTCTTTCATGTTTCGAATTTGACGTGACTCTTTATTCTGAAACTCTCCTTGCCTACACATATCTGCACTGCTTGCTGTAAGGTTAGTTCGCCTTTCATTTGCATTTGCTCGTTAATTCTTCCATCAGCCATTTCAATTACAATTCTGTCCCTTATCAATTCTTCTGTTAACTTTTCATACTTACAGGATTCTGCCAATTTTTGTAACGCAGTGATAAAGCTTTCTTCACCTTCTCCTTGTTTTTGAACATGAGAATTAAATTTATACCGCTCAAAAACAACATTAACTTATGGTTTAAAATGAATATTAAAAACATCAATTATAGATGGAGAGCCAGCAACGTATTTCGAGTTGTCATTTCAACAGTCGTGAAAATTTGGGTACTAAATCTTATATGCCTGCAGAACACTAAAAGTCGATTCTGGTAGCCCCCTGCGGCCGGGTTATGCTACCCCAAAATTACTAAGAAGGTGAGAAATAAGATTCTCTCTCTAACCCGCAGGCCGCTATATAACTGTCTCGCTTGCACTAACATGTAAACCTACATATACCTACTTTATTTATTATGTCAAAATTTCAAGACTTTTAAAATAACAATTCCATTTATTTAAAGTAACAGTCATAAAATTTCAGGAGGTTACTTTCGATAGTATTCTTTATAAAAAATATTGCCAGAACATTTCCTCCCCTTCTAAATGTTGCCAGAAGCTGTAAACGTTGATAAAAAAAAAGTGACATTTTTGTTATTTTGAAAGTCTTGAAATTTTGACACAATAATAAAGTAGGTATATGTAGGTTTACATGTTAGTGCAAGCGAGACAGTTATATAGCGCCCTGCGGGTTAGAGAGAGAGAATCTTATTTCTCACCCTCGTAGTAATTTTGGGGTAGTATAACCCGGCCGCAGGGGGCTGCCAGAATAGACTTTTAGTGTTCAGCAGGTATATAAGATTTAGTACCCAAATCTTCACGACTGTTGAAATGACAACTCGAAATATGTTGCTGGCTCTTGGTCTATTACTGTATCATAATTTCATGCAACCTCTTTTCCATTTATTTCAAGTGACTTATGTCAAAAATATATCTGCTTTTTCTCCCATCAAATATAACATTAGATCTATTTTGTCTTGGTCAGGCTTATTTACTTGCTGACTTAGTTTTAAATACCTGTCAAACCTTATTTTCCATTTAAACCATGAATTTGAATCTTCAAAATCCAATTATTCTGGTGGTTTTAAATTTAATGCATTAATTATTCGATATACTGACCCTTCTGAACCCAGGTAAACCAATTATCCAATACTACTAAAGTTGATTTGTATGTGTGTTCGAGCCCCATTCTCGCGTTCTATAAGGGCTGGAGAGATGGGCTTGGGCTCATTCGACGCGTAATTTGCCGAGGATAATGCACGACCGTCGATTAAAATTTTTTAAATTAGGTTATGTTTTAAAATTTTTTAAATTAGGTTGTTTTAAAAAATCGATAAATGCTGATTCTATCGTACTATTTAGTGCTATTGAGTGTTATTTGGTACTAATATGTGCTCTATCGATAGAGAATCGATTGGAGATTTATGTAGGTCATGTAAATACTGACATACTTTAAAAAAAATCGATAAATGCTATTTCTATCATACTTAAGTGCTTAGGCCCGTAGGGCCCATTATCCTAGTATTGAGTTGTAGAGGATAACTTAGAGAACAATAATCCGAAAAAACATCGCGCCGGTCGCCGGTAATTAATAAGAAAAACAATGTTAAAATGGCTATTTTGAGGTTAGAATGTTATGATGTTAGGTTGCAGTTAGTAAAAAAGTTGGCTGTATTTACGTGAAAATGGATTAAAAATGGTGTTTGTGTCATCTGATAAGAATATTTTATAATTTTTACCTGTTTTTATGACGTTTTTCGAACGAAAACTCTTAGCGCTTGGTATTTCCGTATGTATACATGTACGATAGGGGTCCGTATATCGAATAATTACCTTTAATGCTACACCACTAATATCATTTGCTTCTGTTATTCTCTTCTTTTTATTTATATTATTATATTTCTTTTTCTCTTTTACTTTATACTATTTTAGATTAGTTTATTTATTTTAACCGATGCCACCATGTTTAAGGAAGCTATTAATACACCAAGTCTTCTATAACAAGGTTTATTACGAATTCTTACAAATATGACATACAACATAACATAACATTTATTTATCTTAACAACCACCTTAGTGACTACCACTAGATTCCTCAACATTTTGTTCAACACTTTAGCCATTGCTGTCTTTTTCTAAATCCTAATCCAAGCATGAAGACAATTGTTATGAAGTGAAAGTGAAATGAAAGTCAGTTGCACTATTAGGATAGACATCTTACTTTGACTGCAGAGATAAATTACCTTTAAATTCTTCTAAACTGGTAAATTTAATTGTTTAAAGATAATGCCCTAGAGACAATAATCGATGAGTTGAGATCCAGCAAAAACATTGGTCGCAAATCCTTATTGATAAAATAGGGTAAATTTATCTCACACCAAGCCTACTTCTTACAAGCATGTGCTGGAGCTGAATCTGATTGGAAGGTAGCTTATTGTGTTTTGAAAAAAAAGAAACTGTTGATTACCACGAAGACATGAATGCCTAAATTTTGGAGAAATGGTTTAGTACAGTACTTAAGAAGTTAGAGCCCAATGCCATAATTATAATGGACAATGCTTTGTACCACTCAATTAGATGAAACTTCATTTAAATGATGTTGTAATTAATGTATCGCCTGAAAATGGAATTGATAAAGTCAATTAAAATCTGCATTACCTTTACCAATTTGAAATTGGCTTACTTTTTAACAGTAATTTACCCAGATGACTTCATCAGTCATGTTCATACTGTTCGTTGATATTTACTTATCATAATATTGAGGCAGTCTATATAGCCCTGAACATTTTTTAGATATTAATTGAAATACTAGCCGAGTATAAACTTTTCTAATAAAAATTTAAAACTAATTATTAATATTTAAATTTTTAGTGATATGCCACTAAGTAAAGAAGAACATTTACAAGTAGTAAATAAGTTGAGTCACTATATGGAAAAGTTGACACTTCAAGAAATACCTTCTTTTGTTTATCAATTACTTAAACTATGTCGTTATCAAAATAGTCGATCAATATTTTTACGCCTTCAATATTATTTTGGAACAAGAGTTTATAATAAAGTGCGTTTAAACCAGGAACTAAATTCAGATAGTACTAACATGGATGTTATTGGTAATATTTTTTATATAAATTAGTTATTGTTTTATCATTTGTACTAATAGGATAGTTAAGAAATTGCATATAATAATGTTGTTACTAATTATGGACTAGTTAAAACATTTTTTGAATGAACTAATTTTAGATTTCTACTAAAAGACTACTTGCAAAAACAGTGTTTATTATTTTAATTCTCTGTTTAAACCACCCTGGCTGTATTAAATATGTTTATAAATATCTGTGACCGAATGTGACCTTTGAAATCAGACAAAGTTTGCACAAATTGTTGATTTATAGTTGTAGTTTTTTTTACCAATTTTAACTGAGATTAAGTAAGACACTTGATTTATTTCAGAATCTCAGTAAAATTATTCATTCCTTTTACTATTGATAAAGTGAAATAATTTATTAATTTAGAAATTCATTTCATTAGTTTAAATAGGTTGGCAATGAATAACCAAGTTCTCGGTAACATGCAGCAATAATTTTTGTCAATGAAAACATTTAAAAGATTTCAATGATGTCCTGTTATTTTCAAATATTTTCAATTCAACAATGTCTGAAGACATCGAAGGCATGGCTAAACCTTGATGGTATTTTTTTTTAATTGATTGCACCTCCTAAACAGGTTATTGAGATCATTATCCTTTTGCAGCAACTAGTCCTCACAATTGGCACCAAACACATTTTTGCAGATAAGGTGTGAGAAAAACTAAGTTTCCTAAAACCAAATTTCAAACAGGAATCCTAGGCATGCAATTTCAAAGAATGTTTGCATTTCTTAATAATATATTTTGCTTGTGCTTTTACCCAGAACTTTTTTGCTTCATACCACAGGTGCATTTGTCTGTAAAAATAACCATGTTTCAATCCAAATCCTGTTGGGTTTGTATCCATTCATAACGATTTTTTATGTGGCCTTGTTAGAAAAGGAATACTTTGGTGGTTCCCTTACGTTTTAAAATTTCAACAGCTGAGCAACTGTTTTATTAGAATTATTCTCAAAAACTTTTATAACACTGTGTTCTGTTTATTATCGGTTTTTCTCCCGGCATGCCTTTTTGAAAACTCGATTACATCTCATGTATCATTATAACAATTGATACACCGCTGAACTGCTTTTTATTTGCTTTTGGATAGTAATCAATGGAGATGTGAGGAGTGCATTTTCGTGTTAGCCTATTTTATTGCGCAAACCTACTCAGAATAGTGTGTAGAATCATATATGTAGTTGCTTACTAAATCGTAGTGACAGGAGAAAAGTTATTAACAATTTAAGGCACGTAGAACTGTTTTCGAGGCAGTTTTTCTTCCATAGTTCATCAGGATGATCATCTACGAAAAAATGTTCAGTATATGATTTGTTTGTAATAAAGATAGCTACAAAGTGGCACCGGTGAAGGGGAGAAAGCCTGTTTATTCTAAAACCCATTTGTCATCATCGGTGCTCACTTCATCCTGTACTGTTGCCCCCTTATTCCACACTCCATACCATCCGATACAGAGAAGACTCACTAGTTCGGACTAATTAAAACAGGGGCAATCCGAATCATCGCGGTTGTCGGATTACCGTGTCTGTAGACTTACAATATTGTTTGTAAATAAATGCAATTAAAACATTCTGCAAAAACATTTATTTAAAAATAAATATTGATTTCTAACACACGCACATTGTCTTTTTAGAATTAAGTATCTAATCTGTACTTGCCCTGGCGTCATCATTTTGAAAACATCTTTAATAAAGTCACAGCAGCGTGCAGAATAAACGAATAAGTGGAACCATAGCTTACGAACGTGATAGCGCATGTGTTGTATTGCGACACCTTCCACTGTTTCGTATGCACCACATGCTGCTGGATAGTGATGCTTTACCTTTTCATCCAAAGTTTTGGAGGATATCAGTGACATATCAAAAACCATGCAAACAACTTTTCTTCCATCTCCGGATATTTCTCATGTTTTAAAGTTTTTATATGATCTTTCAGCTTTTGTAACAAATCTGGAAATGTATAATATTTAAAGTTACAATGCGGTCTTTTTACATTTAATAATTTTTAAATCTAGCACAAAATCTTTTTATGTATGACGGAGATACATAAAGTCATAATTCGTAAAAGAAGTATCAATTCTTTTTTAACATAAATCTTTGTAACTAATACGAATTGTGAAGTTTGCAATGCAGTGGTGTGCGGTGAGAATTTAGGCTAGGGAAGTAACCACGATTTTAATTTTAATATACCTATAGGTACAGGCGCAGATTCACGGAGGGGGGTTATTCCCCCAACATACCAAATACATAATAATAGAAACAAATAATGTTTGTTTAATTATTATTTATTAAAACAATTTTTTCAAAAATTTCCCCTCAATAATTCTCTGGATCCGCCCGTGCTAGGTACAATAAAAAAATAGTATTATAATTATTAAGCTTAAAAGTTTTTCAAAGAAGAACTTTTACACTTTATACTTATGGAATTTGTTGACTATTATTCTTTGTTTTAAAAAACTACTACTATGTATTTATACTGCAACTCGATTTTCCGATCTTAGCAAAATTCCAATGCAGGTTTTAATCTTTGTTGTTAAATTTGAAAGTTCTGGTTTTGATCTGCCTTTCTTAATAATTTGTAATTTCTCTCCAAAACTGTATGCAGAAAATTCTTTATTAATAATTTACAAACTGAACAAAAACATCGTCCCGATTCGGATAACCTTCCACCGAAGCAGCTGAATTTGCAGTCGTGACGATAATGCAATTTTAAATTTGCATACAGAGCAAACTAAATATAATTACCTATTTGCCTTTAAAAAATCCAATTTATATAAATTAAAATAATAAAGTGTGATAAAATACAATCTCATTCGCAGATTACGTTACTTAAGTAACATTAAATTTAACAAACGCTAAATCGAACAAATAACCAAATTATAATAAATAAACATTTGGGCATGAAGCACACTAAAAATAACGGCCAAACAATACTAACAGCATCGTCTGTATCACCACGCCTGCTAATCCACGCCAAGGCTAAGAGAAGAGCGGTTATAAGCAACGAAATCAGTGCTTATATGCAGTGTATGTAACACATTTGAATCGGTATTACCTTTCCGTGCAAGTTTAATGAACCTAATTTAAAATAGTACTCTAAATAATTATACTTTTTGCTGTACGGAACTGATATTTTATTTTATATCTTTTTATTTTATGTTCTTTAAGTATGCTCATATTGTATTGTTCATAATGTATTGCTTTTGATCTTCATCTTTTGTTAGAAGTAAAATGTATTCACGAAAATAGCGAGAAAATCCTATTTTTAGATATTATTTTGTTATTTATTTATAAGATTTGAAGGTGGGCCAGCGGTGGACGAGTCGTGTTAGCGCATCGCTCGTGTTCCAAAGGTCGTCAAAAAGATTTTTACACTTATTTTTTCATCATTTTCTAATCGTCTTTATACGGTTTTGCATAAGTTTTATCGTTTTTCCAGTTGAAAGCCTTTTGGACGGTGAAGATTTTCTCATCCGTGAACAGAATATTACAAGGATCATGCTCATTGAGTAGCTTTTTGCTTTTGAGCCGCCTAGCTTCTTTTAAATGCTTATTGAAGAAGTGAACACAATAGCGACTGTAAGCTCTGAGCCCTAGGTCTTCATTTAAAATCCGAATTACGGTTCTCTGAGAAATTCCAGTCTGCAGAGACAGAAATTCCAGTTGTATCAGGCAGGGGTTGCACCTGATCCGCGCTCTCAAACTTTTGATGGCTGCAGCAGTGCAGACAGTGCGTGGTCTGCCAGTTCTCTTCTTGTCCGCAGTCGAAGAAGTCTCCCTTTGTTTTTGTAAGTTTTGAAAAACAAAGTTCCTACTCAGCCCTTGGCTTTTAAAGTCTCGAAAGTCTTCTTTGAATTTATTCCACTATTAAAAAGCACTTCAACTGCATGACGCAACTCTTTCTTTGCTGCCATTTTTGACAACTTTAAAATTTGTTGACAAATGATAATCATTTGTTACCGCCACAGCCTACGGGTATTTTACGTTCAATGATGTGGCCGAAAACCGCGCCAAAATTCGGAAAATACCAACTCAAAAACAGTTTCAAGACTTACGGCCAGACAAGGTATAGTGTGCAATTTATAAAATTCAGCTGCTCATAGATTTTACGTTTATAAATAATTAGTTTTTCGGTACATAAACATTCAAAAAAGGTTCAAGTTTTGATGGTTGGATCGTGACATATTAAACTTTTTACGTAAGTTTTGCGATTTTGGCAGTTTCTTCGATTTTGCAACTTAATTATTGCAGTTATAACAATCGGACCGGTGCTATTTTGTAGCTATTTTTATTACAAACAAATGAACATTTTATATCATATAAATAAACATTTTTCGTAGGAAGTCATCCTGATGAGTTATGGAAGAAAAAATGCCTCGAAAGCGGTTGTATGCACCTTAAATTATTAATAGCTTTTCTGGTGTTACTACGATTTAGTACGCAACTACATATATTATTCTACACACTATTCTGTTAATTTCCACACCTAAGTATTTATATTCTTTGTCTGCACTTATATTTTTTTATTACTAGTTGTTATTCTTGTCTTTTTTTCCCTAATATCATATAATGTGATTTTTCTCCCCTTAACTTCGCTTGATGTCCTAGATTCTTTATAGAGTTTTTAACTCCTCACGGGTCTTCGACATTAGTATCAAGTCATCAGCATAGGCAATGCTGTAGTGTATTGTAGTTTGTACGCATTTGAATTTTGAGGGACCATACTTGAGGCTTCTATTCCATCTGAGCCTAGACTCTTTCCATTTTTCATATTTCTAATAATGTTCTATATTTCTTCTTCTGTGGGTTCATATGTTTTGTCTTCTTCACTATACACTCTTGTTACTGGTTTTGTATTTTATGGTGATTGAGAACAAGATATCAGAGAGGATTGCCTCATAGTGTTGTGCCCATGTTTCTAATATGTCCGTTTCTTCTATACATAATTCTTATTTCTTATTGTACGATTGGGACTTATGCCCTTGTTTTTCAGTTTTTAACTTTTTGTAAAATTCTGTGTCTAAAAAAAATGTCTTTTTTGTTATATGCTTCTTCTAATTTTTCTATTTTCTTATTTTGGACTTCCCTTTTTTTTTCTACATATGTTATGTACTGTATTTCTTGCAATCCTATAGTAGTCTTTTTAGGGTTTTTTTCCTAACTTTTCTGTATTTTTTGTAATAATAGTTCTTATCATATCCCATTCTTTTTAAACATCTTCATATCTTGTTGCTTTATTGGTTTCTCTGTCTATCGCCTCCATGTATTCCTTCCTTTTGTTTGCATTTTGTAGTATTTCCTTATCCGATTTTATCTATTTGTTTCTTTGTTTCCTTGTTTCATTTCCAACTTTGGTATTTCTTATCTTACTATCGCCTTGATTAGAAAATGATCAGAGTTTATATTGGCTCCTCTATAACTTCTTACCTGTGCTATACAATTTGCTTGAGTTTTTTCTATTATTAAATCTGGTTTGTTATGTTTACATTGCTGATTCTGCAACTTGATCATTTTTATAATACAATTTTATGAGGTCAGTCACTTAAATGATTTCCGCGAACGAATATAATTAAGAAAAGGATATTGGTCTAAGTCAAGTCATTGTAAACAATGATTCGCAAAATGAGGAATCCCCCCATTGAATCACGGATATTATAACCTAATAAACTAGTAAATGGAGAATCTGGGTCAACGCGTGATCAACACTTGTGTAAAAGACAGATAAAATGAGATCAGATTTCCAGCAACACTGATATTATCTAAGTTGTTAAAAATGTCAGCGACGTACGATATGACTAAATATGGATAGGGACAATAGATGTTCGTTTTCATTTTACTTCTCGTCTTAAAATTAACTAAATTAATGTTACTGTAATTAAATCCCATTTTTAGATTTTTCCGTTTTTCCCTGGGTTTTTTTGTGACCCAGATTCTATATTTTCTTGTTTAGGTTAGCATCATTAATTAACACTACATAATTAGTAAATTCATAGGCGATTAGAATTCGATGTGGAAAACTCTTACCCAATTTTTTACTATTGAAAGTTGAAACTAGATTTAACCAATTTTACAGTAAAAAAATATGCGAGGTCACAGTTAAATAAAATTAAAATCCTGTTGTAGACAAACGTCTTGTAAAAATTAAAAGCTTAATGCACAATTTTGTATATACGTTTTGTATAACAATTGTGTTATCATTTGAGACGTGCATTTTAGTAAAGCAAAACCACTATGTCAATGAAGCGAAGCGATTTAATTTGCAATAGTACAATGTAACACAATTGGGCATTTGAAAATGGTGGCGTTGGACTAGAAAAATACACAGTAATATGTGATCTCATCATGTTTGTCTGTCTTTAAAATTTCAAACCTTGCACTTACATATACAGTTAACTTTATTTTTTATTAATGGTACAAGGTCATCAACAAAAACCACGTGACTACTAATTTTAAAAGTGGTGCCAAATTTATTTGTTTGGCGTTGCCAGTACTGCAAAACAAACACTTCCATCTTCTTTCTAACCTTATTAATCATTAGCGTTCGTTGTTGTTGTTGTTGTTCCTCGTGGTCGTGTTTATTATAACTTTTAGAAAATTATTATTGTTTAGTTTAGTATTATAGCCCTGTATAGTGTAAATATTAGTGTTGTGAATATTGTGTATTGTTTAATTTAATTAGTTTTAAGTTTTTTTTTCGAGATATAGACTTGTAATTGTAATGCTACACCACTGGAAAACTCAGTTTTAATGCTACTTATCAGGCTTACCAATAGTGTCAGATGTGTTGCCTATATAACAGTAAGATTTATGATCACAAGGCTTGTGGTCAATCTTGATGATCCTGTATCAATATCACCATGAGCGCATTATAATTTTATACGTGCTTTTATAAAAATGTAGGTCAAAATTATTAAAAATTTGCACTTTATTAAGATTTATTTATTATTATAAAAAACTTTATTAAGACTTTTTGTTCCAAATGCCATCAGAAATGCGCTGGTAAAGTCTGGTGCAGGGGCTATGAGACACCCTGTATATGTTTAAATTTTTTTGAACCATTTTTAGAGTAAATTTAATCAAAAGTTAATTTTTATATTATTTGTTGTAAACTAAAGTTATAAAATAAAATTAACATTAATGTTTCAGGGGATGCAACTGATGAAGAAGCAGTAGAAGTTGAAAGTACCGTTCTTTACCATATTTATCAATCAGCTTCTGTAGGGCATGAATGCATAAAAGATTATCTGACATCGTTAAAGAATATGATTAAATCACCAGAATTCATTTTACATCCATTTCAATTTACAGTTTTGCTTACAATATCAAACATCTCAACTCTTGAGGAACGTGTAATGGAAATATTAAGATTAGGTATATCCAGAGCCATCCAAGAAGAATATCGAAAAGTTGATTCTTGTTGGTTTCGAGATATGGTACCAAGTACTTGTAAAATCGAAGATATACTTCGTCAGATTATAGATTGTTGCAAGTAAGTTTGTGTCAAATAACAGTAGATAATGAGATTATAAGATATTAGAATTAAGGTGCCGACTATAATATTTTTAGGGGTATTTTTAATTATTTGTTCTAATTTTATAAACCTTATGATGAAACACCATAGACCAGACAGTTGGATAAACTTACAAGAATAAGTCATATCAGGGCAAAGCAATTCTTTTATGTTGGCAAAGCAATTCTTTTATGTTAAGCTGTGTATTCATCAACAATTCTTTTGGTAGTCCACAGAACTGGGTTAAGAAACCTTAATATTCTAGCATCAAACTAAAACAACCAATCAAATTAGTACAAAACACTTGGTGGGCCGCATTTGCCAACTAATGATCTACGAGGGGGGACCCCAAAAAAAAACGGAATTTATTTATAAAAAATCGTGTATTTATTTTTACATGTTCACACTTCAGTCACCTTCAAAGTACTCTCCGTTTGATGCAATACACCTATCGAGACGTTTTTTCCACTGCTCAAAACAGTTTTTAAACTCGTCGATTTTCTGCCGTTTTTTGTTTTACCTCTTCCACATCGGCAAAACGTTTCCCTTTGAGGATTTATTTTATCCGGGGAAACAAAAAAAAGTGGCACTGGGCAAGATCGGGTGACTGTGGAGGGTGGGGCACGGGGGTTATGCCGTTTTTAGTCAAAAACTGCTGATCACTCAGCGCGGTGTGGGCAGGTGCATTGTCATAGTCGAAGAACCAGTCACCTCTTTGTCACAAATCGGAACGTTTCTACCGCAAATCCTGACGCAACCTTCTCAAGACTTCCAGATAAAAACTTTGGTTGACTGTTTGACCTGGAGGAACAAATTCCGAGTGCACAATCCCTCTCACATCAAAGAAACAGATGATCATTGTTTTCACGTTCGACTTCACTTGTCGTGCTTTTTTGGGTCGTGGGGAAGTGGCAGTATTCCATTGACTGGATTGCTGTTTCGTTTCGGGATCGTAGCCGTATCTCCAAGTTAATCTCCAGTTATGACTGGAAAAAATCAGAGTCAGCCTCCAACTGCTCTTTCAAAGCACGGCACGCAGCCAAGCGATTGTCTCTTTGTTCAGGTGTGAGCAAGCGAGGCACGAATTTTGCTGCAACTCATTTTATTCATGCCTAAATCTTCCGATAAGATCTGCTGACAGGAACTCCACGACACCCCAGTTAACTCCACAAGTACATCAATGGTCCGACGGAGGTCTTCCAAGATGGCTTGACGAATTCTTACCACTTGGTTGACTTGGTTGACAAACTTTGGTTGACTGTTTGACCTGGAGGAACAAATTCCGAGTGCACAATCCCTCTCACATCAAAGAAACAGATGATCATTGTTTTCACGTTCGACTTCACTTGTCGTGCTTTTTTGGGTCGTGGGGAAGTGGCAGTATTCCATTGACTGGATTGCTGTTTCGTTTCGGGATCGTAGCCGTATCTCCAAGTTAATCTCCAGTTATGACTGGAAAAAATCAGAGTCAGCCTCCAACTGCTCTTTCAAAGCACGGCACGCAGCCAAGCGATTGTCTCTTTGTTCAGGTGTGAGCAAGCGAGGCACGAATTTTGCTGCAACTCATTTCATTCATGCCTAAATCTTCCGATAAGATCTGCTGACAGGAACTCCACGACACCCCAGTTAACTCCACAAGTACATCAATGGTCCGACGGAGGTCTTCCAAGATGGCTTGACGAATTCTTACCACATTTCCTTCAGTTCGGCTGGTCGAAGGACGCCCGGAACGAGGTTGATCGTCAATTGACATGTCGCCTCGTTTAAAACGGGAAAATAATTCGTACACTTGTGTTTTACTCAGAGCAGCTTCCTTGTAAGCTGTCTGTAGCATAACAACCGTTTCCGCCGCATTTTTCCCCAACAGAAAACAAAATTTCACTGGCTCACGTTGTTCGTGTAAATCAGTCATCACGAAATAGGCAAATGCGTTGAAAGAGTCTAAAAAAAATTCACTGGAGCCGAACGCAGCCTTTCACCACAACGACAGCTGGCACACTGATGCAGATGGGTCCCTAGAATACTCTCCTAGTGGGGAAAGGCTGTACTACAAGTGGCCCACCTTCCAGAACATAATTCCGGTTTTTTTTGGGTTCCCCCTCGTAGGTTATTTGATCTATTGTGATGACTTACAGGTCTTGTTAAAAACATCAAGTTGCATAAAATCGTAATTCACATTTTTTAATTAGTGCAAAATAGTGAAATGATTATTTAACTTAGATTTACAAAATATCTTTCTGAAATTTGACATGTGCCTATAATAGTCACAGCTGCTGATTGCCCATCAGAGTTGGCAGGTGTTTTTTAACGATGTATAGGTACTGCTTGAGGGATTATACATCGTTATCAGCACTGACTTGGGATGTGACTTTTGACTTCTTCTGAGAGGACAGTGATCAAAATTATGCTTCTTTCAAGTGTAACACATGAACTATAAAGGGGTTATTTGAGGTGATAAGAAAGCCTACAGTATCTTGTCAGTAATTGAAGTCAAAAGATAAATCCAAAATTAAAGTTAAACTAGTATAGATACAACGGTGACCAGTTCTCCAAATTTTTATTCATACATTATCATATTAGTATTATATCCAAATGATATCCTGGGTGTCCCGAATAATTGCAGAAAAGCCCACAGTAGTGTCTATCTCGGTGGATAAACTAAACTATTTTAAAGAAATACCTGATCAACTCCCCCCTCTTCATTAGGCTTTGGGAAGATCGATGAAATCTTTTTTCTCTGGAATTTAGGTTAAAGGGCCCCCTAGACGTGCATTCAATTTTGACGAATTTGTATGTACACACAATTCGTGCATACAAAATTATTGAGAGACTAGACGTTACAGCAAAGATGACTTAGATGTTTCAGTAATTTGTATGCACATTCATAAGTCGCTAGTAGACATGTAATCATGTTTTTGTAATTTGTTTGTGCAAACAGAGTTTGGCAACAAGTAAGAGCAACTCTTAAATGTTTGGCATTTATGTTTCCTAATAATTGTATTGACCAACATAATATGGCCCTACATGTAACAACATTTAACTAGAGATGTCTGCATAAATCTGTTTGTGCATACCAAAAATAGCGTGTAGTCTGTAGAAATGCTTGTACAAACAAATCACACAATCATTTTTTGAAGAATCTGGCGAGTTTGATTTTTTATTCGTTGTTTGTGTTGCGCGAGTGCATTAAAACAATGAAAACAAAAAAAGTAGCATAAAAAGGCTCTTCAATTTTGTTACTGCTATTGAAAGTGATTAGAGAATGAGTGATTTGTGGAATTATTCTGAACAATTCCTTGAAGAATTTATCATAATATACAGAGAATTGCCTTGCTTATGGCAAATAAAAAGTAAAGAATACAGTAATAGAAATTTAAGAAATGAAGCGTACGAGAAATTAATTGTTTACACCATATTCTTTTTGTCTTGCATTCTTCTTCGTGTAATAATGCAATTATAATGCAAGCCGCTCTTTTTTTCGTTGCCATGTTGAGCACCGTATTTTTTAAACTTAATAACACGTCTAGGGGCTTCTAAAACTAGTGAAGACTCTGAGTTTAATTCTGCGCACACACACTTACAGCAACATTTGTTTTAGAACTAGACTAACAAACATATTTGGGCAAACAGTGTAAATGAAATAATTCGCAATAACTTGTTGTAATGTGTGGTTGTCAATTTTGTATCTCATACTTGTTTGCATTTACACACAACAAATCATACACCTACATTACGCAAACTTTGTGTGATACTTGAGTACACAAACATTCATAGGATAGTTGGATAATGTGGGTGCTATTCTTGTTTGTGTAAGTTGTTTGCACATACATGTCTTACTAATTTGATTGTATGTCTAGGGCCCGCTTAAATCATAATATTGCCCTCTGCTGATGTTTGATGCATTATTACTTTCTAATAACACAAAGATGGCCAGTTGTACTCATGTATAACCTACTAGGTTCGAAATCTATATTCAAAGGTATCAGAAAATCATTTGAAAACAAATAACTGCACTATTCAATTGTGTTCATTGCTGCACGACAAATTTCAATAAATTAGCAATAAGTTAGATAAGTTAGCTGCATAAATTTTTATTAGATGTTAAAATTTCTATATATGTGTAACTTCTGACCTGATTCTCAAACCTCTACATTACCTCTGATTCTTGATTTGTTTTAAGCGTTGGTGATCGCCACTTGGTTGTCCATGGTTTAGTTCAACTAGCATATGTTTTATTAGGAGTAAATGCAATGATAGCAAAAGATGGTCAATTGATTGCTGAAAAACACTGGCAATTAGGTAAAATGATTATTTTGAAAATAATAAAGAAGAAGCGACATGTTGCACCATTCATTATTACATCTCTTAGTAATCGTATTGTTACTGGACAGAATGTTTTTCAATATATCGGTAAGTAATTGACTAAATAGGAAAAATCAATAAAGCACAAATTTAACAAACCTGAACATTGCGTTAAATAAATCATTGAGTTTTAACGTTCACAGTCTAATACAAAAAATATAACGAAAGTAAAAGTAGTTGGATAATGATATTTAATTAAGTATTTTTTCTGTAATGACAGTCTTATGAAATAAAAATGTTCCAATTCTCTTGATAAAAGACATCATTTCCAAAATAATTTAAGATGCTAAATCTAAACGTGGTAACATGAACTGCTAACATTCTCTTACCATGAACTGCTTTTTGAAGGGCTTTTTCCTTTTATACCGGGTGGGGCAATAGTGTGGGGAAGTCCGATAGCTCCTAAACACTAACAGCTAGAAAAATTGTTCTAATACGGATGTAAACAGTGGATAGAGGCGCATCTAGAGAAATTATTTTCAAATATACTG
This sequence comes from Agrypnus murinus, assembly GCA_929113105.1. Taxonomy (NCBI): domain Eukaryota; kingdom Metazoa; phylum Arthropoda; class Insecta; order Coleoptera; family Elateridae; genus Agrypnus; species Agrypnus murinus. Next base: position 72,216,107 of record OV816024.1, read on the forward strand.
CAGTTGCAGAAAAGTGTGGCACGCTTAAGCTAATTTTTTTTTTAATAGAATGCCCCAAATTATTTGCATATTTAACACCTACATTGGCAAGTTTATTCATATCTAAAATTTTAGCGCCATCTAATAACTAGTTTAGAAGTTATAAATTTTTTTTCAAAAAATTTAGTTTTACATTATCCTACTTAACTGTTTACCGGTTTCACGGCCGCAACTGTGAATACGAATTTAAGTAGGGATTTTGTTGCAGGGGCTTGTAGGGTGCTCTTCTTTAAAAGAAAATGGACCCGCCATGTACAGGGTGTAAAAATTAATTTTTAAATTTAGAGAACTTCAAAGCTAAAATTCACAACTTTTTCAAATGGAACACCTGTATATTTTGTACTTTTGTGATGCAGAATTATATAACGAACATTTTTTGTAGGTACGTCCCTATAGCTATTTGTAACCACTTTTGATTTATTGAGAAAAAACTGCCAGAAGTACACAATTAAAAACAATTATTTATTTAGTTGTCAAGTGTGTTGGTTGGTTTTGTTCAACAAAACATTAAAGCATCTAGCAATTGTTGTGCACTTATGCAAAACGTACATTTAGGTACTAGTAGGTGTTTTAGTTTTTTTAAATGAATTTTAGTAATGAAGAACTTGTAGACATGACTTTTGTTTTGGGCGAGTCGGAAAGAAATTGTTTGCGTGCCTGCAGAAAATACCACCAATGGTATCCTGAACGGAGGCTCCCTAAAGTTCACAGCTTTCAAAACCTGCTCGATAGATTTGTGAGGACCGATTTGTACAGTATGAAAATATATGTAACATGGTCTGAAAACTTTAGTTGTTTGTCCATTATTAAGCCTAGATTTTTAAATTTTTCCATAAGGGGTAGTTCTATATCTTTAACTTTAATACTTATAATCTGATGTTGGTCCACTTTTCCAAAAATTATAAAACCAGATTTCTTAGGATTAATATTCATATTGTGGTTTTCTGATAAAGTAATTAGATAGTTTAGATCATCATTTAGATTAGATTGTAAATTTATGAGATCAGACTTTGATGAAAAACAATACAGTTGGGTATCATCTGCATACATGTGGTTATTTGAGTATTTTAGTATAGTTGGAAAATTACATGTATATACAGTATACAGAAGAGGTTCTAAAATAGATCCCTGAGCTACCCCTCTTAAGATATTACTGCTACGAGACAGGTCAGCATTATAGAGTACTCGTTGCATTCAATGTAGGAAATAATGTTCGATAAATTTAATTGAGGACATGCTAAGACCAAACTAAAACTAAATGTATATAAAGTGAAAAGACCACGATTAACAATTGCTTCTTGGAATACTCAAGGGTTAAATAGAGAAGGGAAAATAGGGCAATTAATAGAAGAAGCGAAAAGATATAAAATAGACTTAATGGGAGTGCAAGAGACCAACATCAAAGGTGAGACAACTGCAACAATACAAGATTACATCTGGCTGAATGGAGGTGGAAATGAAAATAAATATGGAACAGGATTTCTCATAAATAAAAACGTCATAGATAAAATTGTAGGCTGGAAAGTAATAGATGAAAGAATAAGTATACTGAGGATGAGAGGACTATATAGGAAAATAAGTATTGTTAATACATTGGAAGAACAAAAAGAGAAGTCTTACGACCAACTAGAACACACAATCAATAAAATCCCAAAATACGATATTATACTAATAATTGGAGACCAAAATGCAAAGATTGGGAAAGAGAAAGAACTAGAAACAATAGCTGGAAAAGAGAGTCTTCATGAGAAATCAAATGATAATGGAGAGCGTCTGGCAAATCTGGCTGCACGAAACAATTTGGTAATTAAAAGCACTATGAAGAAAAGGAAAAACATATACAAAATGACATGGCGCAGCCCTGACGGAAACACTCTCAATCAAATAGACCATGTGCTTGTATCCAAAAGACAAGCGGAATATGTAATGCAGGTGAAATCATGTAGAGGTGCAGAGATCGGATTGGACCACTTTCTGGTGCGAATCCAAATAGTACAGATAAAACCACAGCATAAAAATAAAAAGCAAATTTCAAAGAAAAGCATTACAGAAACTCTAAAAAAGGATGAGGCAAAGAAAAAATACTCAGAAACCTTGGAAAGAAGCTTACAGAGAAGTACCACTGCAAAAGAGATAGAAAAAGAGTGGCTTCATATAAAAGCGACAATAACTGAGTGTAAGGAAGCAATTCAAGAAACAGAAGAAAAGGAAAAAAAGGACTGGTTTGACAAAGAATGTAATGAAGCAATAGAAGAATGCAAAGCAGCAAAACGACTGTGGCTACAACAACAAACACAAGAGTTGAAAACTCATTACAAGGTAAAGAGAAATAAAGTTAAAACAATATGTAGAAAAAAGAAAAGAGAAAAAATGAATGAAAACTTGAAGAATCGTACAATAAAAAGAATGCGAAGGCCTTTTACAGAAGCATAAAGGAAGAATGAAGAGGACTCCAACAGCAAACAATGGGTCTAATAAACGAACTGGGAGAATTATGCTTGGATGAAGAAAAAATAGTAGAGATTTACAAACAATTCTTTGAGAAGACCTTCAGAACCGAAGAAGCAAAGGAAATAAAACAGAAACAAAATGCAGAAGAAGAGACAAAATTACCACTATGGGAAGACTTTCAAAGGATAGTAAAACAAGCGAAAAACAACAAAAGTCCTGGTACAGACAACATACCTATAGAACTAATCAAATATGGGAACGAGGATTTGGGTAAGCGAATTTTTAGTCTGATAAAATTAATATGGATAAAAAAAGAAATGCCAACCGAATGGGAGATGGCACTAATATGTCCAATTTTCAAAAAAGGCAACAAACAACACACAGAAAATTATAGGCCAATATCACTTTTAAATTCCATTCTCGCAGGTGCTAGCGAGTGATACGGACGTGCGATTTATCGCGGAGTTTAAGTGTATTAAATTACGTTAATTTGAAACGGATATTTAATCGCATTACGGCAATTTAATTAAGAGCGAGTCTTATTTGATAAATAGTTGTTATATTTATAATAAAAATAATATTAAAAATTCAAGAACGTAAATTATTTCGATTCACAACGATAAGCGCGTTTAAACGTATTTAAACACGTGCGCGATTGAACTTGTTTCTGGCGAGTGATAAGAAATTACAGGTTTATTATTCATCTTTTTTTGGCAAATTCCAAACAATAGATGAGCGGAAAAAACCGGAAAGATCCTCCTGACCGGGGAAAAAACAACATTCTTTAAGAAGCAATAATTACAGAAATGGATATGAATGAAATAATCGAGGAAAATCTAAACGAGGTAGTAGATCAAACAAACCAAACACAAAAAAATAACAATGAAGAAACTGTGGTAAGTCCAGTTTTTATGGGTTTCAGTCAAAACGATATTGATAACTCTCAACATTACATACATTGCACTTATAAGGAACAAAGTACTTCTGCTGGACAACCCTCTCACATTAATCAGACACAAAATTTAACCCAAAGAAATTCAAACAATGTAAAAAAAATAAATAATAAAAATAATAGATATAGTTCACCAGATCAAGGTCCTTACTTTGTTTATGTTGAAAGTATCCTAGGAAAAATAGGAAACCTACATAAAATCACTACTGCCAGAACCATTCTTAATGCGGTTCCGGAAATAAAAGATAATATTCGAAATATTTCAGTAATCCGGTCAAATAAAATTAAAGTAGAATTCAATTCATCAACTAGCGCAAATAAATTGTTAGATTCAAGTGTCTTAAAAGAAAAAAATTTTGATACATACATACCTTTTTTCTATTATCATAAAAAAGGTGTAATAAAGCATATAGATCTAAATTTAACAGAGATGGAGTTGAAGGAAATTATCAAACCAAGATTAGGGAATAATTTTGAAATCACAGAAATTAAAAGAATCATGAGAAAAAATGAAACTAAAGAACTTGTTCCAACACCTGTTATTGTGGTTACATTTAAAGGTCAATCATTGCCAACAAGTGTAGTAATTGAAAGAATGATATATCAAGTCGAACAGTATATTCCAAAAGTGGTGCAATGTATGAAATGTTTGAGGTACGGGCATATTAGCAATCAGTGTAGAGGCAAAGAAAGATGTAGCAACTGTGGAGAAGAACACCATGAACAAGAATGCACAAAAGGTGAAGCACTTTGTATTTTGTGTAATGGTAATCATTCCGCAAAAGATAGGAGAAAATGTTTAGAGTTCGATAGACAAAAAAGTATTAAAAAAACCATGGTTTCTGAAAGTTTGTCGTATAGCGAAGCTACTATTAAATTTGATAGGAGTTATGCATCTGCCGTTAGGGGAGGGAATCAAAGCTCTCGTTATACAGCAACAGTAAAAAGAAAGAGGCAAGAACAAATTAATCCTATTGAAAATAATTTTACACAACAACATAGGGAAATAATTTCGATGCCTAGATAAAATCACAACCAATTTATGAAACTCACAGAAATATTCCACATTATCATGTCAGTAATGATAGTAATAATAAAGGAAAGCAAAGTTCATCATATAATCAACAATCAAATCAAAACAGTCAAATCAAACAAATCTTTTGAAACAGTTTTTACTGCTATCAAAAATATTTTAGATTCACAAAATTTAGAAATTAACGCAAGTAATTTGTTAGAAATATTGGACAGTTTTAAAAATAGTATAACGGAAATTTTACTTTAATTTTAACTTAAAATAGACACTAAATTAAAGAAAGCAACAAAAATAACTAACATAATGTGCGTAGTAGAAATGGAAAACTTCGATCAAAAAATGCAGGTTATGAAAAATAAATCGATGCTAAAAGCTACAAGCGAAAAAGAAGTATTTATTACAAGCGACCTTACTGACAAAGAAAGAAAAATACAAAAACAAATAAAAGAAATACGTGATGTAGAGAGGAAAAATAACAAAACAGTGAAAATGGGATATCAAAAACTACTTGTAGACGGGAAACAGTTCAGATGCAACAAGAAGAAAAGCTGTTTGGAAGATAAGGAGGGTAAAGAAATGAGTTGTTCAAAAAACTAAAAATGTTAAATACAGAAATAGTTAATGAAGACACATTAAAGGTAACGACACGGCAAGATCATGGTTTATGGAAATTGGGAGTGTGGAATATAAGAAGTTTGAATGGGAAAGAGGATGAGGTAGTATATGAATTCAATAAGACGGGATTAGACGTATTGGTAATAGCAGAGACAAAGAAAAAAGGGAAGGGAGAAAAACAACTAGTGGATGGGCATTTGCTATTGTATAGCGGCATTCCTGAAAATAAAAGAGCAGCTGAAGGGATAGGGTGCATTATCAATAAGAAGCATGTGGGAAGGATATTAAGTTGGAAAGGATGGTCGGAAAGATTAATGTCATTAGAACTGTCAGGTGGGAACGAGAAACTAACAATCATAGCAGCGTACGGACCAGATGAAGATGCAAAAAAAGAAACAAAAGACAAGTTTTGGGAAGACTTAGCAATGGTTACAGAAGAAAGTGAAGGAATAATAGTTGTAGCGGGAGATTTTAATAGCAGGGTGGGAGTTAGAAAGAATGAAACAGAAAAGGTGATAGGGAGACATGGAGAAGAAAAAAGAAACAACAATGGAAAAAGGTTAATAGATTATTGTATAGTAAATAATTTAATAGTAACAAACACATTTTACGAACATAAAGACATACACAAATACACCAGACAAGTGCTTAGTAGGAATGAGAAATCTATAATAGATTATATATTAGTGGAAAAGAATAACAGGAAGTTAATTAAAGATGTAAGAGTAAGAAGAGGGGCGGAAATATATAGCGACCACTACCTACTTGTAGGAAAAATTAAAAAGGTACAGGAACGGCGAGAAAAAGAAGGGCAAGAAGAACATATAGACCAACAAGAAACAATAAAAACATACAGATTACAAGAAGCAGAGGTAGCAGCTAAGTACGAAAAAGTAATAAATGAACAGATAGAGAACGGAAAAGATAACTTCGAAGAGATGACAGTTGAACAAATGTGGCAAAAGGTGCAGGCAATAATTATTAAAGCAGCCAAAGATGCTTGCGGTGTAAATAAAATAAATAAACATAATAAAAGAACAGTGTGGTGGAATGATAAAATAAAAACACAAATAAAGTTGAAAAAGAAAAAATGGGAGGAATACCTAGCAAACAAAACAGATTATAAATACAATAGCTATAAAGAACAAAGAACAATAGTTAAAGACATGGTGAAAGAAGCTAAAAATAAATCATGGCAAGAATTCGGAGAAAAGCTTGAGAAAAACAGTAAAGAAAATCAAAAACTTTTTTATAAGGTGTTAAAAACCTTAAGAAAAGGGAAAACAGAAAAAGTGACAACAATAAAAAGTAAGGAAGGTACAATAATAACAAATACTAAAGATGTAATGTATAGGTGGAAGGAATATTTCCAAGAACTTTTAGGTGCTGAAGCAGATGACAATACAAGTACAGAAGAAGAACAAAAAGTAGAAGCTGAAAATATAAATGAAGACGAAGAAGGTATTACAGAAGAAGAGATAAAAGAAGCATTAAAGAAGATTAAGAATGGTAAATCTCCAGGACATGACAAGATTACAGGTGAAATGGTCAAAAAGATGGGCGATAAGGGAACTAAATTACTACAGCTGTACAATAAGATATGGAGAGAAAAGAAAATTCCTAGGGATTGGGAAGTAGGGCAAATAGTTCCAATCTATAAAAAAGGTGATAAAAAGCAGTGTAGTAACTATAGAGGCATAACCCTATTAAGTGTGCCACTAAAAATATATGAACAACTGTTGGAAAGAAAACTGCGAACTATAATAGAACCAACATTGTTAGAAGCACAGAGTGGTTTTCGTAAAGGAAGAAGTGTGCAAGACCATATCTTCACGGTAAAGCAAATAAGTACAAAAACACTCCAGTACAATAAACAGGTGTTTCTGGCCTTTATAGATCTGGAAAAGGCATTCGACAAAGTACCACGAGAGAAGGTTTGGGATAGCTTAAGTAGTAGAGGAGTTAGTCGAAAGTTGGGAGCAGTAATAAAAAGTCTATACAAAACTACAAGAAATTATGTAATTAGTAATAACAGATCGTCAGACGAATTCACAACAAAAAAAGGATTGAGACAGGGAGGAGTTATGAGCCCTGTATTGTTCACAGTATACATGGATGATATTATGCGAAAATGCCACCCAAGACTAAAGAAATTGCATATAGGATTCAGAAATATACAACCGCTTTATATATCTGAGTGTGCATTTGCCGATGACATTATTATTATGGCTAGAACTGAAAATGACCTGCAAAGAAATTTAGCAATTTGGAACGACGTACTAACAGAACACGGAATGAAAATGAATATAGATAAAACTAAAGTAATAGTAATAGCGAAAGAACCACAACGCGTAAATATATACATAGATGGAAAACCAATAGAACAAGTGGAAAAGTTTAATTACTTAGGAGTAACAATTGATGCCGCAGGAAAACAAGAGATGGACATAACGGAAAGAATAGAAAAAAGTAACAAATTATACTATTCGACAAATAGGACGTTCATAAATAAAAGAGAGGTCACACAAAAAACAAAGATGAGTGTATATAAAGCCATCTTCAGACCAATACTTACATATGGCTGTGAGACTTGGGTATTGACAAAAAGAATGAAAGCAAGACTGGAGGCAGCTGAAATGAAATATCTGAGAAGGGTTAAGGGAATTACATTAAGGGATCGAGTACGAAGTATACTACAAGCGTGGGAGAAAAAAATATTTAGAAGAATTCTTGGCGGTATAAAAGAGGAACAAACATGGCGGAAAAGAACAAATAATGAATTAGAAGAGCTATATAAAGAACCAACTATCACCACAGTACTAAAACAAAATAGGTTGAGATGGCTTGGACACGTTAAGAGAAGAGGAATAGAAGAGCCTATACGAAAAGTGTTAGAACAGGAACTGGAAGGAGGCCAAAAAGTAGGAAGACCCAAGAAAACGTGGAAGCAGCAAATAGAGGTATATAGAGGTAGCACCCTATGATCGAAAATTTTGTTGGCAATGTGTTCCCGGTGGGAACAGTGCAGGCATAAAGTTCCAACCTTCTATCATAGAGTCAAGTAGCGAAAGCATTGTCAGGTAGCTTCTTGTTTATCATAGAGTAGTGACAGTACAAGAATCGTGTTGCGATTATTACATTGTTTAAAGTAGGGAGGAAAGTCTACGAGATTTTTACATTGTTGAAAGGGCTGAATATTAGCGAACATTTCCTATATCATACTATTAAGAATTCTAACGAAACCAACTGTCTTGATGACAGATCTCACACGGGTCGTCCTCGCTGTTCACAAACGAAAGAAGTTGTGAAAGCGGTGCGTTCTCGCATAAACCGTAATTCTTTTCGAAAACACAAGGTGATGGCGTAGGAAATGGAGATTGCTCCGTGCACTATGTCACGAATTATTTGTGAGGATTTAGGAATCGATGCATATAAAAGGGTTAAAAGTCATTTATTGACAGAATGACTGAAGAAAATAAGGAAAGTTTGTTCAAAGAAATTGTGGCAGGAATTGTGAGAGCATTGTTCCATCGTTTATCAAAGCGGAAGATTGGCCTTCTGGTAGTCCAAAGCTGAACCCGCTAAACTGTTGGCTCTAGGATATTTTAGAGCAAAGGGTCTGTAATAAAAGGCATGCACAGTTGGAATCTCTGAAATGCGGTATAGTGAGACAGCATCTGAAATTCTGCAGTGATGGCAGCCATTTTGAATAAAGTTGATATCGTTTTATAGATTTTCTTATGTACATTCTGAAAATATATATTTTAACTAGGCTTGATTGCGTTGTTATTTTTTTATTTACCTTCAAAGTACTGACAGAACTTTTGGCTAGACTATGTATTTATACAATAGAAAGAATTAGTCCACTTATACCGGGTGTCCAAAAAGTGTGGAAATGCTTGAATTTCTCGAGAACGACACATCCGATTACAAAAAGAAAAAACACTTGTTCCTTTATTTTTTGAAACCTATTCAGTCATGATATGCAAACATCACCCCCACCCTTTTTGTTACCTTTTTGTTAGGGGTTTAATTTCAATATCTATCTTCCTTTTATTAATCATGCCCAGCATTAAAAAAAAAGCAAAAACCATTGTAAATTGACATTATGTTCAGGTTTGTTATAAAAATGTATAGCTGCTGATTTCAAAAAAATCAAGTACAGTTTAACAATTAAGAGCTCGAAATCTCACCATTCTTTAGGCATATAAATCTACCTTTTTTAATTTTCAGTGTCTTTTTTTAAATAGGTTATGTTTCACAATAGAAACGTAATTGATATACCAATGACATTATTTAAATTATCGAAAGTTTTTTTTTAAATTTATTTAAAGTTAACCATTATTACGGACCCTTTAATGTTATTACAATCTGATCTTTTGTAGATCAATGAGCAATTTTGTTCTAACTTAAATTATTACGTTTGAATATTCTTAAACTAAGGTCTTTACTCACTAGTTCGCCTTGTCTTCTAGTAACTTAACTACACTAAATTTAACATGTAGCACAACCCGCACAATGCTCTGCTTTGCCTATCACTCTTTCACTAACTTACAGCTTCGTTCTCTTGAGTCTTCTTAATATATTTGTGTTGTCCAGGAGCTGGATGGCCTCGACGTTCATGTGATTGAGTAGCCTTTGCTCGTGGCTACTGGCAAATTTGGTGATGGTTTGGTCAACATTATCCATTTGAAGGTCCCGATGAATATCTCTGTTTCGGCAGTACCAGGGTGCGTCGACGATGTTCCTTAGTGCTTTGTTCTGGAAGCGCTGGATCACTTGAATGTTGCTTTTGCTGGCATAACCCCAGAGTTGAATGCCATAGGTCCAAACTGGTTTTAGTACTTGCTTATACAGAAGCAGTTTGTTATATGTAGACAACTTGGAGTTTCTTCCAAGTAGCCAATACATTTTTTTTTCAGTTTTATGCCTAACTCTTCGCGTTTCTTTTTAACATGGACTCTCCAGCGGAGTCTAGCATCGAAGGTCATTCCCAGATATTTGGCTGAGTCTGCATAAGGGATCTGGGTATCGTTGATTCTAATAGGTAGATGTTGCTTCTGTTTATTAGTAAAGTCTACATGTACAGACTTATTTTCGTTTAACTTGATGTGCCAAGTTTTAGTCCAGGTGTTAATTTTATTAATGGAGGTTTGAAGTTTCTCAGCGGCCTCTTCATGATCTTTTCCGACATCAATGACTGCGGTGTCGTCAGCAAATGTTGCTATTGTTTCATGTTCAAGGCTTGGGATATCACTAATATATAGTAGGTAAAGTACCGGACCTAGCACACTACCTTGTGGGACTCCTGCTCTAATTTCCTTTAAATTCAGAGTAAGAATCTTCCTGTTTAATTCTAAAATATCTTTCGGATAGGTAAGATTGTAGAAGCTGTGAAAGTTGTTGTGGCAGACACAGGTTCAGTTTGTGAATCAAGCCTTCATGCCACACTTTTCTTTCTTCTAGTGATTTTTCAATGACGTTTATGATCCTGTGGACTTAATCGATGGTTGAGTGGTTTTCTCTGAATCCAAACTGGTGGCAGGGAATCAGATTCTTTTCTTCTACTATAGGTTTTAGTCTCTTAAGGAGTATTTTTTCATATAATTTCTAAATGACTGGTAACAGCGATATAGGTCTATATGATGCTGTGTCCTGAGGAGGTTTACCTGGTTTAGGAATCATTATAACTTCTGCAACTTTCCACATCTTAGGGACATACTTCAGTCTGAAGGATGCATTAATAAGATTGGTAAGTTTTACTATAGCTTTTCTTGGAAGTTGCTTCAATACTTCGCCAGTGATCAGGTCAAAGCCAGGAGATTTTTTCGGGTTTATATTTGTTTTAATTTCATCTGAGACTTTGGCGAAGTAGTTCTGATGTTAACATCTTCTTGTTCCGGTTCAATCCAGTCTTGAGGGTTTTCTCCATCGTTTGGTTGGAAAATACTATCTAGGTATTCTGCAAACCTAGATGCTTTTTGGGCATTATTGCGGGCCCAGCTTCCATCTGTATTTTGAATTGGAGGATTATGTTGAACGGGTTTTTTTAGTCGCTTAGTAGCCTTCCAGAGTGAGTAATCTGTTTTGTTGTCACTAGTTAATTCACTCAGGTAGTCTTCAATCAACTCGTTTTGGATACGCTGAATTTCGCACTTTAATTGTTGAGTTGCGTTGTTCAGAGTTTTTTTGTTTCTTGGTGCTCTAGTCTGTTGCCATTTCCGTCTGAGCTTTCTCTTTTCTGTAATAAGGTTTCTAATCTCTTTAGGATAGTTATTTCCTTTTGTTCTACGGGTAAGCTGAGGTGTATTGCCCCATGCTGCTTGTTGAATGTTTTTGACAAACATATCAACTTCGTCATTTAGCTGCTCTTCTGTTCTTAATGGAACTGAAAGCTCAATAAGTTCCGCAAGTTGGATTTTGAAGCTTTGCCAATCTGTCATCTTATTAGTTAAGCTCGGTGGATTTTCTTTTTGAATTACACTGTCGCTTAGTGTGCATAGTATCAGAGAGTGATCTGAGTTCATATCCCATGCTTCTTCAACATGGATATAATTGGTTGAGATGTTCCTGATTACAAAAAAGTCTATGAGATCAGGAATTTTATGCGGGTCAGTAGGCCAGTACATTGGCTTACCGGATGATAATACTTCGCATTTAAGCTCTGTTGCTGCTGCTAAGAGTTCCTTACCTTTAGTTGTAGTTAGTCTAGATCCCCAGTGTGTGTGCTTTACATTATAGTCACCTCCAACGATGAATCTATTTCCTTGGCTACTGAGGAAGTCTACCTATTGTTCTTTCTTTATAGTATGTTTCGGTGGGCAATATATTGTCGTGATCATTATTTCATATAATTTAGTTTTAATACTGACAGGTGTGGCCTGTATCTTCGCTGTTTGATAACCCATTTCTTGGTGGTGTAGAATGGATTCCTTTATGATAATTGCACTTCCTCCTTTTGCTGTATTATCCGGGTGGATTGTATGATAGGATTTGAATCCTTTAAATTTGATGTATGACTCTTTCGTGAAATGAGTCTCAGATATGAGGCACACATCAATTTTTTCTATGTCTAGGACTCCTTGCAACTCTTGTTGGTGCTGCAGAAGTCCATTCCACTATCCTTAAGCTATTACACATTACTTTGCCTTAGGTATAGCTCCTTTGGCGCTATATTCCAACCTAATGATGTGCTCTTCCATTTTGTTCAACTTTTCCAGTATTTGCTGAAGCGTGTTGTTAATGGTAGACGCATGATTGTTATCCGTTAAATTTTCTTTTTTGCTAGATACCACTTGGCTGAATGATCTAGATTTGTCGACAATATTATTTTTAGCTTCAGGTTGACGTTGAGTTACTCGTTGCTGCTGTTTAGGCAAGTTCTGTTTTTTCATTGTGTTGTTTTTAATTTTTTGCATTTCTTTTGCTACTATGCAACCCCTGTAGCTGGCAGAGTGTCCTTCACCGCAGTGAACGCATCTAGGTTTTCCTCTTTCGGCTTTCCGCACTCTGCAGTTAAGTGTTTGCCAGTACACTTAATGCATCGTGGATCCTTTGCGCAATATCTTTGGGTATGTCCATAAGCCTGGCATCTTTTACATTGTGGTACCAGCTTAGATTTTTTAATTGGTTGTATTTTAACTCTAATACCCATTATATCTGTAATGCTAAAAATTTTATTAGCATCTTCATCTTGTCTGAAAACTAGCATAAACATATTTAATGGTTGCTTTGTTTTCCACTTAAGTTTATTTATAGCATCTAGTGCTTTGTATCCTCTTTTACGAAGTTCTTGAACCATTTCTTCTGCATTGAAAGAATGATGTAAATTTTTGACGATTACTTTTATTGACCTGTCTTGTTTATTTTCATGAGTGCCACGAATAATTATTTTCTGATAGCATTTTAGTTAATAATCTGTAAGACTCGCCATCTTGCACATTAATTTTAATGTTTTCATTATTTATAATTTTAACTTGAATTTCCGTAACAATTTCCTTTAATTTTTTATGCAATTCATTAAAATTTTTGATATCATCCACTATTACAGGTGGCGGTACAGGTAGTTTTTTATTATCTTTTGTTTGCTCTTCTTTATTAGATATTTCTTTTTGTGGGGGTGTTAGTGACGAATCCATTCGTCTCTTTTTATGATTTTTCTTGACCCTAATCCACTCTGTCTCTTTAGCTAATTCTTCCTCGTCGGTATGATATTCCATTTTTTTCTCATTTTCTTGCCTTTGATTTAAAGTTTTTTCTAATTTTGCATAATTTTCTTTAATCATATTTAGTTGAGCTTGCAGATAATTTATTTTAGCCATCATCTGGGTTTTTCAGTTTCAGCTTTTTTTAATTTGTTATACAATAGTTGCTCATTTTGCGTTCTTGCATAATTTTCTTCACCTGGTTTATTTCCATCGCTATTGACCGGTGATGGAAAATTGTCACCGGGTTGCAGTGGAACACCTTGTCGGATTATTATTTGTGCATTAAGTTGTTGCGGGGGTTTTTGTATTGTTGTGGGAGATCTTGATGTCTTTCCACTTTTTGAAAACATCTTTTTTATTTATTCTCGCTACGTTTACGTGTTATATCGAACAAACACAACGTCATATTTTCTGGCCTACCTTTATTGCACTATTAACACTTTCACTGTTATTGTTAACTAATACGGAGCGAGGTCGCGACACTTCCTTACTCTTCGCTAGTTAAACAATCACTAAATTATCTAAAGAGACATTAAAAGGGACAATTTAAAATGTAAAAAATCAGGTGTACTCGATTTTCTTGAAATTCACTGTTCCTAAGTAGGTACATACATATATTAAAAAAGGAATTATTTTATTTAACATTTTACACTAATTACAGATTGTATTTTAATATTAAGTCAGAAAATGTCTTTAATAATGTTGGAAAATCAAAGTTGTGTAATAGAACTGGTTGAATACTTAGTGCAGGTACCAGGCCCTGTTGCTAATCATATATTAGATGCTGTTTTACCTTTAACTAAAGTGTCCCCTACTATCAGAGACCATTTAATTTTGTTGTTACGTAAAGCCTTATATTCACGGTAAGTTTTTTTAATAGATTTATGGAAGTCTATTTAAATTATCATTTGCAGTGTAACAGAAACGAGACAAATGGCAGTATCAGGGTTCTTAAAATTAATAAAAAATTTGAAGATATCAAATCTAGCTGCTCTTAGTCAGTCTAGCAGTTCAAGCTCATTCTCCTCAGGACACTCTTTATTAACGCAGGCATCTTTAAATTGTACTGGGAGAGCAACATCAAATGCATTTAGCAATGAAGCTCTCTGCTTGGAAGTGTTGAATATATTAAGACGTTGCTTTATGCAACAAGCAGAAGTTAGAGCTCAACTCTATGATGGTAAATGAAGTTATGCATGTAGGGGTTTTACATGTCTCTTATACAATAAGATTTTTAGGATTGTACGATTCTGTATGCATGAATCCAGAATTAGGAATTCCCATTTTAGATGTAATATGGACACATTTTAAGGATCTATATGTTACTGATGAAAATAATTTACCTCCACTAAATTTTTCAAAAATCTATGTTACCAGCAATTTGGATGTTAAGTTACAAGTAAAATCATATAATTATAAAAGTTCCATGCAATTGTAGTAACATTTATTATAGGAACCTTTAGGAAAATTAGTATATGCTATTGGACTGATTGTTACCAAAGTACAAGAAGAGGAAGAAGGAAATTCTACAGTTGTTAAATTTGTACAGATTCTAGAATCACTGTGTACACGTATGACAAACTGTGAACTAATACATTTTGAAATGGTAGTGATTTCTTTTTAATTATTATATGTAATAACATTATACTATTGAAAATACTTTAGGATGATGGCACAGACCTTCTAGATATTATTCCTGAATCTCAACAAAAAGTTATTGTTTTAAAAGAAGCACTTTCTGTATATGAAGCGTTAATTGGATACAAAATTTGTTCGTGGGGTCCTCAATCTGAAAATAATGGTCAACAAATAAGTAATCTTTTCCAGAGTTATTCTAGATTAATGGATTTTGCAAAAGTAAACATTTCGTTAAATGAATTAACATTAGAAAAATTAAATGTTAAAAATTTTTAGAATCTATTAAAGCCAAAGAAAGGTGATAAGAGAAAAAAGAAAGGTGATCCTAATAAAACTACGCAACCATCACAGAATACTTCAAAAGTTGATGGAGTTCCAAAAAGTAAAACTTTTAAATTACCTAGAACCATATTAGACTTCCAAACTATTGGGAAAATTCTTCATTTACTACATAAGTTAGTAATCTTGGATAATATATTTTATTTGTTTTATATTCTTTTTTTTCCTGCAGAACAGAAGTTTCTTGGACAAATGCTGATCAAGCAAACATTATTAAAAGGAAGCTCGATTTTCACAGGCACATGATGGCTGCTGCTATACAAATGGTGCAGAAACTAAAGAGTCTTAAAACAGTGCAAGTGCAGCATAGTAAAATGTACTATAATTATATTACAGAAATAGCTGGAATATTATATGAACGGTGTATTGCACGTTTGGATGAATTTATCGATTTTGATTGTACAACTGCTATTCTCTCTCTTGAATGTTTTCATTTAATTCTTGTTGTTGTTTCTAATCATTATAAAAGCAATATTCCTATATTCTTATGTGCAGTAGGTGAGTTGAGTAAAGTTTTTTAGAAATTTATTCGTGTACTCTTAACAATCTAATTTTTTTAGCTGGTAAAAGCAAAGACGAAGAATTAGTTAATGTGTTGTCTGTATTTATAGACGCGTATAAAAAATTATTTGAACTAGATGAAAGTGATTTGAGTGGAGATCCTGAAATTAAAAAAATGTCTTTACTTGTGATAAATACACTTACGTTATTATCAAGCTTTATACCTACAACCACAAATGTTTTGTCTGCTCAGGTAAGAAGTGTGTAACACTTATGCAATGTAAATTATGATAATTTTACATGAAACAAATTTGAATCATCTTTGTACAAATTTTTTCATAGAGAGATTAAAGAATAATGCTCACTTTAGATTCTGCACCGACACTGACCCCAACTTGCACCACTACACTATCTGGCAACTTTATACTATGATTGATAATAAGATAATAAATAAGATTATAAACAAATAGATTATATTGAAAATAAAATGTTGTTCTGTATAGGTAAAAGCTTTATTCTGTAGGATAGAAGAATATGTGTTATAAGCAGGGCATGGATTTAAAAAAGATCAAAATATGCGCATA
Source organism: Agrypnus murinus (assembly GCA_929113105.1). Lineage (NCBI taxonomy): Eukaryota > Metazoa > Arthropoda > Insecta > Coleoptera > Elateridae > Agrypnus > Agrypnus murinus. Next base: position 72,232,466 of record OV816024.1, read on the forward strand.
TATATTAGGGTGGCCGTTATTTTGCAAAAGTTAAGACTTTTTAGGTCTCCCTCCCTAGATCTCTTTAAAATGTCAAAAAAAATGAGCTGTGCAAAATTTCAGCCCATTTAGTTGCTATTAACCCGTGCCACTGTGAGGTTATGGCATAACTTTTTTATCTTTCTTGGCCGGTTTCACAAAGCTTGATTAAACTCTGATTAACTTAATTGTGATTAAATTTGAAATCTAGAAATATGATTGGATAAAATTCAAGGTCTGTTAAATCTCAGCCAATGAAATTTCTGGATTTCAAATTTAATGACAATTAAGTTAATCAGAACTTAATCAAGCTTTCTGAAATCGGCCATCTATGTTTTAACGTGAAATATTGTATACTTATGTTGTTGAAGTTGATTAACACAAATCTGATGCCAAAAAAGCTTTGCCAGTTCCGCAAAAATGCTCATTTCAGTGAAGTTGACTGCTTTTTTGATAGCTGTCAACTGCCAAAAGCTTTCAAATGGGACATCCTGTATGTTTATATTTTATATTATTCAACTTTTAAATCTCTACCAATTAATATAGATATTTTTTTATTTCAAAAGTAAACTTTTAAAGCTGTCAGCATTTTTGTGCTGTCTTGCTATTTTTCTAAAATTAATTACACGCCACAAAGAAAATTTTTTTTTTCGGGTCTGGGGATCAGACTATGTTTTCTATATTTTTTTTGGGGGTTTACCCCATCACGTCAGGTTTTTGAAATAACCTCAAAAAGTCCACAACCACACAAAAATTAAAAACAAATCTGGCCTGGGGGGTCAAGCCATTTTTACTATATGTTTTTGGGGTCGCTGAAACCGAATTCGAAGTCCATTTCACCCTATCATGTCAGGTTTTTAACATAACCTTAAAAAAATCTTATAATTCAAGCCCAATTAGCCCGTTATACCTAATATATGGAACCTCATAATCTCTTAACCCCATAACTATTCGACCCCTTCACACCTTGACCTCATAACCTCTTTACCCTATAACCATAAATTCAAATTTGGGGGGCTAATTGGGCTTGGATTATAAGATTTTTAAGGTTATGTCAAAAACCTGAAATAATATGGTGAAATGGACTCCGGATTCGGTTTCAGCAACCCCAAAAACATACATTAAAAATGGCTTGACCCCCCAGGCCAGCACTGTTTTTTTTGTGTGGCTGTGAAGACTTTCTGAGGTTATGTCAAAAACCTGACGTGATGGGGTAAAACGAACTTCGGATTTGGTTTCAGCGACCCCAAAAACATATAATAAACATGGTCTCATCCGCAGACCAAAAATTTTTTTTCATAATCTCAAAAAGTCTTCACAGCCACACAAAAATAAAAGACAGTGCTGAACTAGGGGTCAAGCCATTTTTACTGTATGTTATTGGGATCGCTGAAACCGAATCAGGTTTTTGACATAACCTTAAAAAAATCTTATAATCCCAATTAGCCCATTATACCCAGTATATTGAACCTCATAATCTTTTAATCCCATAACCATTCGACCCCTTCACACCTTGACCCCATAACATCTTCAGCCTATAACCATAAATTGCAATCTGGGGGGGCTAATTGGGCTTGGATTATAAGATTTTTTAAGGTTATGTCAAAAACCTGGCATGATAGGGTGAAATGGACTTCGAATTCGGTTTCAGCGACCCCAAAAACATATAGTAAAAATGGCTTGACCCCCAGGCCAGCATTGTTATTTATTTTTGTATGACTGTGAAGCCTTCTTGAGGTTATGTAAAAACCTGACGTGATGGGGTAAAACGGACTTCGGATTCGATTTCAGCGACCCCAAAAACATATAGAAAACATGGCCTGGTCCCCAGACCTGAAACAATTTTTTTTTTGTGTGGCTGTGTTATCAGTGTAATCATAAATGCTTCAACAACATAACTCTGATTCATCTACACCTTGAAACCCTCGCATTAATGAATTATACTTCTTTAGTTGACAACTCTGAAAAAACTCCAACATTCATGAAACCCATCACCTACTCGACCTGTGTTCTCCTGTAAAGACCTATAACGGCAACTATTTTTGCTACCTTTTCCAAAATGAATATTTTTAACTTATTTTGTGTGGGCTATGCTAAGCTTCAGTGCAGAGTTGTAGGACTACGTGTGGGGACTTTTTCGTATAATATAATTAAACGAATATTAACAATAAAAAATAAATATTAAATAATAATAAAACAGCGAGACAGTATAGAAACGATGATAACTTCGAAACTGTTTATTGGCAGAGACTTAAGAGCTGAATCATATAAAATATAAATATGGACAGAGTCCCATTTAGAAAAAATGAGATTTTTATGTTCAAAGATCTGTATGTTTGGCCTAGTGGATTGAACACCATGTATATTATTCAAAAATAAAATTATGAAAAAACGATAATTTAGATATTTATCATGCCTTGTCATGCCTTATTATAATTACTTAAATGTAACTTACAGTGTGTAAATTTATTTTTTGTTTTAAGTTACATTTTCAAAAGAAAATCTGGGAAACTGAATTTACTCAAAAACTGTGCGAATATCAGGCTATGTGTATTAACCAAAAATATTTAAAATAAAGTATAGAATAGAAAAACGTAAAGATATACAGGGTGTTCCATTTAAAATAAAAAACTTGCTCACCCAATATATACCAAGTTATTAAAAAATTTAAATTTGTTTTATATTAACCAACATGGGTATTTAACTTTTTTTTTGCAAATTTTACAGTTTCGAAGATAAGGTACAGGGTCATCTTACGTGGGCCACCCTGTAATCATTACATTATGCATAAATACATAGCCTTTTTTGAAATATTTTAATTTAATACCTCAGAAGAACTACAGATAGCTGCTAGCTAGTCACTTAGACAACTAAAATAAATATAATAATGTAAAAAGAAAACGGTCTGTTATAAAATGTTCCAAGCAAAAAAAAAACACTTTTGGTGCAATTTTGAATTTAGCACCCTCCTTCCAAAAATTAGATGCTAGTTGAGCCTATGCAAGATTGTATTTTCACTGTTTAATTTATCTTAGAGAAGTAGCACAGAGTTGTGAAAACCGCTTTTTGTGTTATTTTTCATATACGAGGGTCAGTTGGATAAAGTCGCAAATCTAGCAACGCTGGTTAGTTTGATGAGCGACGCATGTGCACTGGTTTAGTGCAAGATTTTGGCATTTTTGTTCGATTGTAAAAATATCATTCCGTTTGTACACAGTGCCGTTTTAAATTTTGCGATTCATAGCGAAAATGGAGTTGATACGTGATAACGTTCGCACTATAATACACACATAAAGTGCGTATGCGGTTTATTTTCCCACTTTTAATATGCAGTGTATACTTAACTTAACTTGGTGCCACATACGTCAAAATTGGTTCGTTCAAAGAATGCGTTCATTGTGCGCATTGGTTCAGTCCAATGAATGTACATAGTATCATGTTTTGGATATGGCTTTAAATTATTTCGATTTATTCATTTCCTTTTGTACATACATACATAATCTTTAACCCCTTATACCTTTCGATGTCGGGAGCACCGTGTCGCAGAATGGATATGTGGGTGTGAGATGAGGCAGCAGAGTCATGTAGGTAAGTACACTGCACTCATGATTTACCCATCCGAATACTTTCCGAGCAAACACGACTTAAGCGATATAATCCACTATAACCACCCTGCAGACTGCCGGCATATTTCCTTTTGTTTTTTCATTAAATTAACTGAAAATAATATTAAATCTTAATCACATCGCAAAAATTGGGTCAAAATGCAAAAAACCAACTGAAAAAGTACGAAAAATGGACTAAAAAGGGCATTTTAAACCACTAAAAGAGTAATAAATCAGGACATTTTCATTTTTTCAAGCTTAAAATATTTAATTCCACTTGTTTCATTCATACATTGATCCATTGTATTGACTTACACATGGCAAAAAGTTGAATAATTGGCATAAAAACATACCAACTTCAGGAGGTCATAAAAAAATAAAGCGAGCTAATGTAGCCAAACCAATGTTGGGGAAGTTCCTTTTTTTTATGAACTTTTAAAACGTTTAGTTCTTTAGCATAAAAAGGAACTTTAAAACGTTCAAGTTCTTTTTGGGAAAAAAGAACTGGAAAAGTTCACGTTCTCGCTAAAAAGGAACTAACTTCTATAAAATTTAATTTTTAATTTTTTAATGTCACTAATTAAACAATACAAATTTCTTTATATCATAAATTTATTTAATCATTAGAACATAACATACACACATTACTTAATAATACTAATAGTTAATACCTACTTTCATCATTAAAATATTTTCAAAATTGTCATCCGATAATCTCCCTCTTTTACGGGTAAATATATCCCCCCCTACACTAAATATTCGTTCCACTGCTGCACTGGAAGGCATAGCACTGTTAAATTTTATAAAATATTTTTTAAGTGTGGGTAGCGTGTGCAAACTACTTAGGTCTCCCGATGAAAATGTCGTGTAATGATCAAGCTCTATTAACGCTGCTGGCCTGTCTTTATTATTGGCCGATGGCTTTTTAAAATCGAACAATACGTCGTCCTCATCCTGCTCTTCTTGTTGATGGATTAGGATTTCAGCATTACAGTCAGGGTCTTGACTTGCTACGCACATGTCCTTCAACCAGCTTTTAGCGGTACCTACCTTAGCCTTAGCGTCATCTTTAATCCAATTAAACTGGTATTCTGGATGAAGAACTGCAGCCAATACCAAGTCTTTTCGAAACCATTGAGAATTAAATCTATAACATTCAGAATAAGGCTGTTTAACTTGTGTGTACAATGTGGAAATAAAAAATTAAAGAAAAATATTTAGCTTGATTAAAGTCTGCGCGGTGTTTAATAAATATGCGGATTACTTTACCTAATATCTAAACCCCCAAATAAAGCTTCAATTAAAGGATGGCAAATGGTGGTAATTGTTGTAGTCTTTAGGTTGACAAGCCTTCTCCTTAAAGCATGTAGTACAGGTAAAAGAAGACCCATAAATGCCTTTTGTTCTCCCTGGAGCGTGTCTAGGGCTGTAGCTACAGGCTTCATAATCTGCAATAAAACAACAAAAAATTAATTACTGTTAACAGTGTTAACGAAATTCTAAAATAAAATTATTACCTTGCAATATTCGTTCATGAATTTAATGTCATCTTTTTGAAATCAGGGTAAACCTAAATTACCAAGAACTTGCATCAGAGTATCTTGTTTATGTTTTAAAATAATCGTTAAACAAGAGATTAAATTAAACAATGAGTTCCAACGAGTTTCATTCGGCGTAATTAAGTATATGCCTAACTTCTCATGAATCATATCTGCATTTAACGAACTAGTATTTTGCTTGTTCCACAATGCCTGACATCGAGCCAGAGCCCTTCGCATTGCTTTCTTGTATGCGAATTGTTTTCGGCTTTTTTAGTATCTGTTGTTGCAATTAAATTAAGAGTGTGTGCAGCACATCGCTCGTGGTTTGGCAAACTAATTATTTCTTCCCCACTGCCGGCATCTAAAATTGGTGTTAATTCGATGAATTCAAAATCATCATCGTCGTGTTGTTCTATGGATCTGTCCTTACTGAAAATTCTACAAGCAAAAAGTCATGAATAACGCAATTACCTTAATTATTACATTTAAAATTTCTTACCTGAAAGCTTTCACGAAATTGCTTCCATTATCAGTAGTTGTTCCAATAATTTTGTTTTGAATTGCATATTCTTGGTTGATCCTTTGTAATATTTTTGCAATTTCATCGTATGTGTGATGGCCATGCATTCTTCTGCATGCTAAAACAGCGCTTCGACGTTCCAATGTATCGAAATCTATCCAGTGAATAGCTACCCCTATGTAACTCCTAAAAATTATATTTAAAATGTACCTATTTTTTTTTTTCTCTCAAAATAAAGAAATACTAAATATTTATTTATCATTTGTCTGATACTAAAATGGTTAAATAAAAAATTTAATTCACTAATTAATTGATCTTTATAGTTTGTTCGGAATATAACCTGTTGAAACTTTTCCAGCAGTCCGCAGTTGTAGATACATAAGGGACTTTCATAATTATTTCTTTAAGGTGTTTTTTAAAAGCTGTTGCCTCTGTATCAATATTTTTGACAAGTGTCTTTCTTGCGAGAACGGTTTTTACTGGCTGAAGGCCCTTAATAAGTTCTTGAAACTCGGGTCGCTCTACAGTTCTAAAGGAATGAAGCCCTTGTATAATAAAATTTGTAACAAGTTTATTTACTCTATCTTGCGTAACAAACTTTCCACTAATCACAGTATCGATTTTTAGTTGTTTTTGTAACGGCTCTGCGTTTAACGTGTCTTCGTCATCTCTAGGTAAACTTCTTTTTCCGGAACCCATTGCTTGAATTTTTGACAACTGACTTGGGTGAACTTTCTAGATCAAAAGTATTAAGCTTAAAATATATCACTATAATTTGTGCACAAAATTGATTCAGAAAATTCAGTTTAGTTACTATAAGAAATTATTTTAATCGGCATTATAATTTTATTTTATCACATCTGCGCGATTTTATTAAAACTGTACGTACCTAATTTAAATTTTAAAAAATATATTTTCTAGAGTTGTCCATTTCGAATTTAATTTTTTCAATATTTTGAAATTGAATTGATCCACGGCAAAAGTTTTTATATTTCATTTTTATTGATAGTTTGAATAGCAATGTTATGCTTTACACTTTACACCCGATATAAATAAAATTGAATTATTTCATTCCGAATTAAAATTTTATAAAAACTGTATTAATTCTATTTTCTTCGATCTGAAATATTATTAGATCTATAAAAGTATAAACGTATTAGACGAATTAAAAATTTTGCCGATATGCTGTAAGGATTAGTATTTTAAATATTATTGTTTTCTGCCAACTAATAATTTCTAAATTTCATAATATTGCTACAATTAATTCCTACTCAGTTCCAGTTGTCATTGGATTAGTAGTAAAACCCTTACCCTTAAAAGTTGGGAGAAGATGACTTGCTAGCAGAAATAATTTTTTTTGAAGGCAAGCACAATTTACACAAAACTTGTTCCACAATCACTTATGTTTTCTTGCTCTAACAAAAAACAGGTTGTAAAGTTGGGCCATGGTAGCACATTGTTTTTTGTTTTATCACTCATGATTACAATATTTTAATATAAAATTTAAAATAAATCAAATAAAAATAAAAAATAACTACAAAGTTATTCTAATAATCAAATTTTAATAAAGATTGAATTTATTGTCGTCGCGACGTCGCACTAATAAAGACAAAGTAGTTTTTAATGGTCGCATTGAAAAAGCGGAAAAATCACTCGCAAATAAACGATTTGCACAGTAGTAGTAAGTCTCTTAATGATAATTTAAAAAAGAGAACTAACCAAGTACAATAAATGCAAATATTCATATTTTCATTTTCCTTCTACTTTCCCCCCACACAACCCTAAATTTCTTAGAAAATTGTAATTCAAAAGGTGCAGTAAGAACAAAACAGTAAGTTGTAAATTGGAAAATCCCAAACATCCTGCTTCTCATGCATTCCCTGTTCAACGGACCAACGGTAATTTTGAATACCTACCTATAATAACAAAACAAGTACGCTTAAATTTCGATTCGCTCTTACAAACACTACTTGGAAAATCCAAGCAATCAGTATTTTGTCGGTAACGAGTCTAGTATTATGCCCAAAAGTTGGTGTCAATCAAGTGTAAATTAATGTAATTCATACTAAAACAAAATCTTTTTTGCTATTTGATAACAGAATGTGTATTCTACTTCTGCATAAAATCGAAGCTTTAGTAATAATCCTGAAATTAAATGTTTAAATTTATAATTGCAAACCGAGTATATTGATAATCTCTAAAATTTCTAGGTAGAATTTTTAAAAAGATTTTAAATTTTACACATAATCCTAAACAAACATGAACACAAAAGCTGCAGATGCTGGAATTTTTGAAAATGTTAAATAGAAATACCTATTACAGCTTCTGGTTCCTACAATCTTCTAAGTAAAGGTCTGGCCTAATGCCGCCGCCTGCGGCGACTACAGCTATTTTCCTTCATTATGCTTGCTTTTTTTTTCTAAGAAAAGTTTACCTGGAGAAAGGTTTCAATATTGCTTAATTTATTCGTGTATCGGTTTATCATTTTACTGCGTTTTCTTTTAAATGTCGGCAACAAAAAGGTTTAGGAACTTTCAATAGAACTTTTACCAGCAGTTCACGTTCGCGAATAAAATGAACTTCGAAACGTTCACGTTCCTAATGAAAGTACACGAACGCTTTCACTTGAAAGTTCTTAAAAAAGGAACGCGTTCTTTTTAAAAGTTCCTTCCCCAACTCTGAGCCAAACCCCGTGGGGGTTCTGTTAGTCTACTTTCATTTCACGTTGTAGCCACTCGGGCTGGAAGCGATGACCCAAAAATTGCAAATGCACAGTGTTATTTGTGAAGTAAACGCATCGAATTAATGAGTCATTCAGCCAATAGTTCTGATTACGTTTCCCATAATCAAAAATAAAATGCGTGCCCACCGTTTTTCATCAGAAATTCCATCTTCAGAATGGAATAAATGTTTCAGCGATTGGTTTGAACATATGAAAAGGTGCATAAAATGTAAAGGTGTATATTTAAAAAAAAATAAAGCCATTTATTTGCCTATAAAATGTTTCCTTTATAGCTATTTCTTAGATTTTCCGACTGGCCCTCATATTATTGCCTATTTAAATTGTGTGTGATATTTAACTTGTTAATTTTGTCTGATAAGATTTTCTTTTTGTAGCTTTTCGAATGGCTAAAGAATATTATGAATATTAATACTATGCCAAACAAACAAGTAGCTTGCAGTTTTATAACTTTTGCCTTTAATATTCAACTTAAATTCAAAACGACCACAAGTCTTTTTGAGGCAGCTGCTCTTCGCTTAAGTGAAGTTATGGGCACAGTCAGTGAAGTAAGTTAAACCATCAACAACTTTAATTAGTAGTAATGTACATTTTTCTGTTTCTAGGATAAACCCAACGCTGATGAGCTTAAGATTATTGATACTGTAACAGCATCTAGTATTTTTCCTATACTTTGCAGTAGTATTAAGACTATGTTAGATGATATTGACTGGATAATAATAAGATTACGATCAGAGTACGGAATGATCAGTTATCCTGGAGAAGAGAATACTGAACGAAGTATACTTCGCAGTACCTACTTACTTTATAATTTTATAATTTTTATTTTTCTAGGAAAAGAATATTTAAAAAGCAAAGAAAGGGGTGTCTGTTGTCAGTTATGTCCTATTATAACAATTCTTGGTGTAATGTGCAATATCGCTCTTCCTCCTGGTAATTTATTAGAAGCTTTATTTAAAAATATTGCTCATTTATATAATTCATTAAATTCCTTAACAAAATATTTTATCTTGAGGTCATCAAAGATTAATTTAATATTTCAAGGCGCTCGGTAATAAGGATTGTTTTTATAATTAAAAAAAATACTAAGCATCATTTTTACAGCTTTGAACGTGTAGCAAGGTTAGCAGGTAAACAGCTATCAAGTATAGTATATGATTTTATTATTTACCTTGAAGAAAGTCAAAAGCAAGAAGTTGAAAACACGCAATCTAAGAAAAAATCTGTTGACACTACAACATTAAAAAGCAAAGTACTGAAGGAAACACGCTTAATACCAAAAACAATTTATGAAATTGAACAGTTTGGCAAATCAGTGATACAACTGTCCAATAAAACTAAAGTTGATTTAACTAAATATGTTGGACAAGGTACAGCTAGAGATTTTAGAATTAAAGGGTTGAAAGACGTTTTAAAACAAGCTGGAAATGATAACAACATGTCATATGAAGATGATTCAGCTGGCGATATTAGTATAGAATCTGAAAGTAATATGGAAGTAGATCAAGAATCTAGTGAAAAAGAAAATGCTGATTCTGCTGATGAAATGCCACCACCACCACCAAAAAAGAAAGCAAAAAAATAATCAGGATGTTATATTTAATCTATAGATTAAAATTAGATTATTATTAATTTATAGATGTTATATTGAGTAGGTATAAATAAGATTAAGGTGCTAACATTTTTATTTTCTAATACAAACTTGAATTTTTTTATCTTGGCCCTTGCGTCATGCAAACATTTGTATGAATCAAGTTTTATTAAGTCGGTTGGTCAAATCATAAACTTTATACATATTTAACGGAAATCGTACGGATAATTTTATGCTTGAACGTAAACAAAGAAATGTAACTTCTTTATTTTAAACTGAAGATTGATGTATTGATTGAATAGATTGAATGTGAAATTTACAAATAAAAAACACGTAGGAATACTATTTGAACATACAATGAACACGAAAAGAATGTTGAGGTTAAAAATGCCAAAAACGCACAAGTAACACCCCTTCCGGTTATTGACCGATGTTTGCGTTGCATCTCTCTTGCACTAAGGTATTGTTGGATATTGTAGTTAACTTAAGTTTTGGAATATATGTTCAAGAAATATTTTTCCTCAGCAGGCTAGGAGATTTTCCATGGCGTACTAGCTTACTTGAATTATATGACTTTGATTTAAGGGTCACGATAGAATAATTCAACTTCAGATTAAATCGCTAAATTAAATAGATTTGTAATATAATTTAAGGATGTAATTGCAGAATCTCGTTGGAAGGCTGTTAAATGTATTGTGTAAATGGTAAATCAGTTTATGCATACTCAATACACTGCCCTGCTAAGACCAAAGGCGGTAACTGCAAAACATCGACTCAAGAATATACCATACTGTTCTTAGCATATGTTGAGATTCTTATAGTATATTTATAAATTGCAGTTTTGCTGTTACCGCCTTTGATCTGAGCAGGGCAGTACAGATGTAACTAATATAACTAGAAACATCGCAGTGGGGGGAAGCTGTAATTATTTAGAATATATTTTTGTGATAAACATGTGGTCGCTTGCTAGATGTTCGAGAAATGGCATTTTAAATTTTAAGTAAGCCTATTCTGTCCTGTTAAGGATAAAGGTCGTATCTGCATAACTGGAAGTGTTGAGAAATTAATAAAATCTAATTGTTATTGTGCCATCCAAAGCGTTTTTGTTTTGTATTAAAGTTGCTATTTTATATAACAACTTTAATATAAAACAAAAATGCTTTGGATGGCACAATAACAATTAGTTTTTGATTTCTCAAAATTTACAATTATGCAGATACGACCTTTATCCTCAACAGGGCAATATTGTACTCACAATACATTAAAATGCAGAACACGCAAAAAAAAGAATTTTTTTATATTTGCGTGTCCTAATGAAGCCATTAGGACATTTTGTGTGTCCTAAAGAAATTTATTAGAATACTGGAAACAGTAACATTTTATTTTTTAAAGTTGATATCACTGTTAGACAGCTGTTCTTAGAATGTCAAACTTAACTTATTTACACAGTGAACTCTTGTAACTGGAATGCAACCCTCGCTAAACTTGCATTGCAAGGCGCCGCGCGCCTTCGGCCATAACCCCGTTGCGGGCATAACAGCTTTTACTTTATTATTAATGAAATTATAAATTTTGATACTGTCATCATATGGGATGCATTGTGTTGTCTATAAGTGTAATATGCTCACTATAAACTTAACGTAATAAAATTCAGCTTCATAAAATTTTCTATCTTTACCTTATAATATCCAAAGGATCCAATGAACAATTATTTTTGTTAACAAAAATAATTCAGTTGCTGAAAATACTATTGTATTTATATCTCATTAATTTCTTTAACAAATAAGGTAGGTATTTATTCTATGAAATGAACTTATTTCATTCAATTTTTTAATTCATTAAGTAGCAATTATTTATGTCACAAATACATTGGCATACATTCTACTTTGAATTTATAATAATTTTCAACAGTACATATAATACACCTGGCAAATTTGAACGAGATCCTGCCGCTTAACGGGCTTTGTGTGTACTCAAGACAAGGACAAGTGTAGACAAAGATGGGAATTCATATGTCGTGCAGATTACCTAAAGTTAGTGAGGCTATGTCAAAAACAATTGCATAATTTCTACTGTTGCCAACTGTCATGCTACTTACCAAAATATCCCTAACAAGTTTTATTTAACTAAGTAATTTTTTTAACTATTCAATAATGAAATAACACAAATAGAAAAAATAATATAAAGTATTCTTTTCATAAGATGTTTTAGCACACTTGTCCTTTAGAAAACTTCCCGCTACTCGGGTTGTTGCGCATCGGGTATGCACACGCATACCCAGATGCGTGTGCTAAAAATGTGTCTTATGAAACTAATACTTTAGTATATTATTTCTAAAATTTTGCTAAATGTTTTGATTTAAAAAAATTTGTTTTCCATGTTTTGTATTTTTAATGTAATGAAGTACAATGAGTGTACTTAAAATTTAAAGTGGGGTTTTCTCGAAAACTAGCAGAAAGCGACTACATGTTGATAAGGATAAATATGTTCTAAATCATTACAGCTACCGCCTAGTACAAGGTTTCTAGTTATATCAGGTACACCTTGTATGCTACATACAATTTAAAAACGAAGTCAAATTATACTGTGTCCATAAAGTACATAGATCAGAGCAATCTTTGAAAAACAATTTAAACCAAAGCTAAACGATCCCAAACTACATATACCGGGTGTCCAAAAAGTGTGGAAACGCTTGAATTTCGCGAGAACGACACATCCGATTACAAAAAGAAAAAACACGTGTTCCTTTATTTTTTGAAACCTATTCAGTTATTATATGCAAACATCACCCCCACCCCCCTGGGGGGTGGGGCGGGAGTAAGTTGTGAAAACTTAAATGGGAACACCTATTTTTTATTGTACTTTTGCATTCTCCATAAAAAAAAGTTCTCAAATTGCAAATTTCGCCCCCCCAACCCCCGACCCCTATTGGGGGTGGAAAGAGGGAAAATTGTACATGTCCACAAAAAAGATCTTTTTTTAATTTTTTTCCTCCAAATTTTTTTGTGATTTACAAATTGTCCGCCTTAGGTGTTTCCATTTAAGTTTTCACAACTTACTCTCGCCCCACACCCCAGCGGGTGGGGGTGATGTTTGCATATTATGACTGAATAGCTTTCAAAAAATAAAGGAACACGTGTTTTTTTTTTTGTAATCCGATGTGTCGTTCTCGAGAAATTCAAGCGTTTCCATTTTGGACACCCGGTATATGTATATGCAAGTTGTATATTCTGTTTTTTCCCATGGTATATTTCACAACAATAGATAAAAATTACAACTCACCTAATACTAGTTACACTAGTTACAGAGTCCTCAACAAGAAAACCGAACGAGTAAATAGCCAGATATTATACATAGTTTCTGACAGTCATGTTAATTCAATATTTGTATGAAATATTGAAGTTTTGTAAATTCTTTTTGTGAAAGTCCTCCCAAGAAGGTCCAACACATGTTTTGTTTGTACAGGTGTTTGTATATTTAAGACGTTTTCGAATTCTTATTTAAGATATATTTCTGTAGCTTAAAGGTATATTCTCCAGTCCTTCTCACTTTTGAGGGTTTATTCTTGTTTTTCTCATTTGTGCTCTGAGAATATTGTTGAAAAGTAAATCCTAAAGCATTTTACAACATTAATCTCACCTTTATAAAAAAATATGTGAAATATTTAAATTTTTCTAAAATTAACAAAGGAAAAAGATACATTGACTGATCCAAAGGTAATCTGATCTAGGTATTTTTTTAATGACTTGTTACAAAAATGTGCTATTTACATGATTGCAGGTAAGATGATAGCATTTAATTAATATAAGAAGTTACTTTGTTAAATTTATATTTTTATTGCATGCATATAGTCTTCGTACTATATCATAAACATTATATTTAGTGTTTTTATTAGAAGTAGGCCAGTAAAATAAGACCCGTTTTGGACCGTTGGTGGAAATAAATGTTGGAAAGCGGGAGATTGTTTCGATCGCTTCGTTTGAGGTCAAATATAAGTATCCTAGATTTGCACGGTCCCTCGACTCGAGCTTACCTGAGGGCATCAAAAGAACCACGAAATCTTCGGACCTTTTCTAGTTTTTCGCTTATAACTCCAAATCGGTGCTTTCCAACGAAAACTTCACTATTACAAGAATTAAAGAGCATTAAATTCTGCGTCGGATGAGTATCCAACACTTTAAATTCGGTCCAGTGGTATGGTCGAAATCGACGGCCGAGAAACGACAATTTTACAAATTTTCGATTTTCCGTTAGACCGGACGCCCAGATGCTTTCCGTATAAAAAAATCCGTTGGACTCATTCTGATTATTAATATAATTCGAGAAATACCTAAGCTTTGATATTATAGAGGTTGCCGGATTAACTTAATGGCAATTTTTTTGTCATCCCCCATCATAGCAATTAGGACCAATCCATACGAAGTGTTGCAGTACTGGTCACTCCATCATTTCGAAAAAAGATAATTTTTTGTGTATTATCACCCCTAAGTATTGGTAGATCAAAACCACTTTTATTTTATTTTTATTTCATTTGCTTAAATATGGCAGCCATATTGGTTCCGTGGTGCACGACGTTGCTTGTAGTTTTTGGGTGTAAACGTAACTCTTCATATCTGAAGAACGGTTGATCCTAGAGACCTGCGGTAAAAATGATTGTATTGCTCACATATCGGACTACATTTTTTAATCATAAACATAATATTGATATGACGTATCATAACGAGAACTTCAAAGTCCATAAATACCAAAATAGTAAAATTTCAGATTTAAAATATTTTATACATAAACTATCTCTAACCGTGTAAGTTTAAATAGAAAATTCGCCCTAAGACTTTATTTTTATTGGATATATGAAATATGCCCCTATAAAAGCGGAAATTTTTGTAAAAACTTTAATCTTCGGGATTAAACCACACCCATAAGTAAGTGTCCTACAAAAATTATGTTTAGATTTAAAAATGTAGTCCGACATGTGAGCAATACAATCATTTTTACCGCAGGTATCTAGGATCAACCGTTCTTGAGATATCAAGAGTTACGTTTACATCAAAAAACTGCAAGCAACTTCGTGCACCACGAAACAAATATGGCTGCCATATTTCAATCAAATGGAATAAAAATAAAATGACAGTGGTTTTGATCTACCAATACTTAGGGGTGATAACACAAAAAATTATCTTTTTTCGAAATGATGGAGTGACCAGTACTGCACTACTTCATATGGATTGATCGTAATTGTTATGATGGGGAATGATGAAGAAATGGCCATTAATTTAATCCGGCAATCTCTATAATATAAAAGTTTCGATATTTCTCGACTTATATTAACAATCAGAATGAGTCCAATGGGGTTTTTTATACAGAAAGCCTCTGGGCGTCCGGTCTGACGGAAAATCGGAAATTTCTAGAATTGTTGTTTCTCGACCGTTGATTTCGACCATACCACTAGACCAATTTTAAAGTGTTGGATACTCATCCGACGCAGGATTTAATGCTCTTTAATTCTTGTAATAGTGAAGTTTTCGTTGGAAAGCACCGCTTTGGAGTTATAAGCGAAAAACTAAAAAAGGTCCGAAGATTTTGTGGTTTTTTTGATGCCATCAGGTAAGCTCGAGTCGAGGAACCGTGCAAACCTAGGATACTTATATTTGACCTCAAACGAAGCGATCGAAACGATCTACCGCTTTCCAACATTTATTTCCACCAACGGATTCTATTTTACTGGCCTAAAGTTCCTAACTTAAAATGCATTTGAAAAATAAAAGTTAAGTTGTTGCCTCCTTACTAAGAAATCATTAAAATAGAAATCAATTGATTCTAGGTTTGCAGTGTGTAAAAAAGTAATACAATTGATAATAATCATTGTATATTATTGTAAATGTAATGAATGCAGGATTGCAGGCAAACCATATCTTAAATCAGGAGAGTTAGTAATGTAACACATAGATTTTTATATTTATATATATTTATTTAACACGTTCATTACTTAAATTTCAAGTAGTTCACTTAAGAGTTGTTTCTAATAAACTAAGAAAATAAATATTGAGGCTTTTTTTTATTGAAAGGTATGCTTTCGCTGAACTCTGCATAAACTTTAAAAATATATTGTGTATTTTTATATTTTGTAGTTAACTACAGATTATATTACATACCCAGAACTTTATATTAAATGGTGTTATTTTTTAATAAATAGTATTTTTATAAAATAACCTTGTTTTTTAATCAACGTAATGATGTAACAAAATGTAAAGACAAATCGAAGTTATTTTTGAGACATGCTGATTAAGTTTAGCAAGTGGGGCCAACCATCCTGTATCTCAAATGTCAGTTCTTTATTTAATCAATTCAACTATCATTAAGACAGCTTTAAATCAAATACTAATACGAGCATTGGGCAACAAAATTTAATAGTGCATTTTGCAGCATGATGTTCATCTAAATTTGACATTTCTAAAACATTTGAAATGGGCATAGTTAACCTTTTGAAGACAAAGTAGGGTACATTTTGTACCCCAAAACTGGTTTTTTGTTAATAACTTTAATTGTGTATTATTTTTATTCCTTCAGTTTTTACATTGTGTAGAAAAGTGCTTGTTACATTATTTCATGCAAATAAAATAGGGTCGTTGCATGGAATTTAAATTTTGACATAACTTGTATATTTTATTAGTATAACAGTTATCTAATGAACAGGTCCACATAAAATCGATAAATGTATTACGATAACTTAATAATAGGAATTTAAAGTTTAAATATTTTCCGTCCTTTTCTATACCGCTGACGTCATCGTATTATTCAAGATGGAACGCGATTTGCATTCGTAACATTGGCAATACTGGAAATTCTTGCCAGCGACGAGCAGATAAACCGAACGTGAGATGCGACGGGACCCGATCAAATCACCTGCTGTACTTTAAACAAAGCATGCGTGTTCCACGTTTTCTCTTAAAAGAAAAAGGGATAATGAAGATCGTCTTTAGTCAAACTATAAGCAAAAACATGCACGAAATAAATTATATAAGCGTTCAGATAATATATTGTACTGTACCAGAATTGCATAATAAAATCCCGGTAAAAAATTAAAAAGAATTAAAACAAAATAAAACTTTAGTACTGTTCAAAGACACGTTTGTATACGACAGGACGAAACACTTCTTGAAATCCATGATGTTAAATATTAATAAACCTTGAATAAAATATGCTATAACGGGAACTTCCTGACCGGCTAGCCCACGGTGTTAAAAGAAGTCCCAGCTATGTATGTTAAAATTTATTACACAAAACATTAACGTTAATCTGACTGAATCTTTGGGTCCGGCAAACGTCTGCTCTAAGATAGCAGCCGCCGTTTGAACTCAGCACAAGCGTTGATAGAAATAAAAGGCACAGATACAAAAGAAACAGAAGGTTATTTATTCTAGAACATAAAAAATAAATTGTGTGGTTCACATGACACACCAAATGCAATGATTATACAGAACACTATTATTCGTAAATAAACCCCTAATAATAATAAAAAAATAATATTATGAAATCAGAAATCTTAAACAATTCTACAATCAATAAATTTACATAATCAAAATAATTTAATTACATATCTTATCTGAATCAGACTTACGCTTTCTGCAGAAAAGTAATACAAGTGGCAACTGTGCCTTTACTATAATTGTTAAAAATAAATTGCAAAGTTGTTACATAACCTAAAAGTTAAGAAGCAAGAAGCTGTTTATCTTGTTAGGTGTTAAGTTCTGTGGTGATGTTGGTGTTGGTTTGTTCCCTTTTTACACTTGTAGGTAGCTGGTAAAAATACTTTGATTATAGATGCGGCCTCGATGGTCAATAGATATCCAACGTCTTGTATGGTGGAACCAGGTAGAACGCAGCTAAACCAGGGAGTATAAAAAGGAGGTAAAAGTAGATGCCGGGAAAGAAAAGAACCAGAAAAAAGAAGCCTAGAAAGAAATTCTGTATAAATTAACTGTCGATCAACATAACCACAGGCCTACCGGAAAAGATGTTTTCATCAGCTTTAAACAATAGACAAGGGTGGATTATCACCTCTTGTTGTATTTGTATTGAAAATATTCCTACAAAACAAGGAGCTGTTAGAGATAACCATAAAGATAGAGTAGTAAAAAGGTGTACCTTGCAGTAGAGCTTAAAAGACCAACAAGTTGGATTCCTGTGATATAACAATCACCACTGTGAAAAACTGATCACCAAGAATTTCACCAAATTCCACAATAAACTCATAAAGAGAGAAATTATCACAAATTTCCTAAAACTGGAATGAAGTAAACACTCTATTTGCAAGTCAAATTAAAACTGCCTTTTTAAATGGACAAAAGTGATTATCTTATCAACAAGTTCAAGAAAACCGAGATAAAGCTGAATTCACCAATGAGGTAACCTGAACAGAAATATTACCAAATGAGGAAAAGCCAATAGAACGGTGTGCCCATAAACAGTACCATATTTGGAATGACAGAAATATGATAAACACACTAGAGAAAAGCCTTTTAAGAAGGAGAGATTTTAGGTTAAACATTAAGTGAAATAGAACTGGGGAAAAGCCTTTAAAGAAAAATTGTAACAATGCTAACTTGTTTAATCATTTACGTATATTAATAAAATTCACATTCCCTTTTCCGCTAATTAATAAATACGGCCGTCGCATTACTTGTTTTACTGAACATGTATAATAAAACAACAGCTGATTCAAACATAGCAAGTTATCAACACATGACTTAAATATAAACTCAACACAGTTGTCAAATGATTTCGTATTGCCAACTTACATATTTAGTTTTGGGACAAAAAAATTTTAAATTGTAAATTGAATATCTCGCTAACGGCTGCGCTAAAGATTTTGAAGAAAATACGTAGAGTTATTACTAATTTTATAGAATGTAAAAACGTTAAGTTTCAAAATTGTGAAACGACCCTATTCCTATTTTATTTTTTTAATTTATAATTTAAAATAGGCTAAAGGTAAGTAAATTGTTGAATATCCATTCAGTGGAGTAAATCAATCAAATTTGATAAGAAATAAAGCAAAATTAAAAAACAAGAAAGAAAAAAAAGATAAATGAAGTTATGGTGCACCGAAAGGTAAAAACAAAGGAAATAACTAGGAACAGCAGCGATAACAACAATTTGTTGGTATAATATTTATTTTTTTTATTTTTGTATTATGAAAACTTGTTAGTAAAATTATGTTGGAGTACAAAATGTACCCCACTACGTAAGTAATCAACACTTCGTCTTCCAAAGGTTAAAAAAATAATCGTTATAATGAACGATTCAATTGTTTAGACAAGTTTTAAAGGCTGATATAGGCCAGTAGATAAATAATAAATCAATGTCTAGCTAAGATATACCGTATTTACTCGAAAATAAGACCCCACCCCCTATATTTTGGAACGAATTTAAAAAAAAGCTGTTGTATGGGAATTTTGGACCCCTAAAAATATAAACAATATAAGATATTGAACATTTTTCAGTTTTATTTTGTTAACAAATTCTGTTACTTAGCTGTTATGTTCATGGCAAAAACTAACCCTTTATCTCTTTGCCAAAACAAATGCCTATGGAAGCAGTTTACCCAAATTCCAAGAAAACTTCTAAACTTGTAAACAGTTCATTCAAAAAGTGGTCAGATGTCACTCCAATAGATAATAAAAATTTTTTTTTTGGGCCGGCGGCATGGCAGACTTTAGTGTACCAGGCAGGAGCTGTAAAAAACCAACACTGCAATTTTACCCATATTTTCAAGGAGCACTAGATTGTATTTATTTCAAAAACATACAAAACAGAAGTTGACATTTCAAATCTTGGTTAGAATAATGTCAAACAACTGTCACAGTGTTATCTTCTTAAGAAGTATTAGTAGATAGATAGATTAGTAGACGCCTGTGCAAATTAAGAATATCTCTGGATTAGTGTTTTCCCCGTAAAATTTTAAAAATTGTATAAATAAAAAAAGCAAATTTATATTTAAGAGATTTTATTTAATAAGAATGAATAAGAATAAGTTTATTATGAAACTAACCCTATTTACATAATAGGTATATAAATCAGTGTTAATTTCCGAACTAACAGCACCTGATTTTGAAATTTCAAAGCCTGCCATGCCGGCGGTGTACGAGTGGTGTCAGTGCATTATTCGTGTTCCAAGGGTCGTGGGTTCGAATCTCACTTGGGGCGACGGGATTTCTCTAATTGGAAAATTCCGCCACCTCAACTATGGATGTGTGTTCGTGTTGCATTTTAGATGGGGGACAGATGACCTTAGCTGTTGGTTCCCCCGTAGTATAGGCATGAAATAAAAAAAAATATTAAATAAAATTTTTTACTGGAAAGATTAAGGTGCTACTATTGTTAACAATTAGGTAGGTTCTTAATAGGTTACAATTCTTCAGTCGGTACTATTAAAGGCCTAAATGAATTTCTTAGAAATGTTTTTGCCATCACTGGGTTTTCACTAATATCGACCCTTTCAGCTGTTAAGCTTAATTTGTAAAACATTTATTATTAAAAAAATTATAATGGATAATGATGATCTTACAGAGAGTACACTGATGACGACGACATTAGTGATTATGACTAGCTGCTAAGCTAAAAATAATTGTATATTATTTCATAATTATTGTTATTATTGTACTTGTTGCAGTCAATAAACTTTGCCTGCTTTGCGTTGTTTAAAATGCAGATAACTGGGCGAGATATTAAACAACAGAACGCTATTATAGATGTTATTGTATAGTAATACAATCTTTTTTATAAATACTGATAAACATTACTCAGTTACATTCATTGTTTTCACTTTTTATTGAATATATCTTATTATACTCGATTATAAGACCCGACTCGAATATAAGACCCCTCCCAAATTTTAGAGCAAAAATCTAGCAAAAAAAGGGGGTCTTATTTTCGAGTAAATACGGCATTATTTTTTAATTAGTTGAACATAATAGTTATTTGTGTATATAGTGCGAAAGGCTACTTTGGTTGGTCAAGAATGAAAGTGTTTTTGGGAAAAGACGCATTCCAGACCACCAGTCATTTTGAGCAGGAGTTGCACACAACGTTTTTATGTTCACTTTAGAGCAAAAAATATTTCCTGCGCGTTCTCAAGTAAACAAACCAATGTGGCATTTTATGTATGGGTATTAATGAAAAAACTTTAGATTTTTTTAAATTGATTTTTGTCAGCACTGGAAAAATCAACATTAAAGGTATCGCATGACAAATCAAGAAAGGTAAACGTGTATTTTGGTAAACAATTATGAGTACTGCAGGTTTTGTGTCGCTTATATACGTATTACATAGTCCCTATATTTTCAAATAGTAGCAGCAATGATTAATTGCACTGCTGGAACTAAAGCACCAATTGGAACTATGTTTGACATTCCGTCATGTAATAACTCTTAGATTTAATAATAATCATGCACAAAGATATTCACAAATAACATTAAAAAACAAATTCTTTCAAAATTAATTGTCATAAAATTCAAAATTCAGAAATTTCATTGGCTGAGATTTAACAGACCTTAAATTTTATCCAATTATATTTCTAGATTTCAAATTTAATCACAATTATGTTAATAAGAGTTTATTCAAGTTTTGTGAAACCGGCTAAGTGTTAAGTAGTGTTTCTGAGTCTCGACAATCTTTATATTCCCCAAACTGGACACTTTTTAAAGTCCCGGGAACTGCAGATAGTAATTTCACATATAATCTATTTGTTTGCGGGAAGAGTAAGTAAAGCAACTATAGTTAGTGATTTTTCTAGTGTAATAGTACTGATAATAATAATTGGAACATGCAAAATGTTATACCTAATGTAAATTGCAGCAACACCTACTTTGCTAATTATAGGTTATGGTTTTTATTATAGGTTATAAACTTTTGCTTGATATTTCAAATGTTGAGAACTTATTGAAATGTATTCAAATATTTCACATTCTACACAACTAGTCCAGTCAAATTAGAAAAAAAAGCAGAAAGTTATGATTAGTCCTTGGATTTTTGCATAGACCTTCCTTGTGGGTTATTAAATAACCTCCTAAAAGTCACAACCTGTAGGTGGTGAGCTCGAAGAGATAATGGTAAACCACGCCCCCTAACTGTTCTTGTCATTTTTCTCGGAATCCGTTAGGTGTATTGAGAATGAAGGAGGTTAGATAAAATAAAGTTTATTTAATTCTCTACCAAAAATGTCCAAATGTTTTTCGTACCCCACATTCTTTTTTGTGTTATAAAAAGGTATATGGATCAGTAATTTGCACTTTAAATTTTCCCAAAAAACTTTTAGGCATAACTTTTTGTGGTCTTATATTTGTCATGAAGTAGCAAAGAAAAATTCGTTGAAACCGGACGTGATTGTGATTCAGTCACCTTTTACCTTGGCATCTCTTCGGCAAAATCCATCAGATGATATTATCGTTATTCTTGGTGCTCAGATGAAAATTTTGTATTGGCAAGTTAATTCTTAGGAGAGTATACTGTATTCAAGAATGTATTGGAGTAATAAAATCACTTGCACAGAGCTTGGTAGTTTACGAGTCTCTTCCTATTGGTTGTAGCAAGCTCAGGTACAAACAGCTGAAAAATAATTTATTTGTCATTATGATAACACGTGCTATTATGTTTTATTTTACTTTTTATACAGTATTGTAAGTATTTATTTAGTATTTCTTGTAATGTAGGAGTATCTAAATTGAAGATGCAAAAAGAATATAATGAAGCAGAAAAATTACAACCTTCTAAAAACTCCACTGAAAGAAAATCCCTTGTTAATAATGTTGATGAACACTATATAAACTTAATTTACCAATCAATACATGGGTTTTTTCGTAAAATAAAATATCATCTTTGGATGATATTCACAGAGCAGTTTAAGAAAACGAAGATATAACAAGTTTTAAGAGAAGGATAATCTTTAATATACTAATTACAAATTTAAATTTTCGGCAGGACATTTCATTTTAATATAAGGTGAACTCTAATACACTCGTTGACCGATATGTGAACCGTAACCGAAAAAGTATTTTATTGGAGAAAGAAGATACTGGGTCATTCCATGTCAGTTCACCTAGACTGTCTGCCTTGATATCACAGAATGTCCTGATTTTTGGATATATTGTGAAGGTTCATGAGTAAGTTCACTGTGATTTTTTTTAAATGTTTTGGTGCTAATTCAAGTCCAGTATCCTAAGTCAAAGTTTAGGGTGGTAGACCTTTTTTTCGTCTTTGAGAACTGTGCATCATTTTCTTTAAAAGACTGTGTCTTTCTTATTTATAAACCGATTTTGATGAAATAAATTTTCTTGAATGTAGAAATTTCACTTCTATTATAATCAATTAAAATCTGTCATTATTTAAGTGTTCATGTGTCAGTAAACAGGTTTGCATATACAGAACAGGTGATAAATTAGTGCCATGTTCATTATTTCTTTTTAATCACTTACCCTCCTGACACCCTTGTAAATCTTCTTTTGCTGATTCCTTGTGTCGTGCCCTTTCTTGAGAAAAAAATGGCGAGGGTATTTATTTGTAAGGGCTAATTATTAAATATTTTACTAGAGGTACACATAGTGTTGCAACTTTTCATGAAAAGTTCGCATTTTTGAAAAGTTCGCTCAACTTTTCACAAAAAGTTGCAACCCTATAGTTGCAACTTTTCATCAAATGTTCGAATTTTTGAAAAGTTTGCTCAACTTTTCACGAAAAGTTGCAACACTAGGTACACAGTAAACCTGCGTCTCTTGGAGAAAGTACATAGTATAATAATAAAATTCAGATATTTATTAAGACTTATTG
Organism: Agrypnus murinus; assembly: GCA_929113105.1. Classification (NCBI taxonomy): domain Eukaryota; kingdom Metazoa; phylum Arthropoda; class Insecta; order Coleoptera; family Elateridae; genus Agrypnus; species Agrypnus murinus. Next base: position 72,256,305 of record OV816024.1, read on the forward strand.
TAATAGAAGTAGTTCTACTCAGTGGCGTATTTAGAAATTTCTTGGGGGGGGGGCTACTCTTTGAAAATTCCGAAAATCAAAATACTTAGATTTTCACATAATATATAGATTTTGACACTATTAAAAAAGATTCGGGAGGGTGGCTCCAGCCAGATAGCCCCCCAAAATACGCCACTGGTTCTACTAGACACGTATAATACAAATGCATTAAAAACTCAAACATTCCAAAGTTTTACAGATCCAGGTTTTTAACTCTTGACTTTTCTTAAATGTGTGAATTATTGCACTGGTTATTGATTGCATCAGGTATACTGTAGGTTCTTCAGTGATTGTAGATGGAGGTATAATATTCATGAGGATATTTTCATAGGGCATCCAATAATGTCCGCAGCTGGTGGTCAACTATAACTGGAACATGGTACATTTGCGGTCATTCACAAAGTAACAATTAAAAATAGTATAACTCGACCTGATTTATAAAGTGGGCAATTATAATGTTAACAAATTAAATGTTTTCAAACACCATATAATAAACTTACATTTACATTGTGCAAAAAACTGGAAAATCGCCGGTTATGATTTTTCATCGTTCCTTAGTGAATGATCGCAACTGTAAGTTAGGAGACATAAATTGACTTCGTACATCCCGATATAAATATAACTAACTTCCCTGGAATTTAGCTATGGAATCATATGTAGTTAGACCTTTCAAACTGCAAACTAGGTGTTCAATAAAGTCATCCACGGGCTTCATTAATGTTTCAATCTGGGATCGGTCGGTAAGAATCCACTGGCTAAATGTGATGTTATCAATTGTTTCAAAGCATTCATGAAAGCTAGCCAAGAGAGGGTACAAAAATAACCCACTTGTTGGACTTCTGACAAGTGAGTTTCAACTCCCAAATGTGTATTTTTACATATTTTATTTTTTTCGAAAACGCCTTTATCGAAAAATGGAAAAAGATTTTTGTAGAAGATAAAATTATTTTTAATTTGATATATAGTTTGACTATAAATCAGTCATAGATACCCCCAATTGGGGGTTTGACATCAGATTATCAATTATTTGTGTTATTTATATATTTTAACCCCTGAAATAACATTCACTAGGCATTATATTTTTGAAGCATTTTGCAGTGGATGCACATGTAAAGTGTGCTCCTTTTTAAACTGTATTTTTCGTGTGTTCTTTTTGGATTTTAACAATTTTTTTTTCTTGTTACATCTCAGGTTAGTTAACTACTTATTTTATATATCTGTTTTATGATTTATCTATTCATCATTGTTTAGCTAAATTGCTCAGATTTATGGTATATCTATTTAAAACTAAATTTGCTTTGTTAAATATATCTTATCATCCTTCATATTTTGTACATTTTGGCAGTTTTAAATGTTTAAGAATCTATAAAATATCAACTAATACGAATAATCCTATCATCCTTTATCCATATATTATTTATATTTTCCTTCCGATGCCTTTTTTCCACTGTTTGTCTAGAGAAAGTTACTGCGACAGGCACCGCTAGCGTGAAGTTTGTGTCCTGTTTTCCTTACTATATTTATATATTTTTTTAAATAAATCAGCATTCACTGATCCACCCTTTTACATTATAATAATAGATATGCCTTCCTGTAGCTGTTGTAGTGAAACTGCTGATGAGCGACACTTTATAAATTGTTGTATATGTAGCAAAGATTTTAAACTAGCTTGTATAGATATCTCCAAATCGGAAGCATGTAAAATTCATGCTGGTTCTGGTTTAACGTGGTCCTGTAACCATAGTTTAAAACTAGGGAAAGATTTAAATGATCTTAAAGGAATAATAGCTAGCCTTCAGAATGAAATTCGCTTTACACAATTCACAGTCAGCACTAACTACATTAGATTATGAAAAAATTATTCAAGAAGTTTCGGCTCGCGAAAAATAATATTAATTCTAAATTATTGTATATGCATTAAAGGAAACACCTAACCTATCTACTCAACAGCAATCTCAGCAGGATTCTGCCTGTATAAACAAAATTTTATCTCTTCTAAAAACAGATATTGCACCTAACAAAATTGTTAAGTCTTTTAGATTAGGGAAACTTGATTCAACAAAACTAGATGCATGTCGTCCTATAAAGATCCAATTTAGCTCTGAGTCGAATATCACTACAGCATTAAAAACATTTCCAACTTGGCTAGATCTGATAAGTGGCGAAATATTAAAATATTTCGAGATAAAACCCCAATGCAAATTTACAGAGATACTAGAACTTCTCTAAATAATCGCATAGCAAATGGAGAAGCTAACTAGAAAATACAATATAAACAAGGAATACCAACAATAGTATCATCCTCGGAAAACTAGATTTGCCCAACAGATTACCTAACTTGAATATTTACTACCAGAACTGCCGTGAACTTTGCTCTAAAGTCTTGGAATTTTTTGAAAATATATCAACTAAATTATGATATTTTCTTAATTACCGAGTCATTGCTCTGCGAATCTATAAATAGCCTTGAACTCTTTCCTTCATATTACAGTGTTTTGCGGAAAGATAGAGATTTCCACACAGTGGGTAGAATTCGTGGGGGTGGGGTTGTTTTGGCTTTAGCCACAAGTATTTTTTACTCTATTATTAATGTGTCCACTCTTACACATGATTTTCCTTTAATTGATATTATCTTATGTAAATGCATCATGGGATCTTTTACATTTATAATAGGTGTTTTGTATGTACCTTCTGATATCTCAACGACTAATTTAGAACTATTTCTAGAAGCCCTGGAGCCTTTTCTGATCAATCTTCCTACTTTGCTTGCCGGTGACTTCAATATCCCATCTTTCATCACCAATCCTAGTAACTGCAGCAAATTGTTTCATTTAAACAGATCTTGTGACATTCTTCAATTCCAACAGTTTAACAATGTTTTAAATGCCGATGGAAGAATATTAGATTTGGCATTTTCGAATTTAGACGCAAAGTTTTAGTATCACAAGATGAGCATGTGCTTGTCCAAATTGATCGTTACCATCCTGCTTCCCATATCTGTCAATTTTTCCAACACTAATGCACCTGAGCAGTTTCCTATAAGTGAAAATTTTCGCTACAACTTTTGGAAAGCTAATTTCCTAGGCCTTTATCGTCATCTATGCAGCATTGATTGGACATTTATTTGCAATAGTGATGATATTGAAATGGCTGTAGATGCTATTTATTCCGTCATATACAATGTCCTTGAAGTTTTTGTTCCTCGATGTTCATTTAGGCATCACCGATTTCCTTCTTGGTTTAATTCAGAAATTAGGTGCAATCTTCGCTTAAAAGAATACTACAGAAGGAGATGGAGAGCATCATCAAATATTTATTATTACCAGGAATTTAAAAGAGTTAGAACGATAATAAAAACTCAGATTTTGACTGCTGATTCTGCTTATCTTGCATCTGTTGAGTCTTCCTTGAAGTCTAACCCTAAAGAGGTTTGGTCATTTATCCACCAACATCAAGGGACAACTAGAATTCCCGGAATATTAAGTGATGGTATCGTTAGTTATGCTGATCCTAAACAAATTGGTGATGCTTTAGCTCACACCTTTTCAAGTTTCTTTCTTGATAACCATACTTTCTATCATCAACACACCGCTTCAAATAGACCTTGTTTGATGTTCCATAACGTTACCAAAACAGAACTGCTCTCTTTGCTGACTACCCTTCCTATCAAAATGAATGCTGGAGACGAGGTCATTCCGAGCTTTTTTCTTTGTGATTGCAGATTTGTGTTAGTACTTCCACTTATGCACATAGTTAATTTAGTTATAAATACTTCAACTTTTCCTAAAGTCTAAAAAAGAACTAGAATTACTCCAGTAGATAAAAAGAGCGATTCATCTTTACTAAACAATTATTGTCCTATTGCAATAATTTCCAATTTTGCCAAGTTGTTGGAACAAGTTCTCTATAAACAGATTTATAATCATGTAAAACCTTTTATATCCGACCTTCAGCATGATTTTGTCTCGGGAAGATCAACAGTAACAAATCTCTCCTGCTTCACCCAGTTTGTAAGTGATAAAATTGGTAGAGGTCAACAAGCAGATGTCATCTACACATATTTTAGTCAAGCTTTTGACAGTATTCACATAAACAAGCTAGAAGAGTTTGGTTTTTCTACTCCCTCTCTCTATCTAATAAAATCGAATCTAGAGAACAGAATAAATTTCGTATTTTACAATGGCTTTCGTTCTTTTGAATTTAGTGCTATCTCTGGAGTGCCACAGGGTTCAAACCTTGGTCCCTTATTATTTGTTTTTAAATGATCTTTTATCCTCTTTTACATGTCATGTTCTTGCTTATGCGGGTGATGTTAAGATCTTTAACTGTATACAATCTCCTAATGACACTGTAAGTCTGCAAACTGATATCAATAATCTTGTAAAGTGGTGTGCTGAGTTTAAACTGAACCTAAATGTCTCCAAGTGCTTCATAGTCACATACACAAGTAAAGTTTCTCCTCTAGCTGTTGATTACTACGTTGAAGAAACAGCTTTACAACGTACTACTTAGATAAAAGATTTAGGTGTATGGTTTGATGCAAAGCTTTCATTTCAGAAGCAGATTGCTGAAGTTTGTTCTTGTGCTTCACAAACCCTCGAATTTATTTTTAGAACTTCTAAAATGTTCAAAGATTCAGATGTACTTTACAACTCTCTAGTTTTCTTTTGTAAGAAGCAAACTCGAATATGCTACAGTTATTTGGTATCCAGTTTATATATCGGAACAACTCTGCGTTGAAAGAATACAAGGAAAATTTCTAAAGTATTTGTCATTTAAGAAAACTGGCATTTTTCCAGCCATCATTGATTATGTTCACTTATTAAATGAACATAATATTGATTCACTTCAGACAAGACGTGAGCGTGGTAGTGCTGAGTTTCTAGCAAAGCTTATTAACAACAAAATTGATTGTTCTCAACTTCTAAGTTACGTTTGCTCTCACGTACCAAGAATTACCTCCCGATCAACAAATACTTTCACTGATATAAGAGCTGGAACCAACATCAGGTTGAGGGCGCCGTTAAGCCATATTACGAAAAATGCTAATTAATTATATGAAGATGTCTTTGTTTTAATGGAATAAATAAAGTTTTCGTGAATAGAGTTTAATTCATACGATTGTTATTAAATTGTTCTATGTTGTTACTAATTTTATATATTACTCTTTGCATTGTATTTATTTATTTTACATATTATTATATATTACATGTCTTGTCTAAAATTGTCCTGTAATTGGTATCCTGTTGGGCAATAAGTGAATATTCTTATTACTTAAGTAAAATAAAGCCAATTAACCCTTTGGACATACTAACCTACCCGTTTCAAGTCCTAAATTAAATTATGGAGATTTGATATTGGTGATAAGATTTTACATATTTTATTCAAATTAACTAACAAGATGTGGTGAGTAGTTTTATTGCAACGTAAATAATTCGTACTGCATGTAGTAAACCCTCAAGTATTGCTTGGGTCAGTAATAATATTAATTTACATTTTAATAATAAATTAAATATAAATCCAAAATTTTTTATTTAAACGTTCACTTACATCTCAAGTAATCATATAATACAAATGTCCGTTTCATGAAAATGAACATGAATCCCTCATTATATTAAATGAACATTAACAATGATTTACAAGAATTTTACAAAACATTATGAATTATATGAGAAACAAACTTAACTCTATTAAACAAATAATTAATACTAAATACTACACAATAGCATATGTTATGCAACAAAGTCTAATGGTCTGTTGAAACCTCCTTTTCTGTTCATATATTGTCTATATTTCCGTTTTAATATAACATGTACCCCACCCACATCATTGCCATTAACTTTTTTATTTTTTGTAGTGTCAAAATTACAAAAACCCATCATCCTTAACATCTCCTGTTCATCTGGTGTTTTTCCTTCTAAATCACTTACACTTATGGATGGCTTATCAGATATTCCAGCTTTTAACTTCTTGTCTCTTTCTAATGATCGAGATCTTGATCTGGAAAATCTTCTACCATGCGAATGCCTCCTTCTATCTCTATCTTTAGATCTGTCCCTGGATTTATCCCTGGATCTTTTCCTTCTGCGACGCTCTCTGTCTCTGTCACGATCCCTATCCCGCTCCCTTTCCCTATCCCTTCTTCTAGAAGTGGGTGACTTGGATCTCGACCTACTTCGACCCATGTGATATATATCCTGAAATAAATTTCAAATAATCACCGTTGAATTTAAAAAAAGCAAAGGAAATAAAAAAATATTTAAAAAAAATTAATTACCTTTAAAAAATTCCACTTTTATATTTTGTGAAAAACTACACTTTTTGACACTTAATTTTGACAGTTACGTTACAAAAACGTCGATTTTATTGTTCTTTTTCCCCTCACCAAAGCGCTAGTGTTGCTATGTCCGAAATTGCATTCAATACGTAACCTTATATTCATATTACATAAAGGTGAAAGTTGTAAATCGTTAAGAAATAGTAGTAATTGACTACTTCAGTGACCAACAAACTTTGGTCATAATTTTAATTTTTTAGTTTTTTTTATTAATTTTTAAACCCATCAAATTAAAATCTTTCCATTTTATACATAACCAGGTGATTTCTAGAAATGTATAACTCTTAAATTTTTTAATTATGACTAGAAAAGTATTAAAGTATTATTTTTATTGATGATATGATGATGTAATGCAAAAAGATAAATGTGTCATGTAATACAGACCAGTGGCGTAGATTTCCGGGTATGGGGTGCATGGGTATTGCACGAGAATTATGAATTAATAATAAATTACTTAGTCTGAAGAAGAAAGATGAAATAAACAAGAAAACTCTCTATTTTTAATTTACGAATTGAAAGGGAATTTGTAAAATAATTCGTGCATAATATTATTTTTTAAAATTCTATTTTATCTAAACTAAAAGTCGCCGTATTAGCTAGCTGGAACTAAATAATGAATCGGGTCGACCCCCGGTTGAACTAACTTAGAAATTTAATAAATATGGTAGACAAACCATCAAACTCCGATTATGTTTTCGAGTTTATAACTCGGCCCAAGTAGCACGGTTTGGGATAGCCTCTGGTTTCAGTTCAAGAGAACAAGGTCGCGATCGCGGTGGTCGGAGCTCGTATATTGATAAACCCTCAATAAATTTGGTAAATTTTAGATTAGGTTCGCCACCCGTACATGCTATATACCATTTGATGCGTGTCATTAAATTGAAAAATAGTGTATTAACCTAACCTAACCGAATCTAACCCAACCATACCAAAGCTAACCTAACCCAGGTTTAATTCAGGTTTGCGTTATTTAACAATTCCTACTTATATATAAAACTGTAGGAAAGAACATAATTATCTACCACATACGACCGGGATGGGGTCTCAACATGACGGAGTAGGTGTCTCAGGTTTTGTAATGAGATATTTCCATTGGCGGTACTCAACTGCTTAAAATGCGCACATAAACTTCATAACCTCAATTTAAAAACATTTAGTATTTTGAAATTAATTTTAGAATATACATTATATATTTAATATTTTAAACAAACGGATACTTGCTTTTAAACTGTAATTTCTTTCTTAGTATTTGTCGGAGTTTGAGAGAAAAGCAGATTTTAATGGTGTCTGTTGGAGGCCAGTGTGACGTCATATCCGTCGCTTATATAGTTCATTGCTCCGGGTAGTTACGCTTCTTCCTACAGTTTTATATTCTAAAAATTCGTACGTGTTTTAATTTAGTTTTTGGTTAGATTAGGTGAGGTTAGGTCGCAAGCGCATCAAAACATGTGTTTTCAGGTAAGGCGGGGAAATTAACCTTTGTCTTCTTTTCTAAAAAAGTTTTTGGCGATTATCCCAAAAACTACTGCCCCCCCCTCATTTCACTATTGTTCAGCTCGATGAGACGCATGGTATATAGCATGTTCGGGTACGGGTTGCGGACCCAGATTGGAGATTTTTGGGAATTTTTAGGGTCTACTTTGGAAATTTCCCAACACTCAAATTTACCGCCAAAATCATCGCAATACTAGACTGGAAATTAATAGTAAAGATCTAATGCTGATAGCAAAGTGGTATCTGATGAAGATCGGGATTCTGAATGGGACGATAAGAAACTCCATATTGAATTAAACACAGAAACTGAATCTGAAAAGATTAAAGGCTTTGATGAATAATAATATACGGAAAATTATACCGCGATATATGAATATACCAGGTGTCCAGTCTCAAAATCGATCATAGGCAATTAACATTGCGTATTTTAGTTTGAAGTATTTTGCTGTACTTCTACTAAAACCTACATATTAAAGTATTGAACAGATTAAATAGTCAAGCAATGCCTGTCATACAGTGGCGTAACTACCGCCGGTCCAAACGGTGGTATGGCCTGGGGCCCCCGGCTACAAGGGGCCCCCAGCTTTCTTTGCTACTTTATATTTTGTTATATTTCATGGTACTCCGTAAAGTTGCGAACAAACATTAATTACTTATTCTGTTATGATTTTTTAAAATGAGAAATAGGGATTAAATATTTTATAATAAGAACCTTAAAATCTTTGGTAACGACTTTACGGGGCCCCCATTATTTTACCAAATTTGGGACCCACAAATCTTACAATCCGTCATTTGTTTTTAAAAGCATTAACAAAGAAATTGAACATATTGTGGTTTTGGAAAACTGTCGTTTTTTTCTTGACTCAAAACTTGTCGTCTTGAAAAGGGCCCAGCTGAGAGTCTCGTTAGTGCGTTTTCGTTCACACAGATTTTTGCACTTTCTTTCTTCCTTTTTTTTGCTTGCAACCGGGGGCCCCGACACCGACCATGCTCCGGGGCCCCGGGAGGGATCGTTACACCACTGCTGTCATACTTAACAACAGTCAACTTTCTTAATTAGTAGGTATTTTAATATAAAAACTGCACTCTTAATATTATAATTAGTATCATTTGATGTGCAATAAGTTTCTCTTTCTACTGATACCATTATCTTTCTTCTAGTTGTATTTGCCGAGCAGGAATCACCAACAACGTTCAATAGAATGTTAAAAGCATATGTTTGAGTTTGAGAACGAACAGGCTGTATATCGGAAGATATATGAAAATAACGAAATTGATGAGATGGCGCTGATCACCAGCGTGCTGTAGAGTCACTGCATCTAGTCACCTAGGCCAGTTGGTCGATCAGAGTAACGCAAACCGCCGCCATATTGGGGCAGAAAAGGGTGATTTTAATAATGGACAAATTAAAACCACGTGTTACGTGTTTGACATATTAGAGGTTTGATCTTTCTGAATAAGAAAACCCTTTTAAAATAAACGTGGATTTGATTAGATTCAATACAGAACAAATAATGAACAATTTCGTGCTTCGTTTGCCCCAATATGTCGGCGGTTTGCGGTACTCTGGTCGACCAGCTGGCCTAGGTAACTAGATGCAGTGACTCTAGCGTGCTGACGGTCAGCGTCCATGTGAAACGAGGCTTATAATAATTGTAATACAATGGGTGCGTCCAACACACCGCTGGAAATGCAGCGCTGCAGCAGCTTTCACAGCCGTCTTCGATTTGAAAAATACCGTTTAAAATTTTTAGTTTTTTATTATATCTCTTATCTACTGTCAAAATTGATGTTTTGACATTTTAATTATTGACATTCAGTAAATCAGTCGTTTGGTGTTACTTGTCAGCGCTTCAAGCTTTTTATATGTATAAAGCGATGATGTATTTCAAACGATTTTATTGCTTTAGTGGTTTTTAAATCTAAGACAGCTGTGAAAGCTGCTGCAGCGCTGTATTTCCAGCAGTGTGTTGGACGCACCCAATATCTTCTGATTATTTTATCATAATTCCCTTTTATTGTTTTCATAAAATGTTTTTTTTACCTCCAATGCTTGTTTTAAAATCTCTATTTCCAACGAAATAAAATTTAATGAAAGTGGCGCACTTCGGAGGGTTGAGCCTCTCCCTCCCCCGTGTTGCAGAATCTGCTGGAGCTATAGTTATGCCACTGGTTAACGAACAACACTATAGTTACAGAATAGGTAAAGTCATTTATTAACGACTATCAATAAATAACAACGTTGCTAGGCTTTACAGAATAGACTACTAAGTTTCAAAGGTATTATTCCTAAAAGAATATGTATAGTTGTTTCAGTATAGCCAGCGACTCCCAGGGCTATATTTTTATGGAATCTCGTGACTGTACAATAAAGAACATACTTTCTTTATGAGTATACATGTGCTGGGTTCGGTATTTCAACTCTTTTTGCTCTGAATGAAAGCTCAACTGCTGTAGTTACAATTATTTACAACAACGTATACCATAGAAATTGAGCTCTTTGAGTAAACAGATCTGAAATACCGAACGCGGCTCAATGTTTAGTGAGAGAAAGTTACTATAGTTATTTGTGTATTTAGTGCGCCAAATACTACTTTGGTGATCAAGAATGAAAGTCTTTTGGCAAGGCGTAGCCCATAGGCGTAACTAGTGGGGTGGCCAGGTGGGCCCGCCCCCCCCCCTAGAATGGCCATGGCCCCCCTAGGAAAAAGCCAATTGCAAAAAGCCTGGATGTTTAAAACTCGCCGCGCTCCACACTGGACCGTTTAATACAAGCTAGACGTAAATAATTCTAATATCACTTTAAACGATTGTAGTCGTCATATTTTGTGTAGGTATAGCTCAGTATAAGTAGTTAAAGTATAATTAACTATTTTAGAAAAAATAGTTAAGTGTACATAGTAAGCTCATCTGTGCAGACAAAAAAAACAAAGTTTCTTTCTTAAGATTTAGTTTATTACACTAGTTAGATTATAATTATTAACAAAAAGATTTAAATAATGTTGTAAAGAAATAGTATATTACATTTCGAGGGTTGTAAGTAGCAAATTACACTTTGAAATTTCATGCGTACATAATTTGTCTTACAACTAGAGCGATATCTTTTCTCCGATCACACATTAAATTGATTGTCAAAGTGTGACATTTTTTAAATAACAGTTTGGATTTTGGTACTTGTCAAATATTTTGACAAAATAACTAGCAATGCCGCCAACACAAATATGTGATAAACAAAAATATTCCCACTAACTGTAGCATAATATACATATTACGTAACAGTTTTCCTTTTCATTACATAATAGTGTCCACAATGACACCTTACTTGTCAAGTAAATCGTTGTACTTGACAACTTACGTATATGGAAGTAGAAAAAGTAATTCATGATTTGTAGTAATGAAACCAATAAGACCAGCAGTGCCAGGGTTCTTGTGCACCTGGAGAACCTGGCATTGTCAGGGAAAATTCTTTGTCTGGAAAACTCAGGGAATTTACAAATTTTAAAAGCGCAAGGGTGATGTCATCAGTCATTAATAATTGAATATATAATATAGGTACATAAACAGATTTAAATTTCTATCGAAGTCAACTTGATTTGCTTTTTTCGAGGTTTTTGCAGAAAACCAAAGAACAAATTGTGCCCTTTTTCTCAGAGGCGCTCACATTTGGTACTGCTTTAAGTAGGAACGCAATAAATACGTTCCTGTAATATACTTTTTTTTGTTCTCATTCTTTACGGAAAGCAGCTGACTTCCCTTTCTGGTTAATCTTTTTTATGGATTGATTTAATCCTTCGTACAAAGTCACCACTAGCTTCTGGTAGGTTTATTTTATTGGAAATGTGTACAAATAGATTGTCATATCCTTCACATTTTGAAGTAGAGTACCAAACTTCAAAATACTCCATGCGGGAAATGCAAAACCTACTCCACGAAAATTAAAAAAAAAGTCGTGCAAATCCGTGCGAAATCAACCGACTACAGTATTGGAAAGTAGACACTTCAAACTTTCAGTTAAGCTATATATGATCGTGACATATCGCAGAGCATACATACTTAGATTGTCCAAAATATTTCATCAACATGCATTTTATAAACACTGAGATATAGCTTGAGTTTGGATTTTTTTAAAACAATATTACACAAGATACAAATTTTTCATTAAGCCAATAAAATAATACATACATTCACCTATATAGGACATTTTTCTCAAACACTTAAGACGACTGTAAATTTCTAAAACACATATTCTTTGAGAGCGCGTCAACGGCAAGTTCATAAAGTCGTCTGTTGCACTTTTCTTGTAAAACAACTTTGGGGTGTAATTACTCAATTGCAATTCGGGATACAGGATTGGTAAATGCATTTTTAAGGTCAGTGGTTATCTGTGATCGATTTGAAAATGAGGCTCGTAATGAAATTAAACTTTGACTTCTTTACGTCTAGCTTGTATTAAACGGTCCAGCGTGCGCTCTATGGAACCGTCCATTAACCTGGGGCCAGGCCCCCCCTAGAGATATTTTCTAGTTACGCCCATGGCGTAGCCGAGTCAAAATCACATTCGAGACCACCAGTCATTTCGAGCACGAATTGCACACAACGTTTTTTCTACAGTGTTATTGAAATAATCGAAAAAGTAGAAAAAAAAATTATAAAAAATAACACAAAGAAATTTTCATTTTAGCGCAAAGTGGATAGTTTCGTTGTTGCTACGGAAACGGCATTGCTCAATTATGCACAAAGCGCATAAATGCGCGAAATAACTTTCGCTCTAAAGGTAAGTACCCACAGCAGCGGATCCGCAGGCGGATGTCATACGATTGGTTGGTTTGAGTCAAATCGACTCGAACCGACCAATCGTATGACATCCAAATATTTCGAGCACGTTGTCAAGTAAACAAAACCAATGTGACATTTTGCATACGGATATTAACATAGAGATCCTTGATAATAATTAAGATAAGAGATGAGACATGATGAACCAGAAACCAAGGCCCATCTGACTTATCAAATCATTATTATTATTTTGACAGCGTGCTAGCTTGGTATCATGTTACAATTTTGATATTATTTAATTCAAAATTTAATAATTATTCCAATGTTGAAAGAAGAAGAATAACCAAAACTTTATTCCACTACATTAGCATTATATGCATATAATCATTTAACATAAATCAATATATGAAATATTTAACCTAAATAGGGGAGAGTGGTGGACGTTCAGACATTTATCTTCGCACATGAATTATATACTCATTTAATAGGATCTGTCAACTTTCTAATATACAATTTATATCACGTTCATTTCTGTACGAGATGGCATGTAGAAATTAAGATAAAGTTACATACGTTTTTGGAAAACATATTTTTTCAGAAGTTGCATTTTTTTAACTTGCCCCATAGCGGGGCACCTCTGGACAACACACGGGGCACATTCGTACATAATTAATTAAAACACAACAATAATGCCAAATAATTATTTTAATGGCTATTTACTTATTTTTTCAATAAATACAAGAAGTTATACCCTACTCTATTGAATGTTAAGATTATGGAAATTAAAAGCAAATTTCAGAAATTCTGACTGCCTAGCAGACCGTTTAATCTCAAGACAGTTGAGGAAGCTTGGTGACGATTTCCTCCCGTTTCACAAGTAAAAAATCGTCTGTTAAGGGAAGACAAATCTTTCATGCCCTTTCTTCCAGATGAGTTTGACATAGTAAGCTGGCACCATATCCTCGGTAATAACCTTTTGAACTACCCCCACAAGGTATTTACAGGTTTTCTTCGTTGCAAATTTTACAAGGATGTAATTTCCTATGGTTAAGCTTTCATCATCTAGTATATATCCTGTAAGATAGTTTCTTAGTAGTGATAGTTTCTTCTAAATCGGAGGAATCAGTCGACGATTCATTCATTGAATCCACTTTAATTCTCAGAAAGTCGAATATTTCATACAGAATGCCACTTTAGAATTTTAGATTTTGCGTTCTTCTGTTCAACGTGCTAATTGAAGGAAAGGGTAGATGTAGCTGAAGTAAAGTGTTATAATCACTTGCTCCACAAGTAAATCTAAGTTGTAATGAAGCAGAAACTGTTTTATTTGACCAGGGTACAAAGGGATTACTATCACATTGCATTCCATCAATTTGGTCTGCACTAGAAATCATAGGTTAAATTGACTAATTAGCGACAACTGTCAAAATTGAAGTTTAAACAATAAATTCAGTTTATTTTCGAGTTAAATCAGAAAGCCCATAGATTCTGGTTCCAACCAATCAGAACGGGCGTCCAACATGTCTCATCTCTTATCTTAATTATTTATCAAGGATCTCTATATTAACACAGCCATCTTTACATCTTTAATCTTAAAGTAAAGATGGCTGTAATATTAATGAAAAAAGTCATTTTTTGACAGCTGTAGAATAGTTATTTTCATAACGAGTGTCGAAAGTTGGTTATATCGTGCGAGTGAGAATGTTGATGCACGAGCGATAGCGAGTGCAGAAATCTCACGAGCAGACGATATAACACTTTCGAAAGAGTTATGAACACTATTTTTTAGGCGACCACATAAAATAAATTTAATTTTTAAGAATTGTTTTTATTTATTTCATTTACAAAATTTATTGTTATATTATTATTAGTACAATTATAAAAAATGATGGGATGTTGGGAAACTTGAAGAGTTTGTTCTATTTGCTTTTTTGTCTCTGATGGTGTGGCATCTGCATTTAATCGAAGTTCTGGTTCACGGACTGGTTCTATCGTGTTCGGTAATCACGATGATGAAGACGCAGAATTTTCTATTGAGTTAACTATTGTATCAGCTATCTTTATTTTCTTTTGCACCGATTCTTCAATGTAGCCCTCTGCTACAGAAGTAGACTTCCAACCCCCATGACGTTTGAGGGTAGTGATATCACCTCCAGCGTCTACCAGAATCGTAGCAGAGGAGCGTCTATAACAATGACCAGTGTATAATTCTGGTTCTTGCAAACCGAGATAAGTAGCGATGTTTCTAGGAGTATTCCCAATTTTATTAATTCCAACGACTTGTTTGGTGCATTTTTTATTTTGATAGTTAAAAAAAACGCTTTTCAGTTAAATTTGATGGTCTCAGAGCCGCATATTTCTTGTAAAATTTGTAAAATTCTCCAGTAATAGTGAAAGATCGCTCTCTTTTCGTTTTGCTGTCAGGGATTTGAATGAGCACAGCAGAGCCTAGATCTTTTATATTATCGACCGTTAGTTGTACCAATTCATGTTTTCGACAGGCGCCATAAATTCCAACTATTAACACTATCTAGAACAAGAATAATAAAATTTAACATGAAAATTGGTAATATTAGAAACAAATCTAAACGTAAATTCGTAAATACAATGATTGGTAAATGGAAATAACTATAAACTTACCTTTTGTAAAAGATGTGTGTCATCTGGTGCTTCATGAAGGTATCTATTTATTTCTTCAGTTGTCAGAGTTTTGGATTTTTTGGGTTTGTATCCATCCGATTTGCGTTTTATAAAAGCTCTTAATTTAACGTATTGTGTTATGTCTACATCGTGGTGAATGCTAACAGTGCTTTTTAACATTGAATATTGAGTCCATAACGTGTTCGGTGCAATTTTTGTCGATTCATATGGCATTATGGCATATTTTCACCAAAATATGCCATAAAGACATTTTCAGAAAAAGATGAATTAATTTGCTTTTGTTTGCGCCAGTTCATAAATTGATTGTACGCAAATTCATACCGCTTTTTTGATTTTGCCGGTAAAAGGTCCAAAGTATTTTCTTTTGCGGCTTCTAAAATTTCTGGCGGAGTGCAGTCCAAGTCTGAATTAACTTCACCGTAACTTTCCATCATTTACACGTATTTACACTTATTTACACGTTTTTACACTTCAATGAATTGTTTGAATTGATATATTAGCAAATAAATTAACTTTTAAAGCGATTTAAATGGTAAATAATTACAAACAATCGTTGTTTGTAAAAATGCACTTCATCGTAGTCATAGTAACAAACAAAGCAAAGCCGTTTGGATTATGTGAATAAATTCGTACCGTTACGATATGACCGTGCGATATTATATCGTGCTAGTATACGAAAACAACAACTTTCAATAGTAGGCTGATGTCTCGATATTAATTACTTTCATACGTGGTCGCCTAAAAAGACAATTTATAGTTGAAAAGACAGGAAGTACCTTAAGAAATCGATAAAACTGGTAAAATGCCTAGATTATGATAAAATTACTAGTATTTTAGAATTTTAGCTATAAATATTGTTAATGTTATTATTGCTATCAAATCTGTATGTTACTGTAATTTTTATGTATTTCTGTTAAATGTAGTCTGGGACTTTAATAATGATTCGGGTCTGAATCTAGCCATACGCACGATATTTTACAAGTTTGCTTTATATTATTCTTTCTGTATATATAATTTTTATATTATTTATATCCTTTCTAATAGTTGTAAAATTATACATTTCCTTCTAAAGTAATTTTTCTTTGCATAAAACTAGTTTCAGACCTGAATCATTACTAAAGTCCCAGACTGTACCAACAGTTTAAAGATTAAAAGAGAATTAGAAGTAAATATCTGTATTTTATTTTAACTCATAATTTTGTGACATTTTTAAAATTATTTGAATACCTAAATTTCCTGATGTACCAACTTTAAGAATTCAAATTTACTTCTAAAATTCTATATGGATAACCAACTTAACAACAATTTGGCAGTTGCTGTCTAAAAAAACTGAAACAACTTAATATTTTAGTTATAAGATATTACAATTTGTTATTTACAATTGTTAGAGTCAAATTTCTCCAATTTTCGAAATCTGTTGTAAGCACTTAAAAATGTATTTATAATGGACGTTTTGTTTTTAATTTGACGTCAATGTTAGCTGAGAAAAATATTCATTGCGAACATACCGCAAAATATACTAACCTTACTTTTGTAGTTTTAAATGTAAGATTCTAAACGTTATCTGTCACCAAATTACAAAAGTAAGTTTAGGTATGTTCACAATTACGCTTTTTCACACCCAACTTCGATATTAAATTTGATACCCAATTGTATTGCTTTAGAAAGTAGAAATATTATTGTTCCAATTAATTTTAATAATTACACGAATTTTATCTTTAAATCTTCCAATAAATAAACAACGTTCATACTTTTCAAAAGTTATTTTGTTTGATGATTAATTAATCTTAATCAATAGAAATACCCAAAAATATCTTCCTTCATCATTTTATACTACTCATTTATTTTCATAACAACACCCAGACATGTTATGAATTATAACAGTCCTGTTATTTTCTTGTTGTCATTTCAACGCCACGATTCAGTAACTGCAACTTACTGTGGCAAATAACACATCGGGAACAAATAAGAATAGGTCGTTAGCTCAATGAACTTGTTACGCCACTGTCCGAGGCCTTGTATTGGGAATCTCTGATATACTGTAGTATGGTGCGTGCGCATTATGCCTTCTGTTCGAGGTCGGAGTGCAGAGAGGAACTGCTATAGGAACGCGAATCGAATTCGAATTACCGACGGTTTTTGTGCTTTTTAAGTTGTAGCGACGAATTAGTGCTCGTGTTTTAAACAAAGTAGTTATTAGTTTTACAAATTAAGTCTTCGAAACCCACTGCCACAAATAATTTTTTCCAAAATAATCGATGGGGCGTATGCTTCGTGTGCTTGATTGTCGTTAGTGGGAAGCATTTTTATCCGGTATCGTGCAAGTGCTCGCCAGCAGAGAAAGTGTTTTTATAGAAAAAACCGATTAAACTTCTGGATTAAAAGGATCACAGTCAAGGTACTGCATTTACACTTATTTCTACCTTTGTTCTTTGTTCATACACCCACGACTCTTTTAAATATAAACATTTTTAACGAAATAAAATTAGGGGTGTGTCAGAGCATGATTCCAGTTTTTAAGATGATCAGATGTAGTTAGGAATCTGCCGGCTTTGTCTTATAAAACGTCTGTGATTCGGCAACTCTATATGAGTTGTAAATTCATTCTGAACTAAAGTTATTTCTAATTTTAAACAAGAAGTCCTTTTAAATTAGTCATTTAAATTGTTATTGTATACATGGACACATGAAATAAATTAAATGGCAGATTCATGCACCTATTTAGAAAAAAAATTGGCGGTTAGTGTACTTCCTGGTTGTTGGTCTTTTGAGCAGTGAACTGTACTTAGGTTTCGATTGGTTCGAGTAATTAATTTATTTAACGTTAACAAAAAACATTATGATGCATGTAATTGCTGTTAAAATTTTAATTGGCCATCTTCAATGACAAGTAAAGGACAGATCCGGGTTGGCCCAAATTGTTTTTCGTTTTTGTTACTAGATACCATTTTCTTTTAATTTGCAGGCATTTGTTTTATTTTCAGATCTTGTAGAAATTTTAATTCAATTTATATCGAGTAGCTTTCCGTTGTTCCTAAGCTCACATTTTGAATTTTTCATGGCGCTGTTGAACCCGGTAAAATGTATCGATTTTCTCTTGGAAATGTATGGAATAAAATCGTGTGTCATGCGAATTTTTTATTAAACGTCAATGTCTGCAATTGAAACGAATGTATATGTATCTAATTGGTGCAATGACTTGACCGTAATAATTAAAACTATTGTGTGTTAAAAATATACTTATCTATGTGAAATTTAAGTGCGTGCAATAAACGTTAACCTACTCGGGGTGAAATCATTTAATAATATATAACATAATACAGAATTTATCTGTATCGCAATCTATTAGAATAGCATAAAATACCTCTGTAATCTATTGAAAAAAAAAGATATTTTATGTATCAATTAGTCATAAATGGCGTAACTCAATAAATTTTATCAGAGTCACAGAACTCAAATGCATTTATGTGCTATTGTTGTATTCTCCAAGAAATGATTAAATAGATACGTTTTACTATAATTAGAACCAACTAGTATTTAATACATTAATACACGTCTCATAAATTACATAACCTTTAAATGTACCATTGTGAGGGATACAAATGCATGGTTGTATAATTATTAATAATTAGCATCCCGTTACTAAACAAATCTGTTAAAATAAAGCATTGTTTCCAAGAATGTTCTTTATGTCGTTTAGCTATTTCGTATATTCTTAATAATTAAGCACTCCTTCATAAGATATCCCATTATTTGTTCTGTATATCAGGATTTCGGATACTAAATATTCCTTAAATAAAGATGTATAATTTTATTAGTAGATATACCTAACACCAGTTTGGTGCATCAAAATGGCCAAGAAAAGTCAAAACGGCACTATTAATTGTAGATATTTGAGAAATCTATGGATATTATCTATTCACTTTGTAAAATAATGAAGGTTAGCCATGACTTTTTGGCAGATTACCCTCTGATGTCAGTAAAGTTAGCACCCCCTCCCCACACAACTGTCGAATTTAAAAAATTTTAGGTACATAATTTTGGACCAACCCTTATTATCAGAAATGAAAAACTTGAGCTCAAGCTAGCACCCCCACCATATAAATATAAATAATAAATCAATTTAAACTATGCTATAATTTTGGACTAATTAAAGACTATTCACTTGCATATAATACATTTTCGAAATCAACCCCTAAAGAGAAAACTACCCCATATGAATAATACCACAAAATTAATAATAATGAAATTCAGGAAAACACTAGATCATAATTTTGGACTAATTAAGGACTATTCATTGTCGCATAACCTATTTTTGGAATCATCCCCTAAAATTGATAAATCGCCCCCTGCAATTAAAAAACATGAAATTAAATAACAAACCGTGCTGGTAAAACCTATAACTTCAGATTGATTAAGGACTATTGATTGGCAGATTAGTTTTGAAATCATCCCCTAAATTGGTAAATTCTCCCTTCCCATGAGTAATGTCGCGATTTAAAGATGATAAAAATTTTGGACTAATTAATGATCAATCATTGATATTATAACTCATTTTTGAAGTCATCCCCTAACCTGTTAAATTCCCTTATCAATGTCACGAAATTGAATATGTAAGAGTCTGAAGAAACTGTGCTGTATACTTGAACTAATAAAAAAGAGTATATTCATTGTCTCAAATGACATTTGAAAAATCATCCCCTAAAATGTTACTCCCCGTTAATAGTACCACGAATTTAAGTAAAAACCTGGATAACTGAGCCACAGCTAGCGAAATAAGTAGTTAAAGAATATTCACTGGCAGATAACTCATTTTTTTAAATTATTCCCCAAATTGGTAAACCAACCCTCCTGACTAATGTTAAGGAATTAAATGAAAAAAGGCCAATATCAAAAAATTGCTTCCTCAGGTTATACTATAACCGTAAAATAACAAAAATTATTGTCAGTCTCAGTGGTGACACTTTTATAAAAATAAAAAAAATTGTCAACCTTCATCTTTTTACAAAGTATATATTGGGAAGACCAAAGATTGACCTGCATTCTAGCGAAATTTTATTAAATCTAATTATGCAGAAGATTAATAAAATTGTCAAACTGGAAGGTTTGAAGGTTATGTTACAGCTAAAGCATGCATCTCATTGGTTGCATTGTTGCATACATGATCACCTACCCCATATTGATGTTATTTTGTTTAATTTTGTTGCTGTACAACGCCATCTATATTTATTGGCCCGTTCCAATAGCATTTTTAATATTTCATCGTAATTTGCAATTATTTTGTTTCTTTTTAGTTACTAGACCTATGTGTATTATGATTGTTAAAAAGTTAAAAGAATTGTGAATAAAAGTGAAAAGATTGTTAGAAAGTTAAAAAGTTGTCAAAAAAACACTAAGGCTGGGTTTACATCAATCAAACAAAAACGTTTTTATACAAAACGTTTTGCAGTTCGACAAAACAGTAAGTCACACACTTGAACATCAAAAACGTTGGCAGTCAAATCGTTTTTCATTAAAACAAAGTCGTTTTGTTGCAATTTAGCACTCACCGAGCAATCTAAACGACTGAATGAAAAACGGTTTGTTGTTATACAAAACAGTATCAATGTTGTTTTGTGTCTTTAAAAATGTCAGTATCATTTAGGATTGTTGATTGGAGATACTTTTTCATTTTAAACAGATCTTCTAAGAATGATCAAACATAAAATGTTTAATTAATCCTTTTTATCATAGATCATACCACAGATTATAGTTTTTAATTTTCAAATAATAATTTAAAAGAGTATGATGTGGTTAATTACTGCAAAACGAAAATAACTGATCTCTCTCTATTATAGTAAGTAATAATGCCATTCGAACAAGAAAGAGTACGAAAGTGTACAGTAATAAATAGATCTTCGAATGCTTTTGTTCTTTTTCGTCATTATTTTTGCCTTGCGACCAGATCACTCACTTTTCTTAATTACTCTACCTCTCATGATTAATATGTAGATTGTTCTTCTTGACAATTCTTCTGACAACAACATAAATTTGAAAGATCATTAATTTTGTTTGCAGTAATTAACTATAGCACACTAAATATTATTTGAAAATTAAAAATCATAATCAGTGACTAATTACAACCCACAAAGTTAATAACACAAAGTTAGTACAAATTTTTAGTTGTAACCGGTTATATGCATTTTACACAGATAATTAAATTTTATTAATAATTAACAAATAAAATAGATGTGAATATGTCCAAACTAAATTTGCAACTGCATAGTTTCGCGGGTTTCACATTTTGTTTCGCCTTCAAACAAGGGATCATGTTTGCACGTCTGACACGTTGCAATGCGGTTGAAATTGTTTGATAGTGTTTGAAGCTGTAAGCACCTTGATAAGATGAAAACGCTTTTAAACAAAACGTTTATGCAGAATGCGAAAACGTTTTTTGTCTTGCAATTTATACCTATCAAACAAAAACGGTTTTAGACAAAACATTTCGTTTCAAGATGCTTAAACTTGCTTTTTTCTGTTTTTGTGTTTCGTTTGAACAGTGTGAACTGCCTCATATACCAATTATTAAGAAAGCAACGTCGAACAAAATCATACAAAAACGTTTTGTATAAAAACGTTTTTGTTTGATTGATATAAACCCAGCCTAATATTTATCAAACTATAATAGTAGAACTTAGTAGTTAAGGAAATGTCAGAACTATGGCATGTCGATAAAACTAGAGTTCCTAAATATGAACTGAGCTCGGTGTTATTTAGAGTTAAGTCACGCATGTCAAATTTTCCTAGTGACATTTTATATTTTGAAACTTTTATTAGAATGTTGGTAATGATGAAAATTGGTTTAATAAATTAAACTGTCAATATGACAATTATATTAATCTGAAATTAGTTACAGTTAATACTTTACTAAAAAAAGCTGCCTTAAATTATCTATATATATAAAAGGGAAAGATTGTCTGTCTGTCTGTATATATGTATGCGATTTTCTCCGCAACCACTGGACCGACTTGGATGAAATTGGTCTTGGCCCAGAATAGAAAATAAGACCAAATTGGACTCTGATCGGCCATCGTGGTCCGAAATAACAGCGAAAAACCCATATATGGAAGTTAAAAATGGGTACTGAGAGTGATGTGAATAGATATGTTGTCAATTGTCAAATTTGGTAATTTGACAATTACAAAAAGTAAAAACATGTAATTTCAATAAAGCGTAGCAAAGCGCGCCGGGTATTTGCTAGTTAGATATAAAACTGATATAAATAACTAAGTAGTTTTAAAAATAACAGTAAATAAATGATAATGTGTACATTAAAAACTTTTACATGCATAAAAATAAACATGACAGCATAACCTAAAATTTATGACCGACAGCTGCTGATTATAGTCACTAAAGTAAAAAGAGACAAAAAAGTATCTCTTTTTCAGACAGCTTACTTTTGGCCTAGAAAGAGATAGATTTTGACATCCGTGTCCTAACTCTTCAATAACACAGTTCAAGTTTTCATTTAGGAACTCTAGATAAAACCATACTGTTTACTGTTCATCAAGATGAACAGATGGTTTTGACATTTATTTAACTACTGTCAAATGCAACGACAGTCTGATAAATACTAGTGTTCACCCTCTAGGGTTTACACCTGGTATATGATAAAGAGTTTATTACTTAACACTAATAGATAAACTGAAAAATAAAAAAATACATTCATTTTAGTAATCTTTTGTTTCATTCAGATTACAAATAATAAATAGAGGCGACACTACTTCTCAGAGGTAATAAAAATACAATAATAATTGTATTCTTATTCAGGCTGTCGTTTGAATTCCTAATTGAGGTAAACCATGCGTGGTAATGGAGCAATCGTCTATGTATATTAGTCATACTGTTTGTCAAATGTCATGGAAATCATTTTATAGGTTAAGTGATAAGTGTTTTAGATATTTGAAATTTAACTTTCTGGTAGTGGTTAAATTTATTTTAAAAAAGACTTTTATTACAATTAAAAAATCATATTTTTCAAATGCAACGAAATGAAATGGAGGACAAGACTATTTTGTTCAAGCTTGCGAAATTGGAACAGGTTTCAAATTCATTTTGCAGAATCTTAATGACACAGGTAATGTAAAACCTAGCAAGTGCGAGACCAATTGAATTATCTGCTGCAGAAATAGTTGAAAATTGTTTGTTTTTCAAGAAGTCATCAGGGTGATGGAACATCAGTTCTCTCTCTTGACATCTATTACTACAGCCATGGCCTATACCCTACTAGAATCTAGCGAAATGTGGAGAGATTTCACCACCAGTACAGATTTCTAACATACAAACGCATCACATTGAATGCATCAGCCCTAATTGCTTTTGCATTGAGAGTTAGTGGAAATTATGCAGAACTAGATCAAGAAGTATTATCTATAATAAATGGAATAAAAACTAGAGTTGCTAGATTGGGACAATTTAATTTCAGGACAAGTCTCAAATTTGCGGGATTTTAGTTTTCATCTGGGCACAACAAGGCTCATACTCAGATTTACTTAATAGGTTTCGGTTTAAAAAATCTTCAAAGTACACCACTTTTGTATGCTCTCGTCCCATCACCGTACCAACTGCATCCACTGGATGTTACATCTGTCTTTGGACTCTGGACAACGTTTAACATTTTTGTATAATCCTGCTGGTCAAAACATGTTCATTGATATTTAGCAGAAAGAAATTTTATTATAATAATTAATCATAAACCACTTTTGAGTTTATTAAACTGAAATAAGCATTGGTTAGAGGTGAAGCTGATGAGTTCATAGTCATCTTCAAAAGTTACTGAATGGTTACGTGAATTGTTTGCCACCCATGGAAGAATTGATACAATAATTACTGACAATGGCATCGCATTTATTTTTTAGGACATTAGAAATTTCACATCAATGACCTTTGTTGATATTCAGAATCTTTAGCTCTATAATTCTAGACTATGTATGACTACTTAAGAACCAATTCAAAAAAACTCGGGCTCAATTTCAGAAATGAAAATTTTAAAGCGACAGTGCTGATTTCAGCTAAAGCTAGCATCTCCACCATAAAAATACCTAACAAATCAATTTAGTTTCTTGTTTGCTTTTTTCTTAAAGAACTCCATGTTGAAAGCTTTTATAAAGACTTACTTATCTTTAAATGAATTCACAATTTTTTAATTAATAAATAATACTCTGAACGTTACAGTATATGATATTTACTGAGAACGGTCAACCCAGACCGTCATGAGTTCAAGTCTGCATCTTAGATGTTAGTGCCCATAATGAAAAAAAAATGAAATTGTCTAAATCCTTCCTAAAATTTCCTACATCAATATATTTGCTTCATGTATTAATCATTAGATTACTTTGTTTAATTTGTTTACTAATTACCTATTTTTAAATAAAATATATTCTAAACATTTTAGTAATTTATTATTGTTGTTATTATGATAACTTTGTAGGACAGTGTTTGTTATTAATAACTAATAATATTGGTAATATCAAAGTGACTAAATTGTGATTAGAAGCATTATGTTCAAATCTGTGTAGATTGTTACTTTCATTTGTATGACTAATATTTCTAAATAGTACTACTTACTATCTTCACATTCCGTGTTTTGATAATAGAAGGAAGTTTCTGTTTATTCAGAAACAATTAAATGATGATTAAGGGTATCTCCGTACACGTATTCTATTATAAATACGGGGTGCCCCATTATATTTTGACACTTTATAAACCTGTATACCTTTTGAACTATCAAATGCGGTGTTCACCAGTCTTCTAATTTTTTAAAGTTTTTTTCTGAGTATCCTTTTTCGCCCACTTCCGTTTTAACCAGAAATGACATTTTTTTTTGTTTTGGAGATAAGGCAACTTTCTGATTTCAAATGAACACCCTGTATATTTTTTCAAAGCATTTCAATAACGTGCAGTATTTATTTTAAGAGCTTATAAAACTATTACCCTATATAATAACCATGACAGGGGAAACAATGGGTTTTCCAACTGTGAAAAAATATGAAGGGTGTTCCATTTGAAATCACAAAGTTGCCCTATCCCCGAAAATACGTTATATCATTTCCGATTATACCGGAAGTGGCCAAGAAAAGACATACTCAGAAAATAACTTGAAAAAATGAGAAGACTGATGAACACCGCATTTCATTATCTGAATTAGTTCAAAAGTTATATAGATTTATAAAGGCTAAAAATATAATAAGGCACCCGGTATATTATGATGTTGGTAAAACTTTGCTTTGGGTTTGAATTTTCATGTGTGAGTTGAGGATAAACAGCAAATTGCAATACATCTGAGAAAGATAGGTATTTATTGCATACTTTCCATAGTAACATTTTTGCTAGGTAAAAGATTTTAAAACTAATTGACGTTTGTCATTCTGACTTATAAAAGCTTGACAAGCATGCAATGATTTGCTATTTTGCATTGCTCGCACATGAATGAAAATTCAAACCCAAAGTGAAGCTTTACCAACACTGTATACAAATCAAATAAAATGCAAATTCATATAGAAAAGTGTATCACTCCGGTTGAGAAATGTAAATTCGTATAACTCATTAATTAAACATAATACAAATTAACCTTCATCACTAAACAAATATACAATGGGTTTTAATAATCAATCTTTAAAGTAGTGTGGCTGGCAAAATTTAATTCAAATATTGTTGTGTTCATATTAGTATTAATAATACTGATTTGTGGGATATTTTGCATGAATGCATACATTTTACCTACAGAGGTGACTGAAAAGCTTTCATTCGCTTTTGTCACTTGTCTCTAGACACATTTAACGATAACAGTAGTTTAAATTGTGACTTTTTTCTTTGATGAGCCTTAGTTTGCTCTTAGCCTTAGTATGAGGTTAGGATATACAAAATCACAACATTCATCGCTTTGTTTTCAAGAACTAGGTTTATTGGCTATTCTAAATTATAGACAACCAATATTTCTCAAGAAACCCGCTACTGCATTACTATGGTATTGTTAGATGAACTGATTACTTTCAGCAGGATGTTGCACCAATACACCATACTCCTGATAATTGAGATGATTAGAAAACATATCAAAAATAATTCCAAAATGTTGAAACAGTGAGTGTGTATCGGACAAGGTTGTGGTCATTTTGAGCATCTTTATAAAAATATAAAATAAACGTAAGAAGTTTATCTGTAGTGACTGGATTTTAATAATACGAAGAGGTGACTACTACATGGATACATCTAAAAGTTTAAAAAATAAATTCTGTTACACCAATTATTATACAGTGTGTCGCATTTAAGATGAATACACTCCCGTAGTTTCGTTATTTTAAAGGGTAAAAATTTGAATGTTGGCACAATGATACATATTCACAAGTTGCATTTTTTTGAGGTACTCAACTTAAATGTGAACTGTAAATCCAGCCTACCGCGACCATTCAAACAGCGCCAATTCTCGATATTTCGCTTCGCGTTGGATATATCAAAAAGTTACTAGAAAAAGTTGTTTAGAATTCAATTTTTGTCCTTAGTGCCAAGTTTCATGACAAAATTCGCATTTTTAATTTTTCAGTATGTTAGGGTTAAGTCTGCACACAGTTAAGAGTATACTTTTTAATTCAATCGGGTGTCATGGAAAATAAAATTTGATTGAACAAAATGTCAATTTGACAAAAAATACATTTAATTTTGGTAGTTATAAGGTAAAAGTTTGTAACTGTGTGCAGACAACGCTAATATACTGAAAAATTAAAAATGCGAATTTTGTCATGAAACTTGCTACTAAGGATCAAAATTGAATGCTAAACAACTTTTTCGAATAACTTTTTTTGATATCTCCAACGCGAAGCGAAATATCGAGAATTGGCCTTGTTTGAAGAGTCGTGGTAGGCTGGGTTTACAGTTCACATTTAAGTTGAGTATCTCAAAAAATGAAACTCATGAATATGTATCACTGTGCTAACATTCAAATGTTTACTCCTTAAAATAACGAAACTACGGGAGTGTATTCATCTTAAATGCGACACACTGTATAAAATATCAATTATTAGTTAATAATGTCATAGAGTCAATTATAGTTTATCAGCTGGTTAAACTCGGAGCCCACTAGTTTAGAAATACGTCATCATAAGTCATCCCCTAACCTGTTAAATTCCCTTATCAATGTCACGAAATTGAATATGTAAGAGTCTGAAGAAACTGTGCTGTATACTTGAACTAATAAAAAAGAGTATATTCATTGTCTCAAATGACATTTGAAAAATCATCCCCTAAAATGTTACTCCCCGTTAATAGTACCACGAATTTAAGTAAAAACCTGGATAACTGAGCCACAGCTAGCGAAATAAGTAGTTAAAGAATATTCACTGGCAGATAACTCATTTTTTTAAATTATTCCCCAAATTGGTAAACCAACCCTCCTGACTAATGTTAAGGAATTAAATGAAAAAAGGCCAATATCAAAAAATTGCTTCCTCAGGTTATACTATAACCGTAAAATAACAAAAATTATTGTCAGTCTCAGTGGTGACACTTTTATAAAAATAAAAAAAATTGTCAACCTTCATCTTTTTACAAAGTATATATTGGGAAGACCAAAGATTGACCTGCATTCTAGCGAAATTTTATTAAATCTAATTATGCAGAAGATTAATAAAATTGTCAAACTGGAAGGTTTGAAGGTTATGTTACAGCTAAAGCATGCATCTCATTGGTTGCATTGTTGCATACATGATCACCTACCCCATATTGATGTTATTTTGTTTAATTTTGTTGCTGTACAACGCCATCTATATTTATTGGCCCGTTCCAATAGCATTTTTAATATTTCATCGTAATTTGCAATTATTTTGTTTCTTTTTAGTTACTAGACCTATGTGTATTATGATTGTTAAAAAGTTAAAAGAATTGTGAATAAAAGTGAAAAGATTGTTAGAAAGTTAAAAAGTTGTCAAAAAAACACTAAGGCTGGGTTTACATCAATCAAACAAAAACGTTTTTATACAAAACGTTTTGCAGTTCGACAAAACAGTAAGTCACACACTTGAACATCAAAAACGTTGGCAGTCAAATCGTTTTTCATTAAAACAAAGTCGTTTTGTTGCAATTTAGCACTCACCGAGCAATCTAAACGACTGAATGAAAAACGGTTTGTTGTTATACAAAACAGTATCAATGTTGTTTTGTGTCTTTAAAAATGTCAGTATCATTTAGGATTGTTGATTGGAGATACTTTTTCATTTTAAACAGATCTTCTAAGAATGATCAAACATAAAATGTTTAATTAATCCTTTTTATCATAGATCATACCACAGATTATAGTTTTTAATTTTCAAATAATAATTTAAAAGAGTATGATGTGGTTAATTACTGCAAAACGAAAATAACTGATCTCTCTCTATTATAGTAAGTAATAATGCCATTCGAACAAGAAAGAGTACGAAAGTGTACAGTAATAAATAGATCTTCGAATGCTTTTGTTCTTTTTCGTCATTATTTTTGCCTTGCGACCAGATCACTCACTTTTCTTAATTACTCTACCTCTCATGATTAATATGTAGATTGTTCTTCTTGACAATTCTTCTGACAACAACATAAATTTGAAAGATCATTAATTTTGTTTGCAGTAATTAACTATAGCACACTAAATATTATTTGAAAATTAAAAATCATAATCAGTGACTAATTACAACCCACAAAGTTAATAACACAAAGTTAGTACAAATTTTTAGTTGTAACCGGTTATATGCATTTTACACAGATAATTAAATTTTATTAATAATTAACAAATAAAATAGATGTGAATATGTCCAAACTAAATTTGCAACTGCATAGTTTCGCGGGTTTCACATTTTGTTTCGCCTTCAAACAAGGGATCATGTTTGCACGTCTGACACGTTGCAATGCGGTTGAAATTGTTTGATAGTGTTTGAAGCTGTAAGCACCTTGATAAGATGAAAACGCTTTTAAACAAAACGTTTATGCAGAATGCGAAAACGTTTTTTGTCTTGCAATTTATACCTATCAAACAAAAACGGTTTTAGACAAAACATTTCGTTTCAAGATGCTTAAACTTGCTTTTTTCTGTTTTTGTGTTTCGTTTGAACAGTGTGAACTGCCTCATATACCAATTATTAAGAAAGCAACGTCGAACAAAATTATACAAAAACGTTTTGTATAAAAACGTTTTTGTTTGATTGATATAAACCCAGCCTAATATTTATCAAACTATAATAGTAGAACTTAGTAGTTAAGGAAATGTCAGAACTATGGCATGTCGATAAAACTAGAGTTCCTAAATATGAACTGAGCTCGGTGTTATTTAGAGTTAAGTCACGCATGTCAAATTTTCCTAGTGACATTTTATATTTTGAAACTTTTATTAGAATGTTGGTAATGATGAAAATTGGTTTAATAAATTAAACTGTCAATATGACAATTATATTAATCTGAAATTAGTTACAGTTAATACTTTACTAAAAAAAGCTGCCTTAAATTATCTATATATATAAAAGGGAAAGATTGTCTGTCTGTCTGTATATATGTATGCGATTTTCTCCGCAACCACTGGACCGAGTTGGATGAAATTGGTCTTGGCCCAGAATAGAAAATAAGACCAAATTGGACTCTGATCGGCCATCGTGGTCCGAAATAACAGCGAAAAACCCATATATGGAAGTTAAAAATGGGTACTGAGAGTGATGTGAATAGATATGTTGTCAATTGTCAAATTTGGTAATTTGACAATTACAAAAAGTAAAAACATGTAATTTCAATAAAGCGTAGCAAAGCGCGCCGGGTATTTGCTAGTTAGATATAAAACTGATATAAATAACTAAGTAGTTTTAAAAATAACAGTAAATAAATGATAATGTGTACATTAAAAACTTTTACATGCATAAAAATAAACATGACAGCATAACCTAAAATTTATGACCGACAGCTGCTGATTATAGTCACTAAAGTAAAAAGAGACAAAAAAGTATCTCTTTTTCAGACAGCTTACTTTTGGCCTAGAAAGAGATAGATTTTGACATCCGTGTCCTAACTCTTCAATAACACAGTTCAAGTTTTCATTTAGGAACTCTAGATAAAACCATACTGTTTACTGTTCATCAAGATGAACAGATGGTTTTGACATTTATTTAACTACTGTCAAATGCAACGACAGTCTGATAAATACTAGTGTTCACCCTCTAGGGTTTACACCTGGTATATGATAAAGAGTTTATTACTTAACACTAATAGATAAACTGAAAAATAAAAAAATACATTCATTTTAGTAATCTTTTGTTTCATTCAGATTACAAATAATAAATAGAGGCGACACTACTTCTCAGAGGTAATAAAAATACAATAATAATTGTATTCTTATTCAGGCTGTCGTTTGAATTCCTAATTGAGGTAAACCATGCGTGGTAATGGAGCAATCGTCTATGTATATTAGTCATACTGTTTGTCAAATGTCATGGAAATCATTTTATAGGTTAAGTGATAAGTGTTTTAGATATTTGAAATTTAACTTTCTGGTAGTGGTTAAATTTATTTTAAAAAAGACTTTTATTACAATTAAAAAATCATATTTTTCAAATGCAACGAAATGAAATGGAGGACAAGACTATTTTGTTCAAGCTTGCGAAATTGGAACAGGTTTCAAATTCATTTTGCAGAATCTTAATGACACAGGTAATGTAAAACCTAGCAAGTGCGAGACCAATTGAATTATCTGCTGCAGAAATAGTTGAAAATTGTTTGTTTTTCAAGAAGTCATCAGGGTGATGGAACATCAGTTCTCTCTCTTGACATCTATTACTACAGCCATGGCCTATACCCTACTAGAATCTAGCGAAATGTGGAGAGATTTCACCACCAGTACAGATTTCTAACATACAAACGCATCACATTGAATGCATCAGCCCTAATTGCTTTTGCATTGAGAGTTAGTGGAAATTATGCAGAACTAGATCAAGAAGTATTATCTATAATAAATGGAATAAAAACTAGAGTTGCTAGATTGGGACAATTTAATTTCAGGACAAGTCTCAAATTTGCGGGATTTTAGTTTTCATCTGGGCACAACAAGGCTCATACTCAGATTTACTTAATAGGTTTCGGTTTAAAAAATCTTCAAAGTACACCACTTTTGTATGCTCTCGTCCCATCACCGTACCAACTGCATCCACTGGATGTTACATCTGTCTTTGGACTCTGGACAACGTTTAACATTTTTGTATAATCCTGCTGGTCAAAACATGTTCATTGATATTTAGCAGAAAGAAATTTTATTATAATAATTAATCATAAACCACTTTTGAGTTTATTAAACTGAAATAAGCATTGGTTAGAGGTGAAGCTGATGAGTTCATAGTCATCTTCAAAAGTTACTGAATGGTTACGTGAATTGTTTGCCACCCATGGAAGAATTGATACAATAATTACTGACAATGGCATCGCATTTATTTTTTAGGACATTAGAAATTTCACATCAATGACCTTTGTTGATATTCAGAATCTTTAGCTCTATAATTCTAGACTATGTATGACTACTTAAGAACCAATTCAAAAAAACTCGGGCTCAATTTCAGAAATGAAAATTTTAAAGCGACAGTGCTGATTTCAGCTAAAGCTAGCATCTCCACCATAAAAATACCTAACAAATCAATTTAGTTTCTTGTTTGCTTTTTTCTTAAAGAACTCCATGTTGAAAGCTTTTATAAAGACTTACTTATCTTTAAATGAATTCACAATTTTTTAATTAATAAATAATACTCTGAACGTTACAGTATATGATATTTACTGAGAACGGTCAACCCAGACCGTCATGAGTTCAAGTCTGCATCTTAGATGTTAGTGCCCATAATGAAAAAAAAATGAAATTGTCTAAATCCTTCCTAAAATTTCCTACATCAATATATTTGCTTCATGTATTAATCATTAGATTACTTTGTTTAATTTGTTTACTAATTACCTATTTTTAAATAAAATATATTCTAAACATTTTAGTAATTTATTATTGTTGTTATTATGATAACTTTGTAGGACAGTGTTTGTTATTAATAACTAATAATATTGGTAATATCAAAGTGACTAAATTGTGATTAGAAGCATTATGTTCAAATCTGTGTAGATTGTTACTTTCATTTGTATGACTAATATTTCTAAATAGTACTACTTACTATCTTCACATTCCGTGTTTTGATAATAGAAGGAAGTTTCTGTTTATTCAGAAACAATTAAATGATGATTAAGGGTATCTCCGTACACGTATTCTATTATAAATACGGGGTGCCCCATTATATTTTGACACTTTATAAACCTGTATACCTTTTGAACTATCAAATGCGGTGTTCACCAGTCTTCTAATTTTTTCAAGTTTTTTTCTGAGTATCCTTTTTCGCCCACTTCCGTTTTAACCAGAAATGACATTTTTTTTTGTTTTGGAGATAAGGCAACTTTCTGATTTCAAATGAACACCCTGTATATTTTTTCAAAGCATTTCAATAACGTGCAGTATTTATTTTAAGAGCTTATAAAACTATTACCCTATATAATAACCATGACAGGGGAAACAATGGGTTTTCCAACTGTGAAAAAATATGAAGGGTGTTCCATTTGAAATCACAAAGTTGCCCTATCCCCGAAAATACGTTATATCATTTCCGATTATACCGGAAGTGGCCAAGAAAAGACATACTCAGAAAATAACTTGAAAAAATGAGAAGACTGATGAACACCGCATTTCATTATCTGAATTAGTTCAAAAGTTATATAGATTTATAAAGGCTAAAAATATAATAAGGCACCCGGTATATTATGATGTTGGTAAAACTTTGCTTTGGGTTTGAATTTTCATGTGTGAGTTGAGGATAAACAGCAAATTGCAATACATCTGAGAAAGATAGGTATTTATTGCATACTTTCCATAGTAACATTTTTGCTAGGTAAAAGATTTTAAAACTAATTGACGTTTGTCATTCTGACTTATAAAAGCTTGACAAGCATGCAATGATTTGCTATTTTGCATTGCTCGCACATGAATGAAAATTCAAACCCAAAGTGAAGCTTTACCAACACTGTATACAAATCAAATAAAATGCAAATTCATATAGAAAAGTGTATCACTCCGGTTGAGAAATGTAAATTCGTATAACTCATTAATTAAACATAATACAAATTAACCTTCATCACTAAACAAATATACAATGGGTTTTAATAATCAATCTTTAAAGTAGTGTGGCTGGCAAAATTTAATTCAAATATTGTTGTGTTCATATTAGTATTAATAATACTGATTTGTGGGATATTTTGCATGAATGCATACATTTTACCTACAGAGGTGACTGAAAAGCTTTCATTCGCTTTTGTCACTTGTCTCTAGACACATTTAACGATAACAGTAGTTTAAATTGTGACTTTTTTCTTTGATGAGCCTTAGTTTGCTCTTAGCCTTAGTATGAGGTTAGGATATACAAAATCACAACATTCATCGCTTTGTTTTCAAGAACTAGGTTTATTGGCTATTCTAAATTATAGACAACCAATATTTCTCAAGAAACCCGCTACTGCATTACTATGGTATTGTTAGATGAACTGATTACTTTCAGCAGGATGTTGCACCAATACACCATACTCCTGATAATTGAGATGATTAGAAAACATATCAAAAATAATTCCAAAATGTTGAAACAGTGAGTGTGTATCGGACAAGGTTGTGGTCATTTTGAGCATCTTTATAAAAATATAAAATAAACGTAAGAAGTTTATCTGTAGTGACTGGATTTTAATAATACGAAGAGGTGACTACTACATGGATACATCTAAAAGTTTAAAAAATAAATTCTGTTACACCAATTATTATACAGTGTGTCGCATTTAAGATGAATACACTCCCGTAGTTTCGTTATTTTAAAGGGTAAAAATTTGAATGTTGGCACAATGATACATATTCACAAGTTGCATTTTTTTGAGGTACTCAACTTAAATGTGAACTGTAAATCCAGCCTACCGCGACCATTCAAACAGCGCCAATTCTCGATATTTCGCTTCGCGTTGGATATATCAAAAAGTTACTAGAAAAAGTTGTTTAGAATTCAATTTTTGTCCTTAGTGCCAAGTTTCATGACAAAATTCGCATTTTTAATTTTTCAGTATGTTAGGGTTAAGTCTGCACACAGTTAAGAGTATACTTTTTAATTCAATCGGGTGTCATGGAAAATAAAATTTGATTGAACAAAATGTCAATTTGACAAAAAATACATTTAATTTTGGTAGTTATAAGGTAAAAGTTTGTAACTGTGTGCAGACAACGCTAATATACTGAAAAATTAAAAATGCGAATTTTGTCATGAAACTTGCTACTAAGGATCAAAATTGAATGCTAAACAACTTTTTCGAATAACTTTTTTTGATATCTCCAACGCGAAGCGAAATATCGAGAATTGGCCTTGTTTGAAGAGTCGTGGTAGGCTGGGTTTACAGTTCACATTTAAGTTGAGTATCTCAAAAAATGAAACTCATGAATATGTATCACTGTGCTAACATTCAAATGTTTACTCCTTAAAATAACGAAACTACGGGAGTGTATTCATCTTAAATGCGACACACTGTATAAAATATCAATTATTAGTTAATAATGTCATAGAGTCAATTATAGTTTATCAGCTGGTTAAACTCGGAGCCCACTAGTTTAGAAATACAAAGTGATTTTTTTAATGTGATGCAGTACTTTCATGGCCTTGGCCAAATCTATTAGGCACTCCTATATTTTATGTACCTATTTGAGCTAAAATCAAAATTTTCGATAAAGTTGTTTTTAGATTTTGATAAAATTTTGGGAGTTGGAGGAGCTAATGGGGTAGCCAGATGCCAAAATATTTGGTGCTATGTTAATTCCAAATAGGAGAGAGTGTGATGCAGATGTTACCCGGAAAGCCAAAATATTATATTCCAATT
This sequence comes from Agrypnus murinus, assembly GCA_929113105.1. NCBI lineage: Eukaryota > Metazoa > Arthropoda > Insecta > Coleoptera > Elateridae > Agrypnus > Agrypnus murinus. The sequence continues at coordinate 72,291,565 of OV816024.1, forward strand.
CATTTAGCGGGGCAGTATGGAATTTGAGCATACTAAAATAATGTTTGATTCATGTCTAGACACTGTTGGAAAACATCATTTTTGCAGGATTTATATAATAAAACAATTTTCTATATTTTACAAAAATATTTTTTTAAATATATTTTTAACTTTTTTTTCAGAATTAGAAAAGGCATGTCATCAATTCCTAGTTATGTTATTCTTATGTAAATGTAATGATAAGCTGTCCCTTTCTTTTTAGGAAATTGAGTTTATGTAGATGGGTAATGTTACTTCGTCTATAGTTTCAAAAGAAATGAAAAAAGAGTGTTTAGACATGACCGAACGATTGTTTTGGCTTGTTCTGATTTCATACTACCCTTCTAAATGAGTTGTATGGTTCTGAATATGTATTGTAATTTCGGTAGGTATTTAACTTTTTTTCCTGCACAACATCTCTCCACTCTCCTATTCTGAATTAGCTATAAATATTTTGGCATTGAGTTACTCTCAACCCATAAATACTGATCAAATTCTGAGAATAACTCTGTTAAATGATTTTAATTTTAGATTTAAATTTGTTTGTGATTATCATCCCTTAATTTTCTAATTCATCTGGCTTTGTCGAAGCATCTTCTGCCTTGGACTAACAAAGATGATATATGGTTTTGATGTTCTATTTATTTACCATGCAATATATGTAAACCGTATAAAAAATGCATGTTATATAATTGGTTACCTATGAGCCCATAATGCTTTGACTTGATTATTTTCAAATGCAACATGGGGAAATTACACATTTTGCAATTTAATTTAATGGCACTGCATATATATTTTTTAATTATCATTTTTTTGTTCTGTTTCATCTTGTTGCTACTTCTCAAGAGTTCTAAAAGCAAACATTATTCTTATTTCCAAGCCATTTTGCTCTATTTAAATGTTAACATTATATTATTGTAGTAATAACGGTATAACATGCAATGAATTATCATCATAACATAGTGTCAAGACACATTCAACAGGAAACCCATAATGCGGTAAGTATTTCACAGTAAAAATGACTTCCTTCCTTTGCACACTCACACTGACTTCAGTTTCACAAAATTAAACACGGTAGCTAATATCATGTGTATTTAAACTTTGTTTCTAGAATTCATAATATTATTCATCACAGGATTCATCTTTCCATTTAAAAATAGTTTAATGTATACCATAACACTCTTCTTCTGCAAAATTATTTTTACATATAAAAATAGTACATTTGTAATAAGGAACGAGATGTTGTTGCCCTTCTGTTTTAAATTCCTATCTATTTTTAGGGGCGTACTAAATTTATTACTCTTGTGCACAAATGCTTCAAGTGCATTTTCATTTTCTTTTATTTCCCTTCTTAATAATACTAGATAATATTGTATATTATAATAAATAAAAAAAGAAAATAGTTGAAAATGAAAACAATAGTGAATCCACTTTTAACAAAGTACTTACCTATTCAAATTAGTTCCTACTTTATACGTTTTATTCAGTGATTTTGTAATCTTTCGTAATAATGCATTCTTAATCATGCATTATTCATAAAGTGTCTAGATTACATAAATGAATTCAGAATTTTGAAATGAAACGAAGTGTAGTGATGGAAATATAGTGATATGTTGTTTACCATCTTTTACCAATAATGATGATGAGAATAAGAAAATATGGTAATGTGTTTTATAAATAAATCTAGGTCAAAGGAAGAATATTTTGTTCGGAAAGCATTCAAGAGATATTGGAAGTATGAAATTTAATAATAGTGGATAGTTAATAAAGTCTTCGTTGGTTTTAAAGAAATTAAAAGCAGTTGCGACACTTGGAATGTTAAAATGCTGAGGGTGAAAATCTAATTTTAAAATCTTCAAGGAAATACAAAAATATTGTAGATGTATGAGATTTTATAAAGGTTGTTGGTTGCTGTAGGTTCTTTCTTAACAGTCTTGATTTATGATCAAAATTAACATGATAAATGTTTCCTTTGTTTTTGTTTATTGCTGTTATTACTCCTTGGAATGAATATTGTTTTTAATGTTTTATAAATCGTATTTTGTTATATGAAAAATCCACTATTATTGTAGTAATATTTTCATCAATGAAGAAAATGATGTTTACCATTGTTTTTATCTTGATTTTATTAGGTAGAATACTCGATCTCACTCTTGCTAATTAAAAATCATATTTCATCCCTTTTACTAATAGAAGTAAAAGCATTACTTTATGCATACAGCTCAATGGATCATGCGAATAAAATGTAGCAAATGCTTGAAACAAAAACTGTTTTAAAGTGCATCCTTTTGGGCTTGAAAGTGATGGACTGCATGGTATACTTTATGATGAAAAAGCCTTTTATTTTTGCCTCTGAAGTCTTTGACCTTAAATTTTTCAAAAAACATATGATTAAGTATCTTGAAAAAAAGCATAGAGTTGCATATTTTTTTAAATATGTGTGCCAAATTTCAGCTTGGGATCTTAATAAGATCATTATTAATAAATTTCCTTGTTATTTAAGGTTTGCACTTATCTTGTATGTATGTAGAATATCTGTGTGCACTGCTATTTTATTAATTGAACGATTGACTTCAAGGTGGTTCCAAAATTTCCAATTTCTTTATTTTTCAAGCTTTTTCTATCCATGCCACATTTTCAATATTACCCCGCCTGCTGCTACACAATAATGGCTTTTTTCCTGTTTTTCTCGGTTTTTGGTCTTTTGATCTTAATCATTACTAAATTATTTGAATAAAATGACTACATACGATATTTTAACATAAATGTCTTTTCAATATTGGCAAAATTTAAAGTTTTGTTTTATGAATCACTCCCCTCCAACTTGACTCCCCTCACCTTACCCGTACACTCGACTTACCAATCCACCCAGTCACCCCTTACCCGATTTGCCCTCAACTTCCCAATTTAGGCCCCCCAGACTTACCTATCCACCCACTCGCCCGCCACCCAACTTACCTCTCCCCCACGTCAAACCGTTGACCTGAGGCTCAAAAAGGTCACTGAACATTTTTTGGATAACTTGACCTCTATAGTTTTGTTAAAGATCCCTCTGTCAAATAAGAAAACATGTAGGTCAAAAAACCGAGAAAATCCGGAGAAAACCGATTATTGTAGTCTCCCCGATAAATAGGGTAATATCGTAAATGTTACATAGATAGAGGAAGTTCGGAAAATCAGAAATATTTTGGTACCAGTTTCAAGTCAATCAGTTAATTAATATAAGAGCATGTGCACACAGACGTACTATTGATTTCATAATAATCTAGGACAGCAAGGCTAATATGATGGTATTTTATACCCTTTTTTCAGTGTAAATGTATAGGATAAAATAAAAAATAGTAATAGTATGTAGTTGTAATTACGAAAAAAAAATTGTGGCACGTTTCTTATGGAAATTGGATCCCGATCAAATTGGCTGAAATGTTAATATGTTGTAGTTTATATCATCCTGATCAAAAGTCTCCAAGGCGACGAAGCTCTAAAATTAATAGTTTCGTAGGTACAGAGCACGATAGACAGGAAAAATGTGTATATTTTTTTGATTTTGTTTTAATTAACACACGTAATTATGTTGTCTTGCATCGTGTGAATCATGTAAGATTATACCGGGTGTCCTATTATATTATATTTTGATTATAAACCTATATAACTTTTGAACTAATTGAGATAATGAAATGCGGTGTTTACCAGTCTTCTTAGTTTTTAAAGTTTTTTTTCTGAGTATCCGTCTTTTTTACCCAATTCCGGTTTATCGGGAAATGACGTAGCGTATTTTCAGAGGATAGGGCAACTTTGTGATTTCAAATGGAACACCCTGTATATTTTTTCGCAGTTGGAAAGCCCATCCCCCCCCCCCCCGCCTTTCCAAAAGTACCAGACTTGTCCTAGTTATTATACAGGGTGATGGTTTTATAAACTCTTAAAGTGAATACCGCATGTTATTGAAATGCTACGAAAAAATATAATGATTCAGAAAGTAGACTATGGAAATAAAAGAAAATATCAGTGTAAACGTCAAATTAGTTTATTGACGATTACATGTTACTTCCATTGCTAATATTCAAAATGTAAATATGAAACTCGATCTAACAAAGGGTAACAGGATACTTATTAAACAATTAAGAACTAGCCTAAGATGCTGATTGAGAATTTTTATAGTCTTATAATAAATAATGCAATCTGTGCATTATTTCGATTTTATTCGATTTTAATCAAGTGCATTTTTATATTGCCCATATTTGTTTTTTCCTGCATGACTCGCAATACGATCGACTGTGCGATATTTATTAAAGGAAATTGTATAGGCAGTGAAGGCCCTACACCTGTGTTTAAGTTTAAATGAAAGTTTCTCATAATCTCAATATTCTTTTGTGAAATAGTCATTAGCGGTATTATGCGCACAAAATCTGATAGGAATAGCCAACTATTAATCGCAAATCGATGCATACAGTTTATAAACGAAATTGATTTGTTATTTCAGCACGCTTGCTATTAATTATCGTTATCAGTTGCTCAAACGTAGCAAATTTATTAATATTAAAAGTTCAGTTAGTGGGGCGGATGTGTTGATTAATAAAGTCAAGTCCATACAATAAATAAATAAAAACTCCGAGAAGAATCGCTATCGCGCGAGTGCAACTGGCCTGCTATGATGAGAGGAGTTGTTGTTAGCCGTTAACTATTATCAAACCAGTATTATTTTATATAGGATGATGATCTCATCTTCCAATGAAAGTTGTTTATGCTGTGTACAGTTTGCACACAAAGGTGTATACTGTGTATACATATATTATATGCATACATTATTTCATTAAGTTTTAGTGTGGGTTATGAAATAGGATTACGTAGGTTAATTATTTCTGAATTAAGTTATTGTTAATTGGGGATTTTAAAACTAGGTAAATTAATTCACTTTTGTTGATAATAAACGAGTTTGTGGAATTAATTAGTCTCATTGTTCTATAAATTATTAATAATGTATGATATAGCGAGAATATAAGGAAAGTTATTTATGGTTGTTTTGTAGATGAAATGAGGTAGTAGCAGCAGTATTATTTTAACCTAGTAATTCTATTTTATAGTATTAAGAGTTGTTACTGAAAATCATAAGTCCGGTTTTTTTTATTTCAAGATTTTGATTATAGATTCTGATAGAGCATCAAAAATGTATTGACACAGGGCCGTAGCCAGAAATTTATTTTCGGGTGGTCCTGGGGGAATTTATTTCCGGGGGGGTCCTGGGGAATTTATTTCCGGGGGGAAACAGAATAAAAAAATAATTTTATTTTGTTGTCATTTACTAGTATTAAGTTTAGTTTCGGGGGGGGGGGGTTCCAGACCCCCTAACCCCCCCTTGAATACGGTCTTGTAATTGACATCATATTTGTATCTCTTAAAGAACACCCCTAAAAAGGCGGTCAAAGTGATTAAATCCCCGTAAAAAAGGTAATGGTTTGTACATTAACGAAAATTTGGTTATGTAAATTATTGTATGCTGTATTATTTTAAATAAATAATAACTAATACGTTTTAAAATAAATATTATGAAAGTTATAATTATTCTTTCTAAAAAGAGTGCTGGTGCACTCACAAAGCACGTGTATTATCTTCATCTACTATATTCGGAAAGTTAATAGAATATTAATAGATGAACACCTACTCATCCATATACATTACCGCTTGTGACTGGTTAAATTTTATATGAAAGTGGTTACACAGTCCTAAAAGAAATTTCACTAAGATTGAAGTTCATTTCCGTTTAAAAGTGGGTAATCTTTAAATTTTGTTTATTGTTTCCAGCCTTACTTTGTGGAACTCCATAATCATGAAATAAATAAAGATTAGTAAAAGTTTCACAGTTTTATTAAAATACAACCTGACAATATTGTTTCGACAGCTATGCTGTCATTATCAAAGGTAATATAATTATAAACAAACACGTCGCTAAGGTAGATACAAAAATAGGTAACTAGATAAAATAATAATAATAATGAGAATTAAATATCTAATACTTCCAGTAACGGAGAATTACTGAGCTCAAGTTGTTCATTCATTAAAGGTACCCTGAGTTTGTGTTTGTATATCTCAAAGGCTTCTAAAATGTTTAATTTGCGTTTGTTATTACAAAAATGTAGGAATTTAATATTATTTTGAGGAGTCATTGTGTGATTTTGTTCTAAAAGGTGTTTGGCGTAATTAGATTTTTCAGGATGTTTATTTTTGTAATGACGTACGTGTTCTTTATATCTTATGTCAAAATTTCGAAGTGTTTGTCCAATATATACCGAACTACAAAAAGAACCACTTAAACGGTAAATGCCCGATTTCATGATATCATGTGTTCTGTCTTTAGCATTAAATAAAAATGATAAAGTGTTAGTGTTGGTTTTAAATGTTATTTTATAATTGTTCGTTTTTCTTAGTATATGTGCAATTTTTTCTGATATTTTGCCAAAATATGGTATAGATATGTAATTTGTGTCTTCTGTTTGATTGTCAATGGGATATATTCTTTTGATAGCTAACCTATAATCTTTTTGTTTAATTAAAGTGTCAATCATGTTCGGATTGTAATGATTTGCATGTGCTAGTTGTTTAATGGTTGATATCTCTTTGCTAAAATCTGATTTTGTTAGTGGAATAGTTAAAGCTCTGTGTACTAATGATTTGTAGGCTGCTATTTTATGTGTATTATGGTGACAAGATTCATTTGGTATTGTTATGTCTGTTTGTGTTGGTTTTCTGTATATGGAAAATTCAAATGTCTCACTTCACCTGTCTCACTCGCTGCAATTATCCTATTTCAAACACTGCCTGCTTAAATGGTATCACTTCCCACTTTGTTGCCCTTGTTGCCCAGTTCACTGTGAAGTCAATGTCTTATACTTCCGCCACTGTGCAAGTCAATGCCGCTATTGTCTATCTCAGTGTCAGCACTGCCTAATTCATTGTCGAGAATTTATATACCACTATTGACAGTGACACAACCTTCGGTATATTCTCTTAGAAAAAGAGATGAGGAAAACTTCGACAATTAGTACCTACTATTATTTTAAAAAATGGTCTTTTTTACATTAAATGAATTATCATTAATGTTGTAGTTGCCGGAACGGACTGGTTAACGTGCCCTTCAGCACGGCGAAGTGTACTGAGCCTCGATATGTCGACGAAAAAATCCTTTTGCCGGTTTAGGGGGTCGAACCAAGGCCGCCTGCTTAAGAGTTCGGCTTTTTACCGTGGGGCTATCATCGGCTATCAACATATGACTCTGATTTTTGAAAACAAAGCAATTTTCAAAAGATCTGCAACGTATCCAAAGTTACAATCATGGATTGTATTGTATATTTGGACAAGGCTATTCCATGAACGTAATCCGTAACAGTTTTTTTTTATTATAAACTTAACAGACAACTTAATCTAAAATTGTGAATGTGAATTATTGAAAAGTTATATGTATATTTTTTAGAAATTTAAGGTGTTTGAAACTACAAAAAACCTATATACCCCAAATCGTAACATTTCTTAACTTAAGTTTAGGTATGAAAATAAGGGACTTTTTTTCCTTAAGTTTTAACAAAATGAATTCACCAGGAGAGACATTTATGTCTATGATGGATGCATTTATCGTTTCAGTGTTACTGCAGCTTCTTCTGAACTAGAAGTTTTCTCTGCATTAGAGCTCTCACCTACAACTCTTCAATTTTTTATATTTCTTTCTTTAATTCCTTGCTGCATTTTCCAACATCAACTTCAAAATTATTATTTTACCGATCTGTATGTCTCTGTTGGATTCAAAAAAGGTCTGTTTTCAGATGAGACCAACTTGTTTCTTAACTTGAACTTGATGTTACGGAGATATGGCCTTATTAATATGTCTCTTTTATTGTATCTCAGAGGATTTGCACAATCGAATCAAACGAAAGCAAGAATCCATCTTATCTTTCCCAAATTTGTCATCATTAAGGAGATGTTACTGCAAATCCATTGATGATATATTCGGGCACATAGTCTTTGGAAAAGCGTTTTCTATAATATCCGATTTCCTGGAGTTCGTAAAAACCAATCATATTATAGTATGTTGCAAAATATGATTATAATACACATAAAATGTAAAAAAATGCGTTGACCATGTTGGTGGATAGGCAGCATCTACTGTTCCAGGAAGTGCTCCACTATGTAATCCTTATAATGCACTCGGAAGAATATCAACATAGGCGGCACCTGATTCCCAATAGCGTTAATTGCTGAAATCATTGTGACATTAAATCCCTTTTGTCCGATGTCATCCTCCCCAATTGTTTGATCCCTTTTGGTGTCTCAAGTTTTATTGCGACTGTGGACATACGTGTATCCTGAAAACAAAATCTTAGTCATGTGGTTAGTTATATTTGTTGATAGTATTACTAGTTTCAACAATATTATGTATCTGACTGAGCCCAAATTGGTATCTGACTGAATCTGGGGTTACCAAAGGAATTTGCGACATTGGGCGTATTAAAACTGGTTTATTTTGGAAATTGAGGGGTGTCTTTAGGAAACTTCTCAGGCATCCTACCCCGTGGTCTTCGATTTGTGCTCTTTTTTTTCATATTTATTTCATATTTTCAAAATGTGATAAGAACGGAACTTATTTCTTGGTAAAGTTGTGCATTTTTAAATAATTAGAAACTTTAGTATTAAAAATAGAAAGGATGAAAACTTCGCAACTTGGTCGGGTGTAATTTAACTTGTAGATTACGAAAATGTTAAATATACAGGGTGTTTCATTTAGCCAATCCAAGTTATTGGGATTTCCGGCAAAACCGGAAATCTACTGTTTTGTCTCTGTCAGGCAATAAATCCGAAATTGTGTGTAATATCTGTGTACCAAATTTAACATAACTAGATTCAGAAATAAACGAGATATTTAAGCTTGGTCCTAGTTCCATTGTCACCCGGTATGTAGCTAGAAAGTTGTATAATAATAAAGTTACATAATTTCAAACTTTTCACAAAATCTCACGGTTTCAAAACTAAGTCTCAGGTTTTTCGACATTCAGATTCTTATTTCTTTCAGAACCCAAGATTCTTTCGGTGAAATAATGCTATAAAATTCGTTTGCATAGCAATTCTCACTGTTCTAATTTTTTTTTGATAATACCAACGGAATTTAAGAATTTACATAATTTCTATGAATGGATAATTATAGTGCGAGTGTAAAGTCTGGAACCATCATTATTAAATGCTTTTAAAAAAATCATGGAACACGATTTTTCTCTTTATATCGATTTTTTTTTTAATAGAAACCTTAATTTTTTTGATGAATTTGAAAAGATCATGAAACTCTAAGACCAATATGCTAAAAAAATCAAAAATCTAATAACAATCAAGAATTCAATCAAGAATTCCAAGTTTTAATAAAAAAAATCAAGTAGCTGTGTAACAATTGGCTTAGCTTTCACTTAATTTTATTCACGACCTTCCAGATTTCACGAGACGAAGTCTCTTATCCGGCCTGCGCACTCAATTAGTTCAAGTGTTTCTCCGCTGGCGCCACCAAACACGCAAAAGGCGGAAACGGATATATAACACGTAAACGCCAATTTCAAACTACGGTAACTTCGCGCGCTTTTATATTTTTGTCGGTTTTGCGCGTATCGTCAATAAATTATATTTTTCTAATCTTCTAAGGCAGTTTTCTTTACTTTTTAATATAATTACGTTATTTCCTTGTTATTTGTTTAAATTTTCGTAGTTTTGTTGCTGTTTTTTCATGCACTTTAGTAATGGAAAGCACTAGCAGAAAAAAGTATAAATGCAGGATTGCAATGTGTAATAGTAGGAAGTGATCCTACAATATCATTTCATGAATTTTCTTCAAATTTTACCTTACGATAAAAATGGTTTAAAATCTTACGTTGGGGTTATGGACACCAACACTCAACAGCAAAATAATATATACTTCCTTATTTCGACAGATCAACAATTAAACAGATACCTGAAAGAATAAATTTCAACATCGAACTTCCTAAAAATATAACAAAATTAATAAAAGAACTTCAAACCTTATCTATGCATCTCGATTACGGAATTCTTTCAGCATCTGTAGCCCTTCTGGCAGGATTCATTGCAAAAAACTGAAGAAAGGATTGAATGTCAATAGCCTGTTAGATTCTCTGTTAGCTGCCTCCTGTTCAAATTCACTGATAGGATTTGTAAATCTTCAAGACAGAGGTGCATTAAAATACTCCACTAGAAGATTTACACTTTTATTCAACCAAATAATCGAACTTGTAATACAGATTGTAGAACATTTACCTGGAGAATGTAATCCGTCTAATATTCTAACATCACTAGGTACTTCTAACTCCAATTGCTTCTTCACAGTTCTTTGTTTGCCACGACCACAAGGAGGAACTTAGTAATATAATTCTTTAAAAATTGCTAAAACCTTGTTTGGCAAACAGAAACATCGCAAAAACGTGAACAGATAATGTACTTACTGCTAACTTTCTCTATATCCTAAACGCAGCTCACGGAAAGTTATAAAATTGTAATTTCAATAATGTTATTAAACCACTTACCAACTTGTAAATTAATTTTAATAACATAATTAATTTAATTATATAAATTTATTTAATTAATTCCCAAAATATTTACGTAAACATGCAACGCTTGACATTTGTAAGGGTTACCTAACCTATACATCAAGTGACAAATAAACATCAGCGTGTCAGCTAGCGCCAAAACGGCGAAATTTTGCTTTTTCTCAGAAACAAAGTTTATATGGGAAATCGTAAAAGTGCCCAGGCCGGATAAGAAACGTCGTCTCGTGAAATCTAGAAGGTCGTGATTTTATTATTAAAACTTGGGACTCTTGATTGTTATTCGATTTTTATTTTTGTTTTAACTTTAAAGACAATTACGTATTTCAAAAATTCCAAAATGCAGTATCATACTTTTTTTAGCATATTCGGTCTTAGAATTTCATGCTCTTTCCAAATTCATCATAAAAAATTAGGGTTTCCATTTAGAAGCATTTTCGGTATCGTCACAACTTACGAACAAAAAACAATCTTCAAATAACAGTTACACTAAAATATGTCTAATTTAATATCGAAATGTTCGTGGATTTTTTTCAAAAACTTTTAATAAAAGATTTATTTCGATAGCTCCAGACTTTATGCTCGTACTGTATAAAGTTAGTTGTACGCCTTCTTTTAGCTTCAGTTAAAGCCGGAAACACACAGCACGCGTAGTTTGAACCTAACAGTATAAGTATATAATTTCCAATGAACTGTCCTAATTGCTACAACAATCGTAGTGTTATTAATTTTTTTGTGTTGGCATTTTATACATGTGTATTCAAGGTAATTTTATTTAAACTATGATTAGGCCCATCAGTCATACGAAAATTGTTCCTAACCGAATATTAAACCAAGGCCGATGCAATCGTAATAGTTAATGTTTTTGCATACGCTAAAATAACCATTGTTCATCTCTGTGTTTTCTTGCACAAAATCAATTTACGGAATTCCAACTAGTTTCAACCATTAGACTTTTATTATTTAAACGAGGAAAAGAATTTTTAAATATATAATGATATAAACTACTAATACGAGTAATCATGAATGCAAGAGGAAAAAGGTTCAGTACGCTAGGGTTAAAGTTCAAAAGCATATTAGATTTAAACTGCCTTGAAGTTTGTTTGTTGCTGCAATAGTTTCATTTTTGAATTTCTAACATTACATGCATTCCTGATGATTTTCACAAAATGCTACTGTATGACGGTTGTAAATTTATTTTAAAAATCTTACATTCGTTATTTATGTGGCACGTATTTTACATGGAACGAAACGCAACTATAAATCAAGGGAATCAGTTATAAAAGTTGTTTGTGTAATGAACGGTTTAATACACCTACGTATGTTTATGAGGTGTAGCTTTGTTACTAGCCATAGGTGTATGTATTGTATTCTATTGAATATGCAGTAGATACATAAATGATGGTTTCTATACAGCATTTTATTATTATTATGTATTGATTTAGACTAGATGTAAAAACGGCGATATTTTATGAAGACCAACAAAATGCATATCATCCATAATACATAGATAAATCATATCCATATCTGTTTCATTTAGTAATAAATAACAACGATTTAATTAAACATTTATGATCAAAAATAAAAGCGAGCAATAAACCACGTACGCTTTTAAGCTTCTGTTTAGAGTAGACATAGGCGGTTTGTAGTCTAACTAATATACATGGTGGGTCATAACAAGCACATCAAACGCGGTAGGTATCTAGACATCGATAAGACAAACAAAAATCCTATAACATTTTTTTCTCAGAAGTGTAGTTTTCGAAAAAAATGCAAATAAAGACGGGTCTAATGTTTTTAGAACATACAGTAGCGTTTGTGTTATGTTCTTCATACAAGATGTTTTATGGTTTGTTATGTTTACATTGCTGATTCTGCAACATGATCTTTTTTCAATACAATTTTATGAGGTCAGTCACTTAAATGATAAGTCCGCGAACGCAGATAATTAAAAAAAGGATATTGCTGTAAGTCTCAAGTCATTGTAAACGATGATTCGCAAAATCGGGGAATCCCCCATTAAATCACTGATATTATAACCATTAGATTTATTAAAAAAAGTAAATGGAGAATCTGGGTCAACGCGTGCGTGATCAACATCTGTGTAAACAGATAAAATGAGATCAGATTTCAAGCAGCACTGACATTATCTAAGCTGTTAAAAATGCCAGCGACGTACGATATGAGTAAATATGGATAGGGGCAATAGATATTCATTTTCATTTTACTTCTGTTCTTAAAATTAACTAAATTAATGTTATTGTAATTAAATTACATTTTTAGATTTTTGCACTTTACCCTGGTAATCTTTGTGACTCAGATTCTTCATTTTTTTGTTTAGGTTAACATCATTAATTAACACTAATTAGTAAATTCCATAGGCGATTAGAATTCAATGTGGAAGATTCTTGCCCAATTTTTTACTATTGAAAGTTGAGACTAGATTTAACTAGTTTTACAGTAAAAAGATATGCGAGGTCACGGTTAAATAAAATTAACATCCCGTTATAGACAAATGTTTTGTAAAGATTAAAAGCTTAATACACAATTTTGTATATTTACGTTTTGTATTACAATTATGTCATCAGTTTAGTAAAGCAACAACCACTATGTCAATGAAGCGAAGCGATTTAATTTGCAATAGTACAAGTTAACACAATTGGGCGCTTGAAAATGGTGGGTTTGGACTAGAAAAATACACAGTGATGTGTGATCTCATCATGTTTATCTAGCTTTAAAATTCCAAACCTTGCACTTACACTTACATATACAGTTAATTTTATTTTTTATTAATGATATCAATATCACCGTGAGCGCGTTTATAATTTTATACGTACTTTTATAAAAATGTCAAAATTATTAAAAATTTGAACCTTCTCTACTTAAAAAACTTTATTAAGATTTTTAGTACCAAATGCCATCAGAAATGCGATAGTAAAGTCTGGTGCAGGGGCTATAAGACGCCATGTATAATATATACAGGGTGTAGAATCGCTTCACGCACAATACAGTTTTACGTATTTTTTTCAAATCTTAAGGCGATAGGACACTATTATCCTACATTAAAAGATCATTGCAAGGCGCACACTGAGTCGCGATTACTTCTACTAACGTCCATATAGGAAACTTAAAAATAAAACTCCTGTGTTCATCATGCCATTTATTTACACAACTATTACAAATTAGTTCAGTTTAACATCTTTAACAGATTCTATAACTATTTAACTATATGAAATAAATAAAGATTAGTAAAAGTTTCACAGTTTTACTAATCTTTATTTATTTCATGATTATGGAGTTCCACAAAGTAAGGCTGGAAACAATAAACAAGATTTAACTATATTACTTGATGACTTATTTTTTTTAAATCGACATTTCTTTGCTACATAAAAATATAAATAACTTAGTCTATTTCCTTCTGATGTTTCGTATATGGACGTTAGTAGTAGTCGCGGCGCAGAAAAATCGCTTTCTAAGGTTGTCACATACCCATGCTGCTATTTGAGATAATTCAAGATGGCAGTTGTGCAAAAACTATTTTGGCTACTACGAAAACCATTTTGGCAACATAGCCTTGGTATTTAACGACTTGACACCTTCTATATTTTACAGCAACCTTGTAATTGATATATAGTTACAAGATTATTCTTTATAAAATTGTCTTTTATTTTTTGCAAAAAAAAATAATTTATGTTCTTTTTTGTTTCAGGTGAGTCTTAAATGACAAAAACGACCAGATAGCTGTTTATTTGGCAAAACACAATAAACGAGGAGGTAGGAATTTCTATTACCTTTTGAATTAACATACAGGGTGTGCATGAAGTACGAATCATTAGCAACAACAATAGCCAAACGCAATTCTTACGAAAATTCTTATCAGATGTTGCCGATCAAACTTTCTCCATGATTTTTTTTATATATAACCAACATTTAAGGAGTTAGTATTGCCAATGTGCGGTACTTTCTGCACGTACGCAGGTTTGATAGCGATGTTTATCTGTCAATCTCAATCAAGACTCAATTCTGATCTGGAATCAACTTTGTTGTTGGGTTCTTCGCTAGTCAAAAGTCATCAATGGTTAATACGTCTGCAGAATTTGAAAGTATAATTTTCATACTTTATCAGTGCCATAGCATATTTAACATAAGAGTTTACTGTCTCCAGCCTTACTTTGTGAAACTCCATAATCATAAAATATAATAAAAACCAAAAGATTAATTAAAGTTTCACAACGTTGTGAAACTTCAATTAATCTTTTGATTTTTATTATATTTTATAGCATATTTAGTTTACCCGAGAGATGTTTAGAACAAATGAAAGTGGTGCCTAATTTTTCTTTCAGAAGCGCTGTATACAAAAAAGTAAAATTCTTTTAAGCATAACGTTCAAACAAACGGTTTCATTTTTTAGTTTTCATCTTATGTAATAACACCTACTGGATTTAATTACCAATTGTTTATTATTCTATTATTGAAGCATCAATGTTCAGCCAGCATAACGAGATGCAATTTGATAATCTTTACTTAGATTACTCATTTGATTAGTATTTGTTTTTAATTGAAATTGTACTACATTCAATTAAAACTCAAGTATTAATTTTTGATTGTGCGTTCTGGATAAAGCTGTATACTATAGTATATTGCCTTTTCGGTGTTGTAGATAGGTCCATTTCCGTTTTCCCGATTGTGAGATGGACGAGCATACTATAAGCTAGTGATTTTGAAATAAGAATCGTAAAAACCAAACCTAGTATACGAATATAAGTAAACAAAAAAACGAATTATATCAACGTTATAAAACTTAA